>QYRS01000013.1:1200000-1931147 GCA_006503535.1 Arthrinium phaeospermum
TTCTGGGGGCTTGTCGTCGTCTTCAGAGTCATCGGCTCCGCGAGCGCCTCGAAGGTATGGGAATGCTGAGTACGGGAAATGCGGTTGCTTCGGCTTCTTGCGCAAGGTCGCAGTCTGTAGATATTGGTTATTCAGCGAGAGCTTGTAGCGCGCATGGAGGTTGATAATGTCGGTGATCGAGCGTTCCACAGTCCACGTCATGCGACTGGGACCGCTGCCGTACTCCAGGGCGAACGTGAAGATCGAATGCCGTTCACGGCTGTTATCGTCTTTGTCGCTCTTGTCGGGTTTGCTGTCCAAGACCCTGATCTTAACCTGTTCAAGCAGCACTGGTATGCGCTTGTTGCCGTGCTCGTCTCGTTGCAACATACTAGCGAACATGACAACAGCTGGAGTTACGGCTCTGAGCTCAGCCATTAATTCGGCCGATTTGTGTAAATCGAACTGCTCCGCCTTCTTCTTGCCGCCAAGCAGTTTAAAGGTATTTTTCACTTGCTTCCAGCGATGAACTCCAAAGGTGGTAGCTCTATCAGCCCCGAACAGCGGTCTGCGAGGGCTCATCGCATCGCCCTCGGAAACGCCTCCGCCACCTCCACCAAACATCTCGGATATCTTACGTCTATGCATGCGAGCAGCCCGTGGGCTATCTGGTTCTTCGCCGGCAGTGTCATATCGTGGATTCCCGACCCACGAGGTACCACGGCCCCATGTCCTTCGGTGTGTGCCGGTCAAATGATCACGACCTTCTCCCTCGGAAAGACCACCCCGATGTTCAGTGGCGTCAGGCATGGTAGATCGCCTCACCATGGTCCTAAACCTACTGGGCCCAGGTGAGTCGATCTCATTGGCGATCCTAGGCGTATTCTGTGTCGATCTAAGTTCAAGATTCTTGAGTCGCCGGCGCATCCTCTTGCGGCGGGTTGCCTTCGTTGCCTGCTGTTCGGCCCCTTCGCCGTCTCCGTCGTCGCCGCTCTCTTCCACGTCTGCATCGCTACCTTCTTCGTCCAAAGTATCGGGGATGCGGTTCGGTCGAGTTGCGACAGGAGAACTGGCCGTCGAAGGTAACCCGGCATCAGATGGCCCAGCTCCAGGCGATTTAGGGCCTGGCGTTCCTCCGGTTGCAGCCAAGGATTTCAATTTTAACATGAATCGTTCACTGCGAGAGCGCCCAAACGCATCGGTCGAGTCCCCAGAATCCTGTCGGACGTGTCCAAATTCAGGTGGCGCTTCGAGCACCTCATCGTCTCTCGCAAACTGCACACTGCGTCGCCCGGAGGCCATGCCATCAGGTGCGGATCCATCAAGCTGTGCCTGTAGGCTCGAAGCCGCCTGGCGGTTTGCCCTAGGAATTCCCGACGGAGAAGCAGCAGTCGAGCTATTATGGGGCGACGGGATTTCATGCGGCAATCCGCCATTCAAGTAATCGGGCGCTTCATCAAAGACCCGGCCGGAGGTCGACGCCACCAGCCCGTTGCCCAAAGGGAGAAACTCACGATCGGGCGAGCTTGTCCCAGGAGGGCCACTGAATGCTCGTGCTATCGGAGGGCGGCGAGAGCTGTCAGGGGTTGGGATCGCGTCCATCGGCGTTCTCGACATGGGGGAAACCGAGTCGTCTCGTTCGGTAGGGGGATTCATCGTCGGGAAATTTGGGGGGCTGAAGGGTGCTTTGGTCGGTTGATCAGTTCCCATTCAACGTCTTCCTAATGCTGCGTTGAGGAGTTGGCCGACCAATGCCGGAATATAACCCGTTGCTTCAAGACTTAGTTATCAGCAACTGCATCCCGGAATAGAGTACGGAGCTGGAATTCGTCGAGCGAGTGAGTGCGAGCGCAGCTGGTCGGGTCGGAGCACAGGAGTGACTATTTGGCTTCAAGACCATTCGCTTCGGCGTACTTTAGAACGGAGGCCGTCTCATCAAAAGATGTTACAGCGGGAGGGAGTGTGGTCAAGAAACAAACAGCTCGCGCGCGCGGCCAGTTGCTGGATTGCTGCTGCAGATGCTGCCAACAAGACGTAACGAGGAAAAGAGAGGAAGTAGTAGTCCGACGTCGACAATTGGCACGTTTGAAGCACGTGGGGTAGGTATAAGAATGATAGTTGGGAATTATTTGGCAGCGGAATAATGAAGCGCTATCATGTCATTCACTCACCATCCCTTTTCCAAATTCCACTTCTTGTTGCACGTAGCTGCTGCTGGGTCATGGGTCCAGGTCCAACCTGCAAATGCGTTAGTGCTACCAGGCCTACAGCAACAGCACCACCGCGTTGCATCTCACAATCCGATGAGATCAGCTAGCGTGGTTCCACACTAACGTTAAAGACCACAGGGGGCCAATGGGGACCCAACACCCCCTTCAGCAGGCAGGGTGCCCTTAATTAGCTATGGGGCGTCCCGTTGGCCCTCATGGCTGGCAGCTGGCTCCGGGGCGTGTGGCTATGGGTGCAGACAAGGGTGCCACATGCGAGTTGAGTCTGGTATTTGCAAATCATGGTGATCTCTTGGAGCCTTTTTGAGTTACATTACAACTTCCCTTATGCTGCGATGTTGCATTGTAGACGGGCAATGCCTCTCTCATTTCTCGCCATATAATTTACTGTACCATGTTGAAGCTGAATACGCGCCTCGAGGATGTAGGCAGTGGTCAAATGGATCAATGGAATGGATCTCTTGTGCGTTCAATGTTGTGGTTTTCACCAGAGGTTGACTGCCACATGTACACTACCTAACATATGTACAGCATATCAACCTTCCAGTTGAGGGATGTACATGCAGGCAGGTGGACCAACCAAATCCAAAGCCTTCGGGGTCGTAGCTTCCACTTAATACACTGACTGCACCACGAACAGACATCGGGGCTGCTGGCTGATGCGATGAATCTTTTCCGCATGCACTGAAGCTATTCTTTCTGTGATAATTAATAATTTGTATTCATTTGTGATTCGAGTCTTGTTTTGTTTTGTTTTCGTTTTTCGGTATTCCATTTACAAGTGGTAGACGGCTGAAGTTGTCGGAATGTGTAGGTACCTAAAGTGATTCGCTGCCAGCTGAAATCAATCAATTGATCAATTGAATGGCCCATGCTTGGATGTCATGTGACTGACGTGACTGCCTAATGGGCATGGGCAGACGACGTCGCGTCCCACTACTTCCTTGAACGCGTCACAGCCGGAATATCGCCTGTTCACCTTCACGTTTTCGCAACAGACACAAACCAGAGAGGACATCTGCACTTCTAGGAGCATTGGCGCTTGTAGGGTTTTCAATGTTAGGCCACCAGTGAGAGCTTCATCATGCCTGCGTAAGATCATTTTCATGACGCCACTGCACACACACAAGATTGCTAACATGGCCAACAGTCCGGGTGACCAGCATAACGTGGCTGCCAACCCCTTTGCGGAGGCAAAACCGCGCATCTCAGAGTATACAGCAACTGAGATTGCCACGCTACAGTCCAGGCTTGAGAAGCAGCTTGGGCCTGAGTACCTCTCGGCCCGTAGTGGGCCATCTGGGCAGAAGGTTCATTACATCGCGGCTGAAAAGTGCATCGCGCTCGCAAACGAAGTTTTTGGCTTTAACGGATGGTCCTCTAGCATTCAGAACATCCAAGTCGACTTCGTCGATGAGAACCCCCAGACCCTCAAGATATCTCTTGGCCTGTCTGTTGTAATCCGGGTGACACTGCGAGATGGCACTTACCACGAGGATATCGGTTACGGCCATATCGAGAACTGCAAGGGCAAAGCGGCAGCGTTTGAGAAGGCAAAGAAAGAAGGTACCACAGATGCTTTGAAGAGAGCCCTGAGAAACTTCGGAAACGTGCTCGGCAACTGCATCTACGACAAGGACTACCTGGCTAAGGTGACCAAAATGAAGGTCGGCGCAACAAAGTTCAATGAGGACAATCTGCACCGGCACCCTGATTTCGCCAAGAAGGAGGTTATCGTGAAGAGAGAGGGCGGCGGTGCTGCTGAAAAGGGCCGGGCCAATCCTGCACCCCAGGCGGCACAAACTGGTGGGTTGGACTCTGACGACTTTGACTGGGTAGATACTGATGTCTTGGACCTGTAGATCCGACGGACCCGCTTGACGATGACTTTGGGGACTTTGACATGGCAGATTTTGGGGTGACAGAAGACGGCCACCCAGACGAAGTAGTTCTACCTACGTCACACGGCATCAATGATAAGCCCCAGGCACCTTCATCTGGCCCTAATAGCGATCAGAGCAAGGCTTCTACGAATAGCATAGCCGGCCCGGTGAAGCCCATGCAGCCTCCTGCAAGAGCAGCCCAGGGACGCCCGGGTCAAAATGGCCCACCTCCCCGACCACAACCCCAGACGCCCAACCAGGCTCCGCAGCGTCCAGGCCCAGCTTTCAATGGGCGGCCAAATCCCCAAATGCACGGAAAGCCCATGCCGGCCAATGGGAGTGCTGCTCAAGGCCACGTAGCTCCCGCCCAGCAAGCTTCGTCAAATGCTAGGGTAAATACGCCTCCTCCAGCCAACGCGGAGCCCACGGGCCCTGTCGGCTTCTTCTCCGCCCGTTCAGTCAATCAATTGCCGGAAGACGCCCCGCCCGGAACAGCCAGCGTGGCGCCGGACAAGGCCAAGGTCTTCAATCCTCATGCAGAGAGTCCATCGATTCGAAAGACGCCAGGCATCGATCACAAGTCATCCAAGCCGGTTGCCAAGGACATCAAACATGTACCTCCGATGAAGAGAGACGAGGAGCCTCCGGTAAAAGCCAACGCTGCGAGTGGTGCTGTTCATGGTTTTGGTCCGGGCCAGGGCTTGGGAAGGCCTGCAGGCCCAGGACAAGCGATGAATGCATCGCTGGCCGGCACTCGCCAGATCGGTGCCCCTGGCGGAGGGATGAGCCCCATGGGCAACAGGGGTCAGTTCAGGCCACTAAGTGTGAAGCGGCCTGCAGCCGACGGTGCAGGCCGACCGGCGTTGAACGATGTCTCTACCAACAACAGCGTCAATGCTGCTGCTGCAGCAGATGCAAAGAGGCAGAAGACGGGCTGAGCGACTGCCGGCCAAAGCCGGCCAAGAAGCTCTGCTGGTCATTACGAAAGCGCCAGCTCACATCATGATGCCTGGCGTCTGGAACGGTTACTAATTTACGAGAATTTGCATTGCTAGGGGCGCAAGGCGTTTGATGACCCAGAAAGGACTCTGTGGGAGTTGATCAGTGGCTTTTGTACATATAGCTAGACTTTACGGAGTATACTGGCAGCAATCTGGTAATACACCGGTGGCATTGTTTCGACCAACCCAACGAATCAGTAGCACATCTCATGTGATGTTGCGATGTGCGTCTTTCGTGATAATTGAATTGACTAACTGCAAAATGCTACGTTCAACCTTGGGTATAGACACCTAACTCCATCAAATCAACCCAGCAGTGCCAGGTGGTTTACCGAAACGCCAGTCATTAGCCGCAAAAATGCAATGCGATGCGGCACGGTGCTAAAGCCCGTATCCTAACAGCGACTCCTGAACTACCTGCCGTTGCCTCTGATAGCCGCGTGTATGTGTGCTGACTCATAGCCTCCTGGTCTGCCTTCTGCCCAGTAGAGACCGCTAAGGGGTCACTATCCAGCAACAACCGGCTTAGACACGACCTCCCTCCCGACTGATATCTTTCTTGATTCTGTATGTGTGTGCGGCAATGAGCAAAGGATCTTCGCTTACTGTAGTAAGGTGTGATTGAATTGCGCGATTGCGTGATTGGGAGACAACCCACATTGCGTCATGTCGTAGTGGTTGTAGTGAAGATCTTATTTCCCAGCCGTTTTTGTATGTGATGATATATTCCTCCTGCGCGAATCTCAAGCTAAAATGACGAGATAGGGAGAGAGGCGATAGAGGCCCCCCTTCTTTTCTTTTCTTTTCTCTCTCTCTCTCTCTCTCGCTTCTCTTAGCGGTTGCCCCAGCGCCAGCTGGAGGCTGAAGAGGACCGCGACATGGGAGAGGAGGGGGACGACATGGAGTCGCTGCGGTCGCTGTCCATGGAGCGCTTCTCGGGCGACGGGGAGCGTCGCGACGGCAGCGTCATGGTCGTTGTCGCGGTCGAGGACTCGGGCACGGGACCCTGTCGCGCTTGGCGCCAGGACGTGGTGATTTGTTTGCACAAATGCGCGGACATTGTGTATGTGGGCGACATGGCGGCGGTGGTGGTGTTTTGGTGGTGGGGGTAATAGTTGTACGTAGTAGCAGTAATAGAACAAGTCGTACGATGTTTCGAAAGGTGGTGTCCAGCGTAGGGGTTCTCTGGTGCCTTTTTGTTTCTCTCTCACTGTAGTCAAGCCGAAGCGATGGGGATGTTGGATTTGTGGAATGTGAGAAACGTGAAACAAAACTTGTTCGGGTTCGTGACGAGAAGAAATACTGGCAGCAAGGTAAAGGTAAAAGACGGGATCAGGAGAAGAAGGTGGAAGAGAGGGATCGACGCTTTTAGCTGTCGTATGTCGTGTAAGTCAAATCGCAGGTAACCAGGCGTTGCTAGGACTAAATGACAGAAAGAATGGGGAGTCGGGTGAGTTTTATTCCTACCACGTACGACGGAGAGACACTACTTGCCGTGCGCCTATTTGCTCCTGGGGCCTTGCTGGCAATCCGGGACCGTCATTTGCTGCACACGCCTTGGTTGATTGCGAGTTATGATCATGCCCTGGCCTTCCCAAAGAAAGGTACCAGTACTGGCAGCAGCACGTCTTCGGGTGCGCCCCGCCCTTCGCTCGGAGGGCTCTCCAGGGATTCAGGGATCCAGGGAGCCAGGCATGACCGACGGAGGGGGGGCTTGGGGCCAATGGGACGCCTCGCAATGGTGCTGACACTGGCAAGCAATGCCAAATGCGGCAGTGCAGCGCATTCCGCCGGATTGTATCGTACGACGTTTTGGCTGGCCGGAATGGAGACACTGGGTGGGTGCCGGCATTGTGGCCTCACTGTGGCCCCATTTCCCTCCTTTTGGGCATTCCCAAGTCTGCCTGGACCCGAAGGTACGGTGTGGACTGTGGACTGTGGACGGCCTGGACGAACGCGTTATTAGCCTAGTCGATTGCGCCAGTCTTCAAGCAGAGCAGACAAAGCAAAGGGTCTGGTGCAGGCTGCTGGCTGCTGCTTGACCCCACCGAATCCGTCCGACTGGTCTGTCGTCGGCAGATGTTGCTCCCGGCTTGCCTTGCCATGCCATCAGATGAGGTGGTAGACGATTGAAAAAAGAAGAAAGCACACCATGGCAATATCCGGGGTCGATGGATGACATCGGCTAGAATTGCCTGCTAAAACTTCAAGTACCGGTACTTTTGCGTTGATTGCGTGCACGTGTCTCTGGATGCAGAGTCGCAAACACGCATCAATATGGATAGCTGCTGGACAGACTTCAGCCCTGTTTCGGGTCGGTTCGGCTCGACTAGGAGTGTATTCCTGCGGTATCCTTCGGGGAATTGGCATGGAACCCGCGGGATTGGCCCTTTGCCCGATTTACCCGACACGATCAACATCCATTGATTGATGATCCGGCAGCCCATTTTGATTGCTATTGAACAACGAATGGTTCTGTTTCATGACTGGCTGACTGACTACCTTGCATCCTTTCTTGGGAAATAGTCCATGTAGCCTTGGAAAGCTTGTCTAGAGAGGAACCAGAAGGACCCTGGATTCGACGCATGATCACCAGGGTGCCAGGTGATCCCCAGCAAATTCGCTGTCTGCTGTCAAAAACGTCGCCCGGCAATGCCATCTTAACACGAAAGTGTCTAAATCAGTCTGCGTATAAACAACTCAACAGGACAGATGGGCACCCGCTTCTCATGGGACTGGTCGCGTGCCATCGTCCCAGCACCATGGACTTGGGCATCGTGCAATCAGGGTCGAGTTCGGCTTGATTCGGGCGCCCCGCCCGTCTGCGGGAACGTCGTGTGCCGGATGAACACTCGGCTGTCATCCGGCCTCCCGCTCTCTACCAACAAACAGATGATGGAGTGATTGATACCCACAAGGCGAGCACGGCTACGGCTTGTTTATGCTTAAGTTGGTGGCAAGACCTTGCGCCGGCTCTTTTCCCCCACCAGGTGTCTTCGCCGCACTGCGACGGCTGCCACGACCAGGCTGCCATCGCATAAGCATCGAGCCAAATAAGAAGACACTGTCGACAGGGGACAACCAACGACGTGTGGGGTAAGTGCGGACAGTGTCCGGGGCACTCGTCCTAAAAATAAGTAATAATGTCCGCAAGCTCCTTGGACTCCGTCAGGCGCCTGGGTGACATTGTCCCTAACGTAACGGCGCGGTCAATCCATCATCTCTTGTTCAGTACTACCACAGGTTCCTGCACTAACCGCCGCCCCATCCTCAACTTCGGCAGCTTGAGTTGTTGCGCTCGAATCGTTACCGCTCCGAGATATAGGCATACAGTAGTCCTGCCTACCTCCCTCCTTTACACGCCGCGCAGATGCTGATACCGACAGCCTCCCCCTAGTCGACTC
The DNA here is from genome assembly GCA_006503535.1 of Arthrinium phaeospermum. Classification (NCBI taxonomy): domain Eukaryota; kingdom Fungi; phylum Ascomycota; class Sordariomycetes; order Amphisphaeriales; family Apiosporaceae; genus Arthrinium; species Arthrinium phaeospermum. The sequence continues at coordinate 1,208,496 of QYRS01000013.1, forward strand.
AAGTTGCTTGATATTTGCTCTAGTGATGGCGTGAGCTACTCACCAGCAAGACGCCAGCAATGTCTTGTTCCGAATCGGCGCGCCGCAGCAGGTCTCCGAGAGCGTGGCCACCAGCGCCGCGAGCTTCTCCTTGACGTGCGTGCTAATCCCGCTGGCGACCGGAACACTTAAGCATCTCATCATATAGCACGTGCCGAAGAGGGATTCATTCGGTTCTCTACTCCCAGCCTCTGCTTGTTTTAAACTGCAACACCTTTCTTTGGTTAATCAAGTGTATTAGAATCCCCCAGAGCTCAATAATATGAGATATATGGGACCGATAAGTGGGTATACGTTGAACCCCTAGGTATGTAATAGCGTGAAGCCTTCTAGCGTCGCCACCCGATCTATATAAGACCGCCAAACCGGCTTAGCTACGTGCTGTCGTACTTCCCGCTACGCTTCCAACCCCCCAAAAAGAACACAATCAACATCGGCGAGGACGTCAAAAAGAAGTGGTCAGGTCTGCCTGGGGCTCGAACCCAGAATCTCCTGATTAGAAGGGAATCTCTTGAAGAGTCGAATCGTAGTCAGACGCCTTACCATTGGGCCAACAGACCGTGGAGTTGATCAGTGATGATGATGATGATAACTTCACATGATTTGATGTCACGAAGGGTGTTTGACTCGCTTTATATTAAGGGCAGACACGATTTGGACTGGAGCGACTGAGCGTGGGTCAACGAAAAGCTGCTGGCAAAAGCTCTTGGTCGTTGACGACCAAAGACGGAGTTGGGGAAAATAAGCTTGGGAAAACCAGGCCCCCTGGGTATCTACTAGCGAAGGAATTCTCCTGGCCCCTTTTTGTATAGACCATAAGCCGGGAGGAACATGCCAGGCTTGATCGCCTACTATGTCTCCCCTGGCAACTCGGATACGTGCTCCCTCTTTGTAGCCCCCCGGGTCGGCAGCTCGGATCGCGTGGTAGGATCACCAGACAATTCGGGTTTGTCCCACATCCCTGCGTCGAGCTCAGGGGATACGGTGTTCGTCCGGACAGTCGTGAGCTCCGGAGACGCCTGCTGTGCTCGATCAGGGTCTCCGGCGTTCCCGGGATCTGGGGACACCGTCTGTGGCCTACCCTCTTGATGTTGCTGTTGTTGCTGCTGCGGCTGATGCTGCGGTTGCGTTTCGTATTGTGGCGGCGCCGCCGTCTTCTTCTGGCGCCGCAGCCTGTACACCATGAAGGCTATGATGGCCAGCAGGATGGCACCGCCAACTCCGACTCCGACGCCGACCCCGATTTGGGCGGAGTGACTGAGGCCAGAGGAACCACCCGAAGACCCTCCCGAGGTGGGTCCGGGGATCGAGGCAGATGCGGATGCTGTACCGCTTGAACTGGAGGAAACATCGCCCGCTCCACGGGTGGGGAGCGCTGTTGGGTTGAAGGAGATGCTGCCCATGACAGTTTGTGGCAGGCTGGCGATCTCGTCGAAGCTCGACTTGCCATTCGGGTTCCGGATTAGGGGGGCCGTAGATGTGCAATCACAGTCTTCTTTCTGTATGGCAGTTACGTTGGGATGTTTGGCGCATCCGCTCCATATATCAATGTTGGGAGAGTCGCATCTCGCCATCGCAACCCATTGTTGGTTTGGGTAGCCGTTCTTCTGGATGCACTTGGAGGAGCTGAACGAAGGATCCGTACATCCGGCAACGTAAGTCACGATGGCTAAGACGCTTGTGTGAGTAAGTGCAAGGGCGTCAAAGCCATGGTCTAGGGATCAACATCCTCTGCTTACTTGTGTTGTCCCAGCATGTGTTGCTCGAAAGGCAGAAATCCCCCTCATAGCAGCACGCTTGCGGCCCATTCTCGACAGCGTTGCCGCAGGGGATGAAATGTCTGTCGGCGATCTGGCCACGCCCGAAGTAGCATGTGCCGTTCGACACGTATAAGTCGCCGTCGCTCATCTTGAGGACAGTCTAGCTTCACAACTGTAGTAGACTGATCCGTATGGAAATGGGGAGAAATGTGGAAGGCCTGGGGGGGCGAAGGACCGCCGTGGGACCGCCCCGGAAGAAAAGGCAGAAACCCAAGCTGGTGCCACCGGCTGACATCTTGTATGTCAGATACCAGAACGGCAAGATCTGCAGGATATATCGAAATACTCCGTCATGCCCAGTCCCAAGGGTGGTTCGGCATGTGCTCGATAGCAAACGAGGCCGTCTGGGGAGTTCCCATCCTCGACAGACTATTTGTCTAACAACCTTAGTCCTGCAGTAGCTCACCCCCAAGACGATGTTATAAGCAAGCCGCAACAAGCCAATCACGAGCATTCTGCGTAGTGGACGTCTCACAGCAGGAAGCGGCCCGTAGCACAGTACCTCATTTGGGTGGTAGATCATCGGGGTGCAGAGCCGAACTTCGATGACGCTCCGGGTTCATGGAATGCCACCTACCCCAAAGGGAAAGAGACTTTTGTATGGCAGGATAGCCAACACCTAACGTCCAGATACCACCGCCGGAGACACCCATACCAACCCAGGCTTGATGGTAGAGGAGCGACTGCATCGGCGCGAGAAATACCGCTGGACAGTTTGTGAGCTATGCGCAGCTGCTGAACGATCCCCTGGTGTCAGAAGAGGTGGAGGCGCAACGGTACAAGTATAGACGGGTGAACTGAGACTTAGAGGTTGACATCTGGGTTGCTGACCCCGCATCGAGCTGATTGTGTGATAGGATTACTGATAGGATTGCATCCCTTGCCTTATGGAGATGGTGGTGTTAGCCAAACCCAACAGAAGGCCGCCAATGATGGAGCGCAGATCTATGCAGCTTGCTGTCCAAACAAATATTGGGAATGATTGTCCCGTCTTGGCCAGTTGAGCGAAGCCAGCTTGTCCTCGGCTGGGTGGTCTGAGGCGGAGAGAAGACCGGAATATCATGGCATACATGTCAACAAGCACTGTATGAATTAATTACAGATAACACATCCAGTGTGTGTGTGTAAAGCCGGGAAGTGATTGGAGCGGGATATGCAATAGGGGTCTTGTGGTCAAACTGGGATTGAAGCGACATGGTGGGGCAATGGGGATCGATAATACCTGCAGTTACTTATACGAAAGCCGAATAAGTTGGAGCTGACAAAAACGACCATCACAGGCGCTGACATTCAAAGGTGCGATCGTCGTCAGGCAATTGCCTCATAACCTATTGTTGCCAGATATTGGTGAAATGTCAGTCCTCAGGCAGGCTTCGGCGAAAGTCCCTGGGCCTTGTCACAGCTGCGGCTTCTGTACGGGAGATCAAAAGGGCCATTCCATCCCCACCCATCTTGTCGGCGAGGCGCAAAACACAACTGTATCCATCCACTCGTCGAGGCTCATGTACCACTAGATAGGCCAATCACCCAATTACAGCACGGCGTCCACAGGACAACCTCCGCTCCAGCGGCAGAGCCAACTGCCTCCGAATGCCCACGTCGTTGCCCATTACCTCATTTCCGACCACTGCGCGCAATCCAGCCAAGGCAACGGAGAAGAGGTCAAAGTCTTTACCCTCTCATCCTCCGAGCTCAATACCCCCGCAGTATGTAGATCAGATCAGATCGATTAGATAGAGGCGGCCCGGCCCCGGTCTAAGCTAAGCCTCCACTGTGAATTACAATACGCCTGTCAGTGGTCTACCCCAGATCCCTGCTACCGCATTTCCAAGTCAATATAAGACTGATCAGGAGCTGTACAGGAAGAAGCGCAGGAGTTTTTGGAGATCCTCTCCTCTTGCTGAGTGAAGCAGAATCAACCGGCGGAGAGAAGAGGAAGTTATCTCGTAGGGGGGAGAGGAAGGTCACTTGGAGGTCAAGCGACTGTACCCACGTTATGGACGCTCAACAAAGTTCTCCCTAGCTTGGCTTGGGGAACACACGTGGACATTGGAGAATGCCGATTGCCATGCTTCTTGGGAGGGTGTACAGTAGGACGGGTTGGGTGACGCCAATGGAAGCAGCAGCTGCCGGCAGTAATGATATAGGGGGGGAAGTCACCATGCAACTACATACATATAGAGAAGAAGAAAAAGGCACGCTGGGGAGAGGGCCTGCGAGAGGATGACGGCGGGAGCGGGAAGGGAAGACACTTACCGCACTGGCTTCGTTGATGGGCTGGATGATGAGGTACCAACTATTGCCGAGTCTGTTTGCTGCAATGCTGTAGACGGTTGTTGCCCCCCTGTAGGAGAACATCCAGCCGGGATCTGATGTCAGCTTCGTTCGTCCTATCCGGCCATTCTTGTACTTGCTGACGCTTTCGCAGCTCTGAACCAGAAGGCCGAGCGTATGCATGCAGCGGTCCAGCCTCTACGGAATATCTGATTTGACGTGGGATGGATTCCTGTATGATAGAGCCGGCGGATGAGTGGCAACTGGGATCCGGTGGCCCAATGTCAGGTACTGGGGTATACCGGCCGACCAATTGTTTTCTTTTGGCAGTCCCGCGAATCATATAGCACACCCCCAACTTATAAGCCTTTGATCCATCCATGCTCAACTTGAATGGCTGTGTCTATCGACTGCCTTTCAAGCGTGCCATCGCTGTTTTGTATAACCAAACCACAAGATCGCAGGACTCGACATGCCGGCAGAATCAGGTGCGGTATCCAAAAGCGCCGCGGGAGAGAAGAAAACGAGACAGCAAACAAACGACGGCGGCCAGGAAGACAGACCACCCTGTCAACTTACCCTTGACCCCTTATCTCCTTCTAGTTGCCGGCGGCATGGCACAGCATTGTAGCGACGCTGTGCCATCGGTGGACGTGGTCGAAGCTGAGTTGTAGAACGGACCTGAGCCCCCGGAGCCGAACCAGGTGGTACGCCCTGCTGTCCAGTTGTCTCCGGGATGCCCATAGCGTACTTATCGAGGAGCCAATTCGAAGTTCCCGCATGCTGAAAAGCCAGTGGCAAAAGCCCATCTGGGCCCTTTTCTTTTGCAAGCAACAGGCAACCTCTTCACGGACACCAGTATGGTGGAAAGACTCATAAGCTTTACACTGTGGTGGGGGTTCGGTCTCGGCTTAGACGACGAGCTTCAAGCCGCAATTCGCGAATTTCTGGTAATGACACGAGACCAGACGAAAGAAGTCCCGACCGACGAGGGGCTGGGAATTCCGCCATTTGAAATTGTAGCTCGGTCAAATGAGTATTATTCCAAAAAGGCCAAGAGCGTTGAGTTCCTGATCGCGTGCTGTACGGAGTCGTGTAGTGGAAAACAACATTTCAGCACGTAGGAGATAGCTAGCATAGTATAAACGGTTCATGGAGCCGTGGAGAATCAGCTGGAGCATTGAAGCACACTGGTATAAGTTATTAAAGGGGGGTGGGCTGCATATTGACTTGACAACCATTGATAGGATGTCGCATAAGCTACATAATACCCAAAAACAGAACTTCGACCATCCCTAGGGCACGCGCCCCCATGGCCTAATGGTAAGTCTACAAAAATGAGCCAACCATTTCCTAAGAAAAGAACGCTAACGTTCCAATCACAGGTTAAGGCGCCGTTCTTATACATCTTTGAGCAATTAAATGTGTATGAAGACATGCGGAGATTGCGAGTTCGAGTCTCGCTGGGAGCATCCATTTTTATGCTTTTACTTTTTGAGAGATAGTCTTCCCTTCTGTACATTGTCTTTTTTGACATTTTCTCCTTCCTCTCTTTTTGGACGCTTCCTACTACGCATCTAAGTTGGTGGTCATAGCATTGCGTGTTGCCAGGCAGGAAATCATTCACTTGCGCCATGCTGATTGCCTAAAGCTCCCCCGGAACGACGCTTGAGCCGATTGAAAGCCTCGGGATGTACCCCGCCAACCCTCGAACTACCGGAGAGGCCTGCACTGCTGGGGGTTTAGCTGCCAGACCACTCTAGCTACCCCATCTCTCCTAAACAAGCTCATTACTCGAGATACTGTTCGACCAGCAAGCGCCCTGACAGCTGCCGGAAACCCAGTCCCTACATCATACTTCGATACCAATTATTTCGTATTGTTACAACGACATGTCCGAAAGTCATGATGGCCCCGCGAACGGGGAAAGTGCCACGAAACCCGATGTCGCAACACCCGCCGAGCATGTGACAGAGGCCGCGCCGGCATCGACAGCAGCCCCGACGACAACAGTCGACCCCGGCGACCCGGATGAAGACGACCTGGATGACTTGGACGACATGCTAGAAGAGTTCTCGGCTGCGAAAATCGACCCTAAGAAGACTGGCGCATCGGCACCTGGCGCGGCGAAGGCTGCGACGAATCCGACAACAACAGCCAAATCAGTACCAACCGTTCCCACATTAGCTGGCGATGTGCCAGGCGCAGACCTGGACGAATTCTCCGAAGACGAATTCCAGAAGCAGTTACAAGCCGGCATGGTAGAGTTGATGGGTGACCTGGACAAGAATGTAGGCGGGCAACCAACCCCCGCACCGAACTTACGTGACGACTGGTACTAACAAAGCACAGCCCGAGATGCAGGCCCAGTTCGAGACCATATTTAAGGAGCTAGGTGCCGCTGCTGCAGTGGACGGCGAGACACCGCCCGCGCCGGCGGCCGCAGCAACCTCGTCGTCGTCTGCCCCCAAGCAGGCCGCCGGCGGCAGTAGCGCCCCGAAGAGCGCCGACAAGATCGCGGCCGACCTCAGCGCCGACGCGACGTTCCAGGAGACCATCCGACGCACCATGGCGCGCATGCAGGAGTCGGGCGACCAGGCCACGGCCGCCGCCGCCGCTGAGGGGTCCGAGGAGGACTTCATGGCCGAGATGCTCAAGGCCATGAAGGATATGCCCGGCGGCGGCACCGGCGAGGGGTCCGAGGAGGAATTCAGCAAGATGCTGATGGGCATGATGGAGCAGCTGACCAACAAGGAGATCCTGTACGAGCCGATGAAGGAGCTCAGCGACAAGTACCCAGGCTGGCTCGAGAAGAACCGCGCGGGGCTCAGCGCGGACGACAAGACCAAGTACGAGGAGCAGTGCCGGCTGGTGCGGGAGATGGTGCAGAAGTTCGAGGAGCCCACGTACAAGGACGAGAACGTGGCGGATCGCGAGTACATTGTGGAGCGCATGCAAAAGGTAAATCCTTCATCCGATGAGTGACGTATTGCGCACTATGCTGACTTGCAGATGCAGATGCAATCAAGTGGCTCACCGCCGGCTGACCTCGTGGGCGACATGCCCTCGGCTAAGGAGGTTCTCGACATGCCTGACGAATCATGTGCGCCCCAGTGATCCAAGGGCAAGCAGCAACGATTGAGATACACTACGGCACCTGTTTCATGCGACCAGGCCGAATAATGATACCATGTCCATGATTATCCACAACACTATGCTTTCATTCGTGCAGACCATTGACAGTGAGGAGACGTATAGGGGCCTTACGACGCCATTCTACGAGTGCAGATATATATCCAAGTCCATGGGTCCATCATGCATGCATGCATGCAACTTGAACTACTACCAACGGTCTTGAAATTTTACCACCAAGGGGGCTTTGACATAACCTGACCTATAGTAAAGTTGTATTTCATATCCCTCCAAAATCGCCTCCTCCAACCAGCCCAACCGAGAATGCCATACAGAAATCGAAGTCCGAAACGCCGGCCAATGCCTCATCCCTCGTAGGGTATCAAACAGAACTTTGTACACAGCTTACAGTCAACCTCTGCTTTATGACATGTCCATATCCCCTGATGAGGCGAAATCATGTGGAGTGCGGCCTTCTTGTTCTCGATGGGAGAGTAAGTCCATGAATATATTGTCATAATCCTCGTCGTCGGATATGAAGGGTGAGTTGGGCCTTGGCGGTGCCCTTTGTTGCGATTGAGTGGAGAGAGCCTCGGCTTCGTACATGGACAGCATCGCATCCTCATCTTGTTCCATAGCGTCGAGCATCATGTCGTCGAGGTCATCTCCTTGGGGCGTGGAGTTGCCCGTCATCATGGCAGCAGCTTCCCTGGGAATTTCCTCATCGATCTCGTCGTCAAACACGAAGCCGTCAATGTCGGACTCCTTCTGCTGCCTCCGCCGACGGTCTAGGATCGACCACTCAAGCTTAAGGACCTCCTGGTCGCCGCCGCGGCGCTCCCACTGCCGGTCGTCCTGGCGCTGGCGCACGTTCTTGAGGAACAGGTTTCGCCGGCTCTCCTGGGCGTTCTCGCGGCTCTGCCGGAGCGGGTTCGGCTTGGCGGGCCGCGACGCGTACTTGAAGAGCTTCGGGGCGGGGATGGGCGAGGATCCGAACTGGAAGTTGCACCGGTTGGAGTCGCGCGGAGAGAGGGGCGCGGGCGGGGAGGACTGCGAGGAGGAAGCCCGGATGGGCGAAGAGGAGAGTGGCGAGGATACGTTGGGCTTGTATGGTGAGGTGAAGTCGAAAGAGACGGTGGGAGGTGGCATAGTCGCCAACATGGTGTTTTCTTTTCTTCTCGCTGAAGCCAATGAAATGATCCAAGTACAAGAATCTCAAAAGAAGACAAAACCGGGCCCGACTTGTAGTTATGCAAAATCGTGGTCGTTGGCGTAGTTGGTGGGAGACAATTCCGACTGAAAGGACGGTGATGAGGAAGAGACGGGATATGTAGGGTAGGCTCTCTTTGAGCTTAATTGATTTCGAATGGATGAGTCGCGGGTCACGCGTCGGGATACCAATACATTGATAGATAAAGAGAGCTGCCCGGGACTAGGGTCCATCCTCGAGAGCGCGAACTGCCCCACCACGCGTTATCCCTGCACGTGGAAGGTGCCCATCAATGATCTGATTCGGGACCAAGAGCATCTACGTAATTAGTCCGAAAGCAGACTAGCCCGCCTCTTCCCTTTTCCCCTGTCACCGCCTATCCATGTCGATGAGGCCTGCTAAAGAAGAAGAAGGAACAAGCCACATGCCACAAGTTCATGTTCGCAGTGCAGAGTGCAGGTGCAGTTGCAGCAAGATGCAACTGATAGGTACCTGCCAGTCACGATCGATCCCTGTAGCCCCCCTGTTTTTCCCGAACAACAACGGCAACAACTGGAGCCCCTATGACGGCGCCGCCGTTTTCTGATTTTATTTTTTTCTGGAGTTTCGGCACCCCAACGAAAAGAACATACTGGCAGTATCACCTTCGCCTTCGATGCTGCTGGTTTCCACTTTTACTCTTACAATTTGCTCCTTTAACAATAAGAATATCTTATTCTTATCTTCTTGTTTCCGGAAGAGACGAGCCCTGTGTTTAATGGTAATGCGTTTATGACTGGCGATTCTGTAATTTAACCCCGTTAAATACGTCCCTTATTGTAATGCCTCAACGGCGCCTTTGGCTTCCCTTGCAATTATGAGGGCCCCCCCTTCGACGATCAATGCGCTGAGCCGCTTCGCAGCCCCCAACAGTGCTCGATGGACCTGCTCGACCTGTCGCAACCAGCTGCTGCCTCGGGTCAGCCCTGCACCGCGCTCATACAATAGACAATACTCCTCCGGCTCGGGCTATTCCGCCGGAGGCAACAGGCGCAACCCCCGGAATGGAAGAGCAAAGGCAAGCCTCTGGGCCGCTACCGCTACGGGCACTGCCGGCGTCGGCGCCCTGGCCTTTACCGACGACATCAAGCATGGATATGAAGCCACAGAAAGAGCAGGCAGAGTAGCATCCACCTTGTTTATCTGCATTAACGAGTGAGTTGCTCCCTCGCTTGCTTGCCGTTCCAAGTAGGCACCAAACTAACTGTTCCTGCTTCGCAGCTATCGAACGACCCTCAAGAACCGCGATGCCCTTAACGACGAAGACGAGAAAAGTATGATACTGAGCGAATGCCATAAGAGATGCTCCAGGAGAACTTTTAAAGTACTGGAGAAGAATGGAGGCATATTCATCAAGCTGGGCCAGCACCTGAGTGCCATGACCTATCTGCTTCCAGTCGAATGGACCGACACGTTTATACCCTTGCAGGACAGGTGTCCGGTCTCCTCGTTTGAGTCGATCGCCAAGATGTTCAGAGACGACACTGGCGAAGACCTGGAGGACTACTTCTCCGAGTTCTCTCGGGAACCCATAGGCGCAGCTTCGTTGGCGCAGGTGCATCTGGCTACTATAAAGGAGACCGGCCAGAAGGTCGCCGTCAAGGTGCAACATCCGACTTTGGCTCAGTGGGCCCCTCTAGACACGACCCTCACCAAGTTTACGTTCTCGACGCTGAAGAAGTGGTTCCCCGAGTACGACCTCGAGTGGCTGGCGTCCGAGATGGAGGTATCTTTGCCCCAGGAGCTGGACTTCCAACTGGAGGCGACCAATGCTATGAAGACCAAGCAACATTTCGCCAACATATCTGGGTTGCCCCTGGTGATTCCCCAAGTCATCTGGGCCAAGAGGCGTATACTCGTCATGGCGAATGAGTCTGGACGCCGGCTCGATGATCTAGAGTACATGGACGCAAATGGAATCGACCGAGACGAGGTTTCAGCAACCTTGGCGCGCATCTTCAACGAGATGATTTTTGGTAAGAATGCGCCTCTGCACTGCGATCCTCACGGAGGCAATATTGCGATCCGCAAGACGTCCCGTCGGGGCCCTGGCGGTGCTAATTTCGAGGTGGTTCTGTATGACCACGGTCTGTACCGCGACATTCCCGAGGTTCTGCGGCGCAACTACGCCAAGATGTGGTTGGCCGTCATCGATGGCGATATGGACCGCATGAAGCACTACGCGCACGAAGTAGCCGGGATCACCGAAGAGCAGTTCCCCTTGTTTGCCAGTGCCATCACTGGTCGCGACTACAGTGTCATTTCGTCGTCCATCATGAAGCCCCGGTCCACGGGGGAGAAGAAAACAATGGGCGATGCTTTACAGGAGGGCCTCCTCACCGATTTGGTCCAACTGCTGGGCCAGGTTCCCCGAATCATGCTGCTCATCCTCAAGACGAACGACTTGACGCGAAGCCTGGACGAGAACTTGCAAACCCGCCAGGGCCCCCTGCGCAACTTCATGATCCTGGCGCGGTACTGCGCCCGCACCGTGCTGGAGGAGCAGATCGACCAGATCTGGGAACACAACGGCAGCCTACTGTGGCCCAGCAACGCCCTTCGATTCCTGGCAGCCTACGTGGGCTTCTTACGGGTAGAGCTCAAGTTGGAAGTGTTTGAGATGTGGCTGGCGCTCAAGAGAGTAGTGGGCATCCAAACAAACTTTGGAGCAGCTGTATTGTAAGCGTTTGCCCGGGCAACAAACTCTCTCTCGGCCCAGGCAGCGTTGTCTAGACACTTATAATAGATACCTCATAGATTTGATGTTGGAATTGCATTGGACGTCAGCGGCGGGCGAGGCTTTGCACGACAGAAAGGTGCATGTTAATAGACGTTTAATTATTACACAATCCATATGTCTATTAAGCAGCGTGGTGCTGCGAAGGTCATGGAAGATTGCGGCCCGAACGAACCCCCTTTTTTTCTTCATATGTGCCGAAGAGGCCCAGACAACCCGATCTTTTCAACAACCCGAAACAGCAGAATAACTCCATTCCCAAATCATGACCCAACCTGTTTTTATTTTATTTTCTCGTATCTCGATTTTGTCGTTTTGAACACCCCCTCCTGCTCTCTCCCTCCCTTCCTCCCTCTCGCTGTCGCACATACCACACCACATTCGCCCCTACTCTCTACTGACCGGCCGTCGAGTTATTCAGCGCGGCGGCAGCGGCGGCCCCTGCCGACGAAGCCGAGACCCTCGTGGTCGTGGTGAGGTTCAGACCGGCCGGCGCTTGGATGGCGATGGTGTCTCCGCTGGTGGCCGCGGTGCTGTTGGTGGTCAGGGTCGGGCCCTTGAGCGGCGCCTTGTAGACGGGGAATTCCTCGACGGAGGCGGCCTGCTCCACGTCCTGTGCCTGGACCTGGATCTTGAGGCTGGGGACTTTGGGGTTCGAGACGATGGTGCCGTTGGCCTGTTGTTTTGTGCGTTCGTGGGGCGCAGGTTAGCAAGGGGGAGCGTCGGTTTGGATCTATGCATATGTATATATACATGTCAAGGGAAAGGATGGGGATGGGGAGCGTGAGGAAAAGGGGGGTCGTTACGACGTACCATTCTGATGGTGGCCTGGAGTAGGGAGGTGAGCTTTGCGATGGCGGTGGGGCCGTTGTCGTTGTCAATCTCATCTGTCAGGCCCAACTTATCGATGGCGCGCTTCAGCGGGATCTGGCTGTGGGTCAGGCCGGTGGAGGGCATGGACAAGACCGTCATCTGACCAGCGGTCTGAGAACCCAGGGCAAAGACGATGCTGCATGGGAGAGGCAGGTCTGACCTCTCCACCTGCACGGCGAGCGCATACAAGGTGACGGTGGCGTTACCCGTGCTCGTGGCGTTGACGGCGACAGGCTGGACGGGCTGGACGGGCTGGACAGGCTGGACAGTCGTGTTGAGGGACGACGGGTTTTCGGTCGGGTAAGTGGCCTCGTAGCTTGTGGCGGCGGCGTTGTTGACCACCGAGGGGGCCGACACGACGTCCTTCTTCTCGCAGCCTCGGCGGCGCAGCTTGCCTTGCCCCTCGGTGACGGCGCCGGTAGAGGTGCTTCGCTTCCCGCGCCATCCCCGCGGTCCGCCTTTCGCGGCGGGGGGTCCCCGTGGGCCGCCTTTGGCTGCGGGCGGGCTGGGGGGAGCGGCAGGGGCGGCAGGGGCGGCAGGGGCGGCAGGGGCGGCAGGCGGGGCGCTTGGGGGACCCGGCTGCCACTGGTTCCATCCTCCCCACGGCCAGCCCCAGCCCCAGCCCCAACCGCCGTTGCCGCCTCCGTTGCCGCCGCCGCCGCCGCCGCTATTGACGGCCGAGGTGGTGGGCTGCGCTGCGGTGGTGGCCGCTGTCGTGGGCTGTTGAGCGAGGGTTGTGGCCGCCTGGTTCGCCGGGCTCGACGCTGCCTGCTGCTGCGCGGTCGTGGTCGCTTGGCTCGCGGGGCTTGACGCCGCTTGCTGCTGCGCGGTCGTTGTCGGCTGGACGGATGCGGCGGTGGGACCAGCGGGTGATACCGATGAGGCCGACGATGGCGACGCTGGGTTTCCGGCCAGCGACCCGTCGCCGTACAGGATGTTGACGGCGCGGATGACCGAGGTGCGCAGCTGGTCCTTGCTGACGGACCAGTCGTTGCTGATCTCGGGGTACGTGTAGCCGAAGTTGCGGGTCGTGGCCGCCGTCTTTCCCGTGTGGAAGCTGTTGGCGTCCTTGTAGAAGGGCTTCAGGGGGGTGTCGGCCGTGATGCTGGACCCGGCCGCCGTGGCGAACAGGCCGCTGGTTCGGTACGACCCCGTCATGAAGGTGTTGTTGTAGTTGATGGCCTGCCACAGCGCCACGAGGCGGTCGATTTGGCAGTGGTGCAGCCAGCTGCAGTGTTTGGGAAGATTCCGGTTAGCCCAAGTAAATCGGTTGAACCTCACGGGGTATACTCGAGGCTAAGAGGGAGCGGAAAGTAGACTTCATTTACTCACAAGATGGGGTCGAAGGCAGAGTAGTCGAGCGAGCTCATGATGGCGTACATGCTGTTGTGGACATCGTTATGGGGGTCCTCGAAACTCGTGCCGGCCGTACCGGTCGAGGCCATGGTGTTGAAGTCCTTGACCGAGGACATGACGAGATACTGGAACGAGGTCAGAGTCGGTTTGGGGCCTCCAGCAATTGATGACGTGTAACTTACAACTTGGTCCTTCAGGGGACTCGGGTCGGTGCTCAGCTGCTGGTTCACGATGTTGAGTTGGTCAACGCCCTGGTTGTTCGGCTGGCGGGTGGTCTCGGGCCAGCCCCAGCAGTTGTAGTCGGTGCTGGTGGGGAAATAGTTGTTGGCGTGGTTGAGCGGGAACTTTTGCCACTTGTAGCTGTACAGGGGGTTCTTGATGGTGGTCTGCCCCTTCGGTCCGTTGACGGTGATGGTGGTCGTGGAAGCCGACGCCGGAAGCTGGGGACTGGCGGCCCAGTCCCAGTAGGGCATTCTCCACTGCTCCGCGGCAGATTGGTAAGTCGCGGCATTGCTTCCGGTATACTGCGCCGCGATCTTGGTCACGTAGGTCCCGAGAACTTGCTGTTGCACTTGTCAGTGATCGCTTGCTCTGGCCCGGATAGTGGCGTCTTGTGGTGTGCTTACTTCGTATGCCGAAACGTAGGGTCGGTGCCACGCTGGAAACATAATCTCCTAGAAAAATGGTTAGATAGCCCCCGGCTCTTGGAAGCAGACTCTGGCAACGTACACCGTGGGGGCAATAACCTCCGCCGCTACCTCCAGGGACGGCGTTCACGCCGCTGAAAGGGACATAGGGCCGGCCATGGACACCTGCAATGCCAAAGTACGACAGTTGGTCACTCTCCGAAGCGGACTGGAACGCCTGCAGCCCGAGGATGAATAGATCCCTAAGGTAGATTCCATTAGATATACACGGGCGGCTGGTTCTGGTGCAGTCGAGCGTACTAACCATTGCGGACCGGCACTGGCCGAGAGAGTATTGACGTTCTGTCTGACAGGTCTCTGGCCTGTGGCCGTGTTGACCCGGTGGTACGGCCAGTTACAATGAACTGGCTGGTTTGGCCCGAAACCGTTGATGCCGAGAGCGATAGCACGACGGTCACCAGCCTAAGGCAATTGCTAAGCGGAGGCATGATGATGCCCGGTGTCAAGGGAGAGAAAGCAGCACCAGAACGGCGAGACTTGACAAGAAGTAATGATCGACTGATTGTAGCTCGAATGAGTGTGGTTTCCAAATCACAGAAAAGATAGCAAGAAGGAGTGGAATGGGTGTAAAGACCGTGAGACTGCTGGTTGCTGGTGGTTGCTATCTTCTCGAAGCAATCATCATGCCGGGTTATGAGATATATACATATCCAGGCATGCCCATGGTGTCCCGCGTCCGCGGACGAATGCGAATGGACAAATTTGCTCTAGAGACGTCTCATTCCCGCTATGACTTGGGGGCGAAATGACACCGGAGGTGATCGCCAGCTGAACGGTGGCAGTGATTGTTAGCTTAGGCTCGCTATGAGCCGAGTGAGCCGACATCGCGGCCCCTATCAACACAGGGAGGATGCCCAGAAAGGAGACCTCTTCAGGGGGTCGCCCAGAACTCACCACCAGGTCGTCAAGATGAAATGTCGTCAGTGGCAGGTGCAACACAAACCCAAACTAAAAAAGGGGTTCTGCTCAGCGGTGGCGCACGCTTGCTTGGTAGCCCGGCTCCTCAGCAACGTCAAGGGGTCAAACCGTCAGCTCTAGTCTACATCATCCAGGTCCCTAAACGAGGCGACTAGATATTGCATTCCGTCTTTTCGCCGCAACACGGTCCGCCCCCCTGGAATTGGGAAAAGCTTGTTAGTCATTTCATGAAGGCTACGGCGAAACGCTGGGCCTGGCGGCTTACCACTCGCCAAGCCTGTCATTGCTGTCTCAGAAGCTTGATGGAGATTACAACCAAAGCCTCGCTTGCTTAGCTGCAGACGGAGAGTGGCTGGGTATTGTCTGAATGGTAGTGTCCTGCCCTGAAATCTCCACCTCCACCAATCGCTTCTGTCAACTATGCGCATGTGCAGCCTGACAAGAACGTGTAGCCTTTTTTGAGATCGCAAAGGGGGCTAAACTCGTTGCGCAGTCAGCTTCGGTGCCAGTCATCATCTTTTGCCCCTATCGTTTCGCCTGTGCCCCTAGGTGAGGTACTCAGGTCAGGCGGGATCGATATACCCGGGTCCTGTAGCGCCTTGCCGACTTATATAAGGGTTCGCTTCTCGGGCCTTGTATTTCTGCTTCTTCATCATCATCATCATCATCATCATCTGCATCTGGTTTCCTGGTTTCCGCTGTGACCTTCCATTCTTTTCTTGCTCACATTTCACTCGTCACTCGTTCACAAAAGCAGACATCGATTTTTCAGAGTCCCTCACTTGAAACAAGTCACGATGCGTAACAACGCTGTTTACCTCTTCGCTCTCGTCCTCGGACCAATCGTCGTTTCGGCGACGCCGGTGCCGGGTGGTTATGGATATGGCGGCGGCTCGCCGGGTGGTGCAGCTCCTGGAGGTGCAGCTCCCGGTGGCCCGGGAGGCCATGCTGGCCCTGGCGGCCCTGCTGGCCCTGGAGGTCCGGGGGGCCCTGCTGGTCCGGGTGGCCCCGGTGGCCCCGGCGGTCCAGGTGCCCATGCTGGTCCTGGCGCCCCTGCTGGTCCTGGCGCCCTGCTGGTCCCGGTGGTCCTGCTGGCCCGGTGCCCTGCTGGTAAGCAAACAGCTTTCGGTGTTTCTTTGTTCCTTCTTGAGACATGTTGTTTGTTCCTGAAAGGATGACACTGACGCGGAGAGTCGATAGGCCCCGGAGGCAATCAGGGGGTCAACTGCGGATACCCTTCGAACGCCCATCTCACTATCTGTGGAGGAAGTGGTACGCCTTCCGGCCCTGGTAATGCTGGTGTACCGAGCACGAGCACCACCACGAGCGGCGGCTCTAACCCTTGTGCATCCATTGGAACCGGCCCTGGTGGAGCTGGCATGGGCGGGCCCAACGGCGTAAGTCGCCTTGAACACCCCCCAAATTCGGTTGACTAGCTGCTGACTCACTGATAGATTTGTGTTAACTGTGACTATCGTAAGTTGGAATGGGAGTAACCCTTGGAACATCGCTGACAGTTCTCTCCATTATAGCCAGCAACAAGGCCCAGCTCGCCTGCCAGAAAGGAAACAAAGGATGGCAACCCAACTGCAATTTGTCCATGAATGCAGGCCAGGCTGTTTGTGGCGGCGTCACCAAGAGCCAATCTTCGCCGACTGGCTCCTCGTCTTCAGGAACCTGCGGAAACGTCAACCCGTGCTCTAGCATTGGAACAGGTCCCGGGATTGGTGGCCCTGGCGCCCCGGGCAGCTCGCTGACTGGGCCGAATGGCATCTGCGTCAACTGCGACTATCCGTCCAATCGCGCCCAATGGGCGTGTCAGAATGGGTTCAAGAGCTGGCAGCCCAACTGCAACATGGCCGAGCACAAGAACCTCGCAGCCTGCGGCGGCTCCTGCCCCTCAACTCCTACGCCGACACTCATCCCTGCCACTTTCACGAGCTTGTCCCCAGTGCCCACTCAAGCCGTCAATTGCAAGTTGCCAATGAATGCGGGCCAGCCTGAGTGCGCGTGTAGCCTGCCGATGAACTCTGGCCTTCCTTGGTGTAAGCCAACCACGCCCAAGGTTGTTACGACCCCAGCACGCCTACCTATACCCCTCCGCCTAAGGTCGATTGCACCAACGCGGCCAATTTTGGCATGGCAGACTGCTCGTGCAAACTGCCTCTGTATAGTACTTTGGCTCGCTGCCAGCCCTCGACTAGCACGGTCACCATGACGCCCACACCGACGCCCGCTGAGACCTCCGAGACGACCCAAACGACTGCGAACAGCTCCCCGGAAACCGCGCCGGCCTCATCGTCCCCAACCCCTGTGACCCCCGAGTCAGCCCCTGAAACCTCCCCCACAACGCCCTCGGGAAGCTCCCCCGAGAACGCCACCAGTGCTGAGTCGTACGCAACTCCCACTCCCGAGGCACCACAGTCGGTCCCCGTGAACATCCCCTCGCCCGTCCCCACGACAGCCCCTGCGTCAACACAAGGCAGCTCTCCCGTGGCCAGCACCCCTGCCTCTTCCCCCGGGCAAAGCTACGGCAACAACAATGGCAACAACAATGGCTATGGCTATGAGAATGGCTATGGTTATGAGCATAAGAACCGCCACAACAACGGCAACAACTACAACTTCAACAACTGGTACTAAAGCAAAGACTCCAGTGGAAGCTGAAAACCAGCGCAAGAACGGTGCAAGCAAACGAAGGGAGAGAAGGAGGAGAGGTGTTCATTTGATTTCAAGCGGATGATGGGTTGAGGAAGTTTGAAAACAACAAGAAAAGCTGGGATGATTTGTCGTTTTTGTCATTGGGGCAACGGTGCTGCCTGTATGGGTTTGGGTACGGTAACGCGGCGTTTTCATGATTTCTTGTATTTTGGTGAGGGGACTGCGATGCTTACTTCGATGATGTACAATAACATTGGTTGACGGGGCAGGCTGGAGATCTACTTGAATACACCCTCTATGCCCAAATCCTTTCCGAAGCTCTTGCATCTACTGTCGTAACTAGACAAGGTGTCATTGCTACTGTGTGTTGTAGCGCGGCTTTGCAAGCACATCGGAATAGAACTGCGACATGTTTTTACAGTGTTTTGTCAGACGGGACCGGGCACTTATGTGTACATGTAGGATGAAAAGCTGACTACACATAGAATAAGTATTTTAATGTTTATTCATGTGGTTTTCTCTGATGCATGTGAGAGCGAGGTGGAGGATGAAGTTGATGGGAGGAGTGGGGGAGCCCCTCCCACGGTACCCTCAATAGGCACTGTTAACGCCGAAAGTTAGGTAGGTGCCGGAAGTATTGGTGTACCTGAGATATGTAGAGCACAATGGAGGGACTTTGAAGATATGCGCATTCACTTCAATTCACAATTGAATTGTTAGACTAGGTAGGTTGGCAAAGCACATCACTTGCTGAAAAGCAGTTGATTGTACAATCCGGCATTTAAGAGAGGTTTGGCACAGTACTGGCCGTTTGAGAAACATCCAGTCCATCGTGACTTCCTCCAGTCTGCCTGCAGGCTACCTCTCTTTGAGTAGGCCTCTGCAAAGGTCTTTTAGTTGATTATTTCCATTGAATCAATCAATTACGACAGACCACCCACTCAGTACTGCTCCTCACCTCTCATCAATAAAGGAAGCATCAACGCTGTCCAACATCCGCTTCCCACTCACCTTCATTCTCACTTCGCACTGGGCCACAAGGCTTACATAACCCACCAACCTGCCAACCTTCCACCTTCCACCTTCCACAAGCCAAGCCCGCCCACTTATTTGCCCAGCCTAACTGCTTGTCTCTATTCGCAACCTTACTTCATACCCTCTATTTTCTGCAGATCTCGGGTCTTTGCGACAACCTCACCCACACAACTGCAACCATGGCCTTGTGTCAGATGCGCCTCCAGGAGGAGAGGTATGTTCTCCTTGGTCATTCGAAATATCCTCAGTAATTACAAACGCGGCTTCGCAGTCACTAACATGGCAGTACTTTAGAAAGCAGTGGCGGAAGGATCACCCTTTCGGCTTTTGGGCCCGACCCCTCAAGAAACAAGGACGGAGTCATGGACTTGAAGGTCTGGGAGTGCGGTATTCCTGGCAAGGACAAGACACTGTGGGAGGGCGGTCTCTTCAAGATGACCATGACGTTTCCCGAAGGTAGGCTGCAGGAAAACGTGTCGACACTTTGGCGAAATCCCTTGCTGACATGCGGCGCACTTTCAGAGTACCCGACCAAGCCTCCTAAGTGTAAGTCGACTCCCTTCACCGCCAGCCATTTGCTGGTTCCCTGGCAAGAACAATGTACTGATGGATACGTGTGATGCAGGCAAGTTTATACCTCCGCTCTTTCACCCGAACGTCTATCCCTCAGGCACAGTATGCTTGTCCATCCTCAATGAAGAAGAGGGATGGAAGCCGGCAATTACGGTGAAGCAGATTGCACTCGGCGTCCAAGATCTACTCGACAACCCGAACCCCGAGAGCCCTGCCCAAGCCGAAGCGTACAACCTATTTAAGAAGGATCGGGTCGAGTACGAGCGACGAGTGCGTCGTGTGGTCAAGGAGAATGCCCCGGGTTCTTAGAGATAAACGGACACTCCGAACGTGTGTTCAGGACCCGGACCCAAGGGCATGAAAAAATGAAGAAGGGAGAAATGAATTTCGCGACGCGGATACTGGAATGGCGTTTTAGGATGCGATACCAAATGTGATGCATTATTTGCTTTTGACTCGGGAGTTTATCTGCTGAAATTCTGCAATGGAAGGGGGGTTGACGCACGCATCTTGCCTTTGGTCAGCGATGAAGGAGGGCGTCTGGCATAGATCAAGTTTCTCTAGCGTCACCAAGATATTCTCACGATGGTTATGACTTTCACCTCATATTTGCACCTCTCTCTTCTGCTCTGCCGCCCCGCGCCCGTCACGTACGTACCTGAAGAAAGTGGAGTTGCCTGCTTGCTAGCGTCGTGGTACTGCCAAAGCCAGTTCAGCAGGAAACCAATATTTGAATGTATAAAAGATGACTGTCATATTAGGTCCTTATCAAGACGGGTTTAGGTAATTCATGGCTTGGCTTGGCTCGTGGTTTTCGACTAGAGTATGCAGGATGATAAGTCGACCCGGGCAGGCCGATTTCGGCGTTGGAAAGCCACAAGCCGCTGAGACGGAGCTAACAGTGTGATTCTGAAGCTGGGTGGTAAACCTGGTAAATCTGGTAACTGCCCGGCTGGGTCTGCTAGACTAATACGGGACCAGGATGGCCAGGGGAAGTATCCAGCCGTTACAGGAAGACGGGAAGACTCACCTGCGGCGAGAAACGGCTTTAGAATTTGGAAAATGACTCTTGACCTTATCAGCCAGACCGGCTGCATGCCTTGAGTCCGGGTCTGGTCGCGTGGGGCCTGGCTCTACTTATTGTTAGGCTCTTGCAATCTCTCTGCAAGTTTAAGGTCCAGGCCAATTCACAGCTTTCGCTCGTCAAAGACTCATACGTTTTCTTTCTCGCCAACTTTATTCCTCTTGGGCAGAACAGAATATACACTCTTGACCCTCACGAATTCGTAAACTAGCCAAGATGTGTGGCATTTTTGCGTGTCATAGGTAAGCGCAACCAAACCCAAATTTCCGTTCAGTCACATGAAGGAGGGGCAATCCCAATCCCCTATGAATTCCATCATCCCACGACGACCCCGCCAAATTATTATTATTATGCGAACGCCTGCTAATAGACGATTTCCTTGCGCGCAGTCACCCCGACGTGCAGAAGTTCAAGCCGACGGCTCTGCGACTTGCGAAGCAGTAAGCGATCCTGTTCCGGTGCTCTGGATTCCCAATTGACCCGTCGTCTGCAGAATCCGGCACAGAGGTCCCGATTGGAGTGGAAGCGTCATCTGCAACAACACAAGTACGACCAGTCCTCCTCCTTCGCAAGGATTCGTACTAATCCGTCTCGACCGCAGTCCTTTGCCATGAACGTCTCAGCATTGTCGGCGTTGGTAAGTTGTTTTCTGCCGTTCCTATTGTAACGTATGCCCAGCTCACAAATGGCTACCAGAGTCCGGCGCCCAGCCCCTGACCAACGAAGACGATTCCATCGTTCTCGCCGTCAATGGCGAAATCTACAACCACAGATTGATCCGAAAGAACTTGAAGACCCCCTATCACTTCAAGACAACCTCGGACTGCGAAGTCATCATTCCCTTGTACTTGGAGTATGGCCTGGACGCGCCCAAATACTTGGACGGCATGTTCTCGTTCGTCCTGTACGACAAGAAGCTTGACCGCACCATCGCTGCACGAGACCCGATCGGCATCACTACCTTCTACCAAGGCTGGTCTTCGGAGCAGAAGGACTCGACTTATTTCGCCTCGGAGCTGAAGTGTCTCCATTCGGTATGCGACAAGATTCGCTCATTCCCCCGGGCCACGTATTCGACACCAAGACGGGCGAGACTACTCGTTATTTCCAGCCCACGTGGTGGGATGGTTCCAAGGTCCCCGAGACACCCCTGGACCTCAAGGCCATCCGGGAGAGTTTGGAAAAGTCTGTGCGGAAACGACTCATGGCTGAAGTCCCCTACGGTGTTTTGCTCTCCGGTGGTTTGGACTCGAGCTTGGTTGCCTCTATTGCCCAACGCGAGACAAACCGATTGAAGAAGCTGGCTCTGGCTGCCAATGGCAACGCGGAAAGAGGAGGACCCTGATAAGGGTGAAGGACTGGTCGGAATCGACAACGACAACGAATTGACGACACAGACATTCTTGCCCCAGCTCAACTCCTTTTCCATCGGCCTTCCCGGCTCGCCCGACAACGAGGCGGCGATCAAGGCGGCCAAGTACCTGGGTACCAAGCACCACGTCATGACGTTCACCATCGAGGACGGCCTTAACGCACTTTCGGATGTCATCTTGCATCTCGAGACGTATGATGTGACGACTATCCGCGCCTCGACGCCCATGTACCTGCTGTCGAGGAAGATCAAGGCTATGGGCATCAAGATGGTGCTCAGTGGCGAGGGAAGTGACGAGATCTTTGGCGGATACCTGTACTTCCACGCTGCGCCGGAAAAGAAGGCCTTCCACGAGGAAACCGTTCGTCGCGTCAAGAACCTCCACCTTGCGGACTGTCTTCGAGCCAACAAGTCAACGTCGGCTTGGGGCCTGGAGGCCCGTGTTCCCTTCCTTGACAAGGAGGTAGGTCTCCTTACTTTCATCTGCCACTTTACCTAATTGCCCGCTAACATTGCCGCAGTTCCTCGAGCTCAGCATGAACATCGACCCCCAGGAGAAGATGATCACGAAGGAGCGCATAGAAAAGTACATCTTGCGAAAGGCGTTTGACACTTCCGACGAGCCCGAGACCGAACCCTACCTGCCCGACGAGATCTCTGGAGGCAAAAGGAGCAGTTCTCGGATGGTGTGGGCTACGGCTGGATCGATGCTCTGAAGGACAACGCCGAGCTGCATGTGACGGACGAGATGATGAAGAACCCCAAGCCCGAGTGGGGCAACGACATCCCCGATACCAAGGAGGCGTAAGTTATGCCCATTGGATCCGCGCGAGTAATACTAATCGGAGATGCAGGTACTGGTACCGATGCATGTTTGACGAGCATTTCCCTCCTCACTGTGCGGAGACCGTCATGCGATGGACGCCGACGTGGTCGAAGCAGTCCGACCCCAGTGGACGGTAAGTGGATTAGTTCCGAGGCTAATATTGATGCGAGTACACGTGAGACTAATACCGTGTTCCAGAGCCATCTCTACGCACAACGACAAGTACGCTTCCACCGAATAATTTTTGCAACTCAGCTGTAGAGTCGGTTGAAGACGATGTTGCATGCGACGCTGGCCTACAAGTGGTGGGCAGGCTGTCAAGGCGGACCAAAAACAAATCTCAAGCCTTGGGCGTATGATAGATGTTTACCAGCCCGCTCCCCTTTTCAGTCGGGGGTTTCTCGGATCATGGCCATAGAAAATTGTAATGATTGGAGTTCTCGGGGTGCTTCGAGGAAGAAAAAAAAGGGGGGTACTTACTGGGCAAAGAAACAAGCGTTGCCAGAGGCGGACAATCTAGATAATATGAGCAGCTTGCAGAACTGCAATTCTCAATCATATCAGCGTGTGTTTTGCCGCAATATACATTGATGCTCTTGTAGATGACTTGTGTGATGTCAGGAAATACTCGGTGGTACTTGCAAGCCCCGTGGCAGGCAGGCAGGCAGTGAGTGTGGCGGCCATTGAAAGGAGCTTCTGTCTAAGGTTGCCTGGCTGCCTGGGGTCTGGACTCTGGAACCAATTCCAGCTCTGTCCCATCTTGCGGACCAATCAGACGGATTATGGTTTTGCAGCGAATCAGAAGGCGGCGGAAAGGCAGCGGCAGCGGATCGTTGCTGCAGGCAGGGCTGTCACTGACTGCCATCCCAACCCAATTGGCAATGCCGCCAAATTTACTTTCACCGACGACCCCAGCCGCTAAACCCGATTCTGCGACCGAGGGGTTGTCATCGCGAAAAGTCACCGGCGGTATGGTCGCATTCACAGCCCCAATTGGGCCTGTTCGGTCTCTCGAGCCCTCGCCCAGAAATAGATTCGTGGACCTCCGTCTGCCAGTGAAGTGAAAGTTGCACCTGACCAAAAGTTTGGTTAAATTGACATGACTTGATATTCATCCTCCTCCTCCTCCTCTTCCTTTTTCCGAGGTGAAGGTGCGAAGGCAACCTGAGCTATTAATAGGCCTCCGATAAGAATGCGACAAGGCTCCGTCACGGACGGCGAAATGAAGTAAACAGCGGCGACACCTTTGCGATAGCATCGCTCGTCCCGGCTACCCCTTTAACGCTTGTTGGCCTTGGAAAGACTGCACACAATAATACCTACCTACCTACCTCTTTTTCTACCTGATCGACTCGGCTACGGCTCTGTCCGCCATCATGGGCGACCAACCGCCATACGTGACGCTGAGGACGAGGAGGCCCGCGGATGGGAATAGTATGAGTAGCGGGGATTCTGCCGTACGTGGTGAAGTCATGCATAGTGTTCAACGTCGGAATCGATCAGCCCCACTCACCTCTGCTCAGTATGGCTCGAGTGTTGGAGACGACAGGACGCCGTCGGCGACGCACGACATCAGTCGCGTCAGCTATCATGTCAAGCACCTGTCTGATTTGCGAAATCGCTCGAGGATGTGCGTACTTACTTGCCCTTGCTTGGTTCTGTCCCGTCGCCGCGTGCTAACACATGGACGAACCCCCACAGTCTGCGGCGCGAGCGTTCCCGAACCGCGGCCGGTCGCAGAGATACAAGAAGGTGCAGGCGCTGCTCCTCCACTGGAGATCCGACGACCTGTTTGTTCTGCCGGAACTCGAAGACCTCGAGCAGTGTCTGCGGGAGGACTACAGCTTCGACACGGACACGTTTGCGATCCCGTCCGACAACTCCCACTTGGAACTTATGATGAGGGTAGGCTCCATGATCAAAGAGCACGAGTCTACTGACACCCTGTTCATATATACTACGGGGGCCATGCTCGGATAGACGACTCGCGGCAGAGCACGTGGTGCGCGTAAGTCACTACTGAACAGACGCTTGTCTTTTGAACCGTTTACTCATCTGCTATCGCAACACAGGGCTCGAAACCCGGACTCGCCATGGCTACAGTGCGTTCATGACTCCTTATCGTTTTTTCTTTTTTCTTTGGGCCACTAACCAGGTGACAGATGGTCTGCTATCCAGACGCTATTAGCGATCGTTATCCGATGTACTCATCCTACTGGACTGTTGTGCTGGGGCTGCCAGTGCGACGTTTCCTAACGGCAACAGCACTACCGAGACAATATCAGCCAGTAGCTGGGATGCCATTGCGCCCGATCCAGGAAGATACAGTTTCACGAACGCCCTGATCGAAGTGTTGCAAGAGTGGAAGCACAGGACTTACTCTGCAGCCATGCTGCATGCCGAGGTGCTGGCCCGGTTAAAGCATCCTCGACCGATCATGCTGAACGGCAAGCACTTTGAAGCCCGGTCGACGCCGGTTCATTTCATGATGACGTCGAACCACAAAGCCCCCAGTATTGAGATGTCCCGCATCGTCGGCGACGAGATGCGGCCCCCTTCACCCCCGCAAGAACTCGACGTGGAAGCATCGACGCCCACCGGGAGATCTGGTGGCCCGCAGGAGCTCTTGCCGCCAGAGCCGACGGAGGACGTCCCCCACGTCATGATCTCTCTCGCCCTCGAAGACAACCAGAGCCTAGATATCAATGCGTGGGAGAGCTGGCTTGCGGCGTTTCCGGCCATTGCCAAGTATGTCAAGGTGCAAGGCGTCTTCAAGAGCCATTCCACGCTCATGTTACTGTCCTTGCCGGTGATGGTTTGGGATCTTCTACCGGAGAATCTAGCGACCAACTTTATTGCTTTCATACGGTCGAATAACCTAGCAGTCCCCAAGAGAGGAGTGCCTTACACTGTCGAGGCAGAAATACAAATGCCTGGCTCAGAGGCAGATTCCGGCTCAATCTTTTCAGGGACCACGATGATGACTGGGGCTCGCAAACAAGATAGCGTTCTGCCCCGAGATGCTGTCGGGCACATACCGCAGGAGACGAGAACCGCTGCGTCCAGCAGAGCACCGAGTTCACTAACTGGGAGCTCACTGTTCCCGTCAAGCTCGTCGGCATCCCAAGGCCCATCCCGTAAGGAGTGGCGACCCAGCCCCTTTGGTCCTCCAGGCCGGCATTCTACAGCACCGGCGTCAACACTGCCAAGGACCACATCCAGCGACGCCATTACAAGGACTATGATACTCAACCAAGCTCGTAGCTCACGAAAGACGTACATCACGTCGGGTGATAACATCCCCGACCGTCCGCGCCTCGCTCCACATGTAGAGGGTCGTTTGGAGAATTACTTCCAAGAAGACCCGGCTCCCACGGTCGCCGTCAAAGAGTTCCTGGCATCCAACTTGGGCATTGAGACGACAGATATCGATGTAAGCACACACGCACGATAGATTGTAAGTCGTTGTCTGCTGACCACTCTGCAGATTTGGTTCTACCACCGCCGTGAGCAGCAGCAAGTGGCGGTGAGGTTGCAAAACTTGAGCATAGATGGCCAACGACGAAACCAGACAAGCGATGGCATCCACATGATACTGCCTGGACATCTGAACCAGCTGCTCGAGACCTTGCTGCCGAATCAAATGCTCATTATCGACCTCCGGGCTCCGACCGAATACCAACGGTCACACATTCACGGGGCCATCAACTTCCGCGTACCCGCCTCCTTCGTCCAGCGAGCAAGCTTTGACATGATCGAGAAAGCGATTGTTGACGACGCCAGCCGAGACACTTTCCGTCGATGGGCCGAGTTCAAATGCGTCGTCTTCTACGACAGGCACATTGAATTCGCATGGGAGTGTCCCACGGCGGACGCTCTGGTTCAACGTTTCAAGGCTCAGGGGTGGAGCGGGCATGGCTTCATACCAAAGGGGCATTACCGTGAGTTTTCGGCCTCGTTTGACAAACACATCGGAGGCTCAAGGATGAGCGCCAATGCAAGCAAGTATCTACAGAGCTTGAGTGAACGGTCAATGGAGAAGCAGGTTTGTTCTAACAGCCACCCGTACATAGACTACGCTCAAGCTGACATTTCGTTTTCACAGAAGGATAACCAACAAGACTACAGTGACTGGTTAAGACTGGTCAGGGACGACGACCGAGCCGCGTCCACAGAGCTGGTGCCCGCCGTGAAAGCTGAGCGGACGGAAGCCATGGTACAGCACCAGAAGGATATGGAAGACGAGTTTGAGAGACGCCTGCCCTCTCTGTACAGGAAGGCCCTGGAGCTCGGAGTGAAGACGCTAGAGAACGAGCCGGTCGACAACTGGGAGCGCAAAGCGCCCCTGGTTGAGCACCTCTCTCGAGGCCTGGAGAAGATGCAGGAGGCCAGTGGCGGGCCACGACCGCCTAGCAGCGGGGACGCCAAACACGGTTTACCGAGCTACCCCGAGAAGAGCCGGGATGTGCACTTTACTGCCGACGATTACGATGTGATCGACGCGGATCACGAACATCTACCGAGCGACGGGGCGTATCAGCCAAAGTTGGCGGCGGCTACTGAAGTGGATAAGGCACCCTCTTATTCGTCTGGCGACCCAGCAGGATCTACCGGCGATACGCAACAGAAGAAGGGGGCTTCGACAGGCGGGCGGGGGAGGAATCTCTTCAAAATGTTACGAAGCACACGATGAGGGGAGGATGAACATGGCCAAGGTGGCGGGAAGGCGCGTACTGACTG
The DNA here is from genome assembly GCA_006503535.1 of Arthrinium phaeospermum. NCBI lineage: Eukaryota > Fungi > Ascomycota > Sordariomycetes > Amphisphaeriales > Apiosporaceae > Arthrinium > Arthrinium phaeospermum. The sequence continues at coordinate 1,235,892 of QYRS01000013.1, forward strand.
ACTGGCTGGCTGACTCGAACGAGCTAGCAAGGGAAGCAAAGTTTTGACTGACGGTTGTCATGTAAGATGAATGTTTGAATGGGCAAGGTCCGGTCCACGACGAGGAAAGGGGATTGGGGCGGCAAAAGGGCCTGGCCATGGGCGGGGATTAACATTTGTCAGGTACCCGCATCTGCATCGCCTCTTCTTGTTGCTGCCTGTCCCACGATGAAGGACGACACGACGCAAGATTTGCCGGAAGGGGTTGGGGGTCGAGCTAGCCGGCCGGCAATGGCGTTGCGATTCATCTGGTGTTGACATGTGGTTTGTTTAGGGGACCTGTAGTCTCGAGTCTACAGCTCTTGTTGCTGTCCCTCCTGCTTGTCACGTTTAGAGTTTGGCACTGGCAATGTTTCGGGTATCGTCCCAAGAAGTAAGTAGGACCAAGAAGCTGTCCGAGGGGGGCTTAGCCAGCACCCTGGAAAAGGACGGGACGATGAAATGTGGTTCAGCCGAGCAGTCTGATTGGCCAGGGGAGGCTTGTCAATCTTGTATACTCACGTTGAACGGCCTATTAGTATAGCAACCGTCGGCGGTGGCGGCGGCGGCGGCATTATTGTTGTTAGCCTTGGATGGCGGCAGACATGATTTGAGATATTCCAAACCAAGGGCCTACCAAGTACATGAACCAAAGGACCAGGCAGCCACGCGCGTAGGGAGAGACCAGGGATCTATCTGGCGTTGCCCGCCAGCTCGGCTTCCTGGGAATTCCCGGGAATGCCTGGGACTGGGCCGCTTCTACCGCTGCGTGTGATCACGGGGTTCGTCCTATGTGGCATATAGCATAGCAGGTTGACTGGGTGAGGCCTACATGCGAGCCGGCTTGCGGCAATTCATATTTGTCATTCGCGATAGACAATCCCGGCCAGCAAACAGTCTTCACTTTTCCCCGGTTTTCTTCTCCCCTTACTCGCCTGAGGCAATGACACTTGTCGCTGACAAGTCGGGCGAGACTGTCGAATGCGCCCTTGACATGTTTTGAGCCCAGGTCGTTCCTTCCCGGGGCCATGTGTGAATCAAGCCGTCAAACCCAGTGCCGCCTGCCTCCTCCTGGATTGTGGCTTGTCATGTCACAGAAGTTGTTCTCTCACACACACGCTTCTCTTCCCGCTTCCATGACCCCTGCTGGCAGGCCGGTTTTATTCCCTCTTTTTTTTCCCGCCTCTCACCCCCGTCCCCGTTTTGCAACGAACAAAACTGACACACAACCACAAGACAAAACGCGGCCTGGCGTGGCGAAGCACGCAAACTAAGTGTCATCCGTCACGTTTTATCCATAATTTTAAGCTTAACCGCTGCGGGAAGAAAGGGAAGACGACAGACAACCCAGACCACGCCACGGGGAGGGAGAGAGAGAGAGAGAGACATTAGAGGAAAAAGAAAAGGGCCATTGTTTTTGGGGTGTCAAAAGAGAACATACGAGGCACCTACTAAGAACTGAGCCGTGCCGGGTGCGTGCGGATGCGGATGCGGATGTTGGATTGCCAGCCAGAGACGATAGTTATTATTAAGATATCGCCGAACAGTTATCGATCGAAATCCAGTGATCGCTTGGGCCTGCACAAGTACATGAGGCCGAGCCATGCCAATCCGTTTTATGGATGCTCTATATCAACATACCCATGCAATATCGCGTAAGTAGGAATAACACAACCCTTGTACGTGGGGGCAGATCATCAAGGCAGTTCATCACTTCTTCTTCTTCTTCTTCTTCTTCGTCTTCTTCTTCCTCGTCTTCTTTATGCGTTGGGGGGGAGCTCACATGGGAAGACCCCGGGATTTCCAGACCAAGCCCAGCAGGAGGTACGGTATCCGTAGGAGGTGGGAATTTCAGAAAAAGGAAAGGAAGCGAGAAGGGAGAAGGGAGGTGGGAGGGATGTGGTAGTATGTACTTACAGTAGGTAAGTCAAACCACGCCGGCCGCGAGCCGCCTGCCGGAAACGGGCAAGCGACGGGGTTTCAAACCAGGGGACAGACACACTGACCATACCTTAGGTAGATAATCTGCAAGATGAAGGGCCGGCCGTCGATCATTCACAATCCCTCCCTATGTATTCCCCGTCCTCCTCCACCCCCTCTATTCCGAAATGACAGCCGGCCAGTGCCAGTACCAGATTGCGCCTATGCAGTAAATGCACACACGTAAACCCACGCACATATACTCCGCCCTCCCGCTTATGCGCCATCTAACTGACAAGCCCCGTGCTAACCTCGGAGGCTCGGAGGGGGGGGTTGCTGCTGGTTCATAGTAAGCCTCGGGGAGGGTAACGCAAGTAGGGTCTGCTAAGGAAAGAGAAGGCGATCTAGCAACCGACTACTGCGTCGTGTAGTAGTATAGATATATATTATATATATATATATATGTATCAATGAACGACAGAGGAGGGCGAGATGCAAGCGCTTATGTATATGCATGTAGCATGCAAGTTCGATGGGTTCTAGTTATGCACAAAGGCTGCAGCATTCGATAGTTGACCACTCACTACCCTGGATTCGGCATAATCCCATCCTAGTATACTACTACTATACCAAAAGGACGGCGCTGGTGGACGTGGACGTGGACGTGGACGGGGGAGGGTGTGCCGCTAGACCGGGTGGCAGTCCCGTTGCAATTCCCTTGTTTTGACTCCCTGCTTCGCCCGCTTGCACACGCCCTTCCCACCACCCCCGCCCGCGCCCCGATTTCCGATCTTGACAGTTTGATTGTCAATCGATACAGGATCTGTTCTAGAAGATCACAACACCATGGAAGGGGGATGGTGACTTGCTGCGAGGAGAGACAGGCGGCGGCATTTCCACACGAAGGAATCGACCAGAACAATCGGGCATTCTGACTAATATTACGAAATGATCTGTGCTCCGGAAATAAGAGATGAGATCAAGATGCATTACCCAACTGATATGACGGTAGTCTTATTCATGCATAAAGAACGAAAGACAAGCAGGAGGCAGAAGGAAGGGAGACAAGGAGAGAAGGAGAGAGTGTGTGGTCGCGTTAGCAAGATGCTGGTTCTTTTCGTGACACCCGGCCTGACTCGGGAAGTCAGCCCGTCCTGTGGTGAGACGATTTCCGGGCAGCACAGCCTCAACGGCGTCATGATCCGTCATCAACATGATACTGGGCGCTGGGCCACGAAAAATAAAAATGAAATAAAGCAGAACCGGGCGCACCTACCAGCTACCTACCGGGGTATGTGTGGTTGTAGCGCAGGAAAATGCAGCCCGCTCTCGCTTCGCTTGTCATGCTGAGAAGTGACAGCCAGAAGCAAGTAAATACCAAAAACAAAAGTGAGGGTCGAGGGAAAAGGGCTGGCCGGGAAAGAAATACTTAATTAGTTAGGGGGAATAAGAAGAAACGAAGGGGGCCAATGACGGGCGAGGAAAGGACCCGAGGAAACAAAACGACTGCTAAAATGGACTACTTGTAGTATATCGTACGGGCCAGGGAAAACGAAAAAAAAAAAAAAAAGAAAGTGATGACGATTCATTAGATATTCGACTCGCATCACACGTGTCCCGACGAGCGGCCTGACAAGGGCCCAAAAGCAATCTTAACCCCATAGGGCAACTTATTCGCGGCATTGGAGGACTCGGCCATCGCAGCGTCGCACCCAAGGGAACCCTTCCCCACCGGGACCGCAGCATGTCAAATAATACCTTACCTAGGCGGGAGGATCTGATCTTGGGTTTGGGGAGGGGGGATGGAAGGGGAGGGGGGCGTGTGCCTACTTACTTAATCCTAGGTAATCGCAGTTACATAACAGACGGGCAGTCAGGAAGAAAGAGGAATGCAATTCAGCAAGTAACAAGGGTCCCATGACGGCGAACCGAACGGTGGGCTGTTTGTTACCCACTGCCCACGCGTTCTGGTTTTTGGTGGGCCCTCCTCTCTCTCTCTCTCTCTTTGATCCTCCGTAACCCCGTAAAACCGGAAAACCACCAGAAACCACCACCACGAGCCACCCAGCACACCCCCCCCCCTTTTTTTTCCCCATTCCTTTGTCGTGATGCGATTCGGCCAGCCAGCGTTGCAGGCAATGTGACGTGCCGGGGTGCCTGGCACTTCGGCTGGTAATGTACGTAGTAGTAAGTATGTACAGTGGAGGGCCGGAGCAGCAAGGCATTCGTGTCGCACGTATAGCAGTACTTCTATGTATGTAGACTCCCTAGACTCCTCCTGGGCAATCAATGAGCTTTGACAGCCCGCCGCTTGGACCTTTATCGGAGATCTTGACAACTGACGGTTCCCATCCAGTAAGTAACCTACCGTACCGTACCGTACCTCTGCACCAGCAAGTACAGGGCGGGCGGCCGACCACCCACAGCACTGGCCGCCGACTGCCTGCCGGAAGTCGTTGTCCAAGCCCCTTCCTCCTCCGCCCCAGCCCAGCAGCCAGGGCCGGTTGATCAGCAAAGATCCTGCCATCTGGCCTTGGCGACAACTCCGACTCAATCTGCGTTTCCAAAAACATGCCTGCATGCCACACATTGTCGCTGTCGCGATGGAGCACCATGAAGCCTCGAGGGATGCCCCCCGTTTCCTGCCCCGTCGCCGCCTCGAGTCATTTGGCAGCATGGAGGACCAACAACTTCAGTCAGGTCAATACATATGTACTGGCCGTGACAGTGGCATACTACATACACCTTCCAAGGAAATACCAAGTTGTGTGCCTGGGTTTTGCCGACGAGCTGCCAAATCTGAGCAGGGAACCGCTTTTGTTATAGGCAGGGGCCTATACTCTTATACCCTCACCCACCACCAACCCGGTAGCTGATATGGCCTGTCGTTCGGCACGACAACAGAGAAACGACAAGATTTCCAGGAAGAGAGAGGAGGGGGGAAACGCCTTGCTTGTCCTCCGCTTGCAAGAGCCATGCATTCTACATAGGAATAATGCACCGGCAGCCGTGGCGCATCATCGCCATTGATCATGGCGACGACACCTGTCTGTTTGCCAGCTGGCGCAAGCAAGGGATATTATGACACCGGTCACGAGTGCAAGAAAGGTGTACATAGTCCGTAGAGGGCAAACAAATTCAACCCACCACGACCACCCGATCCTTTCTTTTACCCGCTTACCTGGCATAGCGCCGAAGTAGTAGTATGTAGTTGATGGAGAACACACAAACGCACGCACGCACCCCTCCCTTCCTGTTTGGCCGTCAAAATACCCCGCTGATGCCGCTGCTGGTGTGGCATAGTATGCACGATATTTGACAACCGCCGTCAGTCGTTTTCGACCCTAGGAAGGGCACCGATTGATCAGCCTGACTCGCCCCTGGCCTGCTGGTTCGGGGAACAAACAGACCCGCGCACTAACAGCTGCGCTTCGGTCCAATCTTCGGGTTTGTAAACCGGAACAAGGACTTGTGCATACCCTGGATTGGCTGGCCCTCCCACGACACTGATTCGCGCCCAGGGCAGGTGGGCTTGGCAGGGAACGCAAACTGACTGGCAGGCTGGCTGGCGGGGTTGGCTGCACGGAAGGAGCCATGGCGAACCGGGCCTGCCTGGGTGGCCTGCATCGACCGCTCGAATCACGACGTACATGTTTTCATGCACGCTACGGCAGCCTCAGATCTCTCCGAACACTTCCCAGAGATCAAATGTTACGAGTCGCATCCGTGCCAAGTACGGATGCGGTAGAATAAAACACATGTCATGCGACAAACAAGAAAAAGCAAGGAGTGGCCTTTACCATCACGAGGTATCGCAAAGAGGCATTGGCGCTGCTATGCAGGTAGCGATGCATGTCTGTCTCTAGGCCCGTCTAGCGGCCGTTGCAAAAGGACCGGCGCTCCTACCGAGCAGGAGGGAATGGGAGGAAAAAGAAAGCAGAGAGGCGAAAATAAGCAAAGCGAGGAAAGGGGGAACGGCCAGCTTAACCGAAGCCACTGGCTGGCTGCTCGATACGTACCGTCATGCTAACGCCATATTACATGCCATATTGCAGCCAAGATATCATCACCCACGCCACCAAATGCCTGGGTGACTGTCCGTTTTGTTTGATGTCGTGTCGTGTCGTTGTCATTGGTTTTTTTTTTCTTACAAGTAGGCAAATCGGCAGTCTGCTGTCACACCGGTACAGTCTGGCTTGGCTGGCGCCGGTGCTGGTGTGTTTCCAAAAATTTCTGAACTCCGTAGACATGTTCGGACGGATCTAGGCTCCTGGTTGGCTGGAGTCCGCATCTGCTGCTAGAACAGACGACTGACAAGTTTTTATGCTACCATGCACAGCCTATGCATACGGCTCGGTCCCAAGACATTGTTGACGGCTGACGTGATGGTGCCACACTGCGAGGAAAGCAATCTGGCAGTCAGTCATATTCCATCTCTCTCTGATTAGATCTATCGGGCCAGAAGACCTGACATATCTCGGGTGCTTGCCTTTGGGGGGCAGCGAACAGCCCCGCTCGACGATGCAAGACTCTGCCGCCTTTGCTGCCTGCATGGTTTGTGTGGTTGGGCACTTCTCCCTTCAGCTGGTGGTAGATGGGGTGCAATACTGCATATCATCCCGCAAGCAGCCGCGAGTGTGCATGTCCGGATGGCCATATCAGGATGCACGCAGCAACATGGGGAGTTGATGGGCCGGGAGTCCAAATCGGCTGTCGAACATGTAATGTGGCCCCGGTATGGTAATGATACGATGCGGCGTATACTTGCGTACTGCCGGGCTCGAATCAGGACCTCGCCCCCCCTACAGCAGGGCCCTTATCCTCGACGATCCCTGCAACGATGGGACTTACCAAGTCATGCCAGACGCCGCGGTTTGCGGATCGGGTCTCTCTTACAGGCTCTTGGGTTCCGGGTCGACCTGCGAGATTGGCGATGTGCGTGCGGTGTCAATCAATCACTCACTGCCCTGCCCTGCCTACACATTTGCTTGAATGCTTGTGTTCCCACACCCTGTCTGGATGTAAGGAGCTGGCTGGCTGGCTGGCTGGCTGGCTGGGCTGGGCTGGGCCAGAGCCCGTATTGGCACGGCTCCTCAATTTCCAGATCGCCCACTGCAGGGGTTGATGGTAGCATTGACGAGTACCGGATTAATAATACGTAGATTACCCCATTGCGACCTTGAATGGCTGCGTCATCGTGTTGGACGAGCAGCTCGACCGCGACGAAGGGCCATCCTACGCATCTTTGTTTTCTTGCCTTGTCTGCCCGTGGTTGATGGCTACACCGCATCGTGGACAGAGACAAAGCTGTGGTCAGTAACGGCCATGCAGTGAAGAGCCCCTTGAAAAATGATTCGCGGATGAACGAGACGAGGACCGAGGGTAAAGAGGGCCCATTCCACAGCCCCGGGGGAGAGCAAGCAAACACAAGGCAGGAGCCCTTCCATCCGAAACGAGCTGAAAGAGAGAGAATGAGCGCGCGCAATAGGTAGCTGTCGGCGAACGGTTCCAGACAAACCCAATCTATGCTTACAAGTTGTTGGGCCGTGGGCCGAGTCGGATCCGACGATGAAATTGGAAGGCAGAAACAAGATCTGTCGTGCCAGCCTAGCTTGCATGGCGAGCGACTTCCGGCTAATTGCCAGGACAGCCACAGTGGGCAGGAACAGGCAGGCAGGCAGGCCAAAAGTGGCCTAAGGCAGGGCAAAGCAAAGCAAGGCGGACGTTGGATTCTTTGTTAATCCCGCCCGCTAGGTCAGAGCTAGGTTACCAGCGTAGTAGCAGTCGAGGCTTCGAGTGCGCGAAAGATGATGCTAAAGGGGGGCAAGCCACGACTTTCCCGCTTTGAGGAATTGTCGCGAATGGCTGGGTGGTAGGTGCGCTCGCCAATGTCCACAGGCAGACAGGGTTCCGGGCCCAAGAAGGTGGATGCAGGAGCAGTCTCCCAGCACAAGGCGGCCAGGGGCCCACCGTGATTGGAGGCGGATCTTACTTGGCTGAGGCCATGTGCGTGGATCTGACCGATGCGATGGATGGCAGCGGCAGCGGGTCGGGAACCCTCCTCTAGTGCATCGCGCAGGCGCCTTGGGCCGATGGGGGCTCGTGCCATCGAGGGCGGACCTTTAATTACCTCGTCCTCCTCCTCCGCCTCCTTCTTGCTCACTGTACGGTGGTATTATTGATTGTTTGGATGCTTGCTGTCAATATATCGGTAGGTGACTATAGGCCTATGCAGAAACGAATCCGGTCCATATTGCGACGATGTCAATATGCCTCGCCAGATCTTGCCTGCTGTCGCGCCCGACCCTCGACCCTCGGCCCTCGACCCTCGCCATCTCTAAGATATGTGAGCCACAATGCCTCTGCTGTAGAGTCGTATCCGTCGATGCTGCTGCCTCCATCGATTGGAAGCAAGTGGGGGTTGGGGGCTGCAGGTTGTTCTGTAAAGGCCCCCCCTCCCCTGCGGTCCGTATCGGTACTGTACTGTCGTAGTTTCGATGACAGGGAATCAAACAGAGCCGGTAGCAAGTGACAAATAACCAAAACATTGGGTGGGTGGTAGCGCATATGCAGCATATCCAAAATTTGTGGGAGGGGAGGGACGAACAAGAACAATCAAGGGAGAGGAGCTGCCTGCTGTGACGTGACGGGTTTGCTGGTGTGTTCCCATTGATGGCAGCGGTGAAAAGCGTCGACAGCAAGTACCAGATCACTAGGTACGTTCGAGAACAGTTCCTCCTCCTTACCCCGAGCCCATCGCGTGGCCGGCAAATTGGATGTTGATGCCGACGCCATCGGCGAAGGGAGAGATCAACTCGCAGGGGAACCGGTGGGTCGGTAACAGCCTGGCTAACAGTCCTCTATTTGATCTGGATGCGTTCAATTGATTGATTGGACACGTTACCTCCAATACCTACCTATCCGTCCCAGGATTGTAGGTTATGTAGGTATGTAGTTAAGGCAGAAACTATGGATGTGCATTGATTGATGCACACGCCAAACATAGTAAAGGGCCCTTTTAATTTGGAGTTACGTGAAAGGCAACACGACCGACCACACCGCCTGCCAAGACTCGGAGCCGATCAAAGATCGAAACCATGGTGAATCGCAAGTCAGTCAACCTGTACATACATACTTGTATGTAGGCAGGGAGGCAGGCCACGATGATTTCCGGGTGATGAGTTTCGGGCTTGGAGGAGGACAGTATGTTTGTATGGGCACGCTGCGTAGCATTATGCTCGGTGAGCCGAGGTACCTGAAACACACGGTGCATACCTCCAGCCTCCAGTGCTGGGTAGAGGCTCCCAGTCTCCCAGTGAGTCCTACCACAGATACATAATGTACCTTACCTTTGTACGCCCAGCGAATCGCGCCGCAGTGGTTCCCTTCCGTTTGGTTTAGGCAACTCTGGTTCGACGTGATCTGCAGCTACTCCATCTACGGATGGCCCATACATCACGCGGAAGTACGGGTTCGCTCCTGCCTCAGGGAAAATTGCCCCGGCGGAAAGTACCTGGTACCGGTACTCACGAAAGGTCAGCTCAGTGCTGGAGCTGGCCGGTGTACATACCTCCTAGTGGGAGGGCTTGCCAGGGTTCGGGACCACCACCGTGCCGTAGCTTACATGCGATATAAACAATGGTAAGAATCGATAACGCCACCGTGTGTCGCCTTCCAAAAGGAAGCTGACGGGAAAGAATTGGTGCCTATCGAACGTTGAAGTGGCTTTGAGGCATGCATTTCTGTGGAAAGTTTGCAGTTGCATCTAGACAGATGCCCGGGACTTGTCCGATGACACCGGTGTGGTGGATGGAAATGGAAATCCATCCATTTGATCCGTTTCCCTCTTCCACCGAACTACCTACCACTGCCTACCGCCCTCGATGGCCGCGGGAAGATTGGATGGCTTGAAATGGAACAACGGCTAGATCTCTCATGGAACCCCCCACCCATCACTGGACCCAAGATCAAGATGTGGCACATTATAGAAACGTGCTCAGGCATTTAGTTGGCCGGCTGGTTGGCTTAGCGGCCGAGTCATGCTATAAAAAGATCTAGGCATCCGGACGGCTTTCCTTCTAAGTGTCATTCCGGTGGCCCAGGCGTTGGCGGGCTGGAATGAGGAAATGACTTGCAGGACAAACAATTTGAACAGATTCGACTGTCTACCTGCATTGCCTGGCATACCCAAAAGCACGTCTTCGAAAAAGTTTGCCAGCGTGAAAGAAAAAAATGGATGTTGCCATCCGTGAGCTGACAAGGTACATGACGTTAGTGTGGCATTGTAGAGAAACACAGGCAGTGTTGGTTTGATACGTACTTCGTTTTGTATCCGAGCGTTGAAATGTTGCTCCCATGAAGAAGTGAAGAAGAGCCGCCTTGCTGACTCGGGACAAGTTGGGAGGGCTTGATTCTGTCCCCAGCCGGGTGGTATGCGAACGACGCACTGTCATCTCGCACAACTATAATTCCAGATGATCGGAGATGATCGACTAGTCAACCCACCGAGATACAGCAGGCCAAAACAACCACTGTTTCCTGCTCTGGGCGTGCACCGGGTCATGAGCTGTCGTCGTACCTGAAGAATAAGACAGTGCCTGACATCGCTTTGACAGCAGTTGCGGGACCTTCGTCATCCTGTAAGTATGGGATTCCAGACCGTCAGGCACGTGCTTCATCTTCGCTCCTCCATCCGTTCCCGCCGGAGGCGCATTGACGGTTAGACGTTAGACTTCCGTCGAGAAAGAAAGGTGGTTCTAGTGGTAATGAATGACAGATGACTTTGCATCCAATCGCAAGCCTCGCTGTCCTCCGCGGTGCCTGTTCTAATCGGATGATTTTTCCAGGGCTAATAAGCTAATCGGACCTGATCTGCGGCATCTGCCATCCAACATCCAAGCAGAGCAGCGTAGCCCCCCGAACCAGATGCATGATACTGCGATGGAACGCCGGTCCGATGATCGATGATCGCCATCCGTTGCTGCCATGCCCGCCGCCTCTGCCCCCCCAAAAAAACGTTGGGCCAAGCTATGGTGTTTGTTCCAAAAAGTAAACCTCGTAAAAACGTTGTTCTTACATGAGTAGGCGTGCTGGCGAAGATAACATATATGATTAATGGACGAGCCTCTTTCGTTGGAACGTTCCATGGGCTGGCTGTCCAATCCCTGGGACCGCTACCAACGTCAAACCGTCAAACGATACCGCCCATGGCGCTTTGTCTTGCCCGTCGGTCCTCGCGGCAGCCTCACAGTAAGGCGGGCAGCTAACAATTCAAGCAGCACTGGTCTAATCTACCTGTAGTACGGGGTACCACTATGGACTTTTCGCATTGACTTGCCTCAATACCTACTACTACTTACTTGTAGTAGGTTGCTCAATATTCTCCTTGGCTTCATCCATCCAACCAACCACGCACCATTTGGAAACGGAGCTGCGCTCGCCTTGGGCTGGGCACGGCATACCACCAATGGAGAAAAAGGAAATAAAAAGGGATTCCGGAAGTATGTATTTATAAACATAACATTAAAGACAAGAACCTGCAGGCGGTTGGTAGTACCGTGGAATCATGACTCAAAATGCAAACGACGGGACAGGCAAAAGTCAATTGACCGTCAAGCTGCCCGCTGTCATGGAGTGGTTTCTACACTCGCACCTATCAGATTCGACCGGAGGGATTTAATGCCTGCAGCTGTTGAGCCTGCCGCCGGTACGCTGATGAGGTGAAAATGTGCATGGTTGTTTATCTTGTCGAGGTAGACCCTGAATTTGGTCTGATGCTACAGCGCTCTGTTCGGTTTGAATGCATCGACAAACTCATTTACTGCTGGCCTAGTCTTGTGTAGTAAGAAGTAATGGCCGGCTAGTGAGGCTAGAAGCCGCCCTGAAACATGGTAAACGGCAGGGGCATCACCGAAACGTCACCCTCCGTCAGACTACATCAATTCGCAGCTTGGGGATATGTAGGAACGGCCTACCAGACGCGCGCGCGGGCTGTGATGGATGCATCCCCATAGTAAGTGGTGAAGAAGATCTCATGGATGGAGGAAACGGGCAGAATACCGTGGCGACACATTAATGCTTCGGGGCAATCATGTCTTGAATCTTGGGCCGTAGAATAACCCGTGTGACGCGTGAGCTATAAGTTTTTCTGCTTGGTCACAAAGAAGCTTCTTGCTTGTCCGATCCCTCCATCCCCTGGCTTGCTACTGTGATGTTCATGGCAGGCCTGACGTAGTTGCAGGCATCTGTCGCCCTCGCCTCGGATTCTCGAAATGACCAACCGAGACTGGCGCGCCTTTGGCGGCTGGTGACTGGTCAGTGGCGGAAGTTGCCATTATTTCCAGTCTGCGTCTGCTATGATGTACACCTATACCTATAGCCGCAGGCTTCTTAGCGTCCATCGGCCGGTGGTAGAGCCGAAACATGCCACCGTCTCATTCGGTACCTAGTCACTGCCTAGATGGAAGCGTTGTAATAACACTCACGTTATATACATTAAAGTATCCAGAGCGAAGAAGAAGTGGTGGCAGTCTCTAGGTCGGGTGTGTCAGGTGTTCGATTTCCGCTGCAAACCGCCAGGTAGATGGATGCATTTGCGAATAACGACAACCCGGCCCAAGGCATCAACCTATGAAGCCGCCGTGTATGGATGGATGGATACATGTATGTATGTAGCGAGGCCGGCTTGCTGGGCCACAAATATGCGCCGGGGTACGCCCAGATCTCAAATCCGAGGTGATCAATCACGTCAAAGACGATCATCCAGTCTGCAGCCGCCAGCGGGAGGGGATTTGCCCTTTGCTGTCTTCCCCGTGCTCGCTGCTGCGATGCCGCGGAGCAAAAAGCGCCAGTGTGGGTGTGGGTGTGTGCCGTCTTCAGGCAGAGACACCATCCAACTAGCTCGTCTGCAGCCTCTGAGACATTATGCTATGTTCTTGGTGTTGAAGAAGAAGATTTGTTAGTGTAGATTCGGCACCACATGGTGATCCTCTTGCCGGCCGTGCAATGCAACCGTAGTGACCTCCCAACAACAACAACAATAACAATAACAGCGGCCAGCGGCCATCAACATTAATAGCAGCCCTTTTTGAGGCAAACTCTCACTGCACCTCCCCTACGAGGCACGGAGGCACGCACGCAGGCCATGTTAGGTTGGCTCATACATAACGTCTTCTCCCGAGTCTATTTCTCGGGTAGCAGATGAACCAACAACGCCATTGCTGCCACACACCCACCCACTCACAGCCCGCTCAAAGAGGAAATTGATTTGCCTTTCTGGAGCTGGTACCAATTGTTCGGTACTTGGTGTGTTGAGTGTGGTGAGTCTGGGGGAGAGAGAGAGAGAGAGAGAGAGAGAGAGTGTGTGTGTGTGTCCAACTCTCTTGGCCTATGTATGTATGCATGCATGCATGTTATTAATGTACTTAGCTTAGCTATCCCTATCGATCGCTTCGCTTCGCTTTGCATCACCGAGGACGCTGGCAAAACCAAACCTTCTTGTTGGGTTCGGCAGCCTGCAGTGAGTTGGAGTTCCTTTGTTTAATCGGGTTGTCGGTCCCGTAAGGATGGATTGCTTTTCACGCACGCATCCCTACGTCCCCAGTACTGTCTTCTATACCTACTGTCCAGCCCAGGCGAGTAATAATATAGGCCGTCGGTCAGGCAGTCCGCGACCCTTGAATTGGTGCAACGGGAATAACACACAGATGCACACAGCATGATGGGACTATGCATTGCTCTACTACTGCTGCTGCTGCTGCTGCTGCTGCTACTTACCTCTACTCACGCCTGACTAGCCCTTTTGCACCTGACTTGGCCGTCAAATGGCCAACGACCGTGCCGTAGTATTCTCAAAGTAACCTACCGCTTTTGGGCATGCCTTCGTCGTACCCCAATCAGTCCTAGTCGTCGATACTGTCGGGAAAGGCTAGAACAGGTACAGGCGCACGCACACCACCGACCGCTGCTCAATTATGTACATACTCGATTGATGGCTGCATCAAACTGCCTGCCTCGCACTACGATTCGAGTCTTAAGCAGTCTAAGCATGTAGGAGAAAAGACGCATGCACCTCACACCCACCCACTTCGCTAGCCAGCCCACAAATGCGCTGACTAGGGTCGACCCCGGTAACTTCATCCTTCCATCGGGCAATTTCATCTGGACATCTGGATCAGAACAAGAACGGTCGCGGTCCGGGGTCCTGCACCCCTGCTGGTGCATACTACACTTCTCTAGCGGCCCTTCGTGTCACTTCGTCCACTTCCATGGATGCTGGCTTAGGTACCGTACCTACCCTACTTCCACTACTACCACGATCAGCCAGCTAGCTAGGTAGCGTCCGCTCCTTGCCCTGCCTGTGCTGTGTGCTCACTGCTCAGTGTGCTGTGTCTGGCGGTCGTTTTTTTTTTCTTCTTCTTCTTTATTCTAGTGCTGTCTTCACACCCCCCAAACGACACACGCCCCCCCGTACCCACCTCACTTTCCACCCTCTTGTCTCTTGTCTCTCACCCACCTTGCCCACCTGCCGCTCACTCTCTTACTGTAGGTACCTTACCCTGACCCAGGACCTCGATTCGGGCCCCATAACCATGTCCACGCTTGGGTATCTCGACTGCCCTAGCATATGCCTGGCAAGTCTCAACAGTCCGGTTGTCGTTGTCCACACAAAGGGAACGCCACAGGCATCAGGGGCCTTCGTGTGTGGGGATGCAGTTATTCATTGGCAGAGTACTTTGCCCTGCTCGCCCTCACGCACCACGCTCTCTCCCCCATCTCTTTCATCTGGAAGTACAGTAGCAGCGGGCAGAGGATCATCACTGTCGTCCCCTAGGAAGTCCTTACTCTCTCTCCCCCCTTCTGAGCTTCAGTGTCATCCTTGTCCCATGCCTCGCATGGTCAGGCTCTTTACGGTTTAGTTCCTCCCCCGTCAAAACCGTCTCTCCACACCCGGAAGGGGGCTTTCTTTCCCAACTCCAACATTGAAAAGCCATCCCAAGCCTCTACTACTTGTCCAAGACGCCTCTTCGTTTCCGTTCACCTCAACCGTTCCTTGCCCAGATTCTAGCTGGTCACCTTTTACCGGACTCGTCTGAGGCTGTCTTTGTGTCAGTTCGTCTTGAGACTAGAAAATATTAAAATTTGGATCTCGAGCGTTGCTTGTTCCTTCCGTCTTCGAACTCTCTGTCATTGCCTATTTGGGGGGCATCATCTGTGCGTCTGCTTGTTGATCCACAACATCGAGACCATCTCCAGAGGTCACAGCTCCTCTCGTTTTACAAAAAGACGCTCGTCTGCAACCGGTCCAGCCGTTGGTGTTTGCTTATGCTTCACCCTCTTTGGAACATCCTCTCATATACCGGTCTCTTTGCTTGGTTTATCGACAACAAGGGCATCTCATTCGTTTTCGAAGCCCTTCGGCAACCACATACACCAACACCCGAGTACATCTTGTTTCTGCTCGACACTCTCTTTCAGCTCAACATTGTTTGCCCGTCTTGGATAGGGCAACAACCACGCAAACTCGACACTGCACCACCACCACCACCACCACCACGACGCCTGGTCTCTGTCCGTTCTGCATTCGGAATCAGTCGATGAACTAAACGCCGGGTCATCCAAGTCCACTACACCCTTCGGTACTTTCACCACTCGAGTGACCTCTTCCGCCGGTTCAGGTTTGAGGTAAGAACTCCTTTGTCACCCAGGCGCCCATATCATGTCTCGGCCCATCCAGTCCACCCGTACTCACCTTGATGATAGGCATCGAGAGCCAGCCTTTCGGACTCTTTTGACTATTCAGGGGCATGGAATATACCCCACGACGGCTTCCAGAGATACATAACTTGGATACCTCGCCAACCACTTGCAAAATGTCTACTCTCACTATGCCCGCCCCTCAACAGCACACCGGTTTTCATCGTGAGTTCGCGTGGCAGGAGACTCGCTCGTCCGAGCCTGTTCATCAGTCCAGGAACAACATGGAGAAGATCGCCTTGCCCTCTATTCGCCAGGTATGGTTACACATTGCCTGCTCGACGGGATAGTGCACACTAACAAGTACCCCAGGCTTTCCCCGAGCTCCAACTACGAGTTCAGCACGATGGGGCTGCGAGAACACCATCGTCCACAACCTCGCCTGTGGCTGGCCCGGCCGGCACCATGACGCCGCCAGAATACGTACATTCCCCCAACTGCAGCAGCAAGAGGCGAAGGCTTTCTTTTGAAGATGATAGAGAGGGTGAGCGGGCCAGTCAAGTTCCCCGGCTCTACACCAACCCCGGGGCGCCCATGGTGATGCACCAGTCTCCTCCATCCCGTTCGATCCCGCGGCCTGCACAAGATTCGTGGCCCTCATCAAACAGGACGAGCCCGTACCTGCCCTCTGGAGCACTCCCCTCGATGCAAACGCCGGCACCCATGGAGGTGCGGGAGCGAATCGAAGCGCGCCCAACGCTCCCGAGTCTGCCACGCATGGAATTTGAGCGGAGCTCGGCTCCGATGCACAGGGTTTGCAGCCAGTCCGGAGAGGAGTATATGCCGGAGTCCATGAGACCCCGAGTCAGCCACCCCAGTGGGCCCTCGATGGAGGCGCCGGCTCCCGTATACCGGGCACCGAGTTACAGCTACGGCGGTTACCATCCGTCCAGAGTACAGTCATTGTCGGTTGGATCCATACACCCTTTTGACAGGGCGCCTTACTCGGCAGCGGCGGCATACGGTCATCACTTCCAGGACTCGTTCATGAGGATGGGCGACTACGGAATGGGAATGGGCGGGGACAACAAACAACGCAAACGCCGCGGGAATTTGCCCAAGGAAACAACCGACAAGCTGCGTGCCTGGTTCGTGGCACACTTGCACCACCCCTACCCGACCGAGGACGAGAAACAAAGCCTGATGCGTCAGACCGGGTTGCAAATGAGTAAGCTGGCTTCCCCCTTCCCCCTTCCCCCCAAACTGGGTTTTCGACGGCTAGAAACTAACGTATTCTCTTCTCCCCCCTTAGACCAAATCTCCAACTGGTTCATCAATGCGCGCCGCCGCCAACTGCCTACGATGATCAACAACGCCCGTGCCGAATCAGATGCCATGTCTGGTCGAGGCGGTGATGGCAAAGTGCTGCCGTCCACTGAGCGCGCCGACTACGACCACAACGCTAAGCGCAACAGCGTCCCACTAAGCGAGGGCGAAGCTAGTAACTTTGACGATGTCGAGTT
Organism: Arthrinium phaeospermum; assembly: GCA_006503535.1. Lineage (NCBI taxonomy): Eukaryota > Fungi > Ascomycota > Sordariomycetes > Amphisphaeriales > Apiosporaceae > Arthrinium > Arthrinium phaeospermum. The sequence continues at coordinate 1,253,048 of QYRS01000013.1, forward strand.
AGATGGCATGACCCGTCGAAGAGGCTCGAGCCATTTCAAGCGGGGCAGCATCTGATGGCCTCGCCTCGCCAACGACAATTACTTTTTGTCTTCTACGACATGTATTACTACACCACACTTTATATTCTTTAGATGTCGACGACGAGAACACACTCGCACATGTCGACCTGATGCCGGCAACGAACCGACGACTGTTATGTCTGGCTATATTCAGCTATATGTTTATTTATTTTCCTTTTTTTTTGTTATCGGCAACGGATCAACAATGTATACGCAACCATCAAACGGGGTGGGCTAAAACAGGATGGGACATATACATCCAACGGCAAGGGATGGGGAGTAGAAGGGCGTTACCGCTCACAGCGCAGGATTGGGAGGGGTGTATTGTTTTAGAGAGGAAATCAGCATTGACGGCAGCCAGCGGGCGAGTTCCCAGCGACGAAGCGAAGCCAGGACTTAGTCGTAGTAGTATTATACCCATAAACGGTTCAATTGATTGAATTGGAAGTCATTCGCAAAACATGCCTGTTGCCAAAAATCACATCGTTGAGTAGCATTGCCCCTTGTCTGTCTCCGGATCCCGAATCATGAAAAACGGAGCTGTCACCTTCGCCCGCAGAAGCCGGCTTGGTGATGCTGATCTGCATTCGAGACTGCGCTTGGTGACTGCTACTACCTAACCTAACATTGGCCCGAAGCCATCACCGAGTTCTGTACGCCAAGATCCAATTGGTGCGTCATAGGTATGTAAGCAAGCAAGCAGCTCGATGAGCAGTTCCCGGTGATGGCCAGGGTCCCATATCTGGGGTGGCATTTTTCCTGACGGATCGAGCGCTACTGCAGCTGTCGCAATAAGATTTGCGAGATTGGGTTTCTCCCATACATGATTGACCTGTCTTGGAACTATCAGGCCAAATGGAGAAAGCAGGGAGAGACAGGCAGGTCAGGGCAAGACAGGCAACAGATTACTCGCAGGGACAAAGCACCCAGGGCAAGCTTTCGCCTCTGGCCCATCGCACAGACAAGATAGACAGACTGAAGAACAGGCCACTACACTGCAAGGTACGAACGGGCCCAGCAGGTGGTCTTGTCGTCCAAGAAGAAGAAGCCTTATCGCGGGAGAAGCGAACCGAGTTGCTCGTGCTGTTGCCCCCTTGGCAGTGTAAGCATTGTTGGTTGTTATTGCCAGAATCCGAATGCGATTTACGTACATGCCCAGCCGCAAACACAACGGTCATCCCCGATCTAGCCTTCAGCCCAGTCCGTAAATCCTCCGTCCGTTGTTGTTGTTTTTTTTTTTTTTCGGACCAAAAAAATGGGTTGGGTTGATTGTGCTAGTGCCGTCCAACCATTTAGACTTCCAAGGGTCTCACTTCCCATCCTCGATGGGAAAGCTCTAAAGGTCGACGACAAGCCCAGTCGGGGTGTGTCAGGTGTCGGTTGGAACGGTGACGGGGAGATGGCCTCCTCCCCAAAGAGTGCCAATCTTGGCGTTCCTGCTTGGTCGTTCGTGGCTGTCTTAGCCTTTCGGCCTGTCCAAACTCTGCTGCTCTGGCTGCAGGTCACTCACCGGGTCTCACACGCCTCTTGGGGCTGATCTAATGCACCACCGTTTGCGGGTTGCGTTACCGCTGAGGGAGGCTGGGAGGGTGGTCATGGTCACTTAGTCACTCAGTCACTCCGTCACTCAGATGTCTCCTTACTGACTTACATAACGCTACGCTACTCATCCAGGCATGTACTCGGTCACCCACGAAAGCTTCGGGGAGAGAGAGAGAGAGAGAGAAGGGATGTCCATCAGCTGATTCTCGACAGCGGGCAGGCACCGGGAGCTTGTGTGTCTGTGTGTATACATGCCGTCAACCTGAAAGAGGTGAGACCATCAGGTACAGGGTCAGGTGGTGTTGGTAGCTCTTTGCTCTGCCTTGCTACTAGGGCAGGGGGAGGCTATGTATGTATCGGCCATGGCTACGAAGCTCCCCCTTGTTGTTGTTGTTGTTGAAAATTCCTGGCATTGACTGTTCTCATGTGTGCGTGCGATGCTAATTGAATTTATCCCCGGTATGTATTACTGACCTTTTTAACTACATTGCAGTCTTATTCACTCCTTTGGGAGGTTGACGGTTATGCATACATGCATGCACATGCGCAAGTAGAACATCGATCCTTCTCCCTCCTCTCCTTGGCCGGAAGGGAGGGTTAAAGGGGGGTTTCACGGCAATATGACGTTGGAAAGGGTACCTAACAAGGCCGTCCCGGAGGCAGCTGTCAAGAGAATTGTGGTGATAGATGGATGTCTCGGTTTGACAAATGTGTCACGCACCCACGCACCCACTCAACCTAACTGGCTTCTCGCCCAGCTCGAGGTCCAAGCAGCAGCAGCAGCACCATCACGGCGATAAGAGTTCTGCTAACACTAACTCAATCCAGGAGGGGGGGTGCTCTTAGAGGTTTGACTTTGCCCGTGTCGTCCGCCCGCTGAACCAGTCTGTCTGTCCACACCCCATCATCTGGTCCCATCCGTTTTCAGAAACATCAGCAAGCTCCTCGCCTCGGGGGAAGCATACGGCTCGGCCTTCCTGGCGGAGCCGTATACGAAAGTATAATGGAGGGTAAGGGCAAGGGGGGTAAGGGGGCCAGGATCACTAACTCCCCACCCACCTTCTGGGCCTCTGCATATCGAGCTGCAGCTGTATAGTAGTGTGGTGAGGAAGTGCGTGCTGTACATCTGAGTCTGGATTTGTCCAACAGGCTACTGCTTCTGCTGCTGCTGCTGTAACCGGGGCTTGCCATGTCGCCAGATGATTGGCTCTGGCGGTGAAACCTTGTACGACAGCTCGGAACGTATCCCGAACTTTGCACGTTCGGTGAGTTCAGGCCAACAAGTTCGCGGGTTATCCCAACGTTGATCGGCTTTGGGACGGCAGTGACATGAAGTCAAGCCCGGTCGTCTCCCACAACATGGTTGTTCCTTGCCGGGTATTCAGCACGCGCACTCCCGAGAGATGAATCGGTGGCACGATGGGGGCTGACTTCTCACATATGTATGTCCGAAGCCCAATCTCTCTCGTCTCAAGGGGGGGCCCGCAGGAGACGCACTACCACGATATCTATGTTACTTCCTAGGGGGAGAGAAAAAAAACGAGCTCATCTGTATGGGGCTCGGGTATCTTTACTGTCTTCGATGCATACGGCGCCGATACGACGTAGGGTAGCAATGCCGCTTGAGCCCTGGACGTGATGTGCCAGATGGTGCGCAGGGCTCTCCTACCAACCCTGACTGGACAGCAAACGCCTCATCTGAGCAGCAGGCATGGCCCTTGGACCCGAGGGCCAGCCCCCAACCAAGGCCCCGATCCGGGAAGGGAATGAGGGCCAGCCGGCCGTCCCCTGAAGTACGACCCTGTTGAATGACACACGTCTAGAAAGAGAGAAAAAAAAAGCTCCAAAACTTTCATCCTTGACAAGAGTAGACGGGGAAAGGGAGACCCGCCCGGACGATGATCGCCCATAATCATCGTATGTATAGAGCCGCCTTCGATCCAACCCCGTCAACCCTGACGGGAGCCACCACAGTGACAAGGGCTAAAATCCGATCCCGCAGGACCCTGTCGGCGTTTCTTCTCGTCCGGCGTGAAACGCGACGGGGAGCAAAAGATGAACGATGATTTGAATAACTCTATCGCCCCTAGAGTCTAGGCCTCTGGGCGAAGAGTACCCGTCGATCGACCTCTCCTACCTACGCCCGTAATCCCCAAGCCCTTGTCCCCTCACCTGTCACTCCCTCCCTCCTGCGGCTTGAAACGGATAGGTGCTAGCTATGGGCGGGAATGCACAGCCTACAGCCACACTTAGGTGCAGCAGGAACCATGTCGGCGTTGCAACGTCAACCCGGTCTTTTCTTTTTACTGCAGTTTGATGTTTGCTGCTGTCCCCAACGCGATTATCCCCGGCTGCGCAAGGGTACGTACGTACTGTATGGTATGTACAAGTATTCTGATTTGTGATAGGAATGGAATGGATACACCACACTCGAGAATCGCCGGGCCCCAGTTATAGAGACAAAGAGGGAGAGGGCGAGAGAGACCACGCAGAGGCAGGGGTTCGAGTGTGGAGTACAAAAGGTAGTGAAGTGGGATGCTGTCGATGCTTTCTTTACCCAATGTGCCAGGGCGGTGCCTGTACGAACTGGAGGTGGCTCTGGTCGAGTGGCATCATCCGGATTGACTCGAATAGGGATCGACATCCATCGTGTACTGTACTTGGTAATGCTTGCTTTCAATGTTGCTCTTTCTTCACTGCCGAGGCTGCTGCTCGACAGGCTGTCTTCGTTCGACTCAACCAACCAGCAGCTGTGGCTGCACAGCTCAAGTAAGTAAGTAAGTAGGTAAGTATGTACGGTTACCTAATTAGAGTATATCGGACCTGCCAGCTAAAACATAGTGTGTTTGCTGGCGTATCGGCGGTATCCTCGGTGACGTTGACCCCTGCTCAGCCTAGGCCCGAGGAGAAGAAGGAGGAGGAGGAGGCGAACCAACAAAGTCGGGACAGTTTCACCAACAGGCAACCCCCGGCCGTTGGATCAATTCCATTTGAAGTCCAAGTCCCGAACGGAGTGGCAGGCTGCCGAACGTGGAGGTCTGTGGCTTCGGCATGTCCTCGCAGATTTGGGAGGAAAAGACGGAAGGGACAGGATGGCAGGATGGGATGGTCCCTGATGGATGGTTGATGGCCACCAAGTCTATGTACTGTCTACTGTAAGCAGACCAGCCCACCCCAGTCTCTCGCTCGGGACTGGTTCCCCGTCTGGGTCAGTTCGAGTCTCGGGCGATGGAGAAGGCCCCCAGCGAAAGCAACGGATAACCTTGTCAGCAATACAGTAGTATCGATTGAAATTCTCCGAGAGTGACAGGTAAGAGAGATCATGTACCGTTTTCTTTTTCTCTCTCTTTTCCTCTTTGAGCTGGAGGTATACACATACACCCACCCTGTTTTTTTTTTTTTTTTTTTTTTTTTGCATTCTAAATCCAGGCCAAGCTGCCACATAACGACTGGGGCTTTGTACCTATCACCTACCTTCTACCTTGTACCTAGCCACACACCACCCACCTACTCCATACCTACTGTACATACCTAATAAACCACACTACTGTACCTAAGCAGGACCCCATCTATCAATTCTGCTGCAGGTCATACATACTTCGCCTTTCTCTGCCTCCAAGCATGCTTAATTACTCCGCTCGCGTCCACTTGGATTGGGCTGGCACGACTTTGGACGATCATTGGCCGGCCCGACGTGGGATGCAATCTACACACGACGTACTACCAGATATAGCGCGTGCGTCACCAACGGTGTGCCGGCAGGCCACGAGCAATTGGCATGGGACGGAGCAAGGCGATCGCCATCCGATGGGAAATCGTAGTACATTTGTATAAACATACCCACCAATTCAATCAATTGATCAATTAATTCCACTTGGAATGAGAAAAAAAAAAAGTGACATTTGTTAGACCCAACTGCCAACTGCGCTGCACCCCCACTGCCAGACTACTACTAACAAAAGTCCCCCGGCAGCGGCCCTGAAACCCACTAGGCTGTCTGTTCATCATCACGGCTCGAGCTCACTGCTTACTGTGCCAGTCGAAGTTCTTATGTACAGTAGTATCTTCATGCTGGTCACGGTAGTTCTGGACGGCATTGGCGTCAATGGATCTTGCAAGGCCAAGAAGTCATCAAAAGGCTCAGGGGTGGGTGTTGTTTGATGCCGACGTTGACAAGCGAGACAGACACGCGACCAAACCACACACACACAGAGAGAGAGAGACTGGTGAGCCGCCGAGAGTAGACTTTAGTCAGGGGGACCAATCAACAAGCAAGCTCGGTTGCCTTTTCCGATTGAGTATCTGCACAGATTGCATAGGAGGTACCTTATCGTGATTAGTGGCTTCACGATTGGTTCTCGATAGGTAGTTCCTTACATATGTAGTAGTATCAATTAGAGATGGACGTCAGTAACTACTATCAGTAGTAGGTAGCCGGCTGACAGCGAAGCGGCTCCCAGCCCATCAAGCCGTCATCGATGCTTATCGGGTTATCAGATGCTCGGCCTTCGGACCAAAATCAGGCCGTCTGAGCCTCTCAATTGTCCGAGCCTAGTTATGTAAGCAGCGCAAACCGTTCAGGAGACGACAGTTGTTGCCTAAGAGAGTAAGCCGGTAAAATGCTGTTGGTGATGACAATGACAATGCCGGTCTCTACGTGTGTGTTTTTGTGTGTGTGAGATCTGGCTATTGTGAAATCCAACCTTTTTTCGTCACCCTTTCCCCGTGTGCTCGTCGACCTGGGGCTGGGTGTATATACCGTATCGCACCTTCCAACTACCAGTGTAACACGCCTTACTAAGCGATGCCTCCACCAATCGTAGTTGGGGACGACACCCCTGAGGAGCAAACAACAGAGGCTCTGGCTTGCGTCACCTGCCGTGCCCGCAAGCTCAAGTGCAACCGTGTCAAGCCGGCCTGCTCACGTTGTGTAAGAGTAAAAGGGGAGTGTGTCTACCCCGAATCGAGGAGGAAACCGGCCTTCAAGCGCCGCAATGTCAAGGAGCTAGAAGCTCGGCTGGGTAGGTGGTCGTCCCCCCCTAATCCGTATAGCTTCTCCTTCGTAGCGTCTGACATGAATCTGTGTATATAGCCCAGGTCGAGATCCTGCTCAAGGAAGTTGGCAATGAAAAGACATCAGCCCCGGAGACGGAGGAGACAGTTGACGAGACCAATGTCGAGTTTAGTTTCCCGGAAGCAGTACTTCCACCACCACAGTCCGACGATGTCTTTTTCCAGGGGCTGGACTATGATGTCCCCCCTGCTTCTGCAACAGGAGAGACATCCAACATGTACTCTTTCAACTTCTCTACGGAGCCCTCTGCTGGATTCGGCACCACTGGCGACTTCTTCGGCGGCGAACTGCTTGACCTAGGCATCTCTGAGCCAACTCCTCCATACGAGGTCATGGAAGAGCTGTAAGTGCACCCACTGTCTAGTATCATAATGATTGCGTCCAACTCATTGATCTATTCGTAGCCACCAGACCTTCTTCCAGCGCCAGTCGGAAACCATACCCATCATCAATCAGCAGCGGTACTTGCAAGAGTTCTACTCGCCTCCTCACATGAAGCCACCCATGTGTTTGCAGTACGCCATCTGGGCCATTGCGGCTATCGAGAACAAGAAGTACAGCGCCTCGCGCGATGTCTTCTACCAACGCGCAAGACAGTACGCCGAGGCCGACGAGATGAAGGTTGGTCATGCCAAGCTGCCGGTACTCCAGATGCTTGCTCTATGCTGAACTGTGATTAGGGGCAAGGGGAGCATTTCCTCACCGTGAGGCATGCTCAGGCATGGTCTTGTATCGCCGTGTGCGAGGCAAAGACCATGATGTTCACGAGAGCAGCCATGAGCACTGCTCGCGCGGTCCGACTCTCGGCCATGATGGGACTGCAACGACTTGACTGTGCGCCCGGCGAAATGTCGCCAACAAGTGAGTGCTTCTTGAGACCTGCGTAAGCACGTCGGAGATGGCTAACTTTGGTAACAGTCCCTCCACCAAAGGATTGGACAGAACTGGAGGAGCGAAGACGCACCCTTTGGGGAATCTTTTGTCTCGATAGCCATTGCAGTATATCGACCGGGTGGGCTACCCTTATAGATCCAAGCGAGGTAAGTTGAGTTGAGCAGAGTTGGAGTGGCTGTGTTTCCGTGCTAACGCACACCCAGGTGACTACTCATCTTCCATGCTCCGAAGCAGCCTTCCGTAGCGGCGAAGAGGCGGAAGGCTGCACGCTCAACGAAGCCCTTAAAGGGTATCCGTATAGTAGCTTTGCCAGCTCCGTAGTCATTTGCCACTTCTTCAACGAGATCCTGAAGCACGTCCACCGGCCGCGGCCGGACGACTTCCCCGAAAACTACGAATTTGGAAGGTACTGGACAAGGCACCGCGAGCTTGACAACACCCTCTCAAGCGCATTCATGTTCCTCCCCGAGAGCTTCCGGCTTCCCGACCACTTCCAAGATCGTACCGCCATCCATATCAATCTCAACCTGCATGCGTCCATCATTTGCTTACACCATGCGGCCATCGACAAGGTCGACAAGCACAAGCTCCCAAATCACCTCAAGAAGGCCAGCCAGACGCGGCTTCTCACCGCCGCCCAGGAGATCGTCAACATCATGAGAACGATGGGTTCTACAGCATCGCACCCCAAAACACCCCTTACCGCTCTAGCTTTGTACTCTGCAGCATCCGTGTACATATACCACTTCAAAGAAGCAGGGGCCCCCGGAATGCTGGATAACCTCGACTATATCATTTCGACCATGTCTACTCTATCTCGAGATCATTTCATCACCCGCGCATTCCTCAAGCAGGTGGTATCCGACATCGAATGCAACGATCTCCAAAGCTACGTGAAAGTCCCGAAGCTGGACTACCTGCCCTCTCATTTTGCCAATGGCGATTGCAACATCCCCCTCTTGGTTCGTTCTTCCATCTCCCGGCACGCCGCGACGCCGCCGGTTCCTGGACAAATCCCGCCCAGGCAGCCGTCGGCAGAGATGAAGGCGAATGGCCCCAGCATGTCGGGCGACTGCGGCGTCGCTTGTCTCACTGGCGGCGTCAAGGACACGGCGGCCCGTGATGGTACCCGATTCAGCCCGGGCGACCTTCACACGAGCAATAAGCGGAAACGCCTAGCTTCCGACAGATCACCCCTCGAGGGAACAGCATCGGACCTGGACGACGGCAGTCCGCTCTGGGCCCAGAGTGGGTCCTTCGGATACTCCGACTCCCTCTCGTCCAAGTCCACGCCGCCCGAATCTGACTGGTACAGCGCAGCCGCCGCCGCCGCCGCCGCCACCGAAAACTGTCGGCCTCAGGATATCAACCTCGAAAACCCTGGCCTAAGGGGCAATACCCAGTCGACTTTTCCGATGCCGTCGCTCCCGCACCGGACGAACTCGCCAGTGGGGGCGGGGTCTACACAGGCCGCACCTTCTTCCTCCTTCGGAGTAAGCGGCGGCGGAGTGGTGCTGGGTCCTACGATTATCGGAAGCCGCGGGCGGCCGAATACGCTCAGTACCGCGGGGCCGGGACACGGTTCATCCACTCTACCAGGAGGCATCTCAACGTGGGAGATGGCAGGCCGTTGCATGAGCTCGCAGTTCCAGAGCGGGATGGCTCCTGGCACCGCGCCGGATGTGGGTTCGTGGAACTTCATGGGAGGTCTGTCTTCGGACCAGATCGACTGGGGCTCGGGGACAGGTGTCGCTGCTGACACAGCGAATGTCACGGACTAGAAAAGCAAAATGGGGAGTGGGCTGGTATTTTTTTTTTTTTTTTTTTTTTTTTTTGCGATTTATATGCATGAATGAGCGTGGCGTTCTAGGGCGGGAGAAAATACAGGAGGACTGGTAGGAAAACATGATCAAGGCGAGTGAGTAGCACACCATGACGGGAAATCTCGGTTTATAATCATTATGTCGCTTCTTGTATTATATATCAATGCCCGTGCCTCTCTCTTCATGGACAGGCTGGGTCGATGCCTGCGGGGCCCCCTTCTTGAAAGGGGAGAATGACACAACGCTTCTCAGTCGTAATACTACACATTCCGGAGAGGCACCAACTTTAATGGCGATACCTCATCGCAAGAACCATTTCTTAGCACGTCAATAATTCAACTAGATCCTTGCCATTGCCCGAACGCAGGTTGTAAGTTTTGATATATCTGGAGGTGCAGAACAGGTGCCCAAAATTTCCCAGATGGCTGAACGTTGCTTCGCGAGTTCACATGAGTCCATGGTAGGTATATCGTCGCTCTCTCACACGGATATCACAACATCACTTGATTCACCAAATTGGACCGGTCATGGGTCATTTAACTCATGCATACCCCCCTTTCGACATTCGATGAACACTGGATGGTTCAGGTAAGCATTGAACAGCAACTGCGCACGGAATGATGCGATCTCAATTATGTATTACGAATTAACCGTGATCAACGGAAGCGGGGCACAAGTCATGTGCAGGTGTTTCGACACCTCGTTTCCGTGGGAACAATGTCCTGATCCAGGGAAGGACACAGGGCCCAACCGAAGGGATGCAAGTAATCACGCTTTTCGAACCCCCCCAAGGCGCTTTGTGTGACAGAGAGATGCTACAATCCAATGTTCATAGCCTCAATACCATCGGAAGATGACCCAATGCCGCATGAGCCTGCTTGTGACATTCGCCCTGGCTTGTCAAAGACCACCACCACCATAAGCATGGTTTGCTTTGATCGTGGGGATGGTCGTCGGTTGGTTAATGTGGGTCCCGGTTCGCCCGAGTCCCGCCTGATGACCTAGCCCGCAATGAAGAACAAGGTCCCGGTCTGCCGTCAAACCCATCCAGAGAGCAATTACAATGCAAACTCCCCCGGCATCAACCAATCTCAAGCAGTCGGATGACGCAGATATTATACAGCTCTCCGTATTATGAGCAACGCCTCAAAAAGCAGACAGTCAAGTTGACCTGCCGGATTTCGCATCTACCGAGCCTTCGTGGGCCTCGATCAGGTCTTCCATCATGAGCCGCTCGCTGAAACTTTTTGGGGTTCCGCTGAACTGTCCACGGATCGGTCGATAGCTGGATGATTCATCCAGTCCGCTGCGCCCGTCGACACTGCCAACAAACGATTGCATATTCCCTAGATCCGACGCCCTCCGGATCACATCGCTGTCTTTGACGCTAGACATGCTGAATGGGCGCCCTCGGAAAGAACCTATCGAGGCTCCCGAGGTACGAGACGGCGTAGAAGCTTGTGCGGGGATGGCGCTCGGCTTCTGTATGGATACTGCAGGGGACGTTGCAAACTGCGTGACTGGCGACTTGTCGCTCTCGGGTTCTTCTACCGAGGACAGTTCCTGACCATTGACTTCCTCCTCCTCCTCCTCCTCCTCGTCAATATATTTCTTCGGCTCTTTCGCATTCCCATTCCGTTTCGACTTGGATGTCGGTTCAGTCTCATCGGAATCCCAGTCGAACATATCTTCTTCATCTTCCGCTGGGCCATCGCTATTGCGGTGGAGCACCAATGGCTCACTTCCCGCAGTCTCCTTCAGGGTGATTGTTGGATTTGGTGTCCTCGGGATGGTCCCTGAAAGTGGAGATGATGACTCGAGCGGGGAGAACTTCTTCCTACCCTTGAACGAGCTCAGGGCAGGCATCGCCAGTACATCGTCATCTTCTTCGTCAGTCTCGTCCTCATTTTCTGCGCCCTTCTCTTCCGGTTTAACCCCCTTGTCGTCAAGCTTGATCTGGTCAGCGTGCTCGCCAGTTCCGCCAGAGGTTGCAGGTGCATGTTGCGGTTTTGCGGGTCTTGGTTTTAGACCCCCCATGACCAACACATCGTCGTCATCGTCCGCATCTTGCGGATCACCAACCACAGCCCATTGAGAAGTGTCTTCGTTGGACGTCCTTGCCAAGGCCTTCAGCCGGTCTGTGCTGGAGACTTTCTTTGGCAGACTTGGAGGCGAGCTTCCTAGCAGACTGATGCTATCTTCATCTTCCTCGACAATGGTGCCCGACTTATGCGCCTCATCGCCGAATTCCGGATTTCCCAGCGGGGACGGCAAGTGCTCGACAAGTCGAGGTGAGGTGGGCGGCGACATTGTAGGCAGAACCTCGCCCCCTTCGACCTCGAACCGCACGCGCCGTGGGCTTTGTGTCTTGGAGGTAGACGAACTTGAGGAGCGGCGGAGAGCACTCCTGCGGTTCCTCACGGAGCTATCGTCAGATGCATTTGAAGAAACAGTGTCCTGGGTAGGGCGCCGACTAGGTGTAGGTCGCGTACCAATCGCCGCAGCCAATGAGGGAATCGAGTTCTGCTCGGCCTTGGTGGGCGACGGTACTGCCGCCGACTGCTGAGGTTGAAGGCTTGGCGACACGGCAGGTGGTGAAGTGGGTGGCGGCAGAGTGTCTCGGCCGTTCTTGTCCTCGGCGCCCAGCAAAGTCAGGTAGCTGGGGGTGAAGAGCCCGTGGAACTCGCGCTCCCGTGCATGAGGGCTTCTGGGACTCTCATCTGCGGCGGGGGTGCCGGATGTGTGCGGCAGGACGGGTGGCGGAGAGCCCTTGTTGCGCTTCGAACGATCGGTGGCGGCCGTGGTCTTTGCGTCGTGAGGGCGGCAGGTGGTGGTGTTGTTCTTGATGGGATTGGCCTGGTCAAAGGCAGGACTAATGGCCGGGTAGTTGTGAAGGGAGTCTCTTATCGCATGCTCGACCTGGACCGAGACATGATCTGTCGCATTCTCCAGCAGGGTGCGCGAGTAGCGCTGGAATTCGGTGGCCATTTCCTGGCGGTGGCCCTGGACCTTTTGCTCGAGGTCGGCGAGCTTCTGGAGGAGGTCAGAAGCAATGGTAGTGGCATCGTCCATTGTCAATCCTTCTCTTTTTGTGCTTGGGTTGTCTGGGATGCTGGTCATATGTACGGCCGGATCTTATTCTGGGCGACCTCTCAACTACACTCTGCTTGCAAAAAAAGTGGCGCGCACACAGTCCAGCCAACCTAAGAACCCAAGCCAGCAACAACAAGAGCCTATTCCCTAGCGGGGTTTGCCTTTTACCCTATAAAAGTCGAAAACAGACACCAGTGGACAAAGGAGGAGCCAAACCCATCGAGCATCACGGGCGAATTAACGTTGGGGCAGCAGTAAAGTAAGTACTTGATGCATGCACAACACACCACTCACGCACACACGACTTTGACGTCTAGACCTCGTTCAAAAGAATTGGAGAAAATGTGGGTGTGGGCTGGTCTACTTTAGCACTTAGGTTCAAGGTGGTGTGCTGTTGTGCCAATGCGGGATCGGAGCGGGGAGTGCAAGAATGGCCTGGGTCTGGTACGAGTGTGGCAGGTATGTACATGTATCAATCAGGCATCACGGGAGGGAGAGAGACAGAGAGACAGAGAGAGAGAGAGAGACTTAGAGCAGGAATGAGAGAGAGAAGAGGAGGAGGGGGGACACCAAAAAACGGTGCAGGCGCGTGATCACGATGGGACTGGGCTTGGACAGACCAGAAGACTGGACTGGAGACTGGCAAGACAGCATTGCTGGATTGCTAGGGTGCATCCTTGCGGTCATCTCGAACCAGGAATCCGGTGAATCGGTGAATCGGTCATTGAGTGATAGCGCCCATGTCGTACAGTTGCATTTGAGGAGCATTGGTTCTGCATTGGGGGGCCGGGGCCCGGTTGCGACCGGGATCATCGAAGCTTGTGGCCTTCCAGAACTTGGAAACCCCTTGCCTCCGCCACCCTCCAACTCGCAACCCGCCAATCTTTGACAGCTTCTAGAACTACGGCCTGCTAGGAAATGATAAGACAGACAGCGCGATGGATGTTGCTGATCTCTGTCCCTGGGGTGGATGTCTCGGGTACTCTGTTGGTGGCAACAGGCAGAAAAGGTGGTGTGCTGAGATTATGTAGGTACAGGCTGGGTGGAGCCCGATAGCCTAGTCAGATGCGATGCGATACCTACTCGCTCCAATCCACCTGCACCTTTCATATGTATATAAACGATCTCTTTGCATTCGGCCATTGGTAGATCGTCGATAACTTCCATGAGGCTCATCCATGGTACAATGGACCTACCTTTTGACAGAAGGCCAGCCAGTGGTGAGCGCAGGTGGTCGACCACCCTCCCGGCCGTTTATGTGATACATATGTACATACTTACCTACGTAGTACCTTGTGCAGCCACTGATCAGGGGCCGGATAAATATGCACTGCATCTCACATCCATTCCATACCACACCGGCCTGCCGGCCTCCAACTAAGAGCCAGCCGGTGACCCAACTAGTAAACACCAAAAACACGTACTCGGGTGCCACCAGGTCGATGAGACGATGACTATCTCTACTACTACTGTATCCACGCAAATTCACCCCATCAGTAAGCAAGTAGCGACAACTCTATCGACCTCTACCACTGCGCTTGGCGAGTAATGCGTCGGAATAGGGGGCCCAGCGTAGCCACTATCTAGACTCGCGGCTGGACATGTCCAGCCTGTCCCAAATCAACGTGATCTTGGCCACTGCTGACGCATTGGCGTATGTAACAGCTTTGTTTACCACACGTCGTCACCAACGTCGTAGCCAGTCTTGCTCCCCCTTTCACATCTCGGCTGCAAGGGCGGGTGGTTGATCTACCTGTACTCGCCGCTCCTTCCTCGTCAACTAGCAAGATGTCTGTCTTTCCCCCGCGGCACTGCATGGTTTAATCAGCCCCCTATTCGAGCCGCAAATTCCTCGTTGGCTTGCCAAGATGGCCACAGCCAGTTGTCAAGGTTGCCCTGACGGGCCAGACTATCAACCTCCCGTAAGACATGTTGCATGTACCCCTTGGGTTTGGCAGCGCAATCTCATGTGTATATACATAGTCATTGACAGCCCCGGTAGCATGATCTTGAGCTTAAGATGCAACAGAGTCGAGTTGATGTACAAAAGGGGCACTGATAAAGTCTTATCAAAGCTTATCACGTTGACTTGGGGTAATACTTCAAAAAATCGCCAGCTATCAATATCTAGGTGTACCTAGACTTCCATAAAGTCACCCTCAAATCGGAACGCTCATCAGCATCTTCTATTTATCCGCTATCTCAAAGTAAATCCTCATGTAAATATCTTGTTCGTCGGGTCGAAGCGGCCCCTCACGCCTGGCGTTGGGGAAGGCACCTAAACCAGACCTGCCCTGCCTACGAGATGTTCGAGTCATTTTCATATGGTTGCGCTGTGCATAGAGATGAGGGGGCTCCACCACGTGCAGCCAAATGTTTGCTATCCCAACCTCTATTAATTTAGACTTGTTACTTTCAAGGCTCAGGAAAATCGAGTTACGCTTTATTATGAAGCACACAACAACTCCGACGAACGGTCTCCTGGTACTCATGCAGGATGGCGCATAACGTAATGGGAGTTCATTGGCGTACTTGGACATATGCCCGCAACACAGATATGGGGTTCATTTGCCAGTCTGTGACTTCATATTAGACAGCGGTTCTATTAATTATCCCTTTACATATACATGATTCTGTAATATCTGATCGCCCATTTGGACCCTTAGTCACAAACACAAACAGTGCAACGGCCAGATCAGGTGCCCAGTTGCGCAGGTGCTCAGCTCAGGGGGCAATATGTTCGCTGGACCACATTGTATAATTATTACTCATCAGTAGGAGCTGTGGGAGCTGGCGTTTTAAAAGGCAAAGACCTGGTCGTCGAGCTTGCTGACAGGGCGAGCCTTTTCGTAGCCGAGACTCTGGCTGGCCTTCTTCAAGCCGCTGACCATAGGCGGGGGGCCGCAAAGCAGCAGCTTGACATCGGGGGCAGCCTTGGGCAGCCATTTCTGTGATACGTTAGCAATATGTTGTTATAAGCGCACAACACCCGTTCACTCACCTCGAGCATTTCAGCAGTAACAAATCCGACACCACCGGCCCAGTCCTGAGGGGGCTTGTCCAGCACGTAGTGGACCCTGAAGCCGCTGTCCTCCTTGGCTAGCGTGTCCAGGTCCTCCCTCAAGAGAATATCCTGTTCCGTGACGTTTGCATAGATCAAGTCGACCTGGGTCTTGTCGCCGGCAGGTCGGCCTCGGATAATAGCTCGAATGACCTGGAGCATCGGAGTGATACCAGTGCCACCGGCAACCATGCCAAAGTGGCGGACCATGTTGGGGGTGTAGACAAAGGCACCCTTGGGGCCGCGCATGCGGATCGTCTGCCCGACAGCAAGCGAAGCCATGTACTTGGAGATGTTTCCGGTCGGGTATGACTTAATCAGGAAGTCGACATAGCCAGGCTGGTGGTCGCCCGAGATGGGAGTATAGGAACGGACGATCTCCTTGCTGCTGCCGTCTTCCTGAGCAATGTTGGCGCCGATCGAGATGTGCTGGCCGATGGGCAGCCCGATGATCGAGTTGGCAGCGGGGAGTTTGAATCGGTAGCTGTCCTTGGTTAGAATCACTTGATATGCTGCGGGGCAACATTACTGACATGGCGACGTTGTGAGATACGATCGTCTTCTCCTTCAGCTCGAACTCCTGGAAGGCGTCGGGCTTGAGGACCTTCTTAGGCTCTGCGCGACAGTTAGCTCAAATCCGAGCGTGTGAGATTGTAGCAATCGCAGTAGCAGTAGCAGTAGCACATACGCTGATCGATGAATTTCCATGCGCCCAGGGCAATGGCCAGGAGAACCGCGTAGGGCACCCATTCCCTTTTCACAATGAAGGTGCCGAACACCAACAGTCCTGCAGGGATGTAGATGCCATTGATGTTACGGCTCGAGACCAACGATTCGTCGCTCATCTTGAAAACACCGGTGCCGATTGGCCGTGATAATTTTTTTTTCCAGAAGATGTGAAAAGGACAGAAGATCTTGAAATGCAAGTCCGGACGAACGTGCGCAGTATTTCGCACCGACAAGACGGACGACCCTGGATTATGAGGATTGATTACAATGGGACAGCCACGATGGAATTCCTCCACAGTCTGCCAGGAAAAAAGGCCGAAATGCAATCTGTTGAGCAAAGAGCAAAGCTCCGGTGTGGAGACCCGAGTGGGCACTTTGATCAATCTGCCAGCCACAAGTTGACAGCCAGCCTACCCAGGAGCCCAGCCGCCCGGTGGGATGGAAGCTTTTCGTGGCGGCCAAACCTATTGCCGAGACGAGACGGCAGGCACAGGAACGCCAGTCGCCAATGGGATAACATGTCGGATTAGAGTTTAGCGTGGTTGAGGCCCTAACCGGCCAACCCAGCAATTTGAACTGCCCTTGAGCCTGAGCTGAGTGCTGAGATCAATCCAAGGAGGGGCACAGGCGGCATTCTGCCCATCATCGGCTTTCTAGTGGGCGATCCGCAGCACCGAAGTTCGGGGGCTAGTGGCTAGTGCTACCTGCACCAGAACAGGTCATCCCAACCGCCGGCTCACCAAGGCCAGGTCAACCCGTTCCCGTTGACGAACTCTGGAGGAGTCTGCTTAATGTGACACGGGAGTCTATCTGACAGCTAACTACTGCCGCTCTTTTCCAACGTACCCAGATCTCGGATTTACCACGGCCTTCGGGAACCCTGGAGGACCCCACCCCCACCACCTGCCAAGCAATACCTTATCCGGAGCTGCCTGAGAGCGTGGAGTGGCTGACCTACGATATGGGCACCGTGCCAGTACAGGATGCGCCCTTCCCACTCACCGAGGTTGACAGGTGGATCCTCTCGTTGACCGACGAGGAATATACGTATCATGACTGGGAGGACATGAAGAAAGTCATTGGTAAATATCGCAGAACTCGCCTGGGTCTCGTGGGTTGCTTGCTGACGCCCGTGTAGGAGAAAACAACTTGTCTGTATTGAAGCGGAAGCCTTCGGACTTGAGAAAGTACATGGCCTGGACGCAAGAAACCAAAGCTCGATACGGCTCCATGACCAATTTCCTTCTGGAGAAACGACTACCCAAGGCCTGGGGGCCGCCTCCATTCGCCTCTGCATCGGACGTCCCTTTCCATGACCCCTCTGACTATCGGGTTCTGCTCAATGACTGGCCCTACGGTCTGACCCCCGACATCTCACACATTGTTGTCTGGTCCAGGACTCTGATCGCTACCGACCCCAAAACAGGAGACATGACGCCCGAAAGCCGCGAGACAGTTGAAAACTTCGTAAAGAGGTACTTCGTGCGTCGACTTGGGCCGGGAGGTGAGAGCCGCGTGCTTTGGTTCAAGAATTGGGTTGCGCTCCAGAGCGTCAGATCATTGGAGCATATCCATGTCATGGTCAAGGACGTTGACAGGGAGGTTCTGGAGGAATGGACCAAAGAACCGAGCCATCATGGACCGGCAGAGAGTGGCATAGAAGAACCAAAGCAGACCTAAGCGGCGCGTCTTTGCTTCCTGTTGCCCGCTGCGGGTGCTGCATCCGGCTGCTGCTGCTGCTGTTGCATGCCAGACGCCATTCCACGCGCAGCTCCAAGAAGGCTGTAGCCCTTGATGACAGCAAAGATAGGCACCGCCAACCACAGTAGCCAGCCCCAGTTGCCAAAGAAAATGACAGACACTATGGCCCCCCACGTGACCCAGATTACATCAAACATGTACTCGGTGAGCCCAGGTGCAGCCAGATCCTCGCCGGCCGACTTTAGTGCCTTGGTGGTGGGATCAAACTTGGGGCGGCCGGTCTTCTCCACGACATACTCGCAGATGAAGCTGGGTATGGACAGTAGGATATAGGGGAGAAGAGCCCGTCGCCTGAAGATGATGTTGGCCAGGACGAACAAGGAGTGAACGATCAGAGTCCCCAGGTGCAAGTTCTTCAGGGTATCAGCATTGGCCTTGGCAATGTGTTTCCGCGCCTTTTGTGCCATGACTGTGGTCTCGACAGCGACGTTGCTTCAGGACTTGGCGCTGTCTGTAAGGTTTGGTGGGCCAGACGACTGAGAACAAGGTAAAAGAAGGATTCTCGATCGAGAGGAGTGAAAAGTGCTGGCTGTACTAGGTGTTGGCGACTCGCAAACAGGTATTAGGGGAGCCACAGATGCCGCCGTCTATCCTCTTCGCATACATCAATTATAGTCGGTAGGTGGTCGGATTCTCAATTGATTCGAGAAAGCTCGACGTGGCTCAACGGGCTCGACTAAAAGTATGTAGTCGATGTGGGTTAGCAGTGAGAAATGCCAGTCAGCCAGCCAGTTGCCAGTGGCGTAAAATCTGCAAAGTGGGCCCTTCTCCTGTCAAGGTTACCAGTTACCGTGCTAGGCGCCCCGGCGCTTCTTGTTGCCATGCCACGGGCCTCTGGGCGACGGAGGGGCCTTCCCAAGACCTGCAGGGCCTGTTAAAGCCGGCCTTTTGGGGCGCAACCCAGCCAATGAAAGAGCCGCTGCAGTGGCTAACCACAACATCGCGAAGCTTGAGAAAGAACCAGGTGCCAGGTAACCTAACCAAAGAAAACGCCTTGTCATCATCTACCTTCAACAATCCCGACTTTCCACCACCACCATATCACGGGGAAGGCGGTCTGGGTTTTTGGAAGTGATTCGAGAAGCATAGGATTGACCGTGCCTGAGGTATCTCCTATTCTATCTGCATCACGTCCCTTTCTTTTCTTTTTATCTCCCCCTCGTAGCCTGTACCGAAAAGGTACATGCGACATGTGTCGACCTCCGCGAGCTTAACCCGACTCCCGTTCCGCTCTCATGGGCCCAACCTCGCCGCGCCGCCTCTTCAAATTCACGTCGGCTTGACCTCAAACCAGGTGCACCCACGCGGCTGCCACGCCCACTTCACAGGCCTCTCCACACGATCTTGTATTCCACGGCCAAGTTGCATTGGGATCCTCGCCCTTCTCCTGAACCCGGCCACGCACAATTGACTACTACGTTAATCCTTAATAATACCACCGAACGCGATCTTTGCCTTCAAGCGCTTCGGCGTCTCGCTCGATTTCCACGGCCACTGAACAGTCCTGCCTCAGTCTTATGCTACTGAGACTCGAAAGAGCTGGAATCCATCTCCACAAAGAACGAGCTTGCTCTTGTCATTGTCGCATGCTTGATGAAAGGACATACCCCATGGCCTTCAGCAGATAGGACCAGCCTCGAGATTACGGGAAAGAGCTTCCGACTATGGCTCCTACAAGCACGGCCATTAGTGGCCAGCTCCGGCAGCTGGTATATTACCACCTGGACAACTATTCGTACGACAATGCGCTATTCTATGCCGAACGACTGACTGCACACGATCCACGCTCGAGCGAATCCGTTTATCTGCTAGCCCTTAGCCACTTTCGTCTCGGCGATTACCGGACAGCATGCGAATACAGCAAAGCTGTGGCTTATAGGGGTAGCCACCTTGGCTGTGCCTTCGTCTTTGCCCAGGCATGCCTGATCCTAGAGCGCTACAAGGACGGCATCACCGCCCTGGAGAAGTCCAGGGGGCTTTGGACACACAAGACAAGTTTCGGGAGGCATACGGCGACGAGTCGTGCCCCGCACCCGGATGCGGCTACTGTTTTCAGTCTACTCGGGAAGCTCTATCGACTATATGACGATAAAAAGAAAGCAATCATATGTTTCGAGGAGTCGTTGAAAGCAAACCCCTTCATGTGGGACGCTTTTACCGCACTCTGTGACATGGGGATCAACGTGCGGACGCAGAACATCTTCAAGTTGAACGATACGTTGCTTCAGGGCTTCGAAAACGACCTGCCTGCGGGCATCATATCGGATGGTGGCTTTGTGAACCCTATGGATCCGGTTGCCAAGAAATCCTCTTTACGGACCGCGATATATGAGAACGCGGACCCCTTCGATGCGCATCGTGCGGCAGCCGGAAATGAAATGTTCTCGAGTAACAATCTTTCTTCATTCGACGCGGCAGAAAACGAGTTCATGGCGAAGATCAATGCAGCGCGCTCTAGGATGGCGTCCGGCTCTCTTCGTATACCGGATGGTCTTGAGACCCCACCCACGAATAACCAGGATCATGCAAATGTCCCGCGACTAGGCTTGGCCCAAGAACCTGCCTATGGCGCACCAAAGAAGACCAGAAATGCTCAAGCCGCTGAAACCTTGGACATACCACCCAAGGTGAGCTACCGCCTAGGATCGAGAAGGAATCAGAGGCCCCAAGACAAGGCCCAGGATGAGTTGCTTCCGGAATCAGACCCGGTTACGTCAAGACCACCAATAACGACAGCACCGGGCTTTGAAAGGAAGAGAACAGTATCTGGGCATCCGGTGCAACCGAGGCAACAGTCGGAAGAACCAGGTGCGCCACCAAGACGGAGCACGAGAATCAACATGTTCCGTGGCGGCAACTCGAAGGCCAACTCTGGGGCTGCCACCGTTGGAGCGGCGGCTACGCGCGAACTGAAGAAGGCTAGACCCCCTATTTCCAGAATCATGCGGCCGACAACATCCAGCGGTACAAGCGTCGGTCGAGCCGTCAGTGGTAATCGGAAGCCGATGGATGATAATGGCATGGACGTGGATCATGCCGAGGCTCCCAGGATCAAAGAACCACCACCGCAAGCTCCTTTGGTGAAGCCAGCGGAACCAGAACCTGTAAAGGTGGAGGAAACCTTGAAATATTTATTGGACTTGCTGAAGAAATTCGGCACTGGATATTTCGCCCTATCTCAGTTCCAATGCTCAGAGTCGATAATTGCATTCAACTCGCTACCCAGAGTGCACCAGGAAACGCCATGGGTATTGTCGCAGATGGGCCGTGCGTACTATGAGCAGGCAAACTATGGCGAAGCAGAGAAGCAGTATAGGAGACTGCGGATCCTAGCGCCTACACGGTTGGAGGATATGGAAGTATATTCGACGATTCTGTGGTTTCTCAAGCGGGAAACCGATCTTTGCTTCCTTGCCCACGACCTGGTTGACTCCTCATGGCACTCGCCCCAGGCCTGGTGTGCGCTCGGCAACGCCTGGTCGCTAGCAAGGGACCACGAGCAAGCCTTACGATGCTTCAAGCGGGCAACTCAGTTGAACCCCTCGTTTGCCTACGCATTCACGCTTCAAGGCCACGAACACGTTGCCAATGAAGAGTACGAGAAGGCGCTTACGGCATATCGCCAGGCTATCTCGGCTGATCGTCGACACTATAACGCCTACTACGGTATTGGCCGTGTATACGAGAAGCTCGGCAACTACGACAAAGCGTATACGCACTTCCACACTGCATCGGTCATCAATCCTACCAACGCTGTCTTGATTTGTTGCATTGGCAACGTGCTGGAAAGGCAACGGCAAACCGTGCAGGCTCTGCAATATTTCAGCAAGGCCACGGAACTGGCGCCTAGCGCCGCCCAGACTCGGTACAAGAAGGCACGCGCTCTTCTGGCCTTGAACCAGCTCGACGCGGCCCAGAAAGAACTGGAAATATTGAAGCACCTTGCCCCAGACGAAGCCACGGTTCACTTCTTGTTGGGCAAATTGTACAAATCGTTAAACGACAAAGGTCAAGCCGTTCGACATTTTACAATTGCACTGAATTTAGATCCCAAGGTATGTCCCAAATTCGCAGCCACGCGTTGTTGATACCTTCCAGCTAACCTTTTACCTACAGGCAAGCCAGCAAATCAAAGAGGCTATTGAGAGTTTAGAGGAGGAGGATAGTTATGAAGACTCGATGATGGCATGAATGCATACATGAAAAAGCAAGCCGGTGTTTTCAAGCGTTCAGCCACAGCGACATAGATTGGCCGTGATGCATTGGCGAAGAGGTGCGATTACGGATAGTGAATTTCGATACATCTGGGGATACGACGCAACGAGTTAGGATTACTTGGTTGCAAGGCATGCATGGGTTATCATCACAGCATGGCATTGGCGTTCAGGAGAACAGAGGGTCGAGGCGGCTTAGGGGACATGGTTTTGGTGTCTTCCAACGAAGGGACTTGGCACTGCTGCGGCAGGGGCGGTTGTTGGTTTTTCTGTATAGGTAGCCATCATGCATAGGGTTTCGACGCGCGTGTACTATAGGATAGAGACCGAGATCCGGAAAATCCGTCTGTTTTGACCAATACTTGAGCGAGTAATTGCCTGCCACGGGTTCCCCGGATATTCCGTCTACTTCGTTATCCTGTGAATGCAATGCCAAGTGCCTCAGTTGGTTGTTGTGAGTTCGGAGCGCGAATCCGCCGGGAATAAAGGAGCCGCTACAGAACATGGGTGCCTGCGAGGAGACAGAGGCCCCCACAAACGAAGAGAGAATACAAGAAAAACAGCATGACCAAATTCAATGGTTGCTGAACGCCTCCAGGCAAACAATTGCAGCTGTGAGCCTTGTTTTGCAGGCAAGGGAGAACAAGGCGAGAGCTGACGGGAAGCACGGGCCTGATCCGTCGACGCGACAGGTAATGGGTAATGCACTACAAATAGGAAAGCGGGTCCCGAACTGATCTTTGGGGGGTGCTAGTCAATGCAACAGCGAAAACCACCACCCAAATCCCAGGCACATCCGGGCCTTGTACGCGCCCCGGAATTCGTCGAGAAAATCAACCCAACCCAAAGCGTTTCCGTACCGAATTAATTAATGATTTAATTCCTTACCGCAACGCAACTGCCCCAAATCAGCCAGATCCCCACCCCACTTTACTGATTGCAATCAGCTCACCACCACATATAAGCCAACCCACCTGCCCACCAATCTCTTTTTCCCCTACTCTCACTTTTCCGAAAGACTCCATTCCCGATCCATCAACATCCATCAACACAACCTCCTTGACCATCGCGTCATCCAGCATATTTCATCACCAAACACCCTCACAAACACCACTACCCCTCATTCAAGATGACTGGACGTAAGTGCACCCTTCTGTTTCCCTTCCTTCCATGCTGTCGCCTGGTCGTGGCTGCGGTTCGCTTGTGGTGTTGGCATCCCCGCCACACCGCGACGCGTCTCCACTATCTGCTACACCAGACACGCCTGACACATGTGGGATTTCCATCTATTATCACGCTCGCGTACTGATATCAATCTTTAATAGGCGGCAAGGGCGGCAAGGGCCTCGGAAAGGGCGGTGCCAAGCGTCACCGAAAGATTTTGCGTGACAACATCCAGGGTATCACCAAGCCCGCTATCCGTCGTCTCGCACGTCGTGGCGGTGTCAAGCGTATCTCTGCCAGTAAGTTTACCTGCTATTAAGCACTTGCCCAGCACCAAAGTGCCTTGTACTAACGCGTTCCTTCCTACAGTGATCTACGAGGAGACTCGCGGTGTCCTCAAGTCCTTCCTCGAGGGCGTCATTCGTGACGCTGTTACGTACACTGAGCACGCCAAGCGCAAGACCGTCACCTCTCTCGATGTCGTCTACGCTCTGAAGCGACAGGGCCGCACCCTGTACGGTTTCGGCGGTTAAGCGTCTCTCCTACTTCACCATCTGCCTGGAACATCTTGTCTGTTATTTTATGGACGACTTTCGGGCTTGTTGCATGCTGCAATAGCGGTACCAGCAGCACTATTTGCGTTTGGGTTACAGGGAATGGCATGATACACTCTGAATTCTTGTTGGCGTTGGCGGTTACTACCATGGACATGGACCTTGCGATGAATTCCCGACTTTAGGCATCTGAAGAACAGATGAGCCTTGTTGTTGCAGCTATATCGTACGCTGAATACACTTGAGAGCATTGCGAAAGCTCTGCTTTGATGATCAACTCTGACTTGCTGTCGCCTTTTGTGATTGTGAACGTGATGACTTTGCATAAATGGTTTCCTGTTCCTCGCTCTACAGGCCAGCTGGCAATCCGAGGGTACGAAGGAACCATACATATGATCCCGACATCCATAATGAGCTATGATCCTACATGTGTCCGGATTCCTTAAGCAATTCGCATTGGTATCTCAAATTGCAATCGCCCAACGCCGTAACACCGATCCTTCTTCTCGTTTATTTGTAGTATCTACTCGGGCCCTTTCTTACAAGTACTTCCTTCCTGCAGCAGCGACTCGCTGTCGAAACACAGGACTACGCACCTCCATGTTGACACGGTAAAAGGGATTCATGATAGTCTTCACCCAGTTCTCGTACACCTCGACGAAGAAGTTGCGGACGGCTTCCTCGGTTTGCGGGCTCGTGGGGTTTGCCGCGATGGATGTGGAGGAGCGCGACGAGGCGGCGGCGGCCGAGTTGGGAGTCGTTGGTTGGTGAAGCAGGAGGAACTTGATGTTGCCGGCGGTTATGTAGCAAGATACGTAGTTGTTGAAGAACTTGTCGACGTGTTTGAGATACCTGTCAAATATTCACGTAGGTAAGCCTCAATCAAGTATGTTGCAGGCTATTCTCAACGAGCCCTGGTTGGAGTGGAAGGCGCCAGCACGGCAACATACATCTGTCCTGTGCCCCATTGCACTTCCTCTACAATGTCCAGACTGCTGTGCAGGATGAACTGGTTCATATGCCGCGCCGCCTCGTTGAAGCGCGACATGCCGTCGCCGCCCTGCTTCGAGGTGCCGAACTCATGCTCGAACAGCGGGTTGTCTTGGGTGCCGACGATGGCGAAGTAGTACGACATCTTCTCCTGGGCTGACGGGGTCAAAAGAGGGAGAGAGAAACTGAGAGATGATGTGGCCCGACAGGCAAGCGAAAGGATACTGAGGCGCCCGTGTCTCAGTCGCTCTTCTTCGTGGGCGATCTAGGAGGTAGCGCTGCGACAATCAATCAATCAGTCAGTCAACCACTGCGGGCGCAACAGCATCTGGCGGCACTGCGCGGTGCGTTGCGGTGCGGTGGCCGATGTGGGGCCTGCAGCGGGCTCTCTTCCAGCTTTAATGCAGGGATGTTGGGGATGTGGCTCGTGCCGATTTGAGGGAGAGCTGCGAACTTTTTGACGAGACCTCTCCAACCCGTCATAGCACACCGCAGCGCCAGCGTACAGCCAAACCAGCCCACGCACCATGTTCGGCGCTTTTCGATTCACGAATCCCTTGTCGGGAGGTCTCCTTTGGTACGTTGCACTCAACTGTCCCGGGAGCAATTCATTGTGCAGGCCTAGAGAAGAGGCAGCGAGCGCTTCGGAGGCAGCAGCGCCACGGCAGGGCTGCATCTCATCCACCCACACAACCCGCCCCGACTATCCAACGGATGATGGGGAGGGGGGATAACCGCGATACTACGAAATCCACTAGAAGGCAATAAATCAGGCGCATTATACTACAAAATAGCTGACCATTGGCGTTTGTTCCAATCATCGCAGGAAGACTCCTTGGCGACTGTCGCGCTTCCAGAAGACCCGGCAACGAAGGCGGCTCCGGGCCGTCGACTCGGTCGTCGCGACCCTCGACGCTGCGCTCGCCAAGCAGGGCCAGACCCTCACCGCCCTCGAGACGTGGAAGGAGACGATGCCCACCGAGGCCGAGATGCTGCCCAAGGACAAGTACACCATCTTCGACCGCAAGGAGAAGCGATACCGGAAGGGCATTCACAGTACGTTGCCTTCTCTCTTTTCTCTACGCAACTTCCGCGAAACCGCTGTTATACGAGAGATCCATGAATACTGACGGAGAAACTACCTACAGAGTTGCCTAAGTGGACCAGAGTATCGCAGCGATTGAACCCCCCGGGATACTAAGCGTGATAACTTGGGAGGGACGACGAGGAATAGGTTGTTTCGAGAGGGGTTAAGGCGATTGAACAAAGACGCAGAGGAATCAGCATGGAGGCCAAGGGGGGTCTACCAAGGCGTTTGGGTGAATTTGTACATTACTGTAACTCCATCTTCAAGCTTCTGTGACGCGAGCTTGTGGATGTATGTATACCAACAGCAAGACAGGCAAAGGGTAACGAAATAACTTCAATTATGGCACAGTATAGCGCCGTGCAAACTAGATGCTTATTCCATGCCCGAGTAGCCGCCTGCTTTGCTCGCTAGGCTCTGTAACTACTCACAAGGTGTAGCTGCCGGTCTCCTGAAACAGAAACCTCCTTGTTGTACATCGGGAGGGTTTCAGCAAAACTGGTCGGCGTCTGAAGTAGCTGATCAAGGAACACCGACCCCTGAGGGTATATCCTATCGTACACTGCAACCTATGCCAAACTCCCCCCGCGCTGTGCAGAATGCAGCCACAGTCTCAGCGCAAGCGTCCGTAGTCCTCGCGCATCTCCTGCTCGCCGTCGCGGTTCTTCTCCGCCTCGCGAAGGCGCTCCGTCTGCTGGATGGCGCGGCCGAGCCCGCCGCGGCCCTCGTCGAAGTCGTCGCGGTACTCGTCGCGGACCTGGCCGCCGGACTTGCCGCGGCCGTACTGGCGGCCCTCCTCGAAGCCCGGGTCCAGGTCGGTGCGGATGATGCGCTCGTCCAGCTTGGTGCCGCCGACGTACTTGAGGCAGTCCAGGGCGTCCTGGTGCGTGTAGTACTCGACGAAGCAGAAGCCGCACGGCGTCTTGTTGAACCGGTCCAGGCCCATGATCAGCCGCTTGATCTCCCCGCACTTGGAGAAGAGGTCGTAGACCTGCTCTTCCGTTGTGTAGAACGAGCTGGCGAGGGTGGTTAGTTAGAGGCACTCACTCTGGGCCCTTGGAACAGTTCATTGACTGGTAAAGAGAATGAAACAAATTGCTTACAGGTTGCCAACGTAGAGAGTTGTGGCATTTTTCAGAGGATCCTCGGGCGCCTCTTCAGGTTGCTGGTTGTTGGCCATCTCTGTGTCGCCATCCTTCTCATCGCGGTTGTGGCGATCATTCCTTCTGCCCTTTTTGTTGTTCTGCAACTCTGTTTGTCAGTCTCACTTCTTCTGGGTCCAGCAGCCTGCATCCGATCTGCCAATTCCCGCCTGCCCTTGCCCATAATGACGAAAGGGCGTATCAGATGGAACTCACCCGGTTCAGATAGTACGCGCTGGGCCTATCCAGCCGCTCAACTGTGTTCCTGAATCCGCCTCGCATTTTGACCCACACTGCACTTTGTGTTTGATGGTTGTTAAGAGGGAAAGGTGAGACAGAAAACGGAAGATGGAAAAGAAAGATGGGTATGCCAATCGAGTTATGAGAGAGGCTGAGATGCAGATGTGAAGCTGTCAATCAATTGATGTAGTATATCGCATGAGGCTCAACTCAGCCTGGTGGTACCGCTTTTTTTTGGCTGGAGAACAGTTGAACTCCCTACTTCTTAAGTACCTAAACCGTAGGCCTGTAAGCTCAGCAGTACATAGACGCGGTCGCGTGGCTGGAGCTCTTTTGCCGGGCGACCTTGTACAGGTAGCTCTTGCATGCACGTACCCAAACAAAAAGTTCTAGCGTACCTAGCTAGCTCCCGACAGGGATCTTTAGGCGGATTGACTGGAGAGCTGGCGCCCAAAAATTCCCAGATGCGTCCAGCTTGCATCGTCGCTGTTGCTGGCTCGTTGCTAGGCCTTGCTTTTTGCTTTCCGCTTCACCGATTAACCAACACCCCCCAACTTACATACTCCATTACCTTAACTGGACAGCCCTTTTTTGCAAACACTCGGCTCCCAACCACTATCGATAGAGGCGGCTCCATCGCGCACGACGTCCAATCGCGAAATGTTCACTCGATAATCTGCCTTGGACAAACCTACATTCACCCAATCAAGGAACATGCCCAAGGTGAAAGCTTACACGCCGGCCTGGCTGTCGCGACCTTCGCCAGGCCACCGAGTCTTCGCCCCTGCAGCTGGCGAGCCCAGACCTTCTCCCTACTCCGCCTCGAGGTCCGACATCAGCAAGACTGGCCCGCGCCGTGTTATCGCTCAGTCCGGCTCTCAGGTTTTCGTCGCTGTTGGCAAGGAGATCAGATGGGTCGACCTCATTGAGCTCAAGGAGAAATGGCAAGAGAAGGATGTGAGAGGCAGGACCGATTTCCGAATCAAGCGCGAAGACTCCAATGGCCTCGACACGAATGAGCTGCTCGATGCCGCTGAGAAAGAAGACTACGTCGGCTTCAGGGTGAGCATAGCGCCCTTGTCGTTCCTTATCATGTTGCTAACCTCTACAAGACCCTTACAGTCAACGTCGCGGCCGAAATCCGACAACTCGTCATCTCTCCCCATGAGGACTACTTGGCTGTCCTGACTACACATACCGTTCGCATCATCGCCGTGCCGGACTTATCCCACCTGACGTCACCCACGAATGAGATTATCAAGCCCAAGTCGTGGACTCTCGGACCTACGACGCACGTCTTCGATCGTTCTGCTGTTACTTCGGCGCTGTGGCATCCTTTGGGGGTCAATGGCTCTGCTCTAGTAACAGTCACTACTGATGCTGTTGTGAGAGTGTGGGAATTGTCCCCCAGCGATCGCTGGTCCTTCGACAAATCTACTCTGACTATCGACCTGAAGAAACTTGCCGATGGTACATCCCTGGACCAGAACTTTGCACCTTCCAACGATGCTTCCGGCAGGAATTTCTCAGCCGACTCGTTCGAGATGGATGTGGCCTCGGCCGCGTTCGCAAGCCGAGGCTCGGGAGGGTGGTCTGCCATGACCTTGTGGGTGGCAATGGGGCAGGGAGATGTCTACGCTCTTTGCCCCTTACTGCCATCTCGATGGGCGCCTCCGCCCACCTTGATTCCCTCGCTCTCAGTCGGCATTGTCGGGAATCTCGCAGCCATCGAGGATGACCCGGACGTATCCCCCGCGGCCAAACTGCTAGCGCAGCAGCAGCTTGACTGGATGTCCGACCTGGATAACCAGGAACCTGTCGAGGTTGACGGCCCTCTTGGGGAGCCCCCTGCCGAAGTTTACTCCAGGCCATCGCGCCCTGGTGTTGTACCCAAATTGCAGGGTCCATTCGATTTGGAACTTAGTGTGGACGCCGAAGATGATATGGATATAGAGCTCACGGATATCTTCGTCATTGGGCAGAAGCTTGACACGGACGAGTTGATGATGGGAGAAGAAGATGACCTGGAAGTCGACGATATCGACCAAGAGGGTTTGTCACTCAACGTCATCTGCCTCCTTTCGTCAAGTGGGCAACTGCGAATATGCCTTGATTTGGAGGGAGTCCAGGCCAAATGGTTGCCCCCCAAGAACAGATTAAGGGAGATTACACGGTCTTCGGAAGATGAAGATGACTGCTCCCTGCTTACATTCCAGACTCTCGACACCCTGAAGAGTATGGAAATGACAACCGACGGGTGGCCCATGTTCAGCCCTGATGTAACTTCACGTTACGCCTTCTACGTCACCCACCCAACAAGTATCACATATCTATCGCTTTCCCCGTGGGTCTTCCGGCTCGAAAGCGAGTTGCGAGGCGAGTCGCAAAGCGGGTTGGACTTCAGGATGGATGTGCTCGTCCGAGGGCAAACCTCAACTCGTGAGAGGCTTTACACAAGTCCAAACCAGGGCGACGACTATTTGCCATTAACAGCGGCAGTGGCCATTCGGGATCCTGATCTGGGCTACTTCATATTATCTGCGACCCCATTCGAACCGCTCACAGTCGTGTTCGAGACCCCTGAGGACGAGTTCGAGGCGGTTCGGTCCGTTTCGCCCAAGGTCCACCAGGAGGTTGATGTAAAGCCTTTGGACTTCTACGAGCCTCGCCCGAATTTCCAGCCTTCTCACATATTTGAGAGAAACTCGGCGCTTCCGGAGCTACTCGAGAAGCTTCGGACTAGCCGGCACAAGGCGATTGTTAACCAGGAGGTGCGCCTGTCTCCTGTGACATTGCAAGTCTTTACGGATGTTCACCAGCTTCTGAGCGAGGAGACACATGGGTTGGGCGCTGCGACATCCGAACTGTTTCGTCGTCTGGAGAGCCTGCAGCACGAGTTGAGGCAACAAATCACCAAGGCGCACGAGGTCAAGGCGAGAGTTGAGGCAATCACGGGCGAGGACCAAGCAGGAGACGGGACCTCTGAATCGAGCAAAACGTCCGTTGAACGGCGCCTGGAAGCAGCCAAGGAAAGGAGTGGCAAACTCAACCAGAGACTCGAGAGGATGAGGAAGACGGTCAGCAAGGGGACCACTCGCGAGCTTAGCGACAAGGAGAGAGCCTGGGTCAATGAGGTAAACGCCCTGGACGCTAGTCTGTATGGGTCGGATGCACCTACGGCAGATGGGCCGGCTCGCTTGAAGCACCTCGGCAAGAGGTATGATGAGGCGAAGGCGCTCAGGGATGATTTGGTTCCCAAGGCAGAAAAGATTGCCACGCCGGATGGCGACAGGGAGGACGGCTCAGCCGCATCCACCCCGGACCTTCGAATACCGTCTGAGCTCCGAAAAGCGAAGCTGAAGCAGGTACAAGGGCTACTCGAACGCGAGTCGGCTCTGGTCGATGCCGTCAAGTCGAGGTTAGAGAAAATGTCGGTGACGGGCTAATTGGCGCGGAGAAAAGAGGGAGGTTACGCCAGCTCGTACCAAGCAAACATGTGCTGTAACAATGAGTGTAATAGTGACGATATTATGAGTTGGGGTAGAACGTTGTTGGTTTTGCGTACTTCGACACAAACAATTCTTCCAGACCCAGTTGATCTGTGAGGCTCTCGAGCCATGGGCGAGTCAATGTCAGAACCATTGGATAACCTCGAGCTGATTTGCCGAGACAAAGTATAAAGCCAGTACCAGTAAGGATAGGGGGAGTTCATGCCGAGCAAAGGCGAGATGTTGCAGGCGGCAAGTGTCTCGCCGATCATTTGCTTATGCCGCGTCCTTTATAGTTGCAACGATATGCAGGCAAAGCGGGTTTGGGCATCATATGGCGATCAGCCGCGGAAACGTGGCAGTCTGGACCCGGCCATGGGCATCCAATAATGTCAGACAGGCATGCAGCCTTGCGTTGGCCGATTCTGGGTTATGTGTCGCACCCACCAAGTCGGCGGACGAAGGCAAAGGAAGAGATGGCGTCGAGAACGTGGTGAATGAAGCTCGAATGCCTTTGACGAGAACCGGCCCAGCCAGGCAGCAGCGGAGAGCAATTGGCTTGCTTTTCCCCATTTGCGATGAGCCAGCAGTCAGTCATTGCGCACGTATATAAACCTGGCTGGCCCCTTTCCCTCTTGGCAGCGAGCTTGTGGATTCCGTCCAACTATTTTTCCCTTTACAAATACCAAATCTCTTGGGAGCATCTGAGGCCATTCGTCGTGCAGCAGGCAGCCTGCCTGACCTGGGAGCAAAGCCTTTGATCGTCCCCCATGTTACCCCAAGCATCCCCCCCATTGGTCAATTCCACGGGCTCCATCCCTACGATTCGATACACCAACAAGTCCCGCCTCACTTTTTTGGCCGGCAGTCAGTATTCCTTTTCCTTTCGCCTTCCCATCTGTCCATTGATGTCATGTGGTCTCGAAGTCAAAGCAGGCCAGGTGACGAGATCTCTTCCAACCTCGCTACAGCTGCCTTGCTACCTTAGGTATAACTTCCCAATGTTAAGTTGCCACTCCGATTGAAGCTGGTGCAGATGTCTTGTCTTGGGCATCTGGCAACCATCTCAAGGATCAAGGTTCGGGACGATAAAACCTCGATGGCCTCTCAACGGCGACTGTTGCCTTGGGAATGGCGAATCTGGGCGATACGAGGCGATGCCCAGTACCGTCTATCGGGGTGCCTGATACGGCAGTGTAACGTTTGTGTGCTTCTGTCATACCCTCCCTATCTTGATGTCCAGACCCCTCACCCTCGACGGAGAAGTGCGAGGGTCGTACCCCAACCAAAGGCACGAGCACATACAGATGGTTTTCGGTCATGGACGGCCTGGACTGAGCGTACTTGCAATACCTCTTATCAAACACGCTTAGCGCCCAAGTGATATGCGGCAACACACTGGTTCTATAAGTATGCCAGATCTCTTACAGCCTCGCTACAGCTGCTTGCTATATAAGGCAAGTAGATATAGCTTGCCAATATCGAGTGGCCAGGCCACTCTTATTCAATGGGGCATATGTGTCTTGGACATGTAGCAGCCATACCTCCAGGTTCAAGGTTCGAAACGATAAATCGATGACCTCCACTGAGACTGTCGCCTTGGGAATGGTGATGGGCGGTACGGGCTAATGCCCACTGGGGTACCTAATGCGAGTGAAACCTTCAAGGTCTGTCATACATTTCTACCAATCCAACCAAAGCACAGGTATACGTCTTATCAAATATGCTTGGCACCCAAGTGGTTGGTATGCGGCCATGCACGGGTTGTGTAAGTATGTACATCTTTATATATATATATATATATAAGGATGCCAGCCGCCGCCCAAAGTGTCTACCATCCATCATCCCAATTCACCCAACATTGTTCATGTTGCTCGTCCCGGCCGTCTCCCTGCCCCACCAGTTACTCCCTCGTCACTGTTATCCTGCTCAAGCCATGGCACCCACCGATTTGCAGATGGTGCTTGTTGACTATAGGGGCCAAATCATTGGTATGTTCTTAGTCCCCTCCAAGGCGTGTCGTTGAGTCTCCAACAGACTGACTGATTCCCGATGAACTGCTTCCAGAGAATTGCGAGTTCCTCACGACTAAGGATGAATTCATCTCCATCATCACGGCCAAAGAGCCAACGGGCAAGATCAAAGCCATTGCCGTCCGCACTACCAAGAACAGCGAGAGACGAGAGCCCCTGATCGCGTCAGATGGCTTCGCTACGGTGCAGGAAGCCATTGAAGCACTGCATGCCAAGTCGTCGGAGGCCGTGCAGCTCTACATCACGACCAATGGCTACGCAGAGCCTCGCGATCTCGACGAGGCGAAAGACGAGAATAAGCTAGATGAAGACGAGGACGACGACGAGGACGACGACAATACATCGGTCGCGTCGAGCGACTCGGCGGCGTCCACCAACGCCCCGTCTGTGTGGAGTGCGACGTCGGACACTGCAGCTGAGGTGACCACCCCTGCCCAGACGACCTCCTGCCACTCCCGAGGAAGCCGGCCACCTCCTCCCCCTTCAGCCTTCAAAAGCCCCAAGAAAGGCAAGGCGGCCAATGGCCGCAAGGCCCGCAGAGCCGCCCCCACTGCCACTGCCGCTGCCCCTGCTTCTGCTCCTGCTCGGAAATCCCACGAGGATGAGTATTACAGTGAAGATGACGACGAACAACCTCCTCGCGTAAGAATCGTCCACCATCCTGCGAGGCAGACGGCCCCCCGTTCAATGGGGGCTGGACGCCACGCCCCTCGCCAACCACCCCCGCCGCCAGCCTGGGTCGCCGGAACTGGCGGACCTGGCGGACCCCCTCAACCTCCACCCCCATTCCGGGGTGGTGCTGGTGGTAGTGGTGGTCACCCGCTGCATGGTTTTGGCTTCGTCTCGCAGCCGGGCCTTTCTCCTCCCCCTAACATGGGCCCTCACCCGCAATATGTCCCACCGCCGCAATCCAACATGGCTCATCATGGTCCACCATTCTCAAGTCAACCGCCGCCGCCACCACCACCTCCACCACCAGCAGGGGCGGCACCACCACCGCCTCACATGGGCGGAAACGGCGGAGGCGGACATGGACATGGACATGCTCGGGCTATCCAATTCGCGCAGCACCAGCAAGCCATGTTGGCCAACACCAACGCCAACAACCACGCCAACAACGCGCCGCCGCCGCCATTTCTCAAGCTGCACGACGTCCGCCTCACCATCACCTGGCTCCACCACTCCTCCGCCCGCATCCTCGAGACAGTGCGCCCCTCGCTGCGTGCCCTGCAGGACGCCGCCCTCGCCTACGTCCGCAGCAACCCCCACGCCTTCGAGAACGTGACGGCCGCCGACATGGCCATCTCGCCGCCGCCTCCTCCCTCCCAGGCGCCCCTGAGGCCGGGAGGAGGTGTGCCGCCGCCGCCTCCTGCGCCCCAGGCCATCATGACGACGGGCGTCTGGGCTCTGCGGGCCGTCGTCAAGCGGGCCTGGTTCGGCGACGAGAGCTGGGACCTCGCGAGCTACCGGGGCGGCGACGACCTGACCAGGCTCTTCGCCTCGCTGGGCCAGGGCACCGTCCCGCGGCTCGAGGTCGAGGTCGACTACCCGCGTCCGTAAGCGTAAGCGTGGGGGGCAAGGGGCACATGATGCACGCATGGTGCATGCCTTTCGCCTTTCGCCCTTCGCTTTCCATCACTCTCTGTATCTTGCCCGCCGAAACATGCCGGTTTTTTCCTTAATTCGTTCTCGTCCATCCCGTTTCTAGATTGGTGCCGTTTCTCATTGTTGCTTTCATGGACGTCATGCGGGTAGGGTAGTCAGCACATTACATGGGAGTGGGGGTGGGAGTTTGAGGCCAATGGCATAATGGGCTCTTGTTTTCTTGGTCGGCTATTCTGCTCGTAAGCAGGCTGCATGATGCGATGACTTTTTTCTCCTCATTCATTCGAAGTGACGCCTGCCGTTGTGGCTGCATAACTAATCTACCGAGACCTGGTTTCTTTCATATATTCCTTACAAGTGCCGGGCTCAAAATCCGGCTTTTTCGCAAAGCTTCATTTTGAACTGCTATTGGAGGCCACGGGATGAGGAGGGAGAACGCGATCGAATATGATGGTTCTACACTAATCCCCCTATTCCCAATTGTGTAGAGCATATTCTATATCTTGCCAGAACTTTACAACACTACCCCCTTTGTTTATCTTAACTTGGACAGAACATGAATTACATATAGCTTATTAGTTTTTGGTGGCATTCAACGTATTTCCATTCCATATCGTCGTGGTTTTTACGCGTGGTCCGGATGGCTAATGAATTCTCGGCTTGGAAACGAGAAAACGCCACTTCCGCGGTGGAGGCCGTATGAAAATCGTATTCCTCTCCTCCCCTCAACATGGCTTGCATACGAACGGTGTCAAATTTGGGGGCGGTGAGGTTGAGTGAGGCTGAAAAATCACACCGATAATGGCATCTCTGGCTTCGATCCCGGCTTTCGGCTCTTTGCAGACAAATCATTGCTTGGTCTATTTATTCATGTACTGACTGTATGCACAGAGTGCTTTCGGATTCCACTATCCATGTCCAAGCTCTGCAGTACCAATTGGCCAATCACACCTAAGGAAACTACCAGGGCACCTTCCTTCTCGAGGTGTCGTGCTCGAACATCGCTCTTGCCGCGGCAAATATCGCTGCAACATGTCGTGGCCGTTCGCCTCACTGATTCGGACTGAATAGATGCATGCCGCTGCATCCGGAGCATCTGCATTCCACCCCTCGCTCTCTCTCTCTCTCTCTCAATCACTCTCGGCTGAGAAGGTTTGTATCCTATGTAGGTATGCAACTGTCTGTCTTAGACAAGCGCGAGTCACCTGCCTCGCTCCAACCGGGCGACAGTCATGTAACAATCATCCGAATATCGAGCTTCGCTGCCGTCTCCAACGCAGAAAGAAAAGAAATGCACTCGGGACCAAGTGGGTGGTGCGTAAGCTTGCTTGCTTACTTGTCTCCCCAAACGCAGGACTATCCGGTATTACTTTCTCTCCGAACTCTCATAGGTCGGGCCCCAGGGCTGGTAGTCGGAGCGGGTGCTCATACTGCCAGTGGGCTGCT
This sequence comes from Arthrinium phaeospermum, assembly GCA_006503535.1. NCBI lineage: Eukaryota > Fungi > Ascomycota > Sordariomycetes > Amphisphaeriales > Apiosporaceae > Arthrinium > Arthrinium phaeospermum. Next base: position 1,289,048 of record QYRS01000013.1, read on the forward strand.
GCGCCGAACGCCAAGGGGGTTGGCCCCTGAGATGGCATCACACTGCTGGGTCCCCAAGCGGCACTCATGTCTGCAGGACGAGGAGGCATGTAACCCCAACCAGGCGGCTGCGTCGTGTTCGGATTTCCCCATACGGGGGTCGGAGGCGGGTAATCGGCTACTTGCATTGTCAGTGAGTATGACCCCCAGTGATAGTTATTCTTGAAAATTCCTTACCATACCCGGGCGTACGACTCGCAACATCGCGCGTCAGCAGTCCATTGCCTTGCATACTGATGGGTTGCGACGCCATGCTGCCGCCCTCAGCCATTCGATTGTCGGGTTTATCGGGTTGCTCCTTGTCCAACACCCGGCCGTCAGTCTGGGCTATCTCGCCTCTCATGGTCGGAGTCCAACGGTCAATCCGAGTACCATCAGCAGCTGTAGACTGGCCCTCTTTGGCTTCCCCATCGAGCGAGACCTGTTTGGCCTGTTTGGCCTCTCTGTCCTGTCTAGCTTGCATGACTTCCTCCTTGCGGCCATCCTGCCACTCAGCCAGGGTGCCATCGAAGCCCAAGTTGCGTTCAAAGACGCGTCGTTGGGTTCTTGTGATGCGAGAATGACCTTGACGCTCGATCTATCTCAAAAAGTCCAGTCAGCAGCGGAGGGTGGACGGTGACAGCAAGGGAAAAACGAAACACGAAGCACGACTTACAAAAGCAAGAGCACCCTTCTTTTCCGTCTCAATACGCCCCAGGAGTTCCTCGATGTCTTCGATGTCGATATCGTCCTTGTAGCTGCCGCTTCCGTTGAGTATCGTATTCAGTTTGGTTGCGAAGCTCAGAGAGCCCTTGAGGTGGGCACCCTTGCACACCAGCGCGCAGACGACCTGCATCTCGTACGGGTTCCAGTAACGACGATCGTCGCGGGAGTCACGGTCGCCATCATTGTCTCGTGACGACGGGGAGGCCATGATGCGTGTTGGTTACGCGCGGTAGAAAAAGGAAATCAGTGAGTGTTCAGTTGTATCGACTTGGCAGCACCAACAAAATGCTCGCTACCACAAACAGCAGAGCGATGTTGGGCCAGCTTCTCATCCAAGCTTGGGCAATGTGATGAGGAGATGGCTTGCAACTACTTCGCTGTCAACTGGGCTGAGCTGAGTTCATGCGTGGATGGCCAAGGTGGGAAGGGCATGTACGTCCCTCTGATCGGCCGTCAATCATCTAATCGATACCGATAAATAGAAGAATCCAAGGTAAAGATGCTTCCAATTTATTAAGTGTGTTTCTGTCTTTGCAGTGGTGTTGTGGTTGGATAGGTACCTAAGGTACTTCATTTTATAAGCTCCCGTGCTTCATGTTGGACTCACCCTCTTTTCACAGGACCTCCAGCTCTCCAGCTCTCCAGCTTCTGACGACGAGGGAAAGAGCGAGCCACAGGTGCTTGCTTTCCTACTGAGCAAAACATTGACAATTATGTGGCATCTGTACAACCTCTCCCAACTCTAGCTGGATTTCTATTGTGGCGCTATCATCATCTACATGAATACCTTTTCGTATTCAGGGGCATGGAAAGAGCAGCACGCAGCCAGTCGGTATTTGTGTGGCGGAACCAGTACATATATGTGTATATATAGATATTCACGGACCAGACTTCGGCTAGGCCATCGTTGCCCGCTGTAATCCAGTTCGTTTCGGCCCAACATCAACATGCCTTTGCGGATGGAGAACTATCCTGTTCTGCTCGACCGCCACTCTATAGTCCTGACAACGCCGCCCAGATGCCACAGTGATCCTGCTTATGCCACCACCCCTCCCCCTGGTCCCCTTCCCCGAGCCAGTCCGCTCGAGGCCGCCATCGTTTCCACGTCTAATATATGCCCTGGGTCCGGTACTGAAAGGTATCGTAACTGAATTCGACACATTAGTATATGCATTCGAGGTAAGAAGGGAGGGCAATAGAGCACTCACAGTCGTGTGTAATAACTACCCAATGACTTTCCGATCAAGTCCGTCTCCACAAAGTTTTCTGCCTCTTCGGCACTGAGGTGCAACTGGAAGCGTTGCCTCAGCGTGTTGGTGACATGCGCAATGCCTACCGCAAAGCAGGGCATCTTCGAGTCGCGGCCCATCATGCTCACGAGATCGATGATTTTGTCCGCAGAACGACGTAACGCTGCATCCTCATGGTCAGTACAATGAAGCCCCTTGGCTGGCTGGTCGGCCGTGTTTTTTTTTGTTTTGTTTCGCCAACTTACCTTGGAACGCTTGCTTGCACAGTTTCTTGAAATCGTCAAAGTCCTCCGAACCAACACCACCCAGCACTTCGACATATTCATGAGTCAACTTGAAAGGGGCTGCTTCGAACCCGACGGATCCCGGAGAGTTGGACAACATGAAACCAAAGTCGATGTGGATGATGTGGCCCTCGTTGTCGACGAGCACGTTGCCGTTGTGCCGATCCTTCAGCTGGATCACGTAGGAGATGACACTGTAGGCGGCCAAGGACCGCTTGAACGCATCGACGGCTGCCTTGTGGGGTTCGCTATCTACAGGCCCAAAGGTCTTCACAAAATGGTCCTTGAGCGTCGCTATGCGCCGTCGTGGGTTCGCTCCGGAATCGATGGTGGCCAAGGTCAAGCTTCGCTTCAGAGAATGCAACGACACACCATTGGTAATAGTCTCGACCAGGCCCGAGGATTCGCCAGTGACTAATATTCGCATAAGTTTAACCCATACCGGAGTCCCCGCCTCGGCCCAGATCTTGTCACAGACCTGGATCAGCTGACAAGCAAATGCCTCTTGTCGAAGATCTGCCCCTGTCTTGACGATGACGCTCACCAGATCCCAGCTCTTCATCCACCCGTAGGGTGACGACTTGCGAATGCGCTCTTTCTTCTGCTGCCAGGCCTCGCCGAAGACCGCGGCGCTAGGGTCATCCCGATCGCCCTTCCGCTGAACCCCTCCCGTCATGGCATCGTTCTCCATCCGCGCCTGGCCCGCGTTTTCTAGCAAGGCTGGCTCCAAGTCAGGCTCGGGTTCGGGTTCGGGGTTCTCGGCGGCGGCAGCAGCGACCGCGTTCGCAGCGCTTGCCCGTGCAATGATCATATCGAAAGTCGGACCCTGGCCGTCCTCCACGTCGAAGTTCTGTTCCTCGAGGCTCTGCATGCTCGCAATGATCTTAGCTCGGATCGCAGCAACCTCGGTGCGGGGCCGTTTGCCGCTGGTGGCCTCCAGCTGAGCCAGCATCTGCGACGCGGTCCGCATGTGCGTGGCTAACGCGGAGAAATCCGGCTGATCCGCCGAATTAGTGCGCGGGTTGGTGATTGTCATTCTCCTCAGAGTTCCCGAGATCCCCGGGCTGCTAGACCGCGAGGTAGATGTAACCGAGGTTCTGGGCGTTGCTGTCATGTCTGACATATTAGAAATAGTGGTAGTGCTGCTAGGCAAACGCACTGGGTGTGCTGGAAGCTTGCCGTTCTTCTTGTTCGCCGCGTCATCGTCAAAAGGTTTCAGCATAGGGGAGCTACCAAGGTCACCAGAGGTAGGCTCGAAGACGCTGTCGACGATCGGATTAGTCGCGTCCCCTGCGCGCCCGTTTCCTGACAGCCTGGGTGCCTCGCTCAAATCAAAAAGGCGCTTCCGGGTACCCTGCTCGGCCAAGAGCGTGGCGATCAGTCTCTGGTTGTCGGCAGATTCGGGATCGAAGGTGAAATCGTCACGCAGTATCTCCACCATCAACAAGAACGGAACCTTCTCCGCACTGTTCAGCACCGTAGCCTCCGACGGGTTCACCCGCACGATTCGGTGATGACGACTTCTCGAAGGCGAACCGTCGACCAGCGTAGGAGGGCATATCACTGGAATGTCCAACTCGGCGGGCAGATCTCTCGCGATGAGCGCCAACTCCGCGCGCAGGGCGCTGAGACGCGCCTGTTTGGGGACAATGACGAGGCGATTCGAGATGTCTTCAAGCGCGGTTAGAAAAGCTGTCTGGCAGCGGAAGTAGTTCTGGCGTAGAAGTCGAGCCTTTTGTATTGATGTCATCTCCGACTGGTTCAGGAGCGTCTTGACATGGTGAGAATGCCTACGTGAAAGGTTATCACCGGGGCGGGGGAAGACCGCAGACATTGGTGTCGCTGGTTGCGTGATTCGGCCCGGAGTGCGTATATCGGGCAGCGGAAGGGAGGACGAGCTCAAGCGCGCATCGAGGAGCTTGCTGTCGATATAGGCCGGTTTGCGCGCGCTCTTGCTATCCGGCACATCTTTCGGTGACGAGCCGGCCGACGACGTGCGTGTCACTGCTGCAGGCGGCGACTTGGGCTCTGTCGGCGATCGAAGGTCGTCGGGGAACGACGAGCTCGTAGATCGGTTCCCCTTGTGGTGTCTCGAAGACTTCGATGTGCCGACGGTCACAGTTTGGCTTCTCGTTGGTTTAGGCGTCTGGCTTGTTTCCGAGATGACGTCGCCATCCGGCTGAGCCCTCCTCGCTTGCGCAACAGCTAGGGGGCCGGCCCATTGCGGCAGCAGAGGCACTCCTATGCTCGCTAGCACAAAACTTGCCAGGACCGTGACGGGGAGGATATTCTCTTTGATTTTTTCCTGCCTCACCGTGTCCGAGTGGCCGAACACGATATGTTGCACCTTGTTGTACACCCTCCGGCAGGTCCTGAAGGCTTGTGCTTGGGGCGTCGAGGCGAGGTCGTGCAAGTACGTTTGAAACAGCCAAAATGTCTACAAATCGTCTCAGTATTCCCGTTCGTTCGTTTTTCTTGCCGTTAAGACACGGATGGAGTATCAAACCAGTAGAGCGGCAGTGACCGATTCCTCGCACAGGTCCAGCAGGAACTCTTCCAAGGCCATAGACTCATTGTCGACGCTGATTATAAGGTGGCATAGCTGCGGGAGGAAGAACTCGATGTCCTCGTAGGGGAACTGGCGCAGCTTGGAGCACAGGACATAATGGATGCCAACGTGGTCTGCGTAACGTCTAGAAGAGGGCGGAAGACGGGTGGTGAGAATAGGCGGAGCTGGTAGAGAGCAGGGGGCTACTCACGAGAGATAGGAGACGGAGAGGAAGGGGTTCTGGTTGAAGACGTCGCTCTCGAGGAATCGCTGCAGTAGCTTCCACGACATAGCGAATTGTCGTCACCGCGCACGCACAGCCGCTGGGTTAGGAGAATGGGTCAGGGAGCGGGACGAGCGGCCTCATCGGATTTGTGCATTTAACCTGGGATAGAGCTCTGTCATGTCATGGCCCATGAAGAGGCAGAGGCGAGGGCGAAATTGTTCTTTTATGAATCGGGGAAATTGAGGTTGAATTGGCCTCTTCTGGTCCATTAGAGTCGAGGTATTGGTCCAAATGAATCTGTCCACCAACCTGTCCCGGTCCAGGTCCAGCACAGGTCCAGCACAGGGCCAGGGGTGGGCTGTCCGTCCGTCGTGCCCCTTCCCAGTCGGCCACCTAAGTAACAACTAAGCAAAAGTGCATCCGCCAATGGGCAAATCAATTGCTCTGCTGCTAACGGCTACTCGGCGTTGCGGGTCTTGCTTCATGCGTACCTGCTTGCTGCTGCTGCTGCTGCTTGGCTGCTGCTACCGCTACCTACATTACCTACCTACTAGTACCTAGCCATAAATAGTTAATGAGTTACTCCGTACCGTACCTAGGACTCCTACTCTTTCTTAAGTAATCAATTCAATTCCTCGGCCCTTCCTTGCCCACTTCGAACTCTCCAGCCCGCCAAGCCAACCGATGATTCGACCTAAGCCGTGTCTTGATCAAAAGCAACCTGCAATTTACATACAAGTACCTGGCAATTGCCGGTGTCTGCACGCACCATGTAACAAGTCTTGTTCGCTAAGACTCGAAAGAATTACCTGCGCAGATTAGGTAACGAACGACCTGCCATCCATCAGTAGCTTGTCTTCAAGAGGGCAGATGTGTACAAAGATTGTGCATACCTAATGTCCCCGAGCATGCTTCGACAGATCGATAGCCAAAATAGCTGAGTGGCGTTTCGGCAGTTTCTTGGTGAGGTACTACGTACTTACCGACCGACTTGATATTTGCAGACATGGGCATCATACAATACCAAGTACTCCGTACTCTCTCGCGGTATTTCTGATCGACTACCTACATGAAACAGAAACGACAGCACAGCGCATTGGGGCGGATTCCGGAAAATATATATCACAAACGGCATTATCTCGGACTGAGAAGCAAGAATTACTATATACTTGCAGTCGTCGTAAACCTTGTTTTCCATAGAAAGCAGAGCAATTCAGGTGTTAAATATGAATGTATATGGGTCAGGGTCTCCATCTTACCACGATAGAATGGATACGCCGGTGAAACAGCGGGATGTGCTGTTGCGTCAAATGGCCGAGATGGACCTGTTCTTGGATACGGTACATCATGGCCGCTCGCTGCATCGCCGACTGGAAATCAAAAACACACAAGCAACAGTCAAGGACCAGAGTCATGGGGGTAGTAGTTTGACGACCTTGAGCACGGCCATTCATATTAGATTCGTAATCAACCAGCCGATAACTCTCTTCAAAGGCCATGCTATGTGGAAGTGCAGAATGCCACAAGTCAATTTTCGAGCAACAATACGCCCTGGGAATCCTCTAACGCCGGGGGTGTATGCTTAACCTATCTGAACGCCACCAGGCGACCCGACCATCGCCTCATAATTCATACCATACGGACCGTAACCTCGTGAAGACGCAAGAAATGACAAGAGTAGAGTAGGGGGGAGGTGGTGCGACACCCGCCCACTACGATTCCGACTTCTTCTTGCGGCCGCCCCTCCGCTTCTTGGGCTGCGGCTCAACCTCCTCTTCGCTCTCCGTCTCGGCCTTGGCTTTGCCAGCCCGCGACGTGTCCTCCTTCTCGCTGACCTTGGACACAATGTCTCGCAGGAAGTCCCATTCGTTATTCGAGTCTATAGCCTGTTTGAGCATCTGGGCCGAGATTCTCTTGGAGTTTCTCTCCTTGGCGACGTCGGCACTCTTGGTGACGATCTGGACCATGAAGAGCTCCAAAGCTTTGCCGACGGCAATGGGCGTTTGCTGGGCGACCTTTCCCACCTCTTCGTCGGCTTGCATGATGCGCTTGATGCGCGCTGTGGGGAACTTTGTCTTGACGGGGGACGGAGTGATCTCCGCCTCCTCCTTCATCTGAGAAGCCTTACGGGGTGGCATGGCACTGACGGGTTCAGAATCGGCCGGAAACTCGTGCTTGATTGGTGGCCGCGACGCAGACGAGGGTGACGCAAGAGTTGGTGCTGGCGCAGCGGTTACAGGTGCAGAGGCAGGTGCGGGCGTAGATGCTGGCGCAGGCGGCGGTGGCGGCGGCGGCGGTTGGTACTGGGTCGCGTTGTGGTTTCCTGAGTACGCAGGTGGGAAGTAGGGTTGCTGTGGATGGCTGCTTGGCGCCTGTTGTTGTTGTTGTTGTTGTTGTTGTTGTTGTTGCTGTTGGTGGTGGTACTGCGCCTGGGGTTGGGGCTGCAACTGCAACTGCAACTGCTGCTGGGGAGAGTACGGCTGCTGGGGGTAGAAGGATTGGTGCAGCGCGGCGTAGGACGAGGGCGGTGTTTGTCGTGGCTGCTGATGCTGCTGTGGATGTTGATGTTGGGGCTGTTGGTGGTGTTGATGTAGGCCGTAGTGGTGCGTTTGCTGCTGAGCAGCAGGCGAGGAATGTTGTGGTGGTTGCGGAGGAGGATAGTTCTGCGGAAAGCTTTGGTGGGGCTGCAGAGTCCTTAAGTGTGGCTGCTGCATCGGCGAGCTGGAGATGTAGTCAGGGATGCCGGAATTCGCGTAGGTTGGAAGTGCGACCGGCTCTGGCCCACCCGCGAAAAAAGAAGAGAGATCAGGACTCCTGGGTGCATAGGAGGCTCCTTCGTTGTCGGCTCCGGTTGACATGCTTCTAGAAGGAAGAGGAAAATCGAATATATTTTTTTGAGTTGCGAATGCCCTCCAAGGAGTGTACGGATTGATTGGACGAATGGATGGCTGAGTAATAACAGGCAATTCAGTCAGTCAGTCAGTCAGTCAGTCGGTCGGTCGGTCGATTATGACTGAATGAGGGGTTGGCGCGGGCAGAGGCAGAGAGGCAGGCAGAGGCAGGCAGAGCTTGGTGCTTGGTGCTTGGTGTGCTTGCACTGCACGGTCACATACACTTTCTGGCTCTCTCGGAGTCGCAATGGGGTCGGGTCGAGCTGGGCTGAGAGTGGGATTTAAATACTGAATGGTCAGGGGTCATAACGAACCTTGAGTCCTTAGCGGAGAGTGCTTGCAGGGGTCCCCCTACTCAGCAACCCAACTCGCTATTTGCTCAGCATAGCCACCTTTTTTTCTCCCTCTAGTTTGCCCATCGTCTTTCTTTTCTTCAACGAGGCTACTGCAGATCCTGTCACCATTGGACGCGCCCCCAGTCCTGTATACAGGTGTCACTACAAACAAGAATTGTCCATCTTCATCTTCATCCTCCTCAACGGTGTCATCCATCTTCTTCTACCATGAAATGGTCATCTTTTGTGGCAATCCGGATCATGCATCACCTCCCCAAAACATTGTCTACCGTTCATCTGGACCGAACCGCACCACAAGGCGGCCTACTGATACGGTGCCTTTCACGTTGCAAATGATACCTAGCTGACTGTGACTCGCGCTCACCTGAAGAAGGGGGAAAAACCACCCCAATAATATGGCAACGCCAAGGACTTGTCGGATGGATCTATTCGCGGTAGGAACTGGAACCACTCGCGCGGCTGAAGTTAGCACAACCCCGTTCATTGACCGCATATCGTCACTTCCGCCTATACCGACAATGGAGGTGAGTATACGCCGGCAGATGGCAACTTCAAACACCCTCAAGCGAGAGATGTGTCTTTGCCCGGCATTCCTGTATGTTTCACCAGTCTTTGGAATAAGCACTTCTGGCACGGAGCCATCGCCTGTCCTATAGGTACCGTTCCGGAGGAGTGTCATGGGTGATGATAATCAATCAGAGCTTTTTATAACGGAGACCTGCTATCGAGGCAGAGCGCGAAGCCGCCTGCATCTGCTCTCGGGTTTCGCCTCTGCCTCGTGGTCGCTGAAGGTTTACTTGATCTAATCTGACATGGCACGGGGATTCGCATTGCCTGCCTGGCTGCCTGCCAACATTGAACTCTATCTGATGTCTGCATACACCTCGCCCCCCTTCACTCTTATTCACGCCCTGATGTTCTCTTTAATCTGTTCGACCAAGGATTTCAGCCCTTTCTGTCGATTTGTTGCCGACGTGCACAGAAATAGAGAGGCTACAGGCCATGCGTGGATTCCTGCCTCCTCTGCGCGGCTGCTCGCTTTGACTCCATGCGTCTCCCAGAAGTCTACCAGGCCTTCAATCTCCGGGGCGAATACTTCTTCGGTACCGTAGGCTACGTAAATGCCTCCCGAGGGGCAGGCTCTTTTCCACCACTGCGCATCTCTGCAGCTGCCTGGTGAGACCAGTGGGTCGTCTGGCTCGACCTTGCGGTTTGCGTAGTCGAGCGCAAACTGGTGCAGCGTTTCTTCGTCGAGATAGTCGCTCGACGTGTTTCGGTGCTTGGGGGATATCAACGTGGTCCAGGGCGAGATGAAGGCGGCCATACGTGGTCGTTCCTGGCGCCAGTCACCCGTCTCGTTCAACTGGCTGTTTGCGTCATGTTTCATATTGGCCCGGTGCAGTAACAAACTCAGCATGATGGTTGCACCCGCTGAGTCACCGCTCACACAGACCTTGGCCGGATCCCGTACTATTGACAGGACGTGCTGATACCCCGCAATGGCCTGGTGCAGCTGCGTGGGAAACGAATCGTCAGGGACCAAGGTGTATTGCAGCGCGAATATGGCAGGATTGCGATAGCCACTCTGGGCAAGTAACGCCACCCACGTGAGGAGGAACTCGAGATAGAAATAGGGAGACCCCATAGAAAACCCGCCGCCTGTATGCATGGACTTTGTGAGCGAGCCAAGTTGGACGTTGGGATGGTGATCGACCCAACTCACCATGGGCGTAATAAACACAGACATCCACTGGCCTGGTCGGATCCTTGATTAACCATACACCCCGGCACCTGTCCTGTATCAACGTCAGTCTTCGCCAAAGACTCCCGGTAGGCTCGGGAAAAATCGAGGGTGGCCCTTACATCCTCATACTCGTGCCAGTGTATGGGGGACCTAACGATGCCATGGCGAAGCATTCTGAACCTCAGAAAGGGCAAGGCGACCTGTCTGGAGAAGAAGACTCGCCCGACCTTGGGAGGGATGTTGGCGAATGCATAGCGCACGCAACGGACCACGAAATCCTCAAATGGGGCGGCTCCTTGCACAAATGGGGACTGCTGGCTGCGACTTGCGAAGTAGCGCTCGTGGATGAAGCTTGCGGGCAACTCGTATACTTGGGGACTCATTAGTTAGGACTGCTGTTTGTAAAGCCCCCAAATAGGAATACCATTATATATCTCTTTCTATTTCTTTACATGTTTTTCTTTTCTTTTTCTCGTTGTTGTAGTATATCTTTAATGGTTGTGTGTATGGGTATGGACCACAGGCAGGAGATAGGTCGCAAAAGCAAACTTGCACTTACCAAGAAAGGGAAGGCATCGCAGCACAACTCCCAGTGTCTCAATAGGTCCGACGTGGATGAGCAGCTGGGGCGCGAGGAACACGCAAAAGACTATACAGTCAAGGTACGAGACGGGGCCGAGGATCATGTCGGCGGCAGTGATAACGGTGACTCCTCCCCCAAGAAAAATGTATAGTCGAGCTGTCCTCTCATCGACAGATCTTTTATGATATCAGTTAGAATGTAGGCTGGACGGACGGTCGGGGAATCCAATTGGCAGATAGGACGGGATTGAGGACCTTGAAGGTTACCTACTTGTACAGAGCACTTTAGGCCGTTCAAACCAGACTAAACCGCTAATGACGTCGAAGACATGGGTTGATGGGATGTTTTATTTTTATGCAGCCTACCTACCTAACATACTCCGTACCGCCGCCCCAAACTTGGCTTTTGACTGGAAACGATATGTTTCTCGAGTCGATAAGATTCAAAACAATGTGACAATGCCTAAGGTGTTTGACAGACACATCCGCCACGAGAACAAGCATTGATGGTAGACAGGCAAACGGTCATAATAGACGGGTATAACAATAAACCAAACTATACCTGTGTATTGATCTAAAAATCTCATTCTGGAAGACTCTATAATCTCTACTTGCCGTGGAGCCGATTCTGATTCTCTTATCCGTAACCAATTTCATCAGGAATGAGCGACTGACTCTAAAACCATATCCCTCTAAATGAGCAAAACATCAAGTCGTAAACACATCTCTTCTGTCTTCTTCTTCTTCTCTTTTTTTTTTTCTTTTTTTTCCCAGCGCCTGGGTTAGTTGTGGGCCACCTGGAGGATCTCCTGCTCCATCTTCTCGAACGAGCCGACGACGTTGCCGTACTGCTGGAAGATGCCGTCGCGGTAGCCGTCGTCGACCTTCTGGATGGCGCCCTCCTCCTGCCAGCGCTGCGAGATGAGCTCGTCGAAAGTCTCGCGGTCGGTCCGGCGCTCAAGCGCCCACACCGCCTTGTACGCGCCGCCGAGCGCGCACGCGTTGCCGCCAACGTCGAGCTTGTAGACGCCGTCGACGCCGCCCAGCACGTCGCCCAGCACCCGCGAGATGGCCGGGTTCAGCGAGCCGCCGCCCACGAGGTAGATGCGGCGCGGCTGGGCGGGCAGGCTGGACCCCGGCGGGCTGCCCAGCAAGCTGTGTGAGCGCAGGCGCATCGAGAGGGCCTGCGACTCGACAATGACGCGGGCGTCCGTCTCTGTGTTCCACTCCTGCGCCTTCTGCAGGTCGGACCCGTCCTCCGCCTTGGCCGTGTACCGCCAAGTCCCGGCCTTGATGTTGGGCACAATCTCCGGAAGCGGGAAGTACAGGCCCAGCTTGGCCCGGTCGCCCTCGGCCCGCACGTCCAGCGGCGGGGTGGCCAGGACCGACTTGTTGAAGTTGGCCCAGGGGTCTGCGCCGTCGGGCTTGGGAAGCCTGTCGCGCACCTTCTCGCGCGCGAGGCCGCCGTTCTTGTAGCAAAGCATGAACATGTACTGGCCTGGGTTGCAGGGGTGGTTCATGAAGTGATACGACGGGTGAGGCTTGTAGGTATGCGTGATCATGAGGAACGTAGACGACGTGCCCAGCGAGACGATGGCGTCCATTGGCCGGAGCGGCAGAGCCAGAATGGTGGCCGGGTTGTCGCCCGTGAAGGGTACGACCTGGCAGTCGGGACTGAAGCCATACTTGTCGACAAAGTACTGGCTGATGGCGCCCATGCTGCCGCCGCCGTCCAGGCGCACATCGCCCAGCTTCTTCCGCAGATCCGGGACACCATCTTTGCCGCCCGCGCAGAGCTCGAGAAGCTCCTCGCTCCACTTGGCATTGCTGATGTCCCACAAATTCATGCCAGTGACGTCACTGATGTCCATAGGAGCGATGGCACCCAGGAACACTGAGGCCAAGAACGACGATACCAGCGAGATGCGAGCAGTCTTTTGGTAGACTTCGGGCCGTCTCCTGCGCATTCTCATGATCTGTGTGCCCGTGAAGCGCTAGAAAGAATATAGTCAGCATCGAGACGCCATCAAGAAAGCGAATAGACCGGTGAGGGCTTAGTCTGGCGTACGTGATGTGCTGCACTTCCTGTGACGTCGGCCAGCTTCTGCTTGGAACCCAAGTGCTGGTCGTAGAAGTCGCACTCGGCCTGGGTGCTGTGATCCTGCCAATTGGGCCCAAACTCGTAGGCGAACGCGTCCTTCAGCTGCTCCTGCAACGAACCCTTGTCTTTGCTGAGCGCCTTGAGCCCGGGGTCTCCGGGGGCGGCCCAGAAGACGCTGCCGTGCTGCTGGCACGAGCCGCTGATGCCCTTGATGTCGGCGACGGGGCACTTCTTCTCCACGAGCCGCGAGAGCACCAGGTCGACGGCCTCGAGCCACATGGCCACGGGCGCAAACACCTCACCCTCCTCCTCGTTGGTCTTCACGCCCTTGGTGATGCCATACTTGGGCCCAAAGTCGGCGTCGAAGTCGACCTTGGCCTCCGAGACGACCTTGAGGTCAGAGGAGACCACAATGGCTGCGGATCGGGCGGTGAGCTATGAGCGTCATGGGGGCGGATAGGAGGGAGACATGATGAGGGTTTTACTTACCCTTGAGCTGCTGGGTCGAAAGGTCGAACCCTATGTACAAGGGGCCGGAGCTCATCTTGTCTATATGTGTATGTGTTGGGTTGAAGTCAAATGAAATAAAAACCAATTGTAAGAGTGTTTGAGTATTTAGGTGTACAGATGCAGATGCGGTCAGGCTTATTGTTATCACTCTATCTGACCCAAGCAAGCCGTTACACACAAGGAAACAGAAAGCACAAGTGAACAGCCAAGAGACGTTTCAAGTAAAGGGATGTTTGCCAAAAGAAACCGATACCTCGTGAGCTGAAGAAAAGTGAAGGATAAATGCAAACCACGAAAGAAAATGGTGCCACAACCGTCAGAGCGAGGTGGCTCTTCACGATGCGTTCCCGGAGTCTCTTGATGCAAGCTTGACGCGGGGTCCCCACTATGAGATCAGACCGTAGCCACTGTCGAGGCAGGTTTTGGTGGGGGAGGGCCTTTCAGACCACCAGCTGCCAGCCTTCCACCTGCAGCTCTGCTGTAGCCTTGCAGTACCTCATTCAGCCTAAATGGCTGCATCGATCGATTGGTCTGGATCCTGGTGCGAACGGACCTGGTACTGGGTTCCTTACTTGCTGCCTGCGACCTGTCACCCGTTAATAGGTTGACGGTGAAGCCACCTGTGTTACCGCACATGATCTAGGCATATTCCGAGCAAGTCCTCCAACGTAGGCCACCACAGCGTGTTTCAGACTAGGTAATCACAGATTCTTGCGCATAGCTGGGGGTTGGTCAAGCAAGCAGTATTCCAGAATCGATTGATCGATCTATCACTGTAGCTAGTATAAGTCCACGGCGTCTCTTCGCCCGGATGCAAAATGGTGTATCCCTGCCTCTCAACGCCTCCTAATGCTGCGATTCCACCTTCTCGAGGTGGTAGAATACATGGAATACGACTTCTCATCTCGAAATCGGTTTAAACTGCTTCGTATCCGGCTTGTTTTAGAGCAGGATCTTGTGGTATCATAGCTTTTTGCCCTCTTCCAAAGTGTGATCAGGTATCCATCACTAACCTAGAACGCCGTATAAACGAAGAAAATAGGGTGAGCCAAAGGGGTCATGCACCAATAACCCTTTACTGGTTCTTGTGCTGGTGTCCGTGTCCGTTGCCATCATCGTGATTGTGCTCCTCCTCGGGCTCCGGGCTGGATTTCGGGCTCACGTCGCCGGGGATGAACTCGTCGAACTTGGGGAGAGCCACGGTTTCCTTGGGCACAAAACGGACCCGCACTTTACGGACACCACGAACTTTGCCGCCCACGCGGGTTCTGACCTTCTCCTCGACATCCCTCACGTGCTCAACGGTCCAGTCGTTGGGCACGGCGATCTCGAGGTCGACAAGGTAGTTTTGTCCGGACTTGGTTCCGGTTACTTCACGAAGTTCCACGACATGACCCTCGGGCACATCGGCAAGAGCATTACGGGCCTGCTTTCCAACTGAGGCTTTGATCTCGTCATCTATGCTGCGATCGGCGAGCTCCATCACAGAAGAGACTGTGTTCTCCGCACCTGCCTTGATCACCATGATCGAGATCAGGAGGCCACCGACAGGGTCCAACCAAGCTGCATTCTGTACCAGGTTGGCACCAAGGATGACGGCAAGCGTGACGATGCCGGTAAGACTGTCGACCCGATGGTGGACGGCGTTGGATGCCAGAACTGAGGATTTGCGCTCGCGTGCAACTTTCATAGCTGAGGTTGTCAGTCAGTAGTTGTTTCTACACGGTGATTCATGCTCGATTAGAGGTGCTGCCGCCAACTTACTTGCGTGGTACAGCCATTCCTTCACTGCCACGGTGCCTGCGGCGAGCCAGGCAGCGTGAAGGCTTGGCACGGCGTCACCGCCATGACCGTGCCCATGACTGTGGCCGTGGCTATGTGCATGCGCCATCATCTCCGCAGCAGCCGCCGGGTCGAGGAAGAAGTGGCTGTAGAGCGACAAGATGCTGCCCCAGAACATCCACATGCCACCAGCCAGGAGCATGCCAGATACGCCCAGAGAGCCCAAGCTCTCGATCTTGCCAAACCCGACAGGGAACTTATCGGTCGGCGGTCGGATGCTCCAGGAGATGGTAGCGAGGGTCAGGATGTCGGATGCCAGGTCGGTAACACTGTGGAAGGCATCGGCGACCATTGCCTTCGAGTTGAACATGTAGCCACCTACGCCCTTGGCCACGGCCATGCCCAGGTTGGAAAAGAGACCAATTCGGGTGATGCGCACGCCGGCGTCATTCTTGTTCTTGGAAGTGAGGTAGACGTTATCGTGGTGATGGTGGTGCCCGTGGCCGTGGCCGTGGCCATGGCCGCTGTGGCCTCGAGTCTGGGTGAGAGCTGCCATGGCTGGAAATGAACGGAGGATGACGCGACGGGTGTGCGTGTGCGACGGTTGCTGCAGCAGGGGATTGGCGGTGGGCGGTTTGGATGGCGACTCAATGGAAGCCGACGAGGTCTGCAGAGCGCGGGAAGGAAGGGACTTGTTATGGCGATGTGTCCTCAAGTGGTCATGATGTAAGGATTGTGTTGTTGCTAAGGAAGGTGAGGGAGCTGGAAGAAAGCCACTCGCATTCGCGCTCCAACAAGCTGTCAGGCGGCGGCTGCAGCTATTACTGCTACTTGGCCCAAGCCTCAGGGCTGCTCGACTCGACATTGCGGAGTCGGCAACCTCAGTCGGCTCAGGGGCAAAGGAGGAGGGCCTGGGACATTAAAAAGAGAGTGCACTGCCGATTTAGCCTTTTTACTTCTCGGGGAGGCGGAGGATAGATAGGTAGGATATGCAGACTAGACTCGTCAGCCAGTTCCGTGATCATGCTTGTGCGCGGTGTGTGTAGGTAACGGCCGCTCTCTTCTCTGCAGGTATTAAAAGCAAAGGTGTGTATCAAATCTGGAACACGCCGATTTGCGGATCCTTGAACCTGGAAGTAAACGCAACACCGACAAGCTGGAGATGGGAATCAGGCCACACACTATCTCGCCCGGCTTAGCTTGTCGGGATGCTGGCTTCAAGACCTGTGAGCTCGGCCGATATCGAAGCGGCTCTCTACGACGCGATCCATTTTCCGAGGTAATCGGGTCTGCAAACCAGAATAGTAGTACCCCATAGTCAACAATGCCCGCATTCACTCCTCAGTGCAACTGACGATTGCGCAACCGGACAATCGTACATGCATCGTACCTGGCACCCTTATACTGGATCAGGACTAACTCCGATTCACAAGGTCATTGTGAGCTCTGCCTTGCCTATCTCGATCCTGTTTGGCGATTCATATACAGGGTCTGCCTTTCCATGGAGTTGTATACCGTTGTCAATGGTATAACTCACCACAGAACTATGTACTCCCAATTACCAGCTATTCAGTTACCGGCTGTTGCACTTAGGTACCTAAGTTTTGTGCTCTGTTGTTTATTTTCAGGGTAATACTACCGTAAACACCTGCAATCCTTTGTTGACTTGCTGTTTGCTCTCAGAGAACTTCCGGACTTATCCCTGAAAGGAATGGGAGTCAGTGCTGGGCTGGGAGGCAGCGGGGCTACTAGCTTTGGAGCTCTTGGCTCCCAGCGCCCCCAACAGCCCAGTGCACCACAGCAGGGCCGTCCAAAGAGGCAAATCCTAGATGGCGCTAGGAAGCAAGTCTTACTTACCTCTGAAGTAGTGACGACTTACATTTTAAGCCATATCATCAAATTCGACTTGCACCATACCTGCACCATATCAAGTATATCCGGCGGTGTCTCCTTGCTAGAAGTAACACCCACGACTGGAAATAAGTAATTGTTTAATCTCACACGTTCAATGCTGCGCAAACCATACATGAGGATTCCGTATACGGACGTGCTAGCCGCACCGACGATTACGCCCTCAAGTGCAAACACGCTCTCAGGTGCAGTTGCAGCACTGCAAGAGTTTCTTACGGCACCATCACCAAAGGGGATACCGGCTTCGACACTGGTGCTCACTGGGGCTGGCTTGTCCGTTGCCAGCGGACTTGCCGATTATCGAGGGACGAACGGGACGTATCGGGTGAACAAAAGCTACCGTCCCATTTACTATTCCGAGTTCCTGCAGAATCATGAGGCTAGGAAACGGTACTGGGCTCGGAGTTTTCTGGGGTGGACATCATTACACAAGGCCAGACCCAACTCTGGCCATTTCGCTATCAAACAACTCGGAGATCTGGGACTCGTCCACAGTGTCATTACTCAGAATGTGGACTCGTTCCATCCCAAAGCCCATCCCTCCCTGCCCACTATAGAGCTACATGGCTATCTAAGATCGTTGGTCTGTGTATCATGCCACGAGGAATTGCCACGCGATGCATTCCAGGAAGATTTGGCAAGACTCAACCCAGCCTGGGCTGACTTCTTGCAGGAGATCACCGCATCAGGGGCATTGGACACTGAAAACCCAGAGGAGCGCCGCCGCCGGGGAATGAGAACGAACCCGGACGGTGATGTGGATTTACCCGATGCCCCATACACCACGTTCAGATACCCCGCCTGCCCCCGATGCCTGGCCCATCCGCCGCCATCGCCGGAGGGCGGCCGCGCCACCGTCGAGGTAGATAGTGATGGCGCCTGGAGAACACCCAGCACCGCCGGCATTTTGAAACCAGCCGTAACAATGTTTGGTGAAAATATTCGACCCCGGACCAAGATCGAGGCGGAGAAGACGCTCGAGGAAGCTACCAAGCTCCTCGTACTCGGGACATCACTGGCGACTTATTCAGCTTGGAGACTCGCCAAGCACGCCAAGGATAGGGGAATTCCAATTGCCATCGCTAACCTAGGAGGCGTGAGGGGCGAGGATGCGTTTTTCAGAGACCTCGAACCCAACCATGATGGGACTCGAGGCGCAAGAGTGGAGATGTCGACGGATGCGTTGCTGCCCGCCCTGGTTAAACAACTACAGGCGTCCACGAGCATACACCATGCAATGGAGCATCACAGCCACAAGGCGGAAGAGCATGGCGCTTCCGTATTTAAAGACATGATGTCGTGATGCTTTTGTAACTATATTCATGTACATAGATAGAGGGGTATGCGTGTGCATTAGAAGAAGCCAGAGTAACTCGTGGGCTTTTTGCCCGTTTTCACGATAGCGGTATCTGGTGGCGCTGTAGTCTCGCTTTTAGATGTTGAGTTCGAGCTTGACTGCTGGGATTTCTCGTTCTTCTTCAAGTTTCGTGCAACTTCATCCTTTTCGAGCTCTTTCAGAACTGCAGGTCTGTCAGTGACTATAGCGCAACTGGTATGGACAATGTTAGTGCAACAAACCTTCCTCCCATTCCTTTTCGCGCTCGGCATCGCCAGTTCCCAATGCCTTTTCCACGTCGACGTCTTCTCCCTTTTGTAGCTTCTCTATTACTTCTCGTAGAACACCGATGCGGGTTTCGGCTCGTCTGGTGAATGTGTTGAAGTCTCTTCTCAGCGCAATCATCTGGATCGACATGGACCCGATGAATAGGAACATGACGATGAAGAAGGTGGCGGGGTTCCATTCTTTCGATCTGGGTTTCTTCGGTACACCCCAGTCCACTGTCGGCTCCTTGCGACGGCGGAAAGGTTTCGGGACCAGCGACTTCCAAAAGGACGGCTGTGCGATCGTCGGGGCAGAGGAGCCGATGTTGCGCACGAAACGATGATGGACCGGACGTATCGCTCGGAGTGGTGAGCCTCCCACGCCCATCGAGCCCTTCAAGAGGCGCGAGCCAGCCCGGTTGATTGCTCCCTCCATGGTGCCTTGGACTTTAAAAACTGGTCTGAGGAGACTCGCCGGCAAGTATTTCAGAGGCGCAATGTATGACCCGAGGGGCCGTCTAGAGCATGAGGTGGAGTTACGTCTTTGAGCGGTACTTCTTCAATTGAGATTGATAAATCTTTAAATGCGCACACTATAAGGTTGACAGTCTAAACCCAATCTGCCACTCAGCATTGACAGAGGATCCACCCTGCGGCCGGCGGTTGCTGTGCCTACGCGGCCTATCTCGATTGGGCAAGCTGGTCCACATTGACGCCTTCCCCAAAGCAGATCCATCGTTGATTTGTTGTATCGTGAATCGTTTTGCTGTTTGTAAACCGTTCTTCTGTACACACTCACCTAGACTAATATTCGAATTGCTAATAGAAGCTTTGCTTGCGCCCGTGTCTGAATTTCCTTTCCGACCGACTGGATATCCCGACACTCACATTTTGGCACATGACGACATGATTAGGAGTCTAGTCCTACAAATCTCATCAAACCTTACATGGCTTCCTTAACTACCCAAGCCGACGCCATCCGAAGCGCCATCACCTCTGTGCAGACCTGCACGCCGACTATATCGGCGACACTCAAGGAACTGCTTCAAGGGACGGATCCGGAGGTTGCTGAACCCAAAGCCGCAAAGGGCAGGACAAGAGCAGCCCCGCCCAGCAAGAGCAAGCCCGCGACCGCTGCAAAGAAAACATGTCGCGCAACGAAGCAGGACGACGAGAGGAATAATGACGCCCTTCCCCCGAAGGAAAAGGCGCTCCTCGCCACACAAGTCATCAATGCGACCCTCAAAGCATTGGGAGATGCCGCCAAGAGCTCCCCCGCATCCGTCGCCAACACGCGAACAGCCGCCCCTGTCCAGGCGACCAAGGCCGAGCCTCGAAAAGGCCTGCGACGCTCCAGCTCCATGCCAATGACACCACTACAGCCTCGAACACTCAACCGGGTCTCGACATCACCGACCGCCGCGAAATCATGCCGGCCGCAAACTGCAGTACCAGCAGCCTCCAGCGGGTGTCTAGCGATGGTCGAGTGCACCAGGGCAGCGTTCGCAACATTGCGGACTCTTTCCACCTCCGGGAATATCACGTTACCTGAACTCCAGATCGAGTCCGGCATGTCATCGTTCGTCAACAGGCTGATAGCGCTTAGTCTTTTCGAGTACGCGGTGAAGGAACTCCGATTGCTCAAGCGACGACTAGAGGCTGTTATCACCAAGGGCAACGTCAAGAAGGCGAAGGCGCCGGTAGCGGCCGAGGCTACGACAGCTGCGAAGACACTTTCAGATTTGTTCGACTATCCGGCGTTCGACGCAAGCGCCCCTGTGGCCCAGCTGGTTGTTACATCTCAGCTTCAAGCCCTACGTGTATTATACGGCCTGAAGAAGTCTTCATACTTGGACACGGCCCTGCCTTTTCTTCGGCCTACACATCAGTCCTCGCCATTGACCTTGCTGATACCCAGCCCAAACGACACACCACAGAACCGCCTCAAAAGCGCTAGGCAACTCGAGAGTCTGGCTCAGAGCCTGCTGTCACTGACACCAAGCGTCTCAGCTAACGATGACGGCGTAGCGCTTGAGCCACGACTCAGCCCTTCCCCCGAAACGTCGTTGGAGGTCCAATCAATTGCTCTAAAAGCCAGGTTGCATTCTTGGGGTTTATCTGGCCACAAGGGGGATCTCGACAAGGAGCTCCTATCTCCACTGTCACGATGTCTAGCTGCATTCAACCGAAGGAGCCTAGGCGAGGCCTCTTCAAAGTGCGCTGCCGCCAACTCAGCCTTCGAGCAGGTCTGGCAGATGTTTGAGGCAATGGGGTTGCGAACTTCGGAGTCGTCAAGGTTATTGATGGCAGCAATCTACCAGTCGCTTGGAACCCTGTCACGTGAAGCCGGCAACATCAAGGATGCCATCAAATGGATTGCCAAGTTGAGAAGCTTGACAAACACTAAAGACGACTCAGCCGCCAGATGTCATGCTGTGACTGCTCAGTTGCTTGCCTTGTCCCTGAAGCAGTCCTCCGAGGCGGATGAGAGCATGATCACAGAGGTTGTGGATGGGTTACAGGGTTCGTTGAGTGGCAGCACATCAGATCTGGACGACCTTTTGACTAGCATATGTCAAGTACGGAAGGCTGCTGTGGGCATTGTACTTGGTGCGGGACGGTCGAGCGCAAAACCGAACCCGACACGATCATCACTCGAAACATTACTCCTTCAGCTCCCTCGATTTACCTTGAGGTGGCTAGGCAAACCACCTGCCTCCGGAGGGCCAACAAAGGACTTCCTCCGGTTCGAACAACGACGACAACTCCTTTCTAAGTATATTCACCACGTGCTGGACTCGGTCTTGATGCTGGTAAAGGCACTCCTGGAAGAAGACAATATGGCTTGGGATCTTATGGATTCCGTATTCCAAGAGTGCCTGGCACTTCTAGAGAACATGGGCGACTTGTCCGTTCTCGGAGGCAATCCATCTGCTTCATACCACGTCAAAATATCGCATTTCTACTACCAACAACACATTCTATTGCGAAAGAAAGCATCCAACCCAAAGGACGCCTTACGCGCACTGCGACGCTCCATCGATGCTGTGAAGCAACAGCCCGAATCCGAACAGACCAAGGCTCAGCTCCTAGCGAAGCAGGAGCGCCTTGCTGAGCTCTGCAGGTCGTCAGGGAGAAAAGACGATGCAGCCGACGCTCTCCGATCTATCAGGGATTCTATCGTTCGTGAAGATATTGTGACACAGATTACATCGGCGTTGGCTTCAAGCCCACCTATGGCGGCCTGGCAGATGAACGGAAAGACGCAGTCGTTATCCAGGACTGTGTGCACTCTAGCAAAGGTGGACCCCAAGCCTTGCGACTGGACATGGCTTTTGACCGGAAGCGACAAGACAACGGCCCTTGAGCATGATTTTTACTTCATATATTCGACCGACGCCAAACTGCGCAAATATGTCGAATTTGGAGAGCCACTGGCTGAGAACTTGTTGCAGTCATATCCTTCTGATGGTTTTCCTATCAGGAGGCTGCGAACGCTAATCCAGCTCCTTACTGTCAACATTGAATCCCATGACTCCATACAGAGCTGGGTTGAAGAGGCCAAGACTCTGTCGAAGAGTCTGCAAATCGGAAAGCTTGGTGAAGATGCTGGGCTGGCTCGATATATTCCACATGTGAAGTCTTTAACCACGTGTCTTGCGGCGTTGTTTGAGCCTGAGGTTGACTGGAAACCTGTGCAAGAAGCTGTCGGTTTCTGGAGCCCAACACTGGCAAACATTAAATCATCGGGGGACCTCTACAGCCATGTCGATAACCCAGCCCAGCTACTCACGATCCTCCAGTCGCTTTCTGATTTCGCAAGAATGAGAGGCATGGACTCACTCCTTGAGTCCATTCTGGAGTTGTTATCTACAGTATCCAAGCTCCAATCACAGGACGACCCTGCGTGCCTGGTCGCCCAAAACACCGCTTTGTGCCTACAGTATCTTACGGTAGGGCACTCTACGAAAGCAGAGACTGTGCTAAGCATGAGCCAAGTATGGCTCTCAAGCCCAGATATACCTCATGAGATCGCTGCAAATTTCCACCTCTGCTCAGCTGAGTACCAAATGGCAACAGGAAACTACGAAAGAGCAGAAAGGCATTTGGCTGATGCTCATGTGTCAGGGGTCGCCTCCATGTCTGAAAAGTCTCCCCGCAGCAGCAGGGCTACGAGAAAATTATCCATTGCATATGCATCTTTCCTGCAAGCCATGCTCGTTTTGGAGCGTGGCAACCCTGACGAAGCACTTCGCTATGCGAAGAACGCCGTTCGTATCTTATACCACGACTGGGCAAAGCTCGAAACCATGAAGGGCTCGGCTGGGATCCAGGGTGACGAGCCATCGCAGGTTGAGGCGTCTGAAGATGACAGCAGCTTCAACTCCTCGGTCTCAAGCGCGTCGGATGCCGTGCGCGCTCGAACCGGGCCTGAGTTCTGGGCCATGGTGTATCCCTTATTCCGCTTCGTGCTGCGCCTGTCTTCGGTCTACGCCCATATTGGAATGTTCCAGGAGACAATGTACTATGGTGAACAGGCCTTGAAGATTGCGAGAAGTACCAACTCCGCCAACTATATCATGCAGTCCCAGGCTTGGCTCGCGGCAGTCCATATGAAGGCCGGAGCGACTGAGAAAGCCCTCGAGTTGGCATCAGAGATCAAGAGTTCACTGGTCAAGCTGGAGCCCAACTACTCAACAGTCAAATTAGCCTGCCAGCTGAGCCAAATCTACCGTGATATGACGGACTACGCTGCAGAATCAGAGTTGCTTGATCAAGCCGAGGCGATGATTGCCAGGCTGGACAAGCAAGAAGCGAGCGGAGGAGTGGACCTGGATAAGCAGATGGCCAAACTGACTATCAAAGACAAAGCACCTCCCAAGGCGACACGATTACCAAGATCGAGGGTCACCAAGCCAGTCAGCAAAGCCGTAACGAAGAGAAAGACTGCCGCCACCGCCGCCAAGGTTTTGACTGAGTTGAAGCCAATGCCTGCTATAGAGGACAAACAGCTCGTCTTCATGCGTGCCTCCATTCTTCAGCAACGGTCGGCTGCACTGCTCCGGGAAAGAGAATGGAAAGCGGCAGTTGAGGCCTTGCAGACCGCCGGCGGATTACCTCGTTTATCTGCCGACATCACCCAAGACTCCCTCTTCATGGCTGTTGCGCTCATCGGCCAAAGTCTAGAGTTGATGGGGAAAGACTCGGTCTTCGCTGCCGTCTTAGACTCGACGCTGTCATTTCCGACCGTGGCGGGTTCTGCCAGGGACAAAGCATCAACTGAGAAGACCCCATCGAAGAAGAGCTCCCCACCACGTAAAGGGCGTGCACCCCCGCAGGAAGGGCCTCCATTCCTCGAGACTCTACGACAGGCCCGTGATCATCTTCTTGACGCCCATTCTGCTGCGGTCATGAATGGTGACGGAGTACTTGTACAACGTGTGGCGACCTTGCTTCAGAACACCTTCATCCTCTTATCCACGACGAACCACTCGAAGGTCTCTGGATCGAGTCATCCTGCCTACGCGACGTGCTCCGTCGAAATGGCGCGCAACCTGGTTTGGCGCCGTGAGCGAAAGACCTTGCAGCTTGACTCCAACAAAGGGGCCAAATTGGAGTGGCCCATGCCGGTGGAGGCGTCGGAGTCCAGGCGCTCCAGCCTGTCCCTGACGGTTGACATGAATCGCTTCCAGAAGGAGTACATTGACATCATCCCCAACTCATGGAACGTCGTCTCGGTATCCCTGAGTGACAACAAACACGATCTATGTATTACTAAGTTGCAAGCCGGTCACAGCCCTTTCGCTATCCGATTGCCCCTGGAACGAGCCATGTCGAGGGATGCCGACACTGAAGTCTTCAACTTTGAGCAAGGCCGAGCTGAGCTCCTCGACATCATCGGCATTGCTAACCGCACTTGCCATGACGCCAGGGACATGAGCGCTAAGGGTGCTAAATCTGCTTGGTGGACCGAACGCGAGTCTCTTGACGAGCGAATGAAGGACATGCTGGAGAACATTGAGCACACCTGGCTTGGTGGCTTTAAAGGCGTCTTCTCGCAACACCATCGCCGGTCCGAGCTGCTGGCAAAGTTTCAAAAGAGCTTCCAGAACATACTTGACAACAACCTGCCATCCAGACGGCAGGCTCGTGGCAGACGCACAAAGGCAGCCTCGGCACCCAAGGTCTCCCTCGACCCCCGAATCCTAGATCTCTTCATCGGGCTAGGTGATGCCACTATGCCAGACTGCGATTTCGACGAGCCCCTGACAGATCTACTGTACTTTGTGGTGGACATTCTTCAATTTCACGGCGAACGTAATGCCTATGATGAGATCGATTTCAACAGGGTGAGCGTCGAAATTACCGATGCCCTACGTGCGTATCATACCGCAGCCAAGAGCTGCAAGGACAGCCAAGAGCAGACTCATACGATCTTGGTACTTGACAAGTCTCTTCACATTGTTCCCTGGGAATCACTGCCCTGCATGCAAGGCGTAGCTGTGTCACGGGTGCCTTCACTGGCCTGCCTCCGCCGTTCCATCCTCGAACAGCGTGCCTCTCAGGAGTCTGAAGTCTCGTCCTCTGAGGGCACAGAGCAGTCAACAGAGCAGCTCCATGAAGGCCACCACATCTCACGCAAGTCGGGCACTTACATCTTGAACCCGGGCGCCGACCTCAAGAACACGCAGTCAGTCTTCGGCCGGCCGCTGTCCGGTCTCCCGCTGAGCTGGTCGGCGATTGAGGCACGCGCCCCAACCGAGTCCGAGTTCGAGTCCGCCTTGACCAAGTCGGACCTGCTGCTCTACTTCGGTCACGGCTCGGGCGCGCAGTACATCCGCGGCCGCACGATCCGTAAGATGGAGAAGTGCCGCGCCGTGGCGCTGCTTATGGGCTGCTCGTCGGCGTCGCTTACTGCGCCGGGCGACTTCGAGCCCCACGGCCCGGTTTGGAACTACATGCTCGCCGGCAGCCCCGCCGTTGTAGGTACGCTGTGGGATGTGACGGATCGTGACATCGACCGGTACGCCGGCCGGCTTTTCGAGGAGTGGGGGCTATTCTCCCGCGGTACGTTCGTGGAGGAGGAGGGCAACAAGAAGAGCAGGAGTGCCGGGAGCCAGAAGGGCAAGAAGAAGGGCAAGGCGGCGGCGGCGGTACCATCGTCGTCATCGTCGTCGGATCGAGGAGATGACGAGAGTGCGCGCAATGGGCCAACGAGTCTCGTGGAGGCGGTCGCTAAGGCGAGGGATGCCTGCAAGTTCCGGTACCTGACTGCCGCGGCGGTCTGTGTCTACGGCATCCCGGTCTATGTTGGCAAATGAGCGGAAGGAAGGGTACGTGTGTTGTTTTTGGTATAGAAGACAGGGGGTTGTGCTGCTTGCTATACGATGATAGAGTTATGTGAGCATTGCGAGGGCGTTTTAGTGTTTGGTTTAGGGAATTAGAACTTGTTCTTGTCAGATTTCTGGTGCATAGCTTGATACCCCTTTCGCTTCAGTCTTTCGTTGCAGGAGAGAAAAGGTTTCAAAATAGAAGAGAGTTCACGTTCTACGTGATTTGATGATGTTCACTCGGTTTGCTTAGAGGATGTTGTATTGTATCCTTGGTCACTACAAGGCCAATACACTTGTTTTCTGTCCTCAGATCAAGTGCAAAGTCGACAGGCTGTCATACCACTAGAAATCTGCTGGTCTTCTTGCGAGGAAAAAGAAAACAAGACTCAGCTCCTGGGGACTCACATGAATGCTATATAACATCTATAAAATATAGACTCTAGCTCAAAAAGAAATTATTATTATATTAATTCGTCGGATGTGTTAGCCGGGACTTAATTCAGCTTGCACATCCCTGATTCAAGTGCACTTACCCAGCCATTATGTGTGGACCGATTATCATTTCGTCCAGGGCGGGTTTCTACGATGGCCAACCATGCACGATATGTTACTTGACGTATGATGATGACTGAAATGACCGGTAATTTCCAAAGCCAGGAAATAAATGGCTATCACGGTTTGCAGATTACTTCACCCACGATTCTCTCGGCGGAATCCCGAGGCATAAACCTTATCCTCCAGGGACGCGCCCCCTTTCCCAGCCTACCTATCTCTTTTCCAAGGGCAGACAGGGACCCATCTAGCAGCAACGGGAGGGACTTTTGGTGTTACTTTGGGCGATCGCAGTCCCACGCAACACTCACTGCCTGGGGGGCCAGAGCTATGGATGTGATAAGTCACAGGCCAGGCGAGAAGAAGAAGAAGAAACAGACTAGCAAAGACTCGCGAGTGCGATCTCTCGTCTTTGTGCGCTCTCATCTGCTGTGCGGCCTTCGTCTACCCCAGAGCACGCTATTTCCGTCTCACCGCCCATCTGAGAAGACCGATCATCATCCTGATGCCTTACAAGCATACGGAGATAGAGATCGATGAACCATGTACCTTGGCGGGAGTGTGAGAGTATGTGTGTAAGGCAAGAGACACGGAGAAAGGTAGAGGAAGGGGAAGGTACTGCTAGAGGAACATAGAAAAAGAAGAAGAAGAAGAAGAAGAAGAAGAAAGTTCCTCGCAGTGGCTTCACGCGAGTTATGGTACGTTGTCACTTGTCCGCTCCTCGCCTGCTTATCGCAAGGAGAAGTCGGCGTATGACAGAGATCTCCTCGCGCAAAATCGTCATGATCTTGTATCGTAGAACATACAGTAGTATATTGACCCTGTAGTATGTCGGGCTGGTCCTCGTCCACATTTAGATCTTGTAGCCCTAGGGGTTGCTCGGCGTGGGTCTACAGTATTACGTAGGTTAGGCTGCACAGAAGAAGGGTGAAAGAAAGACATAGCTAGCTTGTGGACAGCCAGCCTTAGGACCACGAGACGAGCCCCCTGCTGGTTTCCCTCCAGAACTAAGCGCCGCCCGTAGTCATTTTCGTCTCTTCATGTCAGAAACGTACATGGCTGCTTTCCTAATGGGGGCAGACATTAGAGGATCCTCGGCCCACGACCAAAAACCAAAAGGAGACACAAGACACAAGCCACAGCAGAGCCCACTTGTTTTGCATACAAGTACATACTTACTAGGTAGGTATGCCAGAGTATGCATGCAGAGCCTGCCCTATATAGCAAGTCGCCTTATTGAGGTCGGCCCATGCAAAGCTTGGCTATTCCCAGGACGGCCTTTTTGCTGGGGACTCCGGAGGGCTCTCAGTCCAATTTGGATCGGCGGCAGAATAGGGCGTTAGATAGCACCGTGGCACAAACGACGACTGTTTCGGGGAATTTCCCATGGATCGAACCTGTCTGCTCTCCGCAAGCTCGCTTCCTGAACGGACCGAGTGGAGACCAATGTCTCGGCCACTTGCGTGCGTGGCTGGCTGTCTGTCTGTGAGTCTGTATGTATGTAAGCCTACTGGTAGGTATATCTTGCTTTGTTTCTTCCCCTTCTTCTCTTCCAGGTAGTGGACGGCTAATGGTGGTCCGCTGGTCAATGGATTTCCCCATCCATATGCTGTGTTACGTATTACTACAATAGCACAAGCGTAGCTCGCTTCGATCCGGCCAAAGGCAACAAAGAGCACGTTTTGGTGGCGGCCCCCCTGTTCCTGTTCAGAGCCAGAGCCCATATCAGGCTTACCAGCCACTTGGGCGAGGACGCTTGGGAAAGGAGTCATGCCGTGAAATCTCAAGTCGCACAAGTTACAATGCAGGGACGGTGATGGGTTGGCGATGAACAAGAAGTTGGTAAGGCCCCCCCCCCCCGGCTTTGCGTTTAAGCCATATTTCCCTTCCTAGTTTGTGTGTGTGTGTGTCTGCTGCATGACAGGGAAGAAGGGTGGCCTGAAAGGTAGGGGAAGGACAGGGACCGAGTCTGCTGCTGCAATCTTGACAGACCGGGTTTCCTAATGCATGATGGCCTCACTCCATGTACGAATCCGATCTAGTTGGCGGCTCGGAAGAAGCTTAGTAGGGGGTTCTCGCGCCTACGGATGCAACAGTTCTTTTCCTGTGGTTAATCAAGCGGCAGGCAGGCAGGTTAGGTAGGTAGGTACATGTAGGTAGGGTATGATTTAGCCACTGGAACCTAGAGGAGTTCCCGAGACAGTGCTTGGGCTGGCAAGTGTTCTTCTGATGCGTTGTTACTGCCTAGGTTGGGCAGGTGTGTTGTTTTCTAAGAGAGAAGAGGGGGAGGGGGAGAAGAGAGATAGAGAGAGAGAGAGAGAGGAACACGGAAATCATGCAAACCTCTTCGTGCGCTAAGCCACTTATCGACGAACGAGGTGTTGCTATTCGGTCATATATTGTCACCGTATGCGAACCGAACGAAATGTTCCGTTGCACCCATCCTCTAGGTAGGGTAGGGGAGGCCTGGTGTGAGGTAGGCTGGCTGACAACAGCAGCAGCGGTGCCTGACCTGAGACAAGACGTTGGGACTTGTACTCGGATAGCACGACAGTCTACGGAGTACTTGTAGGTTGCAATGCTATTTATTATTGATTTGCACTCACGCTCGGCTTTTCTTTGGACGGCAGCAGCAGCAGCAGCAGCAGTAACCACATGAGCCCACTTATCTCGGCTTTTATCGAGTCGCCGGCCAACCAGAATGCTGCTTGACGAAGGACATGGCTCTTCTCAGCAGTGATCATCCCGTCTCAACCCTCCCACTCCTTCCACCACCGCTTCTGCTCTACCACTATCAAATCTTACCAGTGCATTTACATGCAATCCTGTTGAAAACAGGCCCAGATCCATGCTCCTGCCCATGCCCATACCCATACCCATACCCATATCCATACCCATATCCATGCATTCGACTAATCACAAGGTTGCTATTAGTTAAGTGCTTCACGTCAACCAGAGCTGGGTACAGATATTACATATCAATAATTACAGTCCGGAAGGGGGGTTGGGGGTTAGATACTAGGTTACCGCGATGTAATGTCCGAGAACTGTATTTCCTTGTCAGCCAGCCAGCCAGCTTGCATACATATTCATCGTATATAACACAAAAAGCACCGCATGGAATATCAGGAAAATATGCACGCGTCCTGCTGCATGAAGCATGGCCGTCTCCCCTTTCCCCGCCACTTTTACTGTGGAGGGTGTTTGTTGGATGGTGTGCACCACATGAGGTATGTAATAAACCATGCATTGCAATGACAGGTTGGTGTGTATCGGCCAGAAAAACGCCCGAGAATGCTCGAGGACCGTTTCCTGAGCTTCCGT
Organism: Arthrinium phaeospermum; assembly: GCA_006503535.1. Classification (NCBI taxonomy): domain Eukaryota; kingdom Fungi; phylum Ascomycota; class Sordariomycetes; order Amphisphaeriales; family Apiosporaceae; genus Arthrinium; species Arthrinium phaeospermum. The sequence goes on from QYRS01000013.1 coordinate 1,318,789, forward strand.
TCAATTCTACTAGTATTGCAGCTTCCAATGTTTGTAGAAACCATACTTTGGCCATTTAGCCCTTTCAAGGCGATCGCCCGCATGATCGCTGCACCCCTGTATCCTGGCTGTTGAAGCAGTTGGCAATAATTACCAGGTAGCATTTCCATCGGCTCAAGACTCACGCTGCCCATCTACCTCTCCTTGCCGTCGACCAAGTAATTCCATACATATAGCGAGGTGCCAAAGCGGGCGCAACACGATACCTTACATCATCAACAGGACCAGCCTGACCTGTACTTCAATACATGTCAAATGTGCATCGATTGAATGCAGGAGCGTTTCTACAGCCGACCGTCGTCTTCTCTCTTTTTTGTCTTGATGTAGTATTCTGATGTCATGTCAGCAGCAACGAGTGATTCTCCCCGCCGCTCAATGGTTCAATGGGTCCCCTCGACTCCACACAAGCCGATCAGGTCCTTTGTTGCATTCATTGTTCCTACCCCGGACCTTCAAGCTCCACCTCCCGGTTCTTTTGTATCTGCCCAGTGTTCATGTGCACATCTCATGCCTACCCCCGACCGAGAGATATAGATTGACGAACGCGTGCTCGGCCCTGGCCTGGCCTGGCCTGGCCTGGCATGTCTTTAGTAAAAGACATCTCAGGTGCAGCTGGCAAGCATTACAACACACGACCTCATGCAACACATTACGGCACAGGTACGGTACCATCGTGATCACCAGTTCTTCTTCTTGCTATGTACATATTGCCAACCCGGAACATGCGGCTGCGTCTTGATTCGCTACTTTGGTGCATTACTTGCAGGTACCTACCTAGCTTCCGCCGTTTGGTTTCGATGCAATATGTCCGGGATCGACAACAGCCGGCGAGGAATATGCGAACACACCTGCCCAGTTTTCCTACACGTTACTTTAATCTAGAATGCGGTAGGTGGTAACTTACTAGGCCACTTGGGCACAAGCGACAGTGCAAAGCACCGCAACGCCTCATACTACCGGGGCCATCACGAGTTGCAGCTGAGATGGCCAAGGTGGTGGTGCACTACTACTACCTGCCAACGAGATACAGATGCAATGCAAGAGTCGATCGTCCACATACACATAGCTACATTCGGCCCGGCTATTCTTCGTTGTATGGAAGAGACCAAGCCTGATGGAAGTAAGACCGCCCTACTACTGGCGTGACGTGACCTGTCGCGATTCATTCCGAAATCCAGCCTGGTGCTATCTGACGGCCGTGTATGGTAACCATGGCGCCTTCATCCGAACAAGAAGATTTCCTCGCTGGGCCCTAACCGCATCGCAGCCTTTGCACAAGCAGTAGCCGCCGCGCCCGAGTACACCTTGTCTGTGGTCACAACTGCAGAATATATTAGTTCAACAAGCATGTTAGGCAGGTAGACTGGCGAGGTTCGTATGTATGGGCAGTATGGGCAGTATGGGCCTATCATGGGCGAGAGTTCCCTTTTTGAACTACAGCTTCTTCCTAGGACCGGCCACTTTTAAACGCCCTTGGACTGTACTGTATTGTCGGGCCTTGACAAGTGAGATCTACATCGGTGGCATGGCCTGGCACGGGATGGATGTACGACTACGAGCTACGAGTAAGGGCCTTACCTCCAAGCTGGCATCCATGAAGGTTTCCTACCCGACTCTACCATCTAGCTCTATCTGGAATGGCCCGGGTTAATAATGGATGACATACAACCTTCTTCAAACCTTCCCCTCCTGGCGGATCTCTCAGGCTTCATAGTTCAGCCGTTTCTTGGGGAAGGGGAAGCAGGGCGGCGGCGCAGAAAAGCATTTGGTCGGTCGGATGAGAGATGTCGAATTAACGTGCCCTTACAGTACACCTCCCCGCCTCGGATATTTCCTGGCGATCCAACGCCGGGCTGCCATGTAAGCGGGTACATTGCGGCTTGTACATATCTCAATTTCCGACCTCATGTGGCGGGTTTCCAAGCGGGAAGGTTCGCATACATTATATAGGTATACTTGGACACTTATATGCAAATATATCGAGCGAATGTGTGATGTGCGAGCAATTGCAGCAGAGACTCACATTGCCTGGACCAGTAAGAGTCGGCTTGTCGCCTCGCCTCGATTGTTACATGTAGTTACCACGCATCCTCCTTCCCCAGGTCGCCCGGTCGCTGTTACCCCAGGTTTGTCTTGTCTTGCATTGGCGTCCTGGGCTTCCGAGACATTGTTAGGCGCTGTGTCTACCCAAGTATGGTGAATCCTGAGGCCCTGTCACGATTGGGCCTGCAGTATACTAGCCATCATCACGTGTTGCTCTCTTGTTCCAATTCGACAGTCTGGACCGTCGTCTTTTGCTGCTTCCAAACAGGCTACCTACTGTAGGTTAGAGAGGGACGACTTGCTGGAGGATGGATCAATCCGAATGGGGCAGTCAACACACACACAGTCTGCGCTCTGAGTGGACTTACGGCTCACTAGGTACACTCGATTGGGCCGGGCAGCCGGCCTTGTTCTTCTTCTGCTTCCTCCTCCTCCATCTCCTCCACCACCAACTCATCCCCCATCCCATCGACCCCCCCTGCCACCTACCGCCTCTCTGTTTCCCCACAAAAGCCAACCCGCCGAAAACGCATCCCATCTCGCGTGGAGTGGATTCGCTGTCGTATGCAGGGATCAGAAACGCCATTGAGCCGGGGGTCACCCCCGTCAAATTGCCAACCTTCTGAAGCCGCCATCAGCAGCGATCGTCGCGAAACCCCCCCAAAACCTTAAACAGTACTTCACCTCACTTCCAATTCATACATGTTTGCTGTCTTTGCCCTACGAAAGAAATCTCGTTGTTTCATGTCATGAGACTCATTCTGAACGCCCCCGACGACGCTGTGGCTTCTGGCATCGCTTCCCGGACAGCCCGAGTAGTCTTCACCACCCCCAGCTGAGACAATTAGGACCACGTGGGGCGTAGAAGATTCCCCAGGAACCTTTTCACTGGGGACTCGAAAGCATTACTACATACCACTCTGCGACGCACGCGAGCCTCGACCCAGGAATTCCTCGCGCCGTCGAATCTTGGGCCGGCTGTTGCGCCGCCGCCGATATCTGCTCCTCTTTGGACTTTACCTCTCGGTTCAGCAATGTCACCCAGCCAGTCCCAGGCACATAATCGCTCATTATCCGCAGCCAGGCCCGATGCATCTCAAGCTTCCGCTGATTCCGGGAGCCCGGCCGCTCAGACCGGCTCAGCCGATATGAATGATTTCTCCATCCACTCAACACGCGATGGCCTGCCGGGCAACACCGCATCGCACGGTTTGTTGGAAGCCCCTGACTTCCAGGGATTTTCTTTTTCCTACCAGGAGTTGCCCGAAGGGGCTCAGATGATGGGACTCGACGACCACGCCACAGACCTGTTTGGGCCATCGGGCGGGGAAGAGGCTCTGGCATCGATGGGTGACGGCAAAGACTCGATCGCATCTGGTGCGCCCAGTGCAAACTTCGCCACTACCGGGCAATCAGAGAGGCGGCAAAGCCATGACGTATCTGAAGACGAAAGCCCGGGTGGCACTCATGCGGGGGTCAACTCCAACTCCTTGGAAGATGACATGTCGGACGAGTTCGGTCTGTCCGCTGGTGCCCCGGGCGACGGGACGGACCTTGGGCGAAAGGATAGCAAGTCGGACATCACGCCAGCCTGGAGCGAGCTAAAGACGAAAGCAGGAAAGGAACGAAAGCGGTTGCCGCTGGCCTGCATCGCATGCCGGCGGAAGAAAATCCGATGCTCGGGCGAGAAGCCAGCTTGCAAGCATTGCATCCGGTCTCGTATCCCGTGTGTGTACAAAGTCACGACGCGCAAGGCCGCTCCGCGGACCGACTATATGACCATGTTGGACAAGCGACTGAAGCGGATGGAAGACCGGATCATTAAAATTGTACCAAAGTCGGAGCAAGACACGGCCGCCGCTAACGTCACGCGTGCGAACCTCAAGCCCGGCATCATCGGTGCGTTGTCTTCCGGGAAGCAAGTCAAGAAGCGCGGGGCGGACGAGGCTTTCGGCACCGGCTTGGACCACTGGTCTAGGACATCATCCAAAGCAAATGCGGAGGATTCTAGACCGGCTTCTTTACAGGTGCAGGAACGAGAGGACGGCAAGCTTCTGACGGAGGGACGTGAAGCATTGCCACCCATGAACATACGCGAACATCTAGCCGAGGTCTTCTTCGAGAATATCTATGGTCAAGTCTATCACCTGCTCCACAAACCCAGCTACATGAGAAAACTAAAGTATGTCATTCACGGCCTCCGAAATTGTGGTGGTTGGCTAATTCGCCTCTAGGGCCGACATACTACCTCCAGTCTTGGTGCTCTCTGTTTGCGCCATCTCGGCCCGCTTCTCGACGCACCCCATGTTTGCGGCTATCCCGAACTTTCTACGCGGCGAAGAATGGGCAGGTCACGCTAGAGACATCGTCACAAGGCGATATGAATGGCCCAACATCACCGTTTTGACGTGTCTGCTCATACTAGGTCTGCATGAATTTGGCACTTGCCACGGAGGGCGGAGCTGGTCTCTAGGCGGCCAGGCAATCCGGATGGCCTTCGCCCTTCAGCTGCATAAGGACTTGGAATTCGACCCCACGCGGTCCAACCCGAACGCACAGCTCAGCTTCATCGACCGGGAGGTCAGGCGCAGGACTATGTGGGCGTGCTTTCTCATGGACCGGTTCAACTCGTCAGGAACCGACCGTCCCATGTTCATCAGGGAGGAGACAGTGAAGATACAACTGCCGATCAAGGAAAAACTATTTCAACTGGATATGCCAGGGCCTACCGAAGACCTGGATGGGGAGGTACCCCATCCTGTGCCCGTAGACGAGGGACAGTTGTCCAGCCCGAAAGACAACATGGGCGTGGCGGCCTACATGATCCGAACCATCTCTTTATGGGGGAAAATCATCAGCTTCCTGAATCAGGGAGGCAAAGACATCGATAACCACACCATGTGGGAGCCTGATTCGGACTACACAAAAATGCTCAAGCAAGCCGAGGATTTTGCCGGGGCTCTGCCAGACGGGCTCAAGTACACGGCTGAAAACTTACGTTTGCATGATACCGAAGGCATGGCAAACCAATTCCTCTTTCTTCATATATCGATTCAACAAAATATCCTCTTCATGAATCGCTTTGCCGTGTCATCACCCGCGGGACTAACAAATGTCGACGTACCAAAAACCTTTATAACAAAGGCAGGTGCCAAAGCCTTTGGTGCTGCCAACAAAATATCCGACTTGCTTAGAGACGCCGAGTCATTTTTCATTGCTGCACCCTTTGTGGGATACTGCGCCTTCCTGTCCAGCACAGTACACATATTCGGCATCTTCTCCGGAAATGTGGCAGTCGAGCAGTCGGCCAAGAAGAACCTGGCGACCAACGTCAGGTTTCTGGGGAAGATGAAACGGTATTGGGGCATGTTTCATTTCATGTCGGAAAACCTTCGGGAGCAGTACCGTGTCTGCGCGGATGCTCATCGGCAGGGGACGCCTGCGGCGGAGAACGCCACTGCCTCGCCCATTTTCCAGTACGGTGACTGGTTTGACCGGTACCCGCATGGTGTATCATCGTCCGACTTCCTCGATCCTGCTGGGGTGAAGAAGAAGGAATCCGGGGATGACGCGGTGCTCGAGCAGAAACCAGAGACCTATACCGTCGAAGAGTTATTCGCCCAGCTCTCGCCGCCACAAAGCGCCGAGACCCGAGAGGGCGCCCCCAGTGGCATACAAAGCCGACCCCCTATGCCAAAGAGAAAATCGGTTGCCAGTATTAGCACCCGAAAGGCCGGGATGCCACCGCGTGGCGGATCGCAGCATCTCGAGCCGCTACTTACCGATCTAAACCCAAACAACCTTCCTGAGCACGTCCAGCAGAGATTACACCACCAGCGCCAGCAATATGCCGCTCGCTTGAGTAACCAGCAACGTAAGTCCCTCACCACTATCGCTTGCCGCGGCAAGATCGAAGCTGACCTCGAATTCGCAGGAAACGCAGCTGCAGGGAACGTGTCAGCATATCATGCCCTGTCGCCCATCAGCCCGATCGGCGCTGGTCATGGGCATGGGCATGGGCACGGGCATGGACACCCTCACTTCGCTGTTGCTGCTGCTGCCGCGCATGGTCACCATGGCCACGGCCACCCGGGCATATACAACCACGATCTGGTCTCGCTCGGTTTAGCGAACAATCCAACGAGTATGATGCCACACCTCGACCGGCAACTCGTCTTCGGGGCTTACGGTGGGATAGACCCAACGACTATCAGCGGGCAGGAAGCCATGATTAACTGGGATGCACTGGCCGGAACGAACCACCATGCCGGAGGGAGTAACGGAGCCGGTGTCGGTGGTGCGAGCGAGGGCGGACCTACCGGGATGCCGTCGAGCTACCATTCGGAGCCATCGTCTGCCTGGTTTATGCCGTTCAACATGGAAGCGCCAGAACTCGGGCAGGATGTTGCGGCAGGCATGGCGGGTATGGAGGGCTTTGGCGGTATGTTTAGCCCTGGCGGGATGACGCCAGGTAGTGGGCTAGGACTGCGAAGGAACAGCCATAGGTGACGGACGTATCACTCGGCTGACGAGGGTGCAAACGGATACTTGATGAGAGGAGTTGGTGCTTCTTGTTCATATAGGTCAGGTCAACATGGGCGATAATCCTCGCATGTTTGGGTGGAATGCAAGGCGTTCTGTATGGCATATTGAAGGGAGGGCACAACATCCACGTTGGTATACTTTGTTGTCCATGAGAGGCTCCCACTAGGGGGTCCGTTGATCAAGATATCCACGGGAGACGAGCCTTCCGATGACCGGTATAGTGAGCCGGCAAGTACGGAAAATGAAGAATCAACGAAAGAATTGAAGAAGAAGAAACAAGTGCGCTAGTGTACGAAATTTACGCGGAATATAGAAGACATACCTGCTGGAGCAAAAGGTTGGGAGGGAGACTGCATGTACATATAGCAAAGCCCACCAAACCAACCCCTCCAGCGATCAAATGTCAGTCTACAGTACGGAGTACACAATCGATTATGAAGGGCAAATACGGGCGGCAGTTGCGCAACTGCCAAAATACAGAAATGCAACGAGCATCGTATGATGATGGCATGATGGGTCCGTTCTTGAGTGCAATTCGCCCGGCACTAATAAGACATACAAGAGGATATGTTGCCTTTGAAGAAGCATCAGAAGAATTGCAGACGAAGCTTCGCCTGGGATCATGAGGTATATCGCATACACATACTAGTTGGCGACCTTGTGTTTCGAGTTCAATGAGCAGTCGACTAGTCGTGTGTAGACGAGGTTTTTGAAAATAGCACGGGAAGTCGAGTGCGTCTGCCCGCCCGCAACCATGGGATTAACAGCAGAATGAGACTCCTCGAATATACACCTTTATTCAGATTGTCGAGTCCAAAGTCATACATGCATCTATATGCACCCGCATGCAATGACCAAGAGATTGACGAGCACGAGATTGCAGATTGCGTCGAGATTGGCACGCCTCCTACGTAGGCCCAAAGGTTAAATAAGGACTGCCAGGCCAGGTGCCAGGTGTGCAGCTATATCCCTTAACTCCGTTTTCGCTAGCCGTGGTCGGCTCCGAAAGATGGCCGAAGAATATAGCCCATCATGACCATGGAATTGTTCATCGCAATACCCGATCTCCTCAATGTTTGTGCTATGCTATGCTATGCTATCCTATCCTATGCGATGCCCCCGCGTGTCCAACGAATGTCCGCTCCGTCGTCGTCCGGTCTGAAGGAATCACACCGACTCTCGGCCACCCACCATGTCCGACGCTGTAGCCGCGCCGACGCCAAGCCGCATCAAACGAAACAGCGCATGCACTTCCTGCCGTGACGCAAAAGTAAGTGCATGTACCTACATACACCATGCATTTTGTGACTGGGGTTACCTAATCTCCAGCTGGGTTCAAGGGACATGTGGCTTACAGCGTTACTCGCCCCGTGACAGGTCCGGTGCAATCCTGGCAATCAGCCAAGCCTGCGATGCCAGCGTTGCAGCAAGCTGGAATTGGAATGTGTTGTAGATAGAACGCACAAGAGAGTCAGCAGGCGCAAGTGAGTATTCCGGTGTAAAGAAAGCCATCCTCTGCACTCGAACAATAGCCTGATGCCGGCCATGCTCTCGCAGCAAGATCGACGAGCTTGCCCAGGAAATCCGGACCATCAAGCAGACCGTCGGATCCAGCCAACACCCCCCTGCCGCCGCCGCCCCTTTTCCCAACGATATCCCCTTGGCACCACCGGTAGTCACCTCGCCAGATGCCATCAGAGCTTCGTTGTCAGACAAGAGTACCGCCTCCGTGCTACCCGCCACAGCGACCTCGGCAACGACGCTCGTCGAAGATGTCCCCACTGAACCAAGTCTTCCTAGAGCTCTCGGCTCACAACCCTTTTCCGGTGAAGATATCGATTACTACTTTAAGATGTAAGTGCAACTCTCCATGCCAAATTTCCTTTCGGTGGCGCACCGCTCACGCTCTCTCCCAGGTACTTTGAGCATTTCCACCCGTACATGCCCATCGTGAGGCATCGGGATCCCAACAAATGCTACGAGTCGGGGCCTGTCCTGTTTTGGACAATCATTCTCGTAGCTTGTCGGCGTTACGCCAAGAACGCCCAGGTCCTGCCTTTTCTGGTAGATGCCATGCGGCGAGAGCTGTTCTCCGTCCTGTCCAGCTTGCCGATCAACATGCAGACCATCAACGCCATGATCCTCGTCTGCACCTGGGCCTTTCCGGACGTGCGATTCGTCAATGACCCGACCTGCATGTTCACGGGCGTCATCATGAATGCCTCGCTTCTGTTGGGCATACAAGCCGGAAAGGGGTCGAACCCGGCGTTCATCTTTGGGGGCTTCCAAGGCAACTTCACAAACGAGGAGGCACATTATACGTGGGCAGGCTATAACATCGTGGCGCAGAGGTACGATATTGCAACAACCCAGGCACAATACTACATGACCATTTCAACAAGTAGATCGCTAAATACTCTGCTAGGGCCGCACACTACATGGGCCTGCCATCGCTCGGCAGCCTTTTCAACCAGACGGTGCAGAACGTCATTGACGGCCGCACGTCGTTCCGTGTCCCCTCGTCGTTCCGCGTGCTCTTGGATTGCCAGAAATTCGCCCATCGCGTGAGCAAAACCATGTCTGCGTGCATAGAAGAATCTGAGGGGGTTTCTTCTTACGTCGTACAACAACTCGAAGACGATTTCGACAACACCCGCGGACTCATATGTTCGGAACGAGCTGGTAGGTTTTCATAGCAGAGACCAGCAGCCACTGACCGAGTATTATCCCAGGCTAATCACCAGCTGCAGATGACATGGACAAATTCAACGCCCTCCTGGTGCAACTGGAGATCCAGACATATTACCTAACACCCTTACCGGGCTACAACCCCGAATCCCTGAAACGCAACATTTTGCGCGCATACACCACATCACAGGCTGTGCTACGTGACGCCCTCAGCTTAGACGAGCGTGTTGGCTACCTGAAACACATGCCTCATTTTGCCTTACGATCCTTACTGTCGGCCATGTGCCTCATATACAAGGTGTTCCGGTCTTCTTACAAGGAGGCCCTGGACAAGCAGGCAGCCGAGCGCAGCGCCGCCAACTGCATGGAGGTGTGCCGCCGCTCGGTCGTCCAGGAAGGCGACCTCGGGGCTCGGCTCGCCGTGCTCTTCGAGTCCTTCTGGAGCGTGGCCCAGTCCACGGCCGTCTGGCACGTCGAGCCCACGGTCACTGCCGGGACCCTGCGCATGGGAGCGGGCGTGTGCTTCGACTGCCTGAAGCTCTGGAAGGGCGACATGGAGACGATGAGGCCGCGGACCGCGCAGCCACCCAATGCCGAGGGAGGCGGAGGCGGAGGCGGAGGCGGCCTCGGTGGGGGCGGTAATGCCAACGATGTGCTACCGGGGGCAGGAACGGCAGGTCCAGCGACATTGGGTGCTGGGAGCGTGGCGGTGCCCGGGCCCGACCCTCTGGCGAATATCGATTGGTCGTTCATGGACGAGTTCGATTGGAACTTCGAGCCGAATCTGCTGGCACCTATGGGTCTGGGATCCTGATGTTGTGCGGGGGCGAGTACTGGGTGGCCCGGACATCAAGGCATGCCTGCCCGCAGAACTGAGTTTAACTGCACCCAAGATTCCAAAATACCTATTCTAGGCAACACTGGCATATTCTTGGGGTTCATAAAGCCCAATGGCACCTACTTCCCATGACCGGGTCGGTATAGCCTAGCGGTAGTATTTATTATGTTGTTATACTTAAAGGCAAGAGGGTTCGACTCCCTCTGCGGTCACTCTTTTTCCACTGCGTTTTTTTATCCCTATCCACCACACACGTGAAAAACCATCCACCCTTTTATCAATTCGGCCCTGTTCACCACAGGACTGACGTCTTAAGACCATCTCCTCTCACAACTTCCCACCCACTGGCCCCAACCGACGACCTTCCCAATGATGGCATCGGCGATCTGCTCTCTCGTTGCCTTAGCCTTCAACAAACCAGCCTCGAGTGGTGCACTCAATGCCACAACGAAGTAGAAGTCTAAATTCATCCCAAACGTGGGTTTTTCGCTTGTTTAGCTCAAGTTGCAGCCATGAGAGCGGCCTCGGGACTTACATCGATGAGGTCCGTGGTTCAGCAGCGGCCTCGGGGGTATGTACGGCACTGCGCGGCGGGTGACGCCGTAATGAAACCCGCCCTTCAGCAGGGCCTGCCCGTCATCTTGGATCTCGAAGTCTCCGGCCTCGACGCTGGTTTTCGCCACGGGGATGCCTCCGAAGACACTGGTGCAATGTGCCGGGCCCCAGGCCCAGAAGTCAGCAGTGTGCCTCGACTGGTACTACAGCGGCTTGCTTACCCGTGAGCAATGGGCGTGGGCAGCGGCGCGTCCGGGTCCTCGCTGACGAGCAGCCACTCCCGGACCTGGTCCCGGACGTCGGCCGGGGCGGTCCAGCTCAGCGCCGGGTGCCGACCGGAGCCGTCGGCCGTGTAGTCGACCGAGAGCTGGGCGTCGGTCTCGCCGCAGTCCGGCGAGGTGACCGAGAGGGTTGGCGCCGGGTGGTCGGCAAAGGCTGGGCCTTTGATAAATAACTTGTCATCACGATGTTTGAAGTTTTGGAACAGCCAGGAGAGCGATACTTCTAAAAGGGCTGTCATTATAGTTGGTGGTTGTGGAGGGAGGGAGGGAGGCTTGGCTTGGCTTGGCTTGGTGGTATAGGAGGATTGTGGTGAATATTGATGGATCCTGATTTCAGGGCAGATTTGGTGGAATAAGACAAGTAGAAAGATAGAGACAGGAGCATATATATAGCTAGCTCACAAACGATAGAAACAGGTTGGTGATGGCTGCCCGGGTTCTGCTTATCATTTACATACCTAGCCGGAGCCGATTCGGCGAAAGTGAGAGTGGGACCACCACGCGCAAGCACGGGTATTCCTACCACTGGTTACCTGTTACCTATCATCCATCCTCCAGCATCGCTCCGCTCCCGTCACGGCCACCCAGGCATCTTCACACGCAGCAGACGCCACGTCTTGAATGGGCTGGATCAATCAATCAATTATTTGACAATTGCACTGCAAGACCTACTTACCTTGGGTACATAACCCGCCCGGAGAAAATGCCAATTGCAGACTGGATTGGGGCCTGGGGCGGCCTTCGCGACGGAAATCTCGCCATGACGGGCGCCACCAAGCAGCCACCGCCGCCGGTGCATCCCTATTACCCGCTGGGCGTCGCCATCCCCGGCTATGAAGCCAACCGCGCCACCCTCCCGATGCTGCTGGCGTCGCTGGGCGGGATGCTGGCCAGCGTCATGCTGCTCCTGGGCACTCTCGCGCTGCGCGTGAACCCGTCCTTGACCAAATCGAAGCTGGCCGTGTTCTGTTGGTTCGTATTGTGTAAGTAGTCGGTCTTTCTGGACGAAGTTGCATATTGCTAATTCAACCATACGAAATCCAGGTGGCTCGCTGCATTGCTTCTTTGAAGGTAGGATAGGAAACACGCTCTCTTTATAGGACCCTGTCGAGACGGAAGCTTACCTCTGTCTGGCACATAGGCTACTTCGTCTTCAACCATGCCACCGTGGCATCGTCTCAGAACCTCTTCGCGCAGCTTTGGAAGGAATACGCCCTTTCCGATTCCCGGTATCTGACGTCTGACCCTTTCATGCTCAGCGTCGAGAGCATCACCGTTGTAGGTTCTTCTTCTTCTTCTTCTTCTTCCTCCCTCACCCCCGGTGAAAAGGTCATGGCGGTATACTGCCCAGCCACATGAGCAACAAGCTGACAACGGCCCGCCGCCAAACCCCAAAAGTTCCTCTGGGGCCCCCTCTCTTTCGCCTGCGCGGCCAGCATTGTCCTGAATAGCCACCTCCGCCATCCGCTCCAGATCGTCATGTGCATGGCCCACCTGTACGGCGTGGCTCTGTACTATTCCACCAGCCTCGTCGAGACGCACTTCACCGGCCTCGCCCACAGCCGGCCCGAGTTCCTGTACTTCTGGGTCTACTATGTTGGCTTCAACCTGCCCTGGGCCATCGTGCCTGCCTGTAAGTTTTCGATCTTGACTGGTCCATCTCCTTGGTTGGACACATTCCCTTGGCTTTAGTGTGCACGCAGGCTGACACACTTTGTTATCATCTTCTTCCTTCCAGTCTTGCTATTTGACAGTGTCAAGACGCTGAAGAGGAAGCTCCGGAGCCTCGAAAACATCCGGGCAGGCCTCGCTGGGTTTCAGACACACACCCCGCTCAACAGTGCCAACATCACGAGTGAGACAAAGAAGGGCCAATAAGGGTAGATTGGTGTTCAAATCTCACTATATCGTGTATCGAACTCTAAACGATATATACTTACCTATGTGAAGAAAAAGAGCGACAAAAAACCAGTAGTATATATTGATAGAAATCGCTATTCGGTATTCAATAAATAATGCGTGTAATGATGACCAAATTGGTTCACATTGAATCGCAGGATCGCGAGACTATTAAATCCGCGCTTATGACGCCGTTGTGGAAGAGAAAAAAAATCTAAAAGATTTGAGTGGATCACTTGCAAAAGTAACTGTCTAGAGGCGGATATCTCTGGACAGATGAACGCTGTAGGTCCGCCTGGGGCTCGAACCCAGAATCTCCTGATTCGTAGTCAGACGCCTTACCATTGGGCCAACGGACCTGTTTTGCTTATGAAAATTATAGCGTTATGAGCTGCTGAATGTCGTCGTTGAATGGTCACCGCCAGGAATTTTTAAGCAGCGCAATCATCAGGTGTTCATTCTATTTGGGTATCTCTATATAATGCGCAACGGAGCGTCTCAGCGGACGTATTTGCCCATGAAACGCTTGTGGAAGTCAGACCGCAGCAGATCCTGTCAATATGTTAGTCTTTTGTTTTCTTCTTCATTTATTTCAAAACCGAGAGCATGGTGATGGGGTGTACTTACGTTGACAAACTCCTTCTTCTTGCCCTTGTCCTCGGTACCGCGCGCTTGGTTCTTGAAGACCACATCGTCGTTCCACCGCCGCTTCATGTTGAAGTTCTGCTTGTTCAGCAGGGGGTTGCCCAGCGCAATGTCCCGCTCCCGCTCCTCCTCCTCGGCGGCGGCGCGCTCGGCCTCCTCCTTCTCGCGCCTCTCGGCCTTTTCCCGCCGGATCTTCTCCAGCTCGCGCTGCAGCTCCGCCTCGTCGTCGTCGCTGTCCTCCTCGTCGCTGTCGTCGTCGTCATCGTCATCGTCCTCCTCGCTGTCGTCGGCGTCTATGTCGCGCGACTCCTCCAGTATGCGCCGCCGTTTGGCTTCGGGGTCCTCGTTGCTGTCGTCGCCGCCGCCGCCGCTGCCCCCGCCGGATGTGAGCGCCAGGGGGCGCTTGGTGCCGTTGGCGGCTGCGATCTCCTCGGACTCGGACGAGGGCGCGGGGAGGGCACCGCCGTTGGCCTTGGCGAAGTGGGCGGCCTCGGCGGCCAGGAGTTCGGCGCGCAGGTCGCGGACTTCGTGGTCGGCATCACCGCCTTGTCCGGGTTGTCTGACGGGATTGTGAGTAATCTGATGTGGCGTAGAAACGAGAGGCAAGGAGAGGAGGACCTACCTGTATTTCAACTGGGTGTGTGCAGGGAGGAGCCGTTGATGGTACGCAGGGCCGCGCAGGGCCTCCTTGCCGCGGGCGGGATCGAAGGTAGGTCTGTGGGCGGTAGTCATGGTGGCTTTGGTGACTTTGTCTCGTGTTGTATGATGCTATTCAGTAGGTACGTATTGCCGGTGTTAGGAGTATGCTCTCGCTGGTGTTGTCGTGGTTGTTTGAAGCAGTACGAGAGAAAGTTAGTGGTCGGTGTCATCAACATCCAAACCACCGACTTTTTGGCAGGGGACCGCGCCCGATGCTGCTGGACAGGGAATACCTAAACGCGGAAGCTACCTACTGTACCTGGAACTGGGAGAACTGGGACGCTAAGATAGGAATTTGATGCCCCACCACCGCAGCTAGCAAACCACTAAACCAGCTGAGAGTTACTGCATGTGCATTGGTTACTTTGCATCCCACCTGTAAACTTCGCTAAGCCGTTGTTCTTTTTTTCTGTCCACCTGCCTGCCCCGAATGCGACGAGGAAGGAGAGGCTCTATCCTTTCTCCCCACCATTGATCATGCCGCGCGAGGCCGAACCTTCCCAGAATGAGAAAGACTTCATCTTGAAAGCCGTCCGAGAGGGCCAGCGTCTCGATGGGCGCGCCCTCGACCAGTTCCGCCAGCTTGATCTCAAGTTTGGTGGCCAGTATGGAGTCGCAGACGTCACCCTAGGCAAGACCCGGTATGCCGTTCTTTCCTTTCCCCCTTCTGATGTCGAGCTGCACTGCAGAAGAGAAGAAAATAGTAGCAGCTAATCATGACATGGTTCTAGGATTCTGGCCAAGGTCACTGCAGAAGTTACGGTCCCGTACACTGACCGGCCGTTCGATGGCATCTTCACCATCGCCACCGAGCTCAGCCCCATGGCCTCGCCCGCCTTCGAGGTCAACCGCCCGACAGAGACCGAAGTGTTATTGTCGAGACTGTTAGAGAAGACCGTGCGCCGCTCGAATGCCCTGGACACCGAGTCTCTATGCCTAGTGGCCGGGCAAAAGTGCTGGTCCATCAGAGTGGACCTGCACGTCCTGTCCCACGATGGCAACTTGATCGATGCCTCGTGCCTGGCGGTTGTTGCAGCCCTGCGCCACTTCCGCAAGCCCGACACCAGCATGGAGGGCGCAACCCTGACCGTCTACACCCCGGCGGAGAGGGAGCCCGTCCCTCTGAGCTGGCTGCACTCGCCTTTCTGCATCACCTTCAGCTTTTTCGGGGCCATACAAGTCGGAGAAGACGGCGAGGAGAAGGACATCTGGCTTCTGGATACTACACTTTTGGAGGAGCAGCTGCGCGTCAGCAGTTGCACCATCAGCATGAACAAGCATGGGGAGATCTGCCAGGTCGCCAAGCCTGGTGGTGCGCCGGTCGAGGCTATGACGGTCGTGCAATGTTCCAGCCTGGCTCTCCAGAAAGTCAAGGACCTCTCGGACTTAGTAGACCAAAAGCTAGCTGAGGACTCGAAGCACAGGAATAAGGGCGGGCTTCTGGCAGAGCTGTCTGCCGATAACGCAAGGTAGAAACCATGCTCTTCTATTATAAAAGGCGTCCAAAAAATAGACCAATGATACCCACCATCTTGAGGATACCCCTTGAATCGCTGCTATATGATGGTTCCGCAGGCCTGCGTAAAACCGTTCCCCCCGTGACCTAACGCCGTCTGCATGCCGCTTGAGAAACGCCAACCCAGAGAAAAGACCCTTCCTTCCCGACACACATAAAGTAAAAGAACTCTACCGTTTTTCGTCTTATCGCATGACGGGTGGCCTCGACTCCTTGTTCCACTTCACCCTGCTCCGCACCCAGTCCACGGCCTCGCTGACTCCGGTTCCGGTCAAGGCACTCACGGGCAGCACTCGGGAGTCGCGGATGGAGCTCGCCTTCTCGCCCTCGAACACCTTCTTGACCAGCCCCTCCTTGATCCGGACCACCTCGACGCAGTCTTCGCGATCCTGCTTGTTGGCCAGGATCAGGAGCGGCACGCCCTCGGTCTCGCTGTGTTGTAGCACGTCCTCCAGCACCAGGCGGCACTCGTCCAGTCGGCCCAGGTGTTTGCTGCCGCTGCTCACGTGGCCGTGGGCGCGGCTGCTGGAGGAGCGTCGGTCGCTGCGGGTGCCGGCGGTGGCGGCCGAGCTGGCGTCGTCGTCTCTGCTGCCGCGGGGGCCGGCGCCGTCTGGGCCCTCGTCCTCGTCCTCCTCGTCCTCCTCGCCGGGCAGCAGCAGGCCGTCGCCAATGTCGGTGCTGTCGATGATGAAGACGATGGCGTGGCACGAGGCGTAGTAGCTCTGCCACAGGCGGCGCAGGGACAGCTGGCCGCCGACGTCCCAGATCTTGAGGTACATGTCCGGCAGCGTGAGGGTGCTCACGTTCTGCCCCACCGTCGGCACCGTCCGCAGCTTCGGGTCCGGGCGCTCGGGCAGGAAGAGCGACTTGGCCTGCTCGTGGAAGGTCGTCTTGCCCGCATTGTCCAGGCCCAGGAGGATTACCGAGTACTCTGTTGTTTCGCGTGGTGCGCAAATCGTCAGTTGGCTGCTGGCGGAGGTGGGGGGAGGCAGATAGGCAGAGAGAGTGTGAGGGAAGGGAAGGGAATGAGCGTCGCGTGGGTCGATGCCACCTATGCACAATGAATATGCAGCACTTACCTTCTTTGCTCGTCGCGAGCCGGTACAGGCCCTTGGCTAGATGGTACATGGTAGAATTGAAAAAGTCTCCCGGTTGACAGACTTTCCTCCCGCGTAGGTAGTGTCTTGGTGGTTGGGATGGATCGTTCTAAAAAAGAAGCATTCAACGGGCTCGCTCCCCAGACGTTTTGCGACAACAGTGGGTGCAAAGTACGCAATCACAATTAATGTTTTCCATGTGGTTCATTTGCGCAAGGAATGTTTTGAAACACTTGCGGCCGTCCACTTTAGCGGGACACTTTCGGTAAGTAACTACATGTAGAAGTAACCTGGGGTTCAATTCGGCCCCCTGGAATTCCTGTAATTGGCTTGGCTTCTGGGCTACAGGGGCGGGCGGTTTACAGCAGTCAGTGCGCTGGAGAATGCAGCGCCAGTAGTGAGATTAGGTCCGCGATGATCAACAACGGTTACGTCTCAGCCTTTTAAATGTCGACGACAAATATGACGGTGCACCACTTCTAGATTGCAATTTTGAGTCATTGCTTCGAAGTTCCCTGCCAATTTGAGTCTACCTTGAATAGTGCGCAGTGGTTTGGTAGGCTGACTTGCTTGCAACACACAAGGCGAACAACAAGACAGTTTGCACTGCCTGTGGCTGTGCCATTGAAGCCCATGGGTTTGTTTGCGAGCTGAGCGTTCGAGGGCTGAATAGACCGTGGCAATCTTACTACTAGGCAGCGCCGGCGGCTCTTGGCCGTCAAGTTTGCCAAATCCGGCAAGAGCGTATACTGGATCCCGCCTACATACGTAACTCTCCGGGTAGCTTAACGGCTGACATCAAAGACTGACCATGATGATGCGACATAGTATACTGTACTTGGTATGTCCTATTTGGGTAACACGCCCATGCATCTGATTGGTTCCCATACGCTCCATAGTCCTATACTAAACGTCACCGGCTTGCATAGCCATGTATAATCCATTTGCATGCAAAGCTTTCTACATCTGCAATGTCGAATATAAAAAGCAGATGCTTCCATCAGGGTTGGAAGTGTCGATATGTGACACCAAGCAGCACATTCTCCCCGGCGAACTACCCCAGTACCTAACACTTTTCCATCATGCTTGCCTCCTGTTGCAAGACTGCGGCTCTCGCTTCACTATGCCTGCCTGGTGTGTCTGCCAGGTTCCTTGGGCCCATGGACCCGGCACCTGTGGACATAAGCGGCAAAGACAGCATAGTGCGAGCCACTTGGGAGAATATCACTTCAAGATTTGACCAGCACTTCAGCGGCAAAGAGCGTTCCACGCTCCTTGCTGGCTTGGACAAGCACACCTTTTCCCTCGGCGTATTTTCTACATACGACACCGAGGCCGCTGGAAGCCTCCAGTACCATCACACCGGCCCTGATGTCAAGAACGCCTCGAACGGTGTGAACACAGTCGACGGCGACAGCATCTACCGCGTTGCCAGCCTGAGCAAGCTCTTCACTGTCTTTGCCGGCTTGATCGAGCTCAAGCCCCAAGACTGGAACTTGCCCATGACTGAAATCTTCCCGGAGATTGCCGAACTACCCAACGATGGCCCTATCCGCCATGTGGACTGGCACACGGTCACCCCGCTCGGCCTCGCTTCACAGATCTCTGGGGTTCCTCGAGATGGGAAGCCCTTTGACACAGGCGATCTATGGTATACACTGTTGGGCCTCACCGGAGAGCCGCCAGTGGATCCTGCAACATTGGGGTTTCCACCCCTGAGCATTGAAGAGGTCGAGGCATCAGTGCCCTGTAAAGGTTACAACTGTTCCGGGGTGGACTATATCAAGGGGCTACAGGGCCCAACCTTCCTGCCCTGGCAGACACCAGGCTATGCGGACACGGGCTTTATCTTGCTGGGGCAGGCTATAGCCCGACTTAGCAACATGACGATTGAGGAATACTATCGAAAGGCCGTCCTGGGTCCACTGGGCATGGCAAAGACTACTGCCATAACCCCGACCGAGCAGGGCTTCCCAGGCTATGTAGTGGTGGCACCCCTTGAAGGCTTCGCCGTCCAGGGAGGCATCACGAGTGCATCTGGTGGTGTATTCTCGACGACGAACGACCTGGCCAAACTGGGTGTCGGCATTCTCAACTCGACGCTGTTGCCGGCCGACCAGACTCGCAAGTGGATGAAGCCCTCGACCTTCATGGCGCACCCGGACTTTGCCCAAGGCATGGGCTGGGAGATCTACCGGTACACTCACCGAGAAACCGGCCACATAACGGACTTGTACACCAAGCTGGGCGACTCCGGAAGCTACTCGAGTTACCTGGTCCTGATCCCCGACTACGACGTGGGCTTCAGCGTCATCCAGGCCAGCGGGATCGCGGATGCGGCCGCCCGCAGCGCCGCCACGCAACTCCTCGCGGATATCGTGAGCGAGGCGATTCTGCCTGCTCTCCAGAACCAGGCCGCCGTCGAATCCAAGCGCAACTTCGTGGGGACTTACACGGACGGCAAGAACTCGTCGCTCGTCCTGGCTTACAACGAGACGGCCAGCAACGGGGCCGGCTTGACCCTTGTCTCGTTCACCAGCGGGGGTCACGACATGATGGCTCAACTAACCGCGCAACTTGGCGGTGCTCAGCTGGTCTTGCAACCTGCCATTGCTGCCTCGGGGCGGCCGACGAGGCAGTTGTCTTTCCAGGCCACGCCCGTCGTGGACCCGGCCGCAGAAGGCGCGGCAACTGGCCTCTTTTCCAAGCAGTTTGCCGTCAACTCGGACTGGATCATCAACAATGTCGCGACATACGGTGGACAAGGACTGGGGACTTTCATCTTCGATGTTTCCGCCCAGGGAGAGGCGACGGCGGTGACCCCAGCATTCCTCCGCAAAGCCTACCGGAGACAGAACTGATTGTTGGTGTCAGATTGGAGGCAGGGAGGGACGTTTTATTCTTACCACCAGCCAAAACACATTTGGTACTGCCTTGCATTCTTTTTGTATTGTAGGAAACCGACAATTTGATCGATTTCATGGTTGATATTGATGTCACTTACATAATGTACATAAGTACTCCCATAAATTACATCCATGCATTGCATATTACCCTGCCAGCGGCTGATTGCATGTGTACATTGGTCGATACAAGTAGGATTGGATTGTCGCCCAGACCCGAGAGCCTGTAGGTCTTGTCTGCCTGGCGCCTCCCTCACGTCATGACGCATTAGGTTGGGTCGCGCTTCGGCTAGCTAGGCAAGTAGCTCCCACGCGCCCTGCATTCACTTGCACGCTTACTTACTTGTGATTACATGGCAGCAGCATCATCGCACGAACCTGGAGAAGATTCGGATCGCTGTCTCCCTGGTTCAGTCAATCAACCCTCGGAAGATTAAAACCGAGAAAGCATTCTCACTACACATTCAGCACCGTTGGGGAATGATCTAGAGATGGCGCCCGTTCCGAATCTCTACCCGCCGAGGTACGTTTGTCTTCACATGCACACTCAGTCGCATTCTCACGCCGATACTAACGGTCATTTCTTGGGTTGTTTGTAGCTATGTGCCGCTGGGCGTGGCCGGCGCTCACTTGAGCCTGGTCCTCTACTTGTCTTACGCTGTCGGCTCCAGTCTGTACACATCATACAAGTCGCAGTCCCCGTCGCAGCACACGCGACAGCGCCTGTCGAGACGAGTCAAGTTGGCGCCCGTTTTCGTTGGGCTCGCTACCGCCGCGCTGTCCCTGGCCGCATACTCGGCTGTCCGATATGCGGCTCTGTCTTACAGGGCCTGGGCCGACCACAGAGGATATGCGCTGCCTCAACGGTATGTCCACTTCCATACCACATCAAACAGGTCGTTTCGTTTCTGCTAACATCGCGCCCAGATGGTTCGGGGACGGGGGTCTTGTTCCAGACACCACCAGTAATTCGACTGAGCTGTACGTCGCGCACTGGTTGAGTGACACTCCGGTCTACTTTGATGCAATCGAGATCATCGCCGAGAAAGCACGGCGCTTCTGGTGGGGACAGCAGATTGATCTGGCCACTGTCGCTTGGAGCATGCTGTTGGCCATCGAAGGGCGCCGGAGACGAATCCCCTTGCTGCCGGCCTTCATGGCGCTCGCGCACTTGGTGAACCTGTCCTACGCCCAAAACCTCTTCTACCTGGCTCTGTTGCTTACGCCAGCACCCATCCCGTCCGGAGAGGGTGGTCTGGAGCTCCCTGTGGCCCCTGCCCCTGCTTCGCTTTGGACGAGATTGCACAACGCCTTCTTCCCCCCGAAGCCCAACAACTGGTGCCCTCACCCGGCCGTCTTTCTGGCTGGCCTGGCAGTGAACCTTGCCGCTATCGGACTGCTCCCCCATGCGGCCGAAACGCCTTCGTTTGTGAAGGTGGTCATGGTCTCCCGGGTGGCCACATTCCTGCCTTTGCTCCTGCCGAAAGTGGTGCCCGTAAGCTGGGGTACAGTCCACCCGCACCCTCACGACGCCTATAGCTCGTTCACGACTCTGTTTCGATTTCTCTCCGCGGCCAGCTTCTTTCTCCACGCAAAGGCTACCTGGTATGGGCTGAGTTATAACTTACCGAACTCCCATTACCACCGCCACAGCCGCTTCCTTCCCTGGGACGTCGAGGAGCGATCTACCTGGGAGCGTAGCACCACCGCCCTGGGCAAAGTCATTGGCTCCATTTCCGATCACCCGGTCGTCACGGCCGTCGGCTGGGACGCTCTGATCTGTGTTGTGAGCCTGGGGGTCTGGGCCGCGGTCCGCGCCACGGACGTCCAGGCCATCATCAAATCCGCCGTGCCTTACTACGGCACCGACATCGCCGGAGCGCTGCCGTCCTCCAAGGAGGACGCTTCGGAAAAGAAGATCAAGACCGAGCCCAGAGACGACGAAAGCCCGGAACCAGAGCCCTGCACGGCGCGGAAGGGAAGTGGCCGGGCCAAAGGCAGGTTGGCGAGCATTGCGAGCTCCAGTGGCGCCAGCGAGGATATTGCAGCGTCGTCGACGCCGCGCCAGAGAGGCCGGGCCAACAGGCAGCTCGCGGAAGAAGAGAAGGCCTACGAGCCGACCGCTAAAGAGGCCCGAGAGGTCGTTGAGGGGGACATCTTGCCCCCTGAAGAGCTTGACTGGGAGAGTGCCTCGCTATCCTGGGGGCTTGCTGCCCTCGGTGGGCTGGGTTGCGCTTGCGCCGGTGTTTTTGGGGGCGAGAGCATCTCGCGATAGAACTTGTTTGCGTCAAATGATTGGGTTGTGCGAGTGAGTATACGCTTGGGCTGGAAAAGGGGGACACCTTTGTCAGAGGAAGTAAACAGGGGTTTCTGGACGTGCATGCTATGGTCAGACTGGTTCTCTCCGCCCTTGAAGGCTGCTTTCGTTTTCGGTATTTGACAATGGATCATGGAGTTTCTCTCATCCCTTCTGGGAGCAGTGTTGTGTGTTTCTATGCTTCCGTTTCCGAGTGCTTTATCTGTTCCTAGCAGCCGACGACTTGGGCATTACCGCATAACAGAGGTCCGACGGGAATACACAAGCGACCCGATTTTTCTGTCCGATATATCCAAGTGTACCTACCCTTCTGCGGAGCAGCAGCAGCAGTCAGTGACAGGAATAACCCGCTAACCCAATATCCCGAAGAAGTAATTCTTCGGAGACTTGCTAGCTCAGTGTCCAAGTAACGTTACAGACGTCGAATACGTATTTCGCGATTTTGATGCTAATGGCCTGGTATCGCTTCGTTCGAACAATCTGGACCACACTCGATAGGACGGCCGCTCAACGTAACAATGTGGATTTCTCCATGCGAAAAGGGCCGCCAGATCTCGGGTGTCAGATCTGCCTACTTTTGAGCAACGTTAAGACGACACATGGCTAATAAGACACACGCGAAGAAGATTGCGAGATAGAGACGATACTTATTCCCGACGCCGAGCACAAAATGATGGGATATCAACATAGGGAATCCCATTCTTCGGGAGCCTATTTACATAGGCCCCTCGCTGCCGCGAACCCGAGGTTCGGGTCGGGGCAAAACTAGTAAAACATATAGGATGAACTTAATCCCCGAAAACGAGCATAACTCGCGGGGTTCGCATCTCGAAATATGTACATGCGATGGCTGCGGTGGTCTTCGGTGACCGCCGCTTAGTATGCAGTATATGCATTTCCCCATGGTGTTCTTGGAAATGCCTAGTCAGGCAGGCCCCTTTCCAATTAGCCTTGGTGGTAGGCCTCCACCAATGTCATGAAATAAAATCCCGGTGGTAAAACAACGACCCCCAACGCCTTGCGATGAAACCCAAGCACCCGTAATCAATATCGTACCCAATTGTGCGACCATGGGCATTCCGTCCGTATCCGATTCCTTAGCCCAACCATGCCCAATAATACACGCAGCCCTTGCGTTGTCCTTCTAAAACCAAAATCGTCCTGCGTTTATAACCACTCGCGGGCCTCTTGTTTGTGTTGTTGTCCCGGTAACGACGTAACGGAATCCTGCGGCCTCCAGTATCGGTCTTCTGACATGGGGCTCTCGTTCCTCGTAATTGTCGGGGCATATGTGGGCTTCGCGTGATGCTGGTACACCAAGGGGATCGAGCCGTCGTTCGATTCGGCGTCATCGGCCACATGTCCCTCGGCTTGTCTCTTCCTCTTCATCTGCTCTGCTCGGAGTGCAGCCTTGGCCGTCCTCATCCGCTTGTAGATGATAACGCCGACGACGATGGTGACGGCAAAGGTAACGCCGAGCACAGCGTTTTGCACCTGGGAACCTTCCTTCTCGGCGACCAGC
The DNA here is from genome assembly GCA_006503535.1 of Arthrinium phaeospermum. NCBI lineage: Eukaryota > Fungi > Ascomycota > Sordariomycetes > Amphisphaeriales > Apiosporaceae > Arthrinium > Arthrinium phaeospermum. The sequence goes on from QYRS01000013.1 coordinate 1,342,376, forward strand.
AAGACACCTAGGTAGACTAGGATGATCTGCTTGGGTAGGGTCAAGAAGGTGGCCACGGCGAAGTGCCAGAACTTGACGTCGCAGGTGGCGAACACCGCGGTGGAAAAGTGCGAGGGGATGATGGAAAATCGAATCCAAAATACAATCCAGAATCCACCATCTCGTGTTAGCCGGGCGAGAGAGGCGTAGTTCAGATTAGTCCTTTCCATCTTGATGGCCTTTTGGCGCAGCAACGACTTGAAGGCGAACCAGGTGCCGACTGCAAGCAATCGGGTGTTAGTACATCCGATAATGAGAAGCTGGGGCGAGGGGGCGGTGGTATACCTTCTCCCAAGAACGTGCCCGCCGCAACGAGGCCGAAACCGATCCACAGGCCATAGACCACACCACACAGAAGCGCGACGACTTCGTGTCCAAACAACGGGGGAAAAGAGATGATGATGAGAATGACAATGGGTATGAGCCAGCCTGCTGGTAGATCACGGACTTTTTCCGAGAAGGGCCTCAAGATCTGTGGTCGGAGATGTCAGTCACTAGTCTCAAGTAGCGTGGTAGCGCACAGCACCGTGGGGTTGTCACTAACCTCGACGACTTGGTCATGATAGATAACCAGCAGACCTGTAAGTACACCCACGATAACCATAAGGATATGCCACGCTGTTGGTTGTCGTCCAAGTTAGCTAAATTCAACAGAAACCAAAGCCATGGACGATCGGCCAAAGAAGAAGGGGTAGGGGGGTTGCGTACGTAGGTATTTGGGACTCAGGAAGAATCTCTTCCAATCGAAGGGCCTGAAGTCATATTCGGTGTCTGCCGGTGCGCCGCCGTGTTGTGATTGCGGAGGAGCGCTGCCCATCTCGAGATCCGGTCGTTGTTGCGTCTCCGGTTTGGATTGCTGCACGGCAGGTTCCTGCATAATGGCCGGTCTGGGGGAAGTAGAAGCACCGTAATACCTAGTAGGACGGGTAATAGTGTAGTGTGTATGTAGAGTAGTGGTGGTATGTATATATGTACAACAAAGAAAAACCAATAAAAAGATACGGCACCACTCTCAACACACAACTACAAGAAACGAAAACAATGAACGAACAGGTCGGGACTGGACAGGACGGGAACAAACAAGGACCCAAAAGGATATTATCATTGAACGAGTTGAGTTGGTGACGATGCGACGGCGAGAAATGAATGAATGAATGGAAGAAAGGTTGAAACCAGTCGGTTTGACAGTCGGCGGGGGGTGTTTGTGGGTAGGTTCGCCAGGGTTCCTTTCTTTGTCTGACCGGGGGCGTAAAGAGGTACAGTAGGTACAGTAGTAGTAGCTGTGTAGTGCCAAGGGCGTGGTGCGTAGCCAGAGCCTGCCAATCCTGCACAGGCTTGTTGCTTGGTAGGCGCATCTTGAGACTGCGACGATCTACACGCGTTTCAATAGCCCCTTAATCCCATCCAAATCCATGCAGCTTCCCACAGCACAGCCTTCCCACTCGCTAATACGGCGTGTACCAGCTTCGCGACATGGATGATGGCACAACGACAGAGCCCACGAGCGGCCCGTGGGGCGGCGACGCCTTGATTTCGGACAAGTCGAGTTAAAGGACCACCAGCTAATAACTGATCAGATTAAGCATTTGTCATGGCTTTCGTGGATGGATGGCAGTTCCCATCTTGCCCGCTGCCCGCTGCCCGCTGCCGATGGAAAAAGGGTCTCTCTCTCTTTTTTTTTAATGGCACCATTTATCCACGACCGATCCAAACTTCTAAAGTTAGCAGGGCAGATTCGACCTAGCCACCAATCTTACAAGGTACATACATACATATGTAAGCAAACTACTGCTCATAGCCCTGGAGATGGAGCAGCCGACTATGTCCAATTGATTGATTGAAGGCGAAGCGCCAAACGTGTAGCACAGCAAACCAAGCGCCGGCTGTCTTCTTACACATGTGGTGTGGCTGAGCGAGCGGGCGTGTGTTGTCTCGCACTACCTGCCCGCACTAGGCGTGTAGTACATTTCTATTTAATGCGACATGTCCCTAGCTTAGCGGCCTCGTAGAGCAGACTGCCCAGCGCCCCCCTTCAGCGGCACGTAAGCCCTGTAAGGGAGGAGGCTAGCGTCCAAGTGTAACGCTCCGTCCTAGGCGCGCTTACTGACACCTCGCCGTGCCTGCTTCAAGCATTGATTGATTGAACAAAGACGGGACTCTGACTTATGTACTGCACATGTCAGACAGTATTGGGGCCATCGCAAGCGACAGGCAGGCCAAGTTACATCGCCCGTACGGGAAGCCGGTTTCCCAACTCGCCTTGGTTGGCCATTCTTCACACGCTGCATTGAGGCTGACCTCATCCTTTTGAAGATCTTGCTGCCAAGCAATTACCCAGGGACCGGCAGTGGGACGCTGAGATCCGTCAGCCGGCATTCGTCAGCCAGTGAATGCCGATCACTGGGGTAGGGCGGACCTGATGTCAATTGGGATCATTATTGAATGGCAAAATCGAACCTAGCGGCATGTGATAAAATACTTGGCGTACAAGTAGACGTGAGCTGACCTCATCGATCCAATTGGTCCAATTGAGAGACTCTTGACAACAGCGAACTGCGAACTGCGAACTGCGACCACAGCCAATTGACCAGTAAACAAGCGCAATCAAGTACATAATATATGTACATACTTACGGGCACACCACCTGAAACAACCCATAGGGTAGGATTTATGCTCGCACCACCAACAACACTCACGGCTCGACGGGAAGGTCTACACCAAACCGGTTCGTCTTTATACCAGCCTGGACCTTGTATCGATGATCCTAGATCGACCGGTAGCTGGCTATTGCTTGCAAAGTCTCGATCCTTTTAGGCCCGCCTCGACCTCGAACCCGGCTGCCCGCCCTCCGTCTTGGGCCCTGCATCAGTCAAGATATCGATACCACCGCACGGCTTTCCCGGAACGACAGGCGCCCGGATCTCCTTTGCCCTTTACTCTCCTACATTCGACTTATCTCCTGCCATAGCTTCTCTCGACCGAAAAATAGGCTTTCTTCTCGAACCCGAGCCGCCTAAGTCGGGTAGAGGGCGCGACAATGCACGCATCGGTCAATGGGCTGGTCGCTCAGACTTATCAGGCCGTGTTTTGCTGTCACCAAGAACCTACTCGCTATTAGGTTATTTGATCACTGACACTTTATTTTCGTTCGGGCCGTGCCATGTTTATCTGCATGAGTCTCTCGACCAAGTGCGACATTCCCACCCCGTTCTCTGGCCTTTGCCCAAGTGTATGCTGGGATGACTGTCTCACTAGTGAGGGCATGCTCATCTTACAGCACGTTCACACCATATAAATGGGATGAACTGCTTCTCCATGGCTTCCGACCGGAGAACCTCGGGCGGCCCGTTGACCCAATGCATAGCAGTGCATATGCCAGGTGATTTAAAATGTTCTGCTTGGCGAAGAGTAAGATGGTGCAGCAGCTTCCAGAGTCGGGCGTGCTCTCCAGCAAGGCAGGCTGCCTCTATTTGATTTGCATGACAAATTCATACTTAGCCCTCTTCCTACTTGCTAATACGATTGCAGACTTGCACGATACTTTAGGCTGCTCAAGTGCTAGGCACGTCCGAGTGTCGCGCAGCTGTGTCGAGTCTAGTTGCGTAGTATCTCTCTGTCTTTCAAGCCGATGGTACTGTTGGGTTGGACGGTTTCGGACCCGACAAAGGCAACAATGATGTTATCGTTGAGGCCCCCATAATGAACAGTATGCTCCCATAGAACGGGACTCGCTCGAATCCGGTCCAGGTCACCTTCCCTTTGTCCACTCATGGCCTACTGTTCTTCTGGATGAAGGCGAGGATGCGAAAGCTAAGGTGACGAGGCGGCAAAGTTACTAAACGGGATACACAAAGCTCGATCTCGCAACCGCATCGCCGAACCAGCCATATAGGGACAACAATATGGAAGACACTCCGAGTGACAGTGTCTCGGAAGAGAAGGCCGACCCTCTGACAAATGAGCTTCGGCCGCCGCCGTTCCCCTTCAGCCTCGAAAGCACCTGGTTCCTCGCTACAGCCTGGGTGCTGCTGGGCGTCACCAATGGATATGTCCAGCTCGGGTTGGAGTCATATCTTGGCCTCGGCGCGATCCTGCTCAAGACTCTTGCTACTGCGATCTGCGCCGTGGTCGCTACCTTTTTCTACGATGGCGCCCTCACCCTTGTGAACGAATACCGGATATGGGTCAACCGTGATGTCGAGCTCAGGATCGCGTCGCTCGTGGCACGGCACTGGCGCATTGACATCAACGAGGATACGACCCTCGAGGACCAAAAGGCGGCTCTTATGCAAGATGGCACTCTGCAAGTGCCTCGGACGGTCTTCAGCGCTGCAAGCGAGGTTGCGACTCTGGCTGTCGATTGTGTCCTGGTGCTTGCTTACCACGTGCTTGCTTACTACGCATCATTCTGGCATCTGTTATCTGGGTTGACGTGGATGCTGCGGACGTACCTGGGGTTGCCCCACGCTCTAATCAATGCATCCGTTCTCGTTGGTTTGCCCATCTGTGGACCCTGGGTAGCCGACACGAGCTTGGGACGCTTCCTTCGCCTGTGGGACATCTATGACCAGATCCAGCTGGTGATCGCCAGCTGTTTCAGCGCCCCCTTGGCTCTCCTGAAAGTATATCCATCGCCGGATACTATCCAGCAGCTTGTATGGCTGACGATCTCTGGCATGCTGACCGTGATATCCTGGGCGCTTCCGACATCCGTCTTAGTGCCCTTCGCCGACCAAGGTGTGGACAGACTGGTGGGATGTGTTGATGCCGCTCACAGGAAAAGCAGCGCCCTCTTCTCGCCCGAGTCCGATCGCTCCTGGTCAAGCGCAGGGCAGCTGGGCGCCCAGGTCGGACTGCAGCTCTGCTTGGCCGCTCTCTGCTTCCTCGCCGTCCTCACATTCCATTACCTTTGCCAAGAACAGCTCATCGTCAAACAGGGCGAATTGGAGCGGGGCGAGATCGAGCTCCGCGACATAGCCGACGACGAACGCTGTTTGGCAGCCTATTGGCGGGCAATAGCGCTGCATCTGATATCGTTCACCGCGTATCAAATATTTGAGGCTCTCGTATCTGCATTCGAGCTCCAGCCTCTGCTCCATCTCAGAGCACCGCCGACTTTGAGCTCGTGGCATGCGCTGCGCTCGTCACGCCACGACCTGGCCCCGACTGTTTTTCGCGTTGGGCTTCGCGGGCTCGTGTCGCTGGGTACCGCTTTGTGCATTTACGCCATCCACTATATCCTGCGCCAAGTCGCTTGGCTGCTTATCCGCATCATGGCTTCGATGGTGGCGTTCGGGGATGCCGTCTTGTGGTATAGCAGACTCACGCAGGATGCTGTAGTCTCGCTCAGGGACCATGTTTTGTTCATGGCGAGGCAGGACTTCAAGGTGAAGGACAAGGTTCTCTTGGCAGAAGGGCTGATGAATACTCTATTCGACATCAAGGCCCCCCTGGTTATCGTACCACCGAACTTTGCGATCAAGGCATTCGATCCTGAGGTTTGGGCTGGTCAGTTGTTCTAGCTTTCCCCCCTATATGGGCGGCAGTGGCTATTGCTATCATGTTTATATAGATAATTTACCATTGCACTATTATGTTTGCGTCATAGAAGCGCCCAGTGTCTTGAAGTATAAGTGCGAAGTATGTATATTTGCATGGCTTTATCGTATGGGCGGGAAATACCGTCCTGTCATACATCGAGTCAAGAGAATGTTGCTAATACTGCAATTTCCACCCTACTCTCTGCCAGCCTATGACGAACCACTGGCCAAGAAAGCTTTGAGGGTAGCCCGGACATCCTCCCTCTCGAGGCCGAGGAGCTCGTTGGCGGGGTCCTTGAAGGCCTGACCCGCGCCGTCGCTGAACAGCAAGACGTGGAGGAAGTCCCCGAAGGCGGAGTAGTCCCCCTTGGCCATCTTCTCGTTCCCGATCTCGTCGAACTTGGCCGAGGCCACCTGGACCGTCTTCCACTCATCCCCGCCTTCCCGGAGGATCTCGAGCAGCTGATTCTGGGTCGTGACGGCGCCCGAGACGGTGAGGTACTGATTGGCGGTCTTGTCGGGCGACGACAGGACGGCGACCACGGCCTGGGCGACGAAGCGGAGCGTCGCCACGTCGAAGGGCTCGTCCCCGGAGTCGACGATGGTGGCCGTCTTGGTCTTGAAGTCGAGGCCAAAGCCAAACCCCTTTTTGACTACCTAAAATATCCAAAAATCATGATTAATTGGTCTCGTGTCATTCGGACTACGAGCAGCTGCAAAACAGCTACGCAAGAGAAGACGTACGTCAAAGAAGAAGCTGTTGGAGATGCCCGTCCACGTCAGGCCGGGGTTCTCCCTGCTCTTCTCCTGGAGGTAGTCCACCAGCTTGATCTTGGACTGGAGCATGGCGCGGAGCCCCGGGTGCGGCACGGTGCGCGTGTTGATGCCGAACTCGCTGGGGATGATGCGCCGGACGCCCGCGGCGATGGCGGCGTCGATGAACGGATACTGCTCGCCCGTCGCCGTGGTGGCGATGACGGAGACCAGGGCGTCCTGCCCGACGAGCGCCGCCCGGAGCGCCTCGGGCGAGCCGTAGTCGACCTTTTTGACGTCCACGCCGGCCGGCGGCGTCGAGGGCGAGCCCGCCCGGCTGAGGGCCGTGACGTGGAACCCGGCCTCCTGCAGCGCCTCCACGAGGGGCACGCCCAGGGTGCCCGAGGCCTTTGGAACGCGGATGCGGTTAGCAGTGTTGTTGGTTGGTTGGTCAGTATCATACGATATGGGGACTTACCCCGACTACCGTGACATTCTTAATGGCGGACATCTTCGGCGATAAGGAGGGGCTCTGCTTGAAAATGGGGAAATCTATGGGTTACGAAGTGGTCCACAGTGAAAAATATTAACAGCTCTGACTCGGGCTGTCTGGTTGCTCTTGTTTCTCGAATCTTATAGTGGTGTCGCGAGCCTCATGTACTCGTCAAGATGTCTAGGTCATAGATCTTGGAGGTAGAGCACGGTTCTCATCCATGAAATGAAATCTCTCTGCCAGCTGCCCTCCGCATTCGAGTGCCGAGCGGGGCTGTGAGGTTGCAGCCCACATCGCGTCATTCTTGGGGGAGATCCTGTCTTATCAGGACTCCTGGGTGTTATACGTGTAGAAGATATTCCGGGGTCTGAACGTATTATTACCTGTTAGGGATTATTCAGTATATTTATAATAGTATACTTTCATTCATGAAATTATAGTTAGAGTTGTGGGTGTGAGTGCCCGGGAGCCGAAACCAGTCATGCCAAGACTTACGACATATCAGTGTCTATAATCGCCTATAGCAAGCAGTGGCTTATTATATATACTCCAATGGCTACTGTGCGTACATCGAGTGCCACAATGCTCAATCTTAAGCTACCCCCAAACACCAAACTCAACACATACATTTGGGCTCTTGCCACACGTGTAGCGGTGAATCGATGGGGGTGTGCTGCATCTAGAACCGGCTCTTCTCCTCCAGCCACTCGTGCTTCTTGGCCGCGAATGTCCATTGGACTGGGTGGTCTGGGTCTTGTTCTTCATGGCCTTCTTGTAGTACCCTCCCCGGTGGTTCAAGTGGTAGAGCAGTTCAGGGTTGCCCCCTTTTATTCTTGGGTGGCTTGAGCATCTTCGCCTGCAAAAGGTGCCTCCCAGTCTGCCTAGGGAAACATCAATAAAACCAGCCGTTCCTTGCTTTGTTTTCTCTTCAGTACCATTGGTGTTGGCAGCTGAAATAAAGAAACGAAGTAAGGGTTTCCTCCGGGACCTGAATTGCAGCTGAGCCTGTGTGGCGTCCTGGTGTCCTCTGAAAGATCAACCAGCCCAAGTTCTGGACCCCTTCATTACCTGCATGTATCGCATGAGCTAGGGGTCCGTGTAGACGCCATGCTGCGGCAGCCTGTGTCACTTGACCGGTCCGGTCCAGTGATAGGGGAGGCCAGCGGATGACGGCGATGGTGTCTCGTATATCTATAGACACTCTTGGCCAATGTGAGTCATCCTGGCCATTACTAATGCACGTCGAAAGCTTGTTGTTTCTGGGTTTTTTTTTTTTTTCTTCAGCAGCCAACGTCCACTGGCGAGGTTTGAATAAGCGAGAACCTCCGCAGCAAATACGCCTGACCCTGCCCAAAAGGAAAGACCCCGACGGCGCCAATTCCGCGACTTCCCAATGCAAAGCGCCACGCCAATGTGCGACTGGCCCAATAGCGAGATGAGGGTCGGACAAGGGGAGTCGATAGCGCGGAAATGTGGTATCAGGCAGGTCTTCAGCCCTTCCCGTTCTGGGCTGCGGCTGAGGGCTGGGCAGGCAGCTGAGTGGAGCTCGGTATACCGCTCTCTACATACTCCCCTTCCGCGCTTGCACTGGCTCTGCTGCTTGGAGGCCTGATGAATACGATGTGTTGCAGTGAGAACCAGCACAGGGGCGAAGCTACAGTACATGTAGGCGCACTGGCCCGCGATGTCGGAAGGAAGGGGTGAGGGGACGGACGGACGAACGGCTGAGGGGAAGTTTGGCCAGCTGAATCCAGTATTAAATACTGAGACGCGCTCTCTCTTGGAAACCCTCTCTGGGTGACCCGTTGGAAAATCTGTATATAGATAAATCACCCTCAAGTGTGTCACTCCAGGCGGTTTGTCACTTACATTGCGACCCCGAATACAACCGCATTATACCCTGAGCCCCATCTCAACCCACAAAGCCGACCGATACCATGGACGTCCGAGCCAGGAAACATGGCTATGAAATCATACCCACACCAGTCTGGGTGCTGGTGGTCCGCATATTCCAGATCATCCTCTCTGTCCTCGCCATCGGCATCGCAGGCTGGTGGATCCACGGCTTGTATTTGGACCCCCTTGGCTTCGTTATCGCCTGTGTATGTCCCTCATCCATCCTCCACCTTCCCCTCTACCTCCCACTAATTCTCGACCGTACGAACGACAGTGTGTCTTCACCTGGATCGTCTCGCTCTACAACATCCTGTCCGAGAAGGCGGCCGGGTGCCGCTCGGGCTACAACACGTGGGCGGCCCTGTCGCTCGACGGCCTGCTTATCATCTTCTGGCTGGCGGCCATGGGCGCGACGGCGAGCGCGCGCGCCTCGTTCAAGTACAGCGTCGTCGCCTCGTGTACCAGCGACGGCAGCGCCATCAACAGCGGCCAGTGCGACGTGCTGCGCCGCCGCTACACGGACACGGTGGGCATCGCCTCGTACGCGGCCCTCGACGTGCTGAGCGGCCTCGCCGGCGTCTGCGCCCTCGTCATGCTGCTCTTCGTCGCCTCCTTCGCCTACGTCTGCCACTTCTTCCGCCTGTCGTACACGGCGGCCAACGCCGTGCCCGACCTCGAAAAGCACAACGGCGCCGGCGGTGGCGTCCCGACTGCTAGTGCTCCAGCCTACCCCATGAACTCGGGGACGGAGATGACTCCCCAGTCGCCCGCGCCCCAGCAAGGTGTTCCCTATGGATCGCAGCCGCAATACCAATACCAAGTTCAACAGCAGCAGCAGCAGCAGCAGATCCCAGCGACACACCAAAACCCAAACTTGGGGTATGCACAGCCAACACAGCCAACAGCATACACACAGCCAGCACAAGGAGCCGCGTACAGTCCAAACCAGACGCCCAACCCTTATGTACAGCAGCAAACCATACATACTCCAGTGCAGGCTGTGCACTCGCCGGGACAGGTTGGCCAGCAGCAATTCGCTTACGGACAGGGGCCAATCCAGTAAGTAAGTCGGATCGTTGTTCCAGAAGGGAAGTTGATCGAGTGGGACGATAATGACCGGGAGACTATGAGAAGTCTTCTTTTCCACGTAAGTAGAACTTAGCAAGGGGGTTTGCTTCTCGCAAGGTCGAATCCTAGTAAGAGTGCCTAGCTGTCTCGGGCGGTATCTTTTGTTTGGAGTCTCCTTAGATACGTATGATATCGAATCCTATAATGCGTCAAAAACAAGCTGTCGTGGGATGCCTGAGCTGAATTGGCATCTAAGAAGTAGTGTCTTGTCCAGCTTGCCTGTTGGTGCTTAGTTGGCCCTGCCCATCCGTTTCCCTTACCCAGCCAGGGGATTTCGGTGTTTATCGTGACCGTCGTTTGTAACACGACTCTTTAACGAAGCCCTTCCGGGCCCATGCATCTGTCTCTGTGAAGCGGCGATGCTTGACAATCGGGTTCTGCGACCGGTGCTGCACCCTTCTCTGAACATTCGACTTTGCACTCTCATCTCGTCACTTGCTAAGCTTCCCACGAGCTAGGTTGTAGGCTATAGTTTGTTGGTCCTGGGTGGCATCCCACCCACCCTGAGCGATTTGATCAATATACACTGCTAACAAAAAAAGCCCGGTAGTTCCAGGTGCTTTTGTCTCCGCCACACCATTATGCCCGAGCTCAGAATATAATACATGGCCCCTATCCGCATGGAATCGAGACGTAGCTATAAAGCTTGGTATCCAGCAAAGTCGCAACAATCTTAGATTTGGCTGTGCCGAGGTCGTTTGCGCCCGCTTCCCGGCGCGGGGTGCAACTTGGACTGGCTTTCGCGCTTGAGTTTCTCGTCCAGCACACGAGCTGTTGGGTGTTAATAACAATTCATGCATAGGGGGGGGGGGGGGGGGGGGGGGAGGAGCAGGCAGACGTACTGAGAACATCGTATCCGAACTGGGGGTACTCCAAGCAGAGAGAGCGGAACTCGCCCTCGGCCTCGGATCGCAGAGTGTGGCTGCGCGTCGCCCAGAAATTGGCAACAGGGGCGCGGATCGATGTGTCGTCCTTGTTGGTGTAGGCGTAGACGTAGCGAGCATAGGCGATCTCGCCCTTGGCTGTGGAGTTGACGCAGTGAATCTTGCTTGTGGCAAGGCTCTTGAGCTTCTCCACGCCAAACTTTTCGGCCAGCGTATATACGCGGGCGTGCTTCAACAGCTGATCGCCCGACTCGTCGACAGCGGGCAGGGCCGGATCGGTCTCGAGAATACGCTGCCCCGGCAGCTTCTTGGGGAAGTAGTCTCCTGTGTAAAGATATTCGAGGAAGCAGCCAACAGCGTCGGTCTCATCGCCAACGAGTTCAATCTGGCGCGGCTATAACATGAGCGGTCAGCTTGTTGGAACCAGCAGCCTCAATGGGGCGGGTGCGACCTACACTTCCATCATCACTGAAGGCAGCGCAGGCCTCGGCAAAATAGGGGCTCTGGACAAGAAGAGCTTGATGTGCGGTAAGAATGGTTTCGCTGCCGCCGCTGCCAACGATCATGGTAACGACAGGACTGGTAAGATAACTGATGAAACTTGGGCGCGGCTCCACGTCACCGCCTTCAGCATAAGGCAATTCGCTGCCGTTCGCGTTGTCGCCGCCCTCCTCTCCTTCTCCTTCGGCCATCTCTACGTCGGCGACGGGCGCAGCAGGCTGCTCTTCGGCAGGGACATCCTCGGTGAACTCGGAGGCCATGGTGTTTCTGCGGAATCGGTCGGGTAGATGGGTTTCAATAAATCAAAACACGGGCGCAAATGCGCTTATGGGTACTGCAAATGAGGAAATCGCGCCTGTAAAGACCAAGGTTCAGGAAATTGGGTTGAAAGAGCGAATGTTGACGAAATCTCTGTCACAATGGCCGTGACTACGGAATTCGCCCGAGGAAAGTCAATGCGATGGACGGCGATGATGATGCAGGCCAATGGAGGAGGCTGGTAATTTGTTTGGAGCTGTCGGAAACTTCGACGTTGCTGGGACTGGTAGCTGCTACCTGCTAAGCTGGGGGAGCTGGAGCTGGAGCTGGAGCTTGGGCTGGTAGCTGCCGCCTGTAATCCGTAGCCCGTCCAGTTCTGACCCGTCAACCGCCTGTACCAACAACAGCCAGAAAGAATACGTACATGCAGGGAGGTGGGGAGAAGCTGGCAGGCTATACCTATCTGGACTCTAATGCAGAAACTGAACTGCAGGGGAACCGTGCACGGAAGACAGGCCATCCCTTCTTCGGAAAAGCCGTCACAACCTGTAGCTGCCTTGCGCGCAAGGCAGAAATATTAATACGGGCATCGTCAACACTTCATGTTTGGGGAGACTACTGATTCGGCCTTGGAGAGGGTAAACAGCAAGGGGATGGGTGCGACCACCCCAGAAGTTAGTTCCCTCATGTAGAGAGGACTCTTGGACAGCAAATAACCACTTGCCGCGGTCCGCCAGTATGCATGCAATCGGGGGGTTCATGTCCAAGAGTGCTAGAGTCTATTTGTTGTATACTTCAGTGCTACTCTGTATTATTCTATCTGATTAAGGCCAAGAATAGCGACCTTTCAAAGCCAGCTATGCCCAGATGCCCCCCCAATCCAACTCCGGTACCCGACATCCTTGACTCTTCGTCGACTTTTGGGGGCAAAAAAAGGAAGAAAGACTCAAACGCTCACTCCAAGAATATGCCGCTTGTCTTAACAGCCCTAGGACCTAGGACTGACCGGCCAGGTTGAAATGCATGATGGCGTCCCTAGACCAATCATCGTCTTCAACCGCCTGGCCTTCGGCAGGGCCCGTCATCTCCGTTTCGCGCCCGTCTACGCTGGGCAGCCGAATCTGGGGCGTGCTTGCTGGTTGATCATAGCCTTGCCCGCCTGGCGCTGCCGCTCTCGTATCGATGGGGGGCAGGGTACTGACCGGCCTGCTGCTCTTAGCTGACATTTCCACCGGTGGCAATTCCGCCATTTTGTTGATCTGGTGGTCAAACTCTTCCTGCTCCAAAATCTGCGGAGCGTGCTCCATGTTTCTCAGCGAGCTTGCTCCGGGGATGCCGGAGCTCCTGAAGCTCCCGACACTAGCGCGGTGGGCTTCGACTTGGGCATCGTTCAACAGCCCCGACTCGTCCCCGTCTCGGATATTGAACTGCGCGACAGTCCGCATTTTGCGTGTCACCCAGCCGGCAAGAATCTTGCCGCGCTGCTTCTCCGCGAGTCGGCTGCGGGGGAAGTCACCCTTGTTCACAAAGGCGACAATATCAACAATGATCTGGTGCTCGCCGAGGATAGCGTTGACAATGACTGGTACAATCGACGCCAGGTACGCCTTGCGGGACACTTCAACCAAAACCACCACGAGGCCACCGGCCTGGAAAACAGCGCTGTTTCAGAGTTAGCAAGCAGGGTCTAGCCGCATTTTCGTACGAAGACACTTACCAGCCGCTAGGGACGATGTTGCGATGGCACCGCTCCACCGATGCCTCTATGTCCATTGGGAAATGGCTGAGGCCGTTGATCTCAAACGTTTCGCCGATGTTGCCAAGCACAAATAGCACTTGCATGTCAACCTGCGCACCGCCAGGTCCAATAGGCCGACTGACGCTATGAAGGAAGCCGAGATCACCAGTGCGTACATAACTGATGTTAGGGTCGCCGTCAATGGTACGCCCATCGAAGCGTTCGGCGTCGAACGCATCTCTAGAGCCATAAAACGACTTGACGCAAGCTTCCGAGTCGACCCAAATCTCGCCATACTCACCGTCGTGGCAGAGCAGCCTACTTTCGGGGTTGACGATGGCAATCTGCGTCGACACGGGCACCATGCCGGAATCCTGAACAAGAAGGGCCTTCGGGTCACTCTCTGGATCCACAGGCATAACCAAGCCCCTCCGCAACGCTTGCTGGTCAAGCCACAGCTCGATTGGCTCGATGCACATGTAAGACCGGGAGGCGATCATGGGATTGAGCACATGCGAGTAGACGGTATTGATGGCCGTTCGATCGAGCCCGGTGGCTGCGAAATGAAGCCGCACTTTTTGGAACACGTCGACGCGTGGACGTCCATCCGCATAAATCATCATGTTCTTCAGTTCGTGCATCGTGAAGCCCTTGCCAGGCATCACATTCATGGCATGGTCCAGCATTTGGGGAGTGGCATACGTGTCCTTGATCTTATACCTGCTGAGCGTCAAGAAGAGCGAGATGGGATTCTGGGCGAATTCGACAGGGGATAGCAGATACGTCGGGGTGCCGATATAAATGCCCATGAGGCATGAATGGATGAAGCCTAAGCCAGTGGTGCTTCTGACGCATCCAAGAACCGGCCGCGAACTAGTCATCTGACACGTCTCCTTTTGGACTTTGCACATGCCTAGTATTGTGTCATGACCAAGTTGGACAGCTATTCGGCGTTGATCAGGCGTCCAATATGTCCATATGATGGCAGGGTAGCCGTGCTGGATCCAGGCTGGGTCCATTGTGATACCAAGGTCGCGAAGGCCGTTGTTCTGTTTCGGCGGCTTCGACGTGTTGTAGACGCTCGGCACGGAGATCTTGAGAACTTGTGCAGACTGCTTGATGTGTTGCGTAATAGGTTTTGTCTTGAGAAGATGGTCGACTTCCTGATTGACCAAAACAGCTTTGACACCATAGTCAGCAATCAAGTGCAAGAATGCTGGCACATCCTCGTTGAGGCGTCGCTCGTCCATGGGGGCGGCAGGGATGACGACTGCGCCTAGATTGAGGCACGCATGGACTGCAAATACAAAATCCTCGGAGTGGGTGTACATCAGGATGACGTGATCTCGAGGGCGAATCTTCACCTTGTTGCGAAGATACATGGCAACAGCCGCTACTCGAGTGTCAAACTTCCTCCAAGTAATCCCTTTGCCCTCTTTCCCTCGCCCGTCGATGGTGCACAATGCAAGCTCTTCAGGCTGCCTTGCTACCCGCCACTGGATAAGATCTGTGATGCACGAGAAATTGTTCAGAGGCGTTGACGTCCTGTCGTCAATAACAACTTCCCGTCTGTCGATGCCAGAGTATTGCTTGTCTGCAGGGCCCAGTATGTCCTCTCTGGAATCCGAGGCAATGTGTGACCAAATTCCACCCATGGGATCGACTCCGACAGGCAGGTTGAGCACGGCATGCTCAACGCCGAATTTGACATGGACACAGGGCAGGTTGCCAAGATCAAACTCCTTCCGACACAGCATGTTACCGATCTCCCTACGACCGTTCTTCACCACGCGCGGAAGCGAGTTGGGCGCCGTGATCATGACGCAATACACCCTCAAGTGGTGTTCCTGCATCAAGACATCCATGCACTTCTCAGATATGGAATCCAACAATGCGGTGTCCAGCTGCCTAGGCGGGCCACCGGATGTCGTGGGGGCTGTGGATGCCGACGTCGACTCCAATACCACAATCGGCAGATGCTCGTCGTTCACATAGACGTCGAAAGCAGAGCAGTCGTAGACTTGTTTCGAGAGGTTCCGGAGGATGCTCACAACCAGATGTTGTACAAAGAAGTAGCGGTGTTCTGCGACTTCATGGCCATGTTCGACCCATTCCACCTTCTGCCTGATGCGATCCTCGTACAGGCCAAGTACGAAGATTTTACCTTCAATGACGGTTCCAAGGAGCCCGGTTCTCAGGAATTCGGGTTCCACCGGTGTCGGTGTTGGGTCGCCGGGCTCAAACTTGTAGGGGCGTGCATGGAAGATCTGCTCCGTGTGCTTTGGTAAAGCCCAGAAACCGCCGGAGAGGGAAGGAGAATCTACCCAAATCTCGCCGACAGAATGAGGAGACGCCAGCAGTCCAGTCTCGGGGTCCACGACACAAAGCGTAGCATCGGGAATAGGGTAACCGAATGCGCCTACGCGCACGGTACCTGGCTCTGTCGACGCCTTTTTCCTCGCTTCATCCCCGATAGCAACGACAACCACTTCGTTTGTCTTCAGGGCTTCCCGGTCAAGGAGAGCCTCGCCAAGCTCATTCTTAGCAACCTGTTCCTTTGTTGTAGTGGTGCCCCCGCCGAGAAGACTACCAAACCCGTTTGATGGTGCAGACTTCTCTTCCTCCTTCTCCTTTTCCTCGTCTCGGTCTGTATCGCTTGCAGATTCATCGCTCAGTTCAAGCTTCAGTGGGCAGCCCATGCGTTCCTCTCCGCCGAGCCAGTCTCTTGTGCTGATGACCATGCCGCCATGCTCGGGCAGACACAGCATTGGCGCCACAACCTCTCTAGCACGAGCATTGCGCAGCGGTCGTAGCCAACGATCGGCCAATACTTCGTGGAACTCGCTGTCGACGGTAAGCGTGTCTATGAGACAGAGCTTTACTGATTGGAAATTCGGCTCCATGCCCTTCTTGAAGTTTCGTGTGGTCATCGGATCTTGCTGGTAGTTGAAGGCGGCCAATCTGAGACCTGGGTAATCTGCGACCATTAAGGTCGCTTTGTACTTGGTGATGAGATGCGCGTAGAGTCCAGGGACACTAACAGCCTTGCTTTCTAGCCATACCGTCGTATGGCCACTGTAGACATTGAGCAGAACGCCGATGATCATGCCTATACCTTGACGGGGGTCCAAGTACGACAGTAGGATCTCACTGCTTGCACCACCACCAATAAGTCGCCCGTTTTTATCTCGCAAAGCACGATTGAACGTATCTCCGGGCCCATTATTTGGCACAGCAGATGTTATAGCGCTCATGCATGCCATCTGGTGCATGATTGTGCGATGGCTCAGAACCACGCCCCGAAGGTCTCCGGTAGGCGCTCGAGAGAATTCGATGTACGCGAGATCAGGGACGGACAAGGGGGGGACGTCGTCCTTCTTTTTAGGATGGTAGCTGCCAAACTCGTTGGTCTTCCACCATTCGACCCCCTTGGGCCAGTTAAGCTTCTGAGTGGTGATGTCCCGTTGAAAGGCTTTTAGGTTGTTGTCAGTGGTGAGCGCAAGATGCGCTTGTGTAGATGTTAGTATAAGATTTAACTTTTGATAATCCTGCAAGTCGTTGATGGGCACAGCAACGACACCGGCAATGAAGCAGCCCAATAAGGCTATCGCAAAGTCGATGACTTCAGAATCACGATATATAAGCGCAACTCGGTCTCCACGATACAGCGAACTCTTATCGCGGATGACCTGAGCGACCTTCTCCGCGCGGGAGGCCAGTTTATCCCAGGTGATGGAGGCTATTTCTTTGCCTTTGGCATCTAGGACCCAGTACGCAGGTAGCTTCGCGGTTGTTCTACCGCGGTGCCGCAGAACAGCGGCAATGTTGTCAAATGCAGACATGGCAGTGCCCTCGTCATGGGGATCGTGTATCGCAAAAGGCACTTCACGCGGTTCCAGAGGAAGCATGTATTGTAGCGCTTCAGGGGGCGGCAAGTCGTTCGCGGTAAGCATCGGAGGGGCCATGGCAGCTGTCGGAGAAAAGGCATCGCTAGAAGAATATCTTTGCGCGCCTCCGCCATACTCAGCCCCGGGTGTCTGGTCGCTGGCCTGCTGGCCGGTAAAGTCTGAGAAGTATCCTTGGGAGTCCATCATGGTCCCGGTCCTACTATCATATTGGTTGGGCGGCGGCTGCTGGCCGTAACCACCTTGGAACTCGGGTCGAAAGGCGTAGTCCCCAGATACCATAGTTCCTGAACGGGTCGGAGGATCGGAGCCCATTGTATAGGACGGGCCAGCGTTGAGAAACAACGAATCGCGGGCCGACAGGTCGGGTCGGTGCTCTGCCAGAGGGCCGCCTGGCCTCATCAGGCCAGCGGGATGGTCGTAGCCAAAAGAGTGGCTGGAGGCAGGAGGGCCTGATGATTGCGGTCGCCAATCTGCGTTCGGGATATGGCTCGGTGGCGCGTAGGGAGCGGCTTGCTCGGGGGTATGGGAGCTTAGGGCAGCCAGTGCGGCACCGCGATGCCCATCGCTCGAAACATAGACATCATCGTCGGGCGAGTGTATTCTTAACCCGCCAGTCGCTTTTGCCAGTTCTTCTCCCGGGACCATAAACTGTGAAAGGAGTTGTGTGCGACGCTTTTGGAATCTAGAGTAGTTTCGATAAGTTAGGCTGGTCAAGTGAGGCCCAGACAGCCAGCCTGCGATTTTGCGAGGTGGCGGCCTAGACAATGTCGGCGGACGTACCCTTTCTCGGTGATATCTCCCTCCTACACAATGACGGAGCATGTCAGCAACACATCACGCTTCGGTTGCATCGTGTTGCGGCTGGAGCCATTGATTTGAGGGGGATGGCATGGCGGCCTTGGACCTTACCCCGCTAAGTGCCGCGGGAAAAGCAAAGCGGCGCCGGCGAGAGACAGAGACAATACAGTATAGGAAAAGAAGTGCTTACCTCCAACTCCCTCTCGAGCTCATCGAGCTTCGCCTGTAGGTTGGGATCGAATTGCGCCATGGTGTTGCGCGTGTGCGTTCCACAAGCAGCGCGCGCCGGTGTAGGTAGAGTTGATGGTGGATTTTGGTGGACCTAAGAATTCGTCCAAAGGGTTGCGGCGGCGCTGTGACGTAGTGGGTGATGGGCTCAAGTCAATTGAGGGAGAGAGCCAGTAGCAAGCAACAGCAGCGGCAGCGGCAGCAGCAGCGGCAGCGTTGGTCTCACACGACAGCGCAGCAGGCGTCAGGTAGCAAAGGGTATCATAATAAGATGCAGGCAGCACTGCTGGTAGTCCCTGGCCAAGAATGAATTACGGATTACTTGCTGGTAAGTAGGAAGGAATCAGGTCAATGGCGGGCCACATGGACTTATTCCCGCGCCGATCGATAGAGTAATAGCAATCAATGAATGGACAGAGAAACAGAGGGAGAAGAGAGAGGGATACGGTACAGCTAGTGCCGGCGAGTTGGGAATCAGCCTGTCAGGGGACGAAAGAGAGAGAGACCCAATGGATAACATCCATAGCCTAAGCCCGATGGGTACTATGGCTTTGGGCGGAACGGCGGCTGCAGCAATTTGATTGGGCGGTTGCATGTACGGCACCTCGTGTTCGACAGCGGAAAACCGGCTGGCTGCACAAGCAGTTCCCTAGGTACCATGCCATTTGATGCAATATCTCCAGATCGCAGAAGGTGAAAACGAGACATTTGGATCGCGGTTGGGACTGCCACCGACTGACTATGTACATGTAGGTTACATGCATGATGTACATCATAGGGATGTACATATGTAGCTCAGATTGATGAAAATACGCAGTCCTCTCTGGTGTATCAACAATCGTCCTTCTCCCTTAAAAAAACACCGGATGGATGTTTGCTTTAATCGTACTATAAGCCACGGACGGAGCTTTCAATCTTTGCACACCTACGCATGCATCCAGATTTTGGACCCTGTTGATAAGATTGAGGTGGGATGCTGCTCTCAGGAGTGAGTCGGGCTGTCGGGAGCTCTGGAACAAGCACAGACCCATTCCATGCATTTTTCTCTTCTTGCACTCCGCCCGGAAGCTGGATACCATTGATCAATTCGAAAGGGGCAGGCAGGGTAAGTAGGTACGCACGACAAATATGGTTGCCTTCCGCGATGCTCATTCTCGATTCATATTCTTGAGGTATGGCGGTAAATTCTAGAGTCAAGAAGCCCAGAAAGTTTTTTTTTTTCTTCTTCTTTTTAACCTTCTCTTCTAACCTAGCTTCGAATGATGAACGTAACACTCCTCACAGACTTATTGTTTCTTGGGAACTCTTGAATGAAACAAAGCATTGTGCTCCTCGACTAGTATTGGTTCCAGAAGCCTGCCTTATAACAATCATGCAGGCTCCCTGATTACACGTCCTCGCCCTGTTGGCTTCTATGTTTCTGGAGTACTAATCCAAACGCCAGGCCTCTGCCACATTCAAATAGTTCACAGGACTCGTCAGCGTGAGTGAACAACGGCTGCCAATGCCGGAGCCCTTTCAACCCCCCTGCCCCTGTCCTCGGGCCGGGGTACAGGGCAATATTTGAGGACAGGACTCAGTCGAGCAAACAAAGAACCTTGGCTAGACCACTCAGCGATTTTTTTGTTCTCGATCTGTCTCATTGACCTGCCCAATGAAAGCTCTTGTTTGAGAGCTGTCAGGTTGTGACAGGCTCCATTGTGGTTACTGAACAATTGCCATGTAGTGTGCTTGTTACAAAGACAGTATAAGAAATGCCACTCGGCCGGTCAGATATATGGGAGGTATCGGATGACGGGTACATCAAGCCAACAAATACATTGCTTTGTCAGTCGCCGGCAAGACGAGAGATCCGATCATCACAGCGGGACTCTCTTTTCTCGTTGAAAGTGACTGATGCAGCAGCAGACTGGCGTCATCAGGGAACCACAGCACCATGGCCGACTATTTTGACAACAACCAGCTCACCATGGAGGATATCCTCGACCAAGGTCAAGATCCTTTTAAAGGGTTGGATTTCGACAATTATCAGAACTTCGAGCCGACCTTCGAGCCGAGCTTTGAGCCGAGCCTCGAGAGCCAACCGACTCCCGAGGTGAAGGTTAAAAGTCGAGAACAGGACTTCTGTATCCGCGAGATTTCTTTCATCGATGAGCCGGAGCCGGAGCCGGAGTTCTCGACCGGTTCCACCCCAAGTGCGTATGTTGGACCGCAGCAGTTTGGTACCGGAGAACCGTACCAGGATACGTCTATCTATGGAGATGGGATGGATCCTCACTTTCAGCCGCAGGAACCTCAAGACTACGACGCACTGGGCCCGTTCGCCGAACAAGACTTCGAGCAGATGGGTGTCGGTGGCATGTTCATGGAAACCTCGGAGGTCAACAACAACAACTTCAGTATAACTCACCAAAGTCAAAGTTTTCCTTTGACTGTGGACACCACGATGGCTGCTGCGTATGGTGGAGACTGTCCTTACGATTCTGACGACTCGATGCCCCTCAGCGGGCAGCTTCCAACAGATAGTCCGTTGAATAGCCCGATTACCACGGTCCAGGTCAACGACGGACAGCCGCACACTATCCAACGACGCGGCAGCACGCCGCTCATCGCCCATGGCAAAATCAAGCGTACTACGCGTCGGAACCAGGGCGAGCATTTGGACCCGGAAACATTGTCGGCCAATTATTACGGGAAACCACCGCCGCAAAAGCTGCCATGGGGCCCAATACAGAAGAACGGCAAGCCGCTGTTCTCGTATAACCGGCAAGGCGAAGTTTGCAAAGGTAGGCCGCTCACCATCAAGGAGATGCGTATGTATTTGTTTGACCCTTCGGATAGCCAAGAGCCAGGCGCGAACTGGACCAGAAGAATACCCGAACCCGGCGAGCGGCGCAGGCAGAATGCAGTCCGTTCGGGCTTGACGCTGTGGATAGGGTGGACCCCGGCGCAAGTGAGCGGTCGATACCCCAGCAGCGACTCGAACAAGTGTAAGTTCCTTGACTGTGCGCTTGACAGTCGCACTATCAAAACAGGAGACCCTCGAGTCATCTTTGACGAGAGGCACAATGTCACGGGGGCAAACATCAATCCGTTCTGGAATGCCGCATATTGCCATTTGTATTGTTTTGAGAAACATTTCAATCTGGTCCAGCTTCTCTCGACGATTGATCTCCGCCTAGATGATCGGATTTTCCAAAAGGAAGAGCAAAACTTATCGGTCCTCAAACCAGATGAATATGAGGCAGGTAGGAGATGGTTCGAGGATTGCTGGCCGGCCCATCGCGAGTGGTATATCCGTCACTATCAGCCCGCAAAGGTGATCCGCGACGAAGCGAGGAAATCGCCAGGCCGAACAGTTCCTGCTCCAGCGGTAGAGCGAGTGCGGCTCTGGGACAAGTCCCTAACGTCGAGAATAATGGAAAGATCCCTTGAACTCGAGTCTCGGGCGAAGGCCCAACAACGGAAGAAACGCCGGGAGGTCAAGAAAGACTCGTGTGATAGGGATATTCATCGCGGTGATCTCGATCTCGCCAACCAGGCCAGGCATATCGCAAACCTGGCTAGAAACCAGCGAGTCAAGTCGCATAACCAAGGCGAGGATTTCCAAAAGGAACCCCCTAAGGTAGGGCAAACATGGAACGATTTTCAATGGCGACGGGAACAAAACCAAAAGCATCAGTGGAACAAGTCCTATCCTGATAAGTCCACGCCTCAGCAGCCACTAAGATCAGTCCGCTCTCCACCCCGTCACGAATATGTATGCCCCAGCCCATCCATGACGCTTGCAGCCAAAAGGCCGCGTCCGATTGAGCCAGGGTCTGCACCAGGCGAGGACTCGCGTCCCATAAAACGACAGCGTCAAACACCACCACCTGACCTGCCGATGGTTGGTCGATCTTTCAATGATGTGACCATAATCAACGAGAACCCATTGGGTTTTCGGGTTCCGGAGACAGGTCCAGGTTCCGATGTGTTAGATACGGAACATATGCAGGGAGGCAACTCCTATGTTTCACACTACGCAGGCCAACCTGTGGATGACATGCCACTATACCCGGGCCAGGGCCAACCTGTGGATGGCATGCCACTATACCCGGGCCAGGGCCAACCTGCGGATGACATGTCACTATTCCTGGGCCAGAGCCAATACCTGCCAGACTTCGCTTTCCCGCCACATGATCAGCCACAGGTGACAGGAGCAAGTCCAGTGGATGCGGGTTATTGGGCGGACCTCTCTCATGGCCTGCCCCCCAACGACCCTGTTTCTCAAGACGAGGACGTGCATACCAAAGAAGGGGAACCCTCCCTGGATTCTATGGGTGATGTGTCCAATGTGGTATGGGCCGATGATCACACACAGGTGAAGTTGAAGGTTGAGGAGGAAGATGTCAACATCTTCAAATTTACCCAATGTGACACTCCACCACCTACGCCCCCGGGATCCCCGTCATCAACGAGCAAACGTAAACGATGCGATAACGGCGATGAAGAAGAAAGCGATGTCCAAACTGGAATTAAAAGGCGTTGTAGTGAATCCTCGAGGTAAGTAGACATTGCGGACACAGAAGGTGGGTATAGTTTCATGTTTCGTTACGTAGGTATTGTTTCTCTGTTTTACAGTTTACTCGGAAAGTTGTTTTCTTATTTTTATGCCTCGATACCTTACCTAGTTTAAGAAAAGTCAATAGAGAGAGTCGATGAAGAAAAAAGATAGCTCTTATTACTAAGAATCTCGTGGCTGTAGCTGTCGTGACAGGAAGTAGTATTCAAACAGAAGGAGTCGCCAGCTACCCTGGCTGCCAGAAAATAATGAATGTCGACAGTGCTAAGCCTTAAGGGATCTACCCGCCACTAGGTAAAAATAAAGCGCTCCCCGACCCCCCACCGAGCCACAAAAGCTGTCAGGTACGAGATAGAGACAAAAATAAGGTTTTCCCCCACTAACGGTCGATCAATCAATTATTATTAATTTGAAGTCGTCTACCTAAATATGTAGACACCAGACAACTTCGTGTACGTAAAGAAATGCACCATATAATGATATAGTCTCAGAGGCAAGCCGTACTCTGCAATTCTTCTGCAGTATATCAGCTACTGGTTCGTAGTGGTTCACGCCGAGAAGACACAAGAGCAAAGTATACATGTAAATATAGATTGTTGATATGTTAAATGTCCATGTAAAAAAACGCCAACCTCTTGCTCAAGCCCAACCCTGTGTCTAGGACACAGTCAAGCATCAACATAACGGCGAAACTGCACACATACTTACACGCATGGCTGTGTAGGCAAATCGCTACCTGTACTGCCAATAGAAATGGCATGGAGGCCATGACTTGACATATCATCCTCACTGACATCAGACCCAAGATAGGCGTGGCTGACACGGACATAGAAAGAAAAGAAGCACACATTTACGGATGCATTCTTTCAAAGCATACCCACTACCGCCAGCTTTCGGTTAACTACCTAACATAATGCATACGCCATGCCATTCATTTGTCTATTCCCGGCTTCCAGTGGGCTCGACTTAATTTGCACTGGCAAGATGGGCAAGCACGTTTAAACTTAGGTAAGCGGGTTTGTTGGCGTTGTTGACGGCTAGCAGGAGTGCCTATTGCCTCTAATCCGGCGATGCTCTGCTGGAGGCAGCGTCTGGACTCTGGAGAACGGAAACCGAGATAGAGATGGCGGTGGTAGATTTAAAAAAAATATGGTTCAGACACGAAGGCATGATCTTCGGACAAAGACAGAACAGCATCGAGTGAGCGAGGTCGATATGCAGCTCAACACGGAAAGGATCCGATAGGGCAGTCCACTGTAGCATTGTACTGTAGCATTTCAGCAGTGCACAGAATGTGTGCCTGCATGGCCCTGCTACGTCGTACAGCGGGATCTTGTACCGTATCTGTGCTATCTGTATGTACTCCACAGCAGCCGCAGGCCCAGACGTGGGGCGCATTCCTGAGCTCAGTCCCAAAAGGCCCAGGAATGCAGCGGCAAGCCCGAGAAGCCTCAGCTACACAAAGAAAACGAACTCGACAGCACAAGCTGACGGCAGCCTCCTTGCAGAGCTGAGTGGCCAATCCAGCCAGCCAGCCATCGATGATGTCGTAATGCACCAACTTGATGGACCCGACAAGTATATGAGTAGGTATGTACATGCATACCTCCAGTCTCTCTAATTTACCTACTGAGCAAAATCGGGGGATACCACCTGCCCTGGTAGCCCTGCATTGGCTTTTCCGTCTAATAAAAGTTCGCTTGGAGGGGCGCGCAACACCGTTTTGTGTGCTTCAAATGCCACGTCCCAATTCTTTCAAACAAACATACCTGATGACAAGAACTTTACAGCATCCCGTGCAGTAAAGGGAGAAAGGGACCCAAGTCCCAAGGGAACCTTAGAAAGAGCAAGATCACGTGTAAGCAACTCCGCCTGGCTTGAACCTCCGACCAGCCCAAGACGGACGGACCTAAAGCGAAAGCGGGCTGGGCTCAGTTTGCTTGCTTGCACCAACGCGCGCGTAAGACCAGCTGCTCATTAGTACATTAGTAGAGCTTGACACACACTCCCCCCAAAACCCACCCCCAGCCGGGCCCGAAGTTCTTTGAGAAAGCTTGCGCGAACCTCATCAAGATGGATGAGGAGGAAAAGGGCTCGGCCCTGCAAGTTGTCATACTGGTAAGCGACTTTTTCCCTCTTTCGTCCCATTCCATCCCATTCCCCTCCGTTTGCTCCCCCGTTTCCGCCCTCGTGTTTGTTTCATTGCGCAGCGCGCGCCCGTCGTCGAACCGGCGCCGTCAATGCAGTCGCAACTTTGGTCCAAGGCCTTTCCCAAACGGACGTCATGGCCCAGTCAGTCAGTCAGTCTGCCAGCCAGTCCACCATTGAGGGCAGGCAATACACGCGTACGCGCCATCAGCTTTTGCTCGCGTCGAACTTCCGACAAGAGGACAATCAACCGTCTAGAAAATGCTTCTATATGATGAAGCCGCATGGACCAGTTAGTTGTTTGGGTACGGGTACGGGTACGGGTGCATTGCAATTGCATGCATCCATCGTATTCATCAAGATCAGAGGAGGTCCTGTCAAAGCATGCTCCCGCCCGGCCACACAAGAAGCTTGTTGCGCAATGGCGCATACATGACTTGTACATCCGTGGCGCCACTTAGTGGTGTGGGGGACCCTCGATGGAGTCGCCCTCAGATCGGGCCGGCCGAGCCAGATGCGCAAAGGCCTGCATTCCTGTTTCTTGTTGGCGAAAAGAAATAAAAGGGGGAAAGAAAAAAGATGCTGGTCTTGCGAGAGACGAAGGCCATTGTTGGGGGGCCGGCTTTAAGATCTCGAGGGGATGGGACGTGTGTGGTAACGAGTGGAATGATAGTCGAGTAACCGTGCCACAGTGGGCGGGCCACCCAAACAAGCGAGCCAGGTCTCTGGGACGTGTCACGTGCACGAGCCTGTGATGGCCTCATCCCCTTGTCTTTCCATCAGCAAAGGCGGCAAAGGTTGCTCGGGCTTATATATGGCGGGAAGGGCCTGGTGACGTCACAGGCCATGGCTGCGGCCTCTGGTCAGCAAGTGTCACCTTCCCGAGGCCCAATTATTCTTTGCATATGCGCCGTGTTGCTGGCGCTGTTCCATTGGCCCCCGGGCTATTCCCGAGACAGCCCAACTCTACTACAAGACTGTACGGCTTACTATACGAGACATGTTTACTGACAACCATCTTCCTGTCTCTAGGGCTCCGGCGGCGGTCCGCAAGAGAACAACGTCACTGCTCTGCTGGTACGATCAACCCATGCTGGATGGGCCAGAGGGTCGGTAGTAGCACTTGATGCTGGTGTCCACCTATCGGCCATAACCCGCATACTCGAAGACACGCAGCCGGAAGGCCTGGGAACACGCATCGAGCTGCCGCATAAGCTCCAGGCTGGACCCTTTGCCGGCTTGGAGGTGAAATCGAAATCTCCTTCGGCCAACGCCGCCCACATTACAAGGCAGCTCATCGATACCTACCTCCTCACGCACCCCCATCTCGACCACATATGCGGCTTTGTCATCAACACGGCTGGCCTCCCCGGCTCACGCCCCAAACGGGTAGCCGGTCTCCCCTCGACAATATCCGCCCTGAAGACACATATTTTCAATAATGTAATCTGGCCCAACCTCTCGGATGAGAACAACGGTGCGGGGCTTATCACCTACATGCGGCTCGTCGAAGGAGGCAGCCCGGCGCTCGGGGAGGGTGAAGGCAAAGGCTACCTCGAGATCTCAGATGGGCTGGCCGTCAAGGTATTCGGCGTTAGCCACGGCCATTGCATCGAGCGACACAGCCACCGTGGTTCAGCATCGTCATCCCGACTTAACAGCACCGATGTGAGCATGATGTCTCCACGGGGCGTCCCCGGCAGTAACGCGGCTTCGGGTCCCTCTGCGCTCTTCCGTTCGACCAGCATGACTAGGATGTCCGGCAGTCAAGAACGGGAATCTATGTGTGTATACGACTCGAGCGCCTACTTCATCCGCGACGAACACACGGGACGTCAGGTCTTGATCTTCGGCGACGTGGAGCCAGACAGTATATCTCTGTCCCCTCGGAATTCCGTGATCTGGCAGGAGGCAGCGCCCAAGATCGTCAATGGGCAGCTGGCGGCCATTTTCATCGAATGCAGCTATGACGACAGCCAGACGAACGACCGGCTTTTCGGCCATCTGTGCCCCCGCTTCATCATCGAAGAGCTGCGGGCCTTGGTCAGCGAGGTTGAGCATGCACGTCAGGTTTCCTCCCGACTTGAAACGAATAAGAAACGCAAGAGGGACCTGGAGGAAGCACTGGGACGTTCGCCCAAGGTGGTGGCCAGGTCTACTGGCGAGGACCAGCCAGTCTCGCCCAAGTCGACGAGACCCTCTCCCAATGGTGCGCCAATGGCACCAGGCCCTGGCTCTTTCCCAGACGAACATCCGCAGGTGGACTCTCCGCACATTGCCACACCAACCGCCGAGTTGAGCCTCAAAGACCTCGATCCGGCCATGAAGGCTGCGATGCCGCACGTTCCTAGCTTGCATCCGTTGAAGGGACTGAAGATCGTCATCATTCATGTCAAGGACAACTTTAGTGACGGAGAGTCGACTGGAGAGATCATCTTGAGCGAGCTTCTGGAGTACGAGAGGGAGGTTCAACTCGGCTGCGAGTTTGTCATTTCCAAATCAGGTCAGAGTTTCAAATTTTGAAGACTTGTTGCTGGCGTGTTCGGGGGCTTTTTCTTTTCATTTTAGGATGGGCCAATCTAGTAGGCATCCTTCCGCCCTGTACGACTGGATGATATGGATCAAGGGGAGTTGTCGTTCTTGTGTCTTGCGCTATATGCACGCCCTGGTACTACTATACCTGGCCTGGGCCATGGAGTTCTGGCTGTTGTGGAATAATCGAGTCGGTTTGTTTGGTCTCGTCGGTGGCGTTAAGATGTGCATGAATGGTTCAGGTAGATAGCACGGTACACTGGCTCGAAGCCTTGTTTGTCAATTTCAGGAGAACGCATGAGAGGAACAGACTCTATATTTGTGTTCTTCATCTGAACAATACCCGCGCCCATATATGCCTTCCCGCTCCAGTTCGCATGTCATGAAGTGAAGTCTAGTAGTAGTCTACTGAGCCCGCGAAAAAACCCAGTCTAAAGAGGTATTTTCATGATGTCTCTCTACGCAGAGTTGTTGCTGTTGCCCTTCAGCTTCTCATAACCCTCCAGCCCTCCAACGTCTTTCTCGAAGATGGGGCGCGGGATCTCGAGCCCTTCGGTCAAGCGACCGTAGGTGATGCCGCCCAGCCTGCTCATGGGGCGCAGGACCTCGGGCGCCACGAGGTTGCGCTCCTCGTTGATGGCGTCCTCGCGGGCCCAGAAGCGGACGCCCTCGAGGACGACGAGGACGCCCGTCTTCTTGCCGGGGGTGGCGCGGCTCTCGAACTCGCGGGCGCTCTCGAGCTTGCACTCGACGCTGAAGACGGCCTCGCCGACGCGGGCGGCCTTGACCTCGTGGCAGTCGGCGACGGGGGTGAGGCCGCTGACGTCCCACTCGCTGGCGCCGTAGGGGGCGTCGACGCTGGCGGCGTTGGCGGCCTCGACGAAGTGCTCCGAGATGATGTTGACGACGCACTCCTTGCTCTCGACCAGGTTCTTGAGCGTGTCCTTGGGCCGCTCCAGGTTGCCCGCGAAGCCCAGCACGAACAGCGGCGGGTCGTGGTTCACCATGTTGAAGTAGCTAAAGGGCGCCAGGTTGGTGGCGGACCCGTCCGGCGACCGCGTCGAGACGAAGCCGATGGGCCGCGGCACGATGCTGCTGATCAGCAGCTTGTAGTTGAAGGGCGCCGGCCGCCCGGGCTCGTACGGGTCGATGGCCACGTGCTTCTTGCCGGCGGCCTCGTCGGCGTGCAGCTTGTTGGCGCCGCCGCCGAACTGCCAAGACGGGTCGGCCGTCTTGGTGTAGCGGAAGGCGGCCGACGTGTCCCAGTCCGGCCGCGAGTCCTCTACCTTCTTGAAATCCGGGTGGGGATTCCGCTTGATCAGCTTCTCCGACTCGGTGGAGATGGAACCCGACATGTTTCTTCTGGCGAGGATGAATTGAGGGGGAGGAGGTGCTGACCGATGAAGGAAGGCTGGTAAAGGGAGTTTGGCTATGGGAGTAGAAACAGTCTTGGTGTTGTTTAAAGTCACTCGAGTAAACACGCCAGGTCTTAACAAAGGCATCCCACGAGACGGAATGGATACAACAGTGCGGAGTGAGTGACAGTAGCTGAGTCAGCTTTTATTCATGAACACGCTGCTGGCATGGAAGTTATGGAGGTTCGTTACAAATTCCCGCTGTAAGTGGTTCCGCACTGGACGCCGTCATCGTTCAGACCCCGCCATCGGTTTCCGCTCGGCAATGGCTGGGCCTAGGTAATTGGCCGCAATTCCGTCCATATATTGGCGGCTATAACCGGGGACGGGCGATCTTGGGGACGAGCAAGAAGAACAGGCTTGGTTTCGACCAGGTGTCCAGGGATGAGATCTTTCCCTTGGTCTTATCCCGCCATACGACCTGTTCTCAATTCTAAAATTGCCTGGTTCGGTTTCGCAGGGTTTTTGCTTTGCTGGCTGGCTGGTGTAATTCCGCCATCTCTGCCTATTATTGGGTGACTTCAGCAGCCAATGGGATAAGCCGTCGGATCCTAATCCGTCTGGCCACAATTGACGTCAATGTGTGTATGTAGATACATTGCGTCTGCTGTAAATATTTCAATTGTACCAACTCTGCGCAATTGTCATTACGCCGTAGTCACAGCTATCCAAGTGTTGTACCAATACACACACACTGCTAAGCATACAAATGGTGGAGGCTTCATGCTGGCTTTCATGATGTGTCTATCGGGACAGGCGGGTCCTCGATATCTCCAAACTCATAGGCGAGATTTCACTATTGCAGGCTCCCCATTCAGAAGTTGCCAGACATGGAGTCCTTCCTCCCACCGATTATCGGTCCATACGTCTGTCCTACCATCGCTTCTCAGCCGCCTTGCCTCCTTGACTCCCTTCGTGCCCCATTCTACGCCATCCCCACGGACAAATGCTGCGAGAGCCTCGTTCCACGGCTTCAAGATTCGCTTGTCCTCCTTCGTCAAGCCAGGATACCAGAACCAGATTGCCATATCGGTCGCATGCGTCACGCCCCATTCCGGGGGGTAGCCGCAACAATCAGCTCGCCACTCGATCCGGTATCGTAGAAAGTCTTTTCCAGGCTGTAGACCGTGGTCTACCAAGGCTCGGTGGAATCCGCGTTCCAAGCAGTGGACCTGTAGGTTGGCATATGCATGCCCGAAAAAGTCTTGCCAGTCCTTCATACCGGAGGGCAGCGTCCTGGACGGTCCGCAGTAGTCTTCCAGCAGCTTCGAAACTGCGACTTCGGGGTAATCTGCACAGAGGCGGGTGTGCACACCCTCGAATGAGTTATGTGCTGTCCTCCATTGGCGATAGAGGTTGTGCTCGTCCTGGCATTCGCCATTCATCAGCTTCATTCCTCGTTTCTTCATGCGGCGCGCGAAATCGCCCGAGTTGATATGAGCTATCGTTTCCCGAGAGATAAAGGAGTCGTCCGTGGTTGCGCGGAACTCAGTAATGCTCATGTCCTTCTGGGCATCAATGAGCACCCTGGCGGGTGTCTCGCGCAGGCGCTTCAGTTTCTCCTCGCCCGATAAGCTCGAAGGGATGCCGAGGACAGCAAGCAATTCATCGAACTGTTTTTGCTGCTCAACGATGCCTTTTGCTTGAACCCCGGGGCCATTGCTCCACATAATGACGCGCTTGATGACAGCCTTGCCATCAGGCACGAAATAGAGCTCATGCGCAAGTTGCTGGAAGGTGCTGTGGGAACCGGCTGAGTAGCCACCGACAGTAATATTGCTGGGATCACCACCAAATGCTCGAATGTTGGAGTGTGTCCATTCCAGGGCTAAGCGTTGGTCCCAGAAGCCCATGTTACCGGCCGCATGACCATCGCGAGCAGCTTCATTGTGTAGCTCGGCGCTGGCGATGAAACCGAAGGCGTTGAGACGATATGCCGGCTGCACAATGATACATCGCAAGGCGGAATCATCCAAGAGATGTGCAATGGACTCGGGTGACATGTTCGGGTTTCCCCATTGCAAAAAGCCCCCATGGATATAGAAAAAGACGGGCCATCCATTCTTGGGGGCCCTGCCTGCTGGGATGTAGACGTTCAGATGCAGGCAGTCCTCGTTCCAATTCTCTTCGTTGCGCGAGTTACCCCAGGCCGGCTGTGGACAAACTGCACAGTCGCCTGTGAAATTTCCTGGGTTGGCTTTCGTGCCATATTTGTAATGGAGTGGAAGAGGTCTAGGACGCCTAAACCTGAAAGAGCCAAGAGGCGGTAGGGCGTACGGGATGCCGCCAAAGTACTGACCGACGGGTCCCGACTTTTTAGATAGAACAAGACCGGTGACAGAGCCCAGTTGCTGGGTATCAAGTGTGAGAGGAGCAGTGGTATATTTCGTTTTGGAGTCCATGTTGCCGTGAAACCCGCGACCTGTACGGAACAGGTATGGGTCGGTCGAACTAAGAAGAGCAGGAATGAGAAAGAGAGGGAGAGAGCGAGATAGAGATAGAGATAGAGATAGAGATAGGAGTGTCTTAATAAAGCACTTGCTTGATACTGCAACCCCGCCGAGCCGCTGCCGGCAGATAAAAACGGCCGACCGTCTCAAACCCCACGGCATGGCCCGTAAAAGAACCCATGTCTAGGGCCATAGCGTGCGATGGCGGTGTTGATAACATCAGCGAAACTTTGGGTATTTATCAGATTTGTCCGTTCTCCTTTCCTCCCACAGTCATCTACATGGTCACTCTAAAGAGAATTGGCTGGCAGAAGCCGGTGCCAAAAGTACGTCGTAGAAAGTCCAGCTGATATGTGACTAGGGGCCCGTACGACATCCTTTCTCATGTATTAAGTAATGTGTAGTAAATGGACTTGTGGTATCACCTTGTTCAATCCGACGTAGTTATACTAGTCTTATATACCGAGCTGGGAGCTGTCGGGTTGTCTACCGAGGTTCTCACTTGGCCTCCCTTGCAGTAGACGGGCTACCCAGCTGCGAGTATTACCTATCAATTGTAGGTAAGTAAGTACGTGCATAGTACCTGAAACGGGCGGGCTGGGGTGTCCCCCACGTTACAAGCATCTAGCGCAGCTTCAGATGGAGCTAGCAGGGCAGGGCCGTTGATAAGATAAGAGATTATAGATTTTAGTGCTGATACTGGTTCGCCGATAGAGTCATCTCATGCAGCATCTCGAAGAAGCTTGATCCGTGGGGCTGCAGCTTTGCGAGCCTACTACTACTTGGGTTGGCCATTAGTTGCTTCTGTTTCTCACTCCCTTGGAAGAATGCGCAAGGAGCCTTCATGAAGATTTCTCCCACGATCGAAAAGGCGCTGAAGAGGACTCCAGCGCTACACCCGCGTGTCAAAGGCAAGCCCTTATTTCCCAACCCATCCACCCTTCAGAAAACCCGACGGCCGCCTTCCCAGCCACGGAAACGACATCGTGAACCCGGCGGCCCCATGTCCGCCCAGAGGCCCTTTCTTCCACCCAGGCATCGCTTCCAATCCAATCAGAAGTCAACTTTCGAGGGTACTCAAATCCCCGACGGTCTCTTGGAAGCGAAGAAGGGAACGACTCTCAAGATCCTCCCAGTCCCTCCAGCTTCGCGCATTGGGAAGAGGCAGCCGTTTTTCTATCTCTTGAACGTCCCCGAAAGAGACCTCGAGGCCGAGAAAAAGGACGAGGCCGAGAAGCGAGCGCGAGCATTCGGAACCAAGATGTTGAACTGGATTCAGATCATTACTACTCCTACTGCAGATACACCCGGCACATGCCTGGTTCTTCACTTTGACGACCGACGCTATGTATTCGGCAACATCTCGGAGGGCACACAACGTGCCATGGTACAGCGCAAGATCGCCTTGAACAAGACGGAAGATGTCTTCCTTACCGGACCTGTGGACTGGCACGGTGCTGGCGGCTTGCTGGGCATGGTCCTCACACTTGCCGATGTTATTGCTAGCTCGAGGGAGCACCTGGGCGCACAAAACGCTGAGCGACAGCGCAAGGGCAAAGCTGCCGCCACCGACAAGCTTCTGTCAAGGTTGAACATACACGGAGGAAGAAATCTTTCCCAGTTCTTGGCTACTGCGCGGCGGTTCATTTTCCGGAAAGGCTTGCCGCTCAACCCACACGAGGTTCGCAATGACCCGCGCGCATCCAGCCAGGGTTCCAACGAACCCGATTGGGAAGACACAAATATCAAGGTCTGGTATGTGCCATTAGAGCTCACGGACAAGGCTCCCGTTGATGCGACCCGGAAGCGCAGCGCCGAGGGCACGCCAACATCGGACACTGTGGACGGTAGCAGCACCGAAGAAGAAGACTTCCAGGCCACTCAAAGCGTCGTGACTCAAATGTTCAACTCTGAGTGGCGAATGGACGCTCTGGTCGAGACCACTTTGCACGAGGCTAAGCTCCCGGCAAAGCTATTCGTGCGCGACGGGAATGGCCACATTCAGGTCTACGAAGGACCCTTGCCCGGCAGGGACGGAGACGTTCCGAATATCCCAGTTTTGGTCCGTCAGCCATGGCCAGCCGCAATGGTGCCGGCTCTCCCCCATACCCAACCAGCGCGCCAATCAATATGCTACATTGTTAAAAACCATGACCGCCGGGGCAAATTCGACCCCAAGAAGGCTGCGCAGTTTGACATACAGAAGAAAGACTACAGCAGTCTTACCAGGGGTGAAAGTGTCACCGCCAAGGACGGTAGTGTGGTCACCCCGGAAATGGTCTTGGGAGACACCGTTCTTGGAAAGGGCTTCGCCGTCGTGGACATACCCGACGTTTCCTACATCGAACCCCTGGTCAACCGGCCAGAATGGTCGAATGCAGAAATCATGGACAATGTCTGTGTGATGTTCTGGTTGCTTGGACCTGACGTGGCTACCGACTCCCGCCTGCAAAGCTTCATGAAAAAGCATCCCAAGATCCGCCATACTGTCTGCTCAGGGGACACTGCACCAAACATGCTTGCCTTAGAATCTGTGGCGACACAAGCGTATAAGCTGCATAGCATCGATCCGGAAAGATTTCCCTTGCCCTATCATAGCAACGTACAGACGCTTCACGGCCATCCAGTCAACGATTCTCCTGATGGGTATGAGGCTGGCCGGACTGGCAAAATGATACAGTTTTCGCCCCAGTTCCTGCACCAGGACGACAAAATCGTGGGATTCCCGGATCTTCAAAAACTGGCGGGGAGCGAGCCTCAGTTTCCCGAGGTTGCTGCCTTAGCCAACAAAGCAAGAGAGCGATTACAGGATACCGATTTTCTAGCGAAGATCGAGAAGGTGGAATCCGACATACCAAATCGCGATGCTGAGATCATCACTCTTGGGACAGGATCTGCGCTGCCTTCGAAGTATCGCAACGTGTCTGCAACCCTTGTGAAGGTACCTGGGTACGGCAACTACCTGTTCGATGCCGGTGAGAACACGATGGGTCAACTCCGGCGAGTGTTTGGAAAGGAGCTGCCTACGGTGCTACGGGACCTCAAGGCGGTGTGGATTAGCCACCTGCACGCTGACCATCACCTGGGAACCGCCGGTGTGATCGGGGCATGGAACAAGGAGACGAGCAAATCCAACCCCTGGGCCACGTTGCATGTGGCATCGCATATGCACATGCTGGACTGGCTCCGCGAATATGCTCAAGTGGAAGATTTCGGCTACAATCGCCTGACCTTCACCGAGTTCAGGAACTACGATGCGGTGACTCGAATCTCCAACCCTCGCCTCTTCAGTGCTGAAGAAACTCGAAGCCATGGCATTGAGCGCATTGATGCCTGCTTTGTTGACCATTGCCAAGGGGCTCTGGCGACAGTGTTTACTTGGCCTTCGGGTCTGAAGATTGCCTACTCGGGTGACTGTCGACCCAGCGACAGTTTCGTCAAGATTGGCCAGGGCGTTACCTTGTTGATTCACGAGAGCACATTCGACGACGAGCTCCAAGGCGACGCCGTCGCCAAGAAACACTCGACCATGTCGGAAGCCATCGATGTGGGCCGCAGGATGGGTGCGAGACGTATCCTTCTCACCCACTTCTCCCAGCGGTACCAGAAGGTGCCGATCATCGAGGAGAACCTGGAGGTCAAGCCCGACGCAGATGGTCAAGAGAAGGTCAAGCACGACGAGATCATCCTGGTGGCCTTTGATTACATGCGTGTCAAGCTCGGAGAGTTCAGGAAAGCGCAGGCCTTCCTTCCAGCTATACAAAAACTGTTCGATGATGTGACAGAGCAATAGACATGGGTGTATGCAAATACCACCCAACCCTGTGAATAAAGATTCCCCAACTCCTGTAATATTGGCAGCCATACCTATTCGTGAAATGTGATGGTCTTTTGAAGTTTGTCTATGAAGAGTTTTGGGGCATCTAAGGGGCAATACTGGCTATATATGGTAAGAGCAGTATATTTTCCTCATCCCCCCAACGTCCCCCTTTCTACTCGTCGAACAAGGCGTAGTTGGGACCGTTGCCCTCGCCCTCGCCGACCGTGGCCCAGCCGACGACGCCGACCAGCTCGCCGGAGCCGACGTCGCGCTCGAAGACGACGACGCGGTTGTCGTCCTGCAGCGCCGAGGCGACGAGGGTGCCGGCCTTGTTGATGTTGAAGCCGCGCGGGTTGCGGCCGCCGGCCGCCGCCGTCTGCACGTGCGCCAGCGATCCCGTCGACCGGTCGATCTTGAAGGTGATGAGCGGGTCCGAGGGGACGGCGGTGCTGTTGCGCGGGTCGAGGTTGGGCATCATCAGCGAGTTCTCGCCCCGCGACGAGGCGATGACGAAGCGCTGGTCAGGCTGTTTGGTCGCGGGTGTCAGTACGCGTGAGCGACACGATATTTATACATATAAAGGAAAGAGAAACTAGCGCTTAATGGGTGAGGTGAGATGATGATGGGCACTTACAGAGATCTTCAGCTCCGCGGCCTTGGTGCCGGCCGGGACGCTGCCGCCGGGGCCGTGGCTGCTGAAGTCGAAGAGGCGGGTCATCTTGAGCGCGCCCGGGGCATAGGTGACCTTGTAGCCGCTGATGGTGTTGCTGAGCTCGTTGAGGATGTAGAAGAAGGTCTGGGGGCCGGCGGTGGCGAAGACGCCGTGGCGCGGGCCCGAGCCCGGGAGCGCGACGACGGGGTCGATCTCGGTCCACGCGATGGAGCCCTTCTGGAGCGCGTAGACGCGGAGCAGGTCGGCGCCCAGGTCCGGGACCACCATGAACCGCTTGGTGGGGTCGATGATGGTGTGGTGCAGGTGCGGCACGTCCTGGCGGTCCGGGACGGGGCCGGGGCCGGCCATGGTGTACGTCTCGTTCTGGGACAGGGCCAGGTTCGACGTGTCCTTGACGTCGAAGGAGCTGAAGGTCGAGGTGTCGCTAGCAAAAAGGGGACGCCTCGTTAGTAGGTACGTATGGCATGGCCGCCAAAAGAAAACACTCACTAATGAGCGATGGCCAAGCCATTGTTGTTCGGTCCGTACAGCGTGGCGCTGACGGGGCTCTTGAGAATGGGCAAGATGTCAAGAGTCTTGAGCGTCGAGTCCTCGTTGACTTTGTACGAGGTCAACGAGCCTTGGCCACTCCAACCCTCGTTGAGGCAATAGAGGGTTGACTTCCCCTTATCCAGCGTCATCCATGTCGGCTCGGATCCGCAGTCCAGCGATTTGGAGGTGACGGTAAGCCCTTGGTGCGCGAGATCCAGAGTGTAGAGCGCGTGGTCGTTGTACGAGGTGGCCCAGAGTTTGACAGCCGCGGCGGGGGCTGCCACCAGCAGCAGGGACAGTAGCCCTTTGGGAGCGACGTCTGTCAACATAATGGCCACGATGAAGTGAATCTACTCTACACGGGCTTGCTTTGCTATTGAAGAAGACGGGCTGGATGGCTGGCCAGTGGCGGTATAGGTTCGGAACGCCATTGGCAAGGGTATTTATTCATCTACGGCAATGTCTTACTCGGCTTTCAATGTGACAGCAAAACAGACGGGGTGGTGGTGTGTTCATCCGCCGGCTGGAGGTTCCGAGCCAGTGATTTCCTGATTGGGTCACCTGCGAGGAATGCTTGGGTCATGCCGTGGCTCGCCTTTTGTTCCACGAGTCAGTGTCTTGCCTTTGCCCACATGAACGGAATGGTCAGCGCACGAATCGATCAGCATATCTCACGGATAAGGAGCCGGGGGAGCACAAACAAGCCAACTGGTGACAAGGTGTGGTGCCATGGATTGAGTGAGATTCAATGGACGAACACGGCTTTCCGCTATACTGTACATGGCTCTCAACGTGATCTCGGGTAGGGGGGCAGTCTGCCGTTTTCTCCGATCCCCCCCATTGGACATGTTATACAAGGAAAACCGGGTCGGGACCACGTCGGTCTGGAACAGACGGGAAGCAGTTCCTACGAGCACGGCGAGTCTGCATACTCCCCCGCACGATCGTGGCGTGGCAGATTTGGGGAAACAGGGGGCCCCGAATTTCTTCATCGCCCAGGCAGCCAGGGGTTTCACCTTGGCAAAAGACGCAGGCGAGACCAATGAGAAGCATGCACACCCAATCCGGCTGCGGAGCATACCGAATCATGGTCCTTTTCTGCCAAACGACCGAAAGACAGCAGGGACGTTCATCAACTTCTTACCCGTGTCCCCCGGTGTTTCCCCCACACCTCCCATCCGTCTTAGTCAGAGATCTTTCATTGATAAACCACTAAGCCAATGCTGTAACGACCTAATCTCGGTCAACCAGAGCTGGGAAAGGTACGGACGGGTGCTTTGGTAGGCGAAAACTCCACTCGTGAAACCAACTCGTGGAATCTTCATGACACGCAATAGAAATAGGAGGCCAGGGTTTTTTTGCTGTATTACTGCTAGTTCTTGAATAACTACGTAATAAGCCGAGCTGGTGAGAGACTCGTTGCGGCGATTAGCATATTGTATCAAGTGTGCAACTTCAGAACGAGGTCAACAAGACCAACCAGTATTGACCATGATGATACCTCAAGGGGCCTGTACATTCTTTGCATTAAGGTTTTAGTATTGCCAGTTTTGCCTCCGCTCCGCCTACCTCCATGCCCATCCACCCATTGTTATAGTCGAGATCACTCTACCAAATTATGTGAATTGTGGGAATCCAACCCGACCCTACGTGCCCCCGCCTCGCGAATCTCCGTTCTGCATGACCTGCGACCAGGTTGTGGCGTTGCTCTTGCTCCTGTCCTTGTAAGGGGTCGCAACGCAAGAGGCTGAATCCTCGGCCAGCAAGTCCGGGTCGGCGCGGCGACTGAGCGAGAGATCCCGACGCAGCTTCATCAACTCGTCCTGGTCCATCTGCTGCCGATGCTGCGGGTTCGCCGAATCCTGGTAGCCGCCGCCACCACCACGTCGAGTCCGGGTGCTCCCCTGTCGGAGGAACGGATTCTGACCGGGGTCGACCGCCTTCTTCTGTGCGAGGTACCGCTTGTTGACAGTGCGGGTTTGGTAGTTGGCGTCGTGGTTGGGATCCACCGCGGTGAACTCCGAGTCCGGGTACAACAGCTCGCGACGGTCGAACAGGGGCGGACGGTCCGATTGCCTCTCGACGGAGGTGCTGAAATCATGCTCGGAGTGTGTCCAGGGGTTCTTGAACTTCCTCTCGGTTGGTGTTAGACTGCCTTCGGTCGTGAGGGGAGACACTGGCCGGTACTCGTCCGGGTCGAGACTTGTTGGTACTGTTGTTGTTGGCGAGCCTATCATCGTCGACGCTGCACTTGATGGCCTGGGTGTTGTTGTGTCGGCATAGAAAGAAGACGTGGCTCTCTGCCCGAAACGCGACGGCACTCGTGGCACTGGCGGGGCGTTGGTGGCGGGCACACCACGGGGCAGCTCGGTCTGAACGGTCAGGTCAGTCCATTCCGATTTGACCTTGCTCTGTCGCCTGTCTGCTCGGCCCGTAGCCGACGATGGCTCGGCACCGCTAGATTTGGCCCAGCCGGCACGGACAGGCTGGTAGTCCTCTTCTGGAATCCTACCCTTTCGCAAAGGCTGTGGTACCGCCGACTTGACGCTGAAATGGCTTTTGGCTTGGCCCTTGGGGTGACTCTTGGCTTGGCTTTGCTCCTGGCGAATGGCTGGATGTATGTCGTCGGGGTCGAGATCGCTGCCGCTGGTTTCTCGGAGGCACTGGATGTACCATTGCGAAACCTTCCGGTGGCTGCTGTGTGCGCTGTAGCCGGCTCCTCGATCCTCGGGGTCCTGATCAAGGTCGTTTGCGGTCTCGTCTTCGTGCTCGTAGCTGTCGTCGTAGGCGCTGCCTACCATCGGATATCGGTTCGGATCCTCCTCGTACCCGTCATCCCCCGTCAAAGGCATGGGGTACCCGTGCTCCTCCTCCTCGTCCTCCTCCTCGCCAAAATCATAGTATGCACCATCGACGTCAGCAGGCGAGAGCGCGGGCTTGTAGGCGGCCATGTTGGCCATATTGGCAATACTGTCATCCCGGTAGACACTCTGCCGCGTCTCGGACTCCCGGTAGAGCCTCCTCTGTTCCCAGGCCGTCGCGTGGTCCACGTTGATCCTGGGCGCGGCGTTGGCGTGGCGCGACTGGCGCTTACCCCTAGTACCGCGGCCG
Source organism: Arthrinium phaeospermum (assembly GCA_006503535.1). Classification (NCBI taxonomy): domain Eukaryota; kingdom Fungi; phylum Ascomycota; class Sordariomycetes; order Amphisphaeriales; family Apiosporaceae; genus Arthrinium; species Arthrinium phaeospermum. The sequence continues at coordinate 1,381,784 of QYRS01000013.1, forward strand.
TCCGCTTCCCTGCCTCCGCTCTCGCGCTTCCGCCTCTTCCGTTTTTCCGTCGCCTGGTAGTCCCGCCAGAACGAGCGGATCTCGAGGTGGGCCGGGCGCATTTCCGTCAGGAGCTCGTCGATCCATTGCCGAATAGTCCGCTCCTCGCCGCCCCTCATCTGCCGGATCCAGCTGTCGACGAACCGCAGGAGGCGCGGCTTGTACCTCTTCCGCGCGTCGCCGGCGCGCAAGTCCTCCTGCCGCAGAGTCAGGGCAGTGAACAGATCGGCCAGGCAGCGGCCGTTGGCACCAACGGCAGCCAGGATGCAGGCCTCGCATTTGCTCACGACCCGGACGAAGCGGCTGTCGTGGGGGGCACACCCGAACATGCGATGGAAGTGCTCCTTGCTCATGAAGTAGGCCGTGACGGAGTCGAGCCTCGTGAGCCACGAAGCCATGACGGCGCCTTTGTGCGGCCATCGCCGGAGGCATTCCACGTGCTCGCCGATCTCGAGACAGAGCAGCCAGAAGCACTCGCGTATAAGAAAGGGGTTGAGCCGCTCGTGGCAACCGCAGAGGACCGCCCTCTCAGGCAGCGGGCGGGCCAAGTCCAACTCGCCAAGCACTTTGCGGGCATTGAGCGAGAAGCGCTTGACCTGCCGCAACAGACGGCTCTTTGGCTCCAGCAGCATCTCGGGTAAGCGCTCCATCTTGTCTTGCTGGCGAGAGAGCCATTTCTGCGAAGGAACGGCGATGCCATAGTTCGGCCGGCGCGAGAGAAGATTGGTCAAAGCATCGATCTCATCGTCCGTAAGTTTCCTGAGCGGAGCTTCCATGGCGTACGGCCCCTTATCGGATGCTTGAACTGATAGATTATACGGGCTTATAGCTACTGTACCTGACAGCAGCAATATGCAATTACGATGTCTTCAAATATGGGGGGAAAAGGCCGACCCCTGTAGCCAGGGGCCGCAGCATGCTATTTGTACAAATTCGACCCGACTCTTTGTCTGCAGTGAAGGATCAGATAGGCCCGCCACCTACCGTTGAGAGAGAGCTTTGATCGGACAGGCCCACGAACGTCAGTGCTTGTGCTTTGTTGGGCTTCTTTCGCATTCCATTGCCTCCTCGATGCCATCTTGCTAACAAGGCCATTGTTCCAAGCATGCGTTTGTCGTCGGATATGCCTGGGCACAAAGCATGACGCACAAGGTTACGATCCTGTAAGAAGCAGTAGTAGTAGCCAAAGACCCGAGGTAACCAAGAGAGAAGAGAAACCTCTAAGAACTTACAATAGTCATACGTCATGGCGGGATTCAATGTGCTGGACACATCCATCGTATAGGGATCGAATGCTGCGTATGGGGGCCAGGATAGGGAGGGAAGTGGCATATTAGGTGGCAGTCAACTCAGCGAAGTGAGGATGGCCTGCATTTCCATTAAACCAGGGATATCTCCCAATGCAATCCTATATACTGTCGAAGTATCGCAACACTCTCTGCGCCACGGTCGAGTGGGATTGTCTTCTCTATGCAGATACTTCCAATGCCATGCCATGTTCTTGCACCGCCTCCAAAGCAACCACTTCAACGCCTATCCCTCTCAAAAAAAAAGTTTTTAAAAAAAAGCATTCATGAAAAGCCTCGCGGAGAAAATATGACTAGACATGTGCATCGTAAGTATCGCTGCCCACCGTGGTATCAATGCTGCTAGTTTGCCCTTGCTTTCCAACATCTATGAAAGACTCAAGGGCGGTGCTCGGGAGTGAGCATATTCCGGGTCGGCCCTCAGGCGCTCCAGCCTGATCTTGGCCGCCTCCGTGCCGTCGTCGGCAATGGCTGGTTCCTTGAACCACGGATGGTCAAGCGCTTGCCGTGCTGTAATGCGCTTCGCCGGATCATACACAAAGATCTTTTCAAGCAGATCCAGAAACGACCTCAAAAAGGGATTGTGCGAGGGTATAATGTCCTAGAGAACCATTAGCGACCTTCAAACGACCGACTTTCACACGCTCGCATTCAACTTACATATAGACGCTTCATGTTCTTGACAAATCTCCGCGAGGCACGGGTTGTATCCGCAGTGGGGTAGTCGAGCTTCAGCCGTTTGAAATATCTGGGATCCGTTAGTCAACCGGTCACCTCCGTGAAGAGGATTGTCATCAGGACGTACTTGGCTGCGGCGTTGCCGCTCGAGCTACTAGAGCGGTTGCTCATTTTCGTAACCTGCTGTGCGAGGTGCTGATCGACTCGCTTGTCACAAACATTCTCCATCATTGCCAGGTGCTCGAGATTATCGTGCGTCTGGAACAAAGCATCGCCTGTGAAAAACTCGACAAGAATGCAACCGATACTCCAGATATCACAGGGAAAAGACCATCCAAGACCCAGGATGATCTCAGGGGCGCGGTAATGGCGAGTGGAGACCACGGACGAGTGGTACTCGTCCTCGAAAGTTGCTGAGCCAAAATCGATCAGTCTGATCTCCGTGTCGAGCAGAACCTTGCGCTGGTTGGCCTGTCTAGGAGTCCCAGATGAAGACGAAGGTATTCTGCGGTTATACGTGAACGTCTGATAGGCGTTGTCACATAGAAGAATGTTCTCGGGCTTCAGATCGGTGTGGATGAGGTTGAGGTCATGGAGGACTGGGTGGGTAGTCAGCATACGAGAACATTTCATCAAGATGGGTATGCCACTTACAAGCCACGCTCGTCAATAATTGACGGGCAAAACTCTGGATCTGGCTGTTGGGGAACGGGACGAAGTTGTTGCTCTTGAGGAAGTCGAAGACGCTGGAGCCAAGCAGATCCATGACGATGCAGATGTGGCCTCGGAAATCGAAACAATCTCGCAGATGAATGCATCGATTCCGGTTTTCCTCGTCATTCGCCTTCAGAGTCTGCAGTACTCGCAGTTCGATCCGAGAGGCATCTCGATACTTCTGGACGGACCGAATGATTTTGATGGCAACCAGCTTGTTCCGTTTCCTGTCGCGAGCCTGGACCACTTTGCCAAAGGTTCCTTGGCCAAGTAGTTTGTTGATTTGGTCTGGTCACCTGTTAGTTCTCACACCGGACAGAAAAGCTAAGGCTCTAGGGATCTAGAATGCAACATACATTGTTGGGTGATGTCAGCATCGGGCACTACGATGTAGTGGCCGTCTTCGTCGTCGACTTTCACATTGGAGTAACGCTTTCTGGGTGTCAGTAAGGTGCTTCCGAATCGATTGGGAGCGGCGGGCCTCACATCTGTGACCACTCGAACGGCTACTTCAGCCGACTTCTTAATTGGTTTCTGGGGAGGCCTGTAGCTGATGTACGCATCGCCAAGGGCCTCGAGGTCTCTGCGTTTGGCCTCTTGGGCGTGTTGTTGACGCGTTCGTTTCCGTTTTTGCCCGGTGGCCGAAGCCTGTTCATAGTCGTATTGGCCATTGGAAGAGAGGGAGGCGAGTGACGTGGGTGCAGTGGTGTTCTGCGCCGAGGTAGTCCGATCGGTCGAGGAAGTGGCACTATTGGGAGTAGCAATGTGCGATCCATTGACGATTCGGCCACCGTTCACATAGCCGTCTTCCTTTCTCCTCTTCTTGGCCACGTGCCGAGTACTAACACCAGTATCCGACCCAACTATGGTGCCGTTTGTGTTGTAAGTTGTTGTAGAGTAATTGGAGGAGAGGTTGTCCTTGATATCGCCCTCAGGTTCGGGAGTATCATCAATGACGATGACTTCCTTGGGCACCCCGTTCTTATAGAACTCGGTCCAGTCGGGACCTTTGGATCGCCTCCGCTTCCGCGCAGCGTTTTGGCTCGAAGACGGTATGGACATGTTGTCGAGGTTTGCGTCAGATCGTGGAGTTGACGCCGACTCCGAGTCTGTTCCGTGATATTCGTGAGTCAATCTAGACGCCGGTGCTCCTGTGGAAGCTACCGAGGCCGCGGCTCCATTGGCTGACCGTCTATGCGACGGCTGCTGAGGGCCACTGATGTAGGTCGAGTACGAAGCGGTAGACGCAGGGGCGTGACGACTGGACGTGCTGGAGCTGGATATCGTTGAGGCCGGCGGCGGGATGCCAGAGGGAGAAGGGAGAACGTGAGATGCCGGGATCGTTGAGGGTATTGCGGCGGCGTTTCGATAGGAAGCAGAGTGTACGGGACTCTGCAACTGCGGGTATGGCGGGTAATGGGCGTGGTGATGGGCGTGGTGATGACGATAATGATGGGGAGGAATGGTGGCCGTGGCAGTAGTCGGCGTTGACATTGTTGTGGAATAACAACAGGCGGCGCCTTTTGCAAGGACACTCGACTGATGAGGGTCCTCGGTTGTGGTGATATGAAAGAGAAGATTGAGGGAGTGTGTTTCGAAAGGGCCGCAGTTAGCAGGTGCCCACTCGAAATGGATGATGTCTGCCCTCTACGTCCTACTCCGCTACCAACTGTGGGAGTGCAGTAATGTATTGCCGCTGCGACTCTCTTACTTTCAAAGCGCAGCGCCAGTACCAAAGGTCAAGTTGGGGGCGCTGGGGCAGCCTTTTTCCGGGTCGGACGTCGGCAGGGTCTGCTTGCCTGTCTGACCTGACTGGCTGACGTTCCACTGGAATGGATGGGGTCGAGTCTCAGTGGCTGCGAAGAGAGAACAGGGAAGGGGGGAAAAAAAATAACAAAACGACCAGGTGCTGGGTGGCACAGTTGCAGGGCCGCCAGCAGTTGTGATTTCAGGGCACTGGTAGCGCCGAACAATCACTAACCTTAGCGTTAAGGCTTGAGTCTGTAGCAGACTGTGTCGCTAAGCAGTTGCAGGTAACCCAAGCTTTTAGGTAGGTAGGTGCTGGTATGGGATATGTCGGGTTACGGCGATGATTGTTTTGAGCCAAAAGATACCAGGGTTTCTTTCGCGAGAAAGAACTGTATGCTTCTGCAATAAGTGTACCGTCCAGCTTGAAGTTGATATGTAACCTCAAGGCTGCTGTTTTTGCTGGTAGGACCCAGGTAGGTAGGTGCCCTTCCTCGGTGGTGCGCGGCAGAGAATCTGGACGTGTAGACAGGCTGGTGTGGATGCTCAATCGTCGCGAAGAATTGAATATTCTGAGTTCCGAGCTCGAATAATCTGCGAGATATGGCAATTCTGCGAGATGGAAGCCGTGATTGTCATGCAATTGTCGCTGAATTGGACTGGTCGGTGGTTTTGTGGTTGAGGAAGTCGTGCGTGCACTGCAGTGGGTGAGGTTGAACCGGCGCGGTACAGTGCAGTCAGTCAGTCAGGCAGTCAGTCAGTGCCTCCACGAAGATGCCCTTATCGTAAGTGCATTACGTCGGGGAGGAAGTGCGATGGTGTGTATGAGGGAGAGCCAGCTGGGTCGGGGAGGGAATAGTTGCAAGTCCACACAGAGTTCGCTCTGGCAGAGATGGGAGAGAATGAGTCGAGTTGGAAGTGAAGATTCGACAGCGAGGAGGAGGGGCGTAGCGCGCGTGTTGTGCGGTCTTCCCCTTCACGCCGGCTTTGTCGTCAAACTAGAACGAGTTGGCCTGTGATGTCGGGTCGGCAGGCCTGGTAACATTGACGGTGGCAGCATGGTGTCTGGGTCTGGGTCTCGAATTGTACGGTAAGTAGAAGCTGCACGGCACTGTACGCTTCACAGCGCGCAGATGGGTGATGATGGCACCCACCAACCCCAAATGCTTACTGGGTGGGGCGCTGGCGTCGCTTCACGCTGTTCGCTCTGGTGCGTTCCGCCGCCAGACTGCTGTTCGTCTGATTAACGTTGCTTTCACACGTTCCATCTACTGAAAATGTCTATTAATGGGTATCTCGACCCTCTATGCCTTGGACACTGTGTTTTTTTTTTTGCAAGAAGCCCTTTCCTGTATATGACATTCCTTACGTGAATTTGGGTGTCTGCTCATCCACAGCCCAAGGTAAGTAAGTACATAAGACAGACTTACACCAGCCTCGGGAGGGCAGGACTTTGACAGTGAGGGAATGCCACCGTGCTCAGAACCTTGGTCGTGTCGAAGAAAGCTGCCCACAATACAACGCCTCCGCCGATGTTCAAGCTTACATGTATGTAGTTATATATAAAGTAAGTGCGTATAATGCTGAACTTTAAATGACTTATACAATGTCGGTAGAAGCATGTCCATCAGAAAACAGGTGCTGGGTGCTGCCTGCGCTATCGCCGATGCTGGAAATTCCGAGTAAAGCAACAACAACAGTATCTGCGATATCAAATCTGTTGGGGGCAAGCCTGAGATGCAAACGATATGCTCCGTAACCTACATGTCTGTCTTATCGACTCTAGGTGCATTCTGTGTCCGTTTCTTGGAATCAGAAAAGTCCCTTTAAACAACAGTCTGCCTGGCACGGTCCTCGGATTCGTTATTCTTGGGTTAGCTCTCTGCAGCAAGTGGCCTGCCTTATTGGTATCGGTAGTGACCATTAAACGGCACCTATCGGAGCATGCCTGCCAGTGCCAGGGTTGCGTTATCATGGCAACAGAACCCGGCCATTTTCTTTTGACTTGCTCCTGTAGTCCGGAACCGACCATGGATGGTCTGTAGAAGTACCTGTATGTATGTATGTAGGTAGGTATGCAAGCCTGCCTGCTTTGCAATCTCATCTCACTACCTCTGGCGAGAGAGGGGTTTTGTTTGCGTTCGTTGCTGCAGTCCGTTTCTATGACAATCCAGCATTGCCTTCACACCAAAGCACTGCACTGGTCAAGGTGGCCGGCCGGCCCTGCAGCAAGATTAGAAAGAGTGCCAGGTCAAAGAGACCAAAGGTCACAGACAACATATCATTCTTGTGCATTCTTAGTACCTTTTGGCGTGTTTCTTCTCACGCAAGGTACAAATGTTCATACATACATGCCTACTTACATGTAAGTAGGTACTGTATCCCAGCTGCTGTTGGCTCTCCAGGGTAAGCATGGGAAACCACTCGAAGGATCTGACAACTGTTGTTCCTTGGGCTTTCTTCTTCTAGAAACAAAACCGCCCTCGCTCCATTCGGGCAAAGTTTACGGTTTGTTCCTCGCGAATGCACGAGAGCCCCCCTCTCCCTCCCCTCCCTCTTCGCTCAGCCAAAGCGCCTGACGACCCTTTTGTGATGACCTGGTTGGCCAGCAACGAACGACCGACCCCCCTACAGCAGGATATCACACTCACACTCATTCCCTAGATCAAGGCATGGCAGCATGGCAACCTCTGCTGCTCGCTCTTGGCCCCTTGTGGAATATAACTCACTCGCCCAAGAGACAGCAATGGCAACCTACGTGAGTCGAAAGAAGGGAACAAACAAGCAGAGCAAGTCTTGGCAGGCTGGCCTACAGTACCTGGGCATCCATCGCCAGTGGCTTGACATCGCCTATGCAGGTCTCGCAGTAGTGCCACGGCCGCTGCGCGGGACCCTGGCTTGGGACGTGGAGAGTGACTGGCTGGCTGTCATTGCTGAGTTGGTGTGTGCCGCAAAAACAGCCATTTTGCTCTGCAGGGTGGTTTGGTGATCAGTGAGGTTTAGACGGGTCCCCCATAAGCCATCTGGAAGCTGACTCGGGATTCCTCGTTCCTCAGAAGTAAACGCACACATCCAAGTGATTGCGGAGTCTGCGAGGCCTGCGGTGCTGGGCTATGTACGTACGCGCTTTCGTAACGAGACTAGTGAGCCCCAAGCAAGCAAGCATTGCTGCCCACTGACTGGAACCTTTTTGGGGGGGCTTCAAGATCCTAGATCTTACACCTTGGACTCTAGATCTGCCAGCCAGAAATACCTCAGTGAGGTATGTGAGTAATACTTAGTTGTATCCTCTCGACTTCTCCTCTTCTTGTTCTTCCACCAGTTTTCAATTCGGACTTGGCTATTCATTGAATGATCGATAACGGTACAGGCAGGGTCTTGCGTGTCTAAGACGACACTGTGCCACGCCTGATTTGATAGACAGAGACGGGCACAGTTGAGGCATCCATCCACCCACATACTACTATGTGCTCCCTGGCTTGATTACAGCCTTTTCGATAGCCAGGCCGCCCTCGCTCGTCGGTCAGTCGTCCAACCTTAATGGCAGTGTATCGAGCAAGGGAGTAAGGCGGAATTTAGACACAGCCAATGCTTCCGGTGCGACGCAGGATGACATGACCATGAATTCCCTCCCCTCCCATCCCCCCATGCCCTCTCCCCTCTCGACGGTGGCAATTCTCTTTCTCATTTGAGGATGGTGGGCGGCTCTCTTCCGTTGCGGGTGGTCTGCTCGGGTGCTCGCTGTAAGCACTACTAATACCTACCTAGCCTACTTGCCTACTTGCCTACCTACTTTACTTCATCATGTAAGGTGATACGCATCCATCTCTCGTAGGCGGTCTACGCAGATGGTCGCATACGTCAATCCAGTTAGGTAGAAAGAATGGCACCTTTTCGGCCATTTACCCGTGCAACAATCGCCTCTTTTGCTGCAGCGACTCATCCCATCCCGTCCCACCTCGTCCAGCCATTCACCCTTTCCCCGCCGTTTGCCCTGCGAAGGCTGATCCACATGGCGTAGGAGCCCATCACCACGTTTCTGGCTCCGAGCGCAGCCAACGTCGTAAATGGATGGAGCCCGGTTGGGTATTTCTTTTTATTTTGTCAGCGGGCCCTCTTTTCCCTCGCAACAGATGTGCCAGGGTGCCGGGAGCAGTAGATTTTAGATTAAAATACAGCGTCATCTCGGATTGTTTCTGCTCGGAGGGAAATCTTAAGAGGAAATTTCCCGCCCTGCAATTGCGAAATTCGACAATGTCCTTCACGCGGAGATAAAGCGTTATATCATCATTTCGTCCATTTGCAACAACCCTAGCTTAAGGGGTTCCGACGTCGTGAAGATGGGTTCCTTCATCTGCTGCGAGCACAGCTGGCCGTCTAAGGTCGTAGGTAAAAAGGGCCCAGGAGCCCGTGAGCCTTCCACCTACTCCTCCCGTCCCGATCATCGCAGTGGCAAAGCAAGCGGGCTGGGCTAGTGCTGCCCTGTTTCTCGGCACGTACAACCATACAGTGCGGTACAGTACAACCAAAAGTCGATCGCAGTGCATGTCCAGAAAGCCTACACAAATCTTATCTCATACTCTTCTACTCATCATCATGAGAGCCATCTCACGTAGTAGTAGTTGCATTTCTGAGTGGCACAAAGCATATGGTATAAAACTTGCCGTGGCTCCTCGGCTTAGAAACGTCAGACGCAAGTCAGCCCCAAACAGGAGGCTGTCTGTCGTTTTATCTCGACACCCTCCGTATCAAAAAGCGGATGGGTGAGACGGGAAAACTGGATGGGGCCTCAGCTCCTTCCTCTTCCTCACGGACTCTTGTTAAATTGAAACATGAGGCTTCGTTCGCCCGCGCAGGTTCTGCCGGCCTTGGTAGGACGTGTGACTTGCGACAGACAAATTCCTACTTAAACTGTTTGGAAAATAAGGCGGCGAGACGGACTCAGCTCCTCCTATCGTGCGAGTGAGGTCTGTTTCCCTGGCCAGTGGCCCTCATGGTTGATGGGACGCGGGTCAGAGTCGCCACTTTACTCGGGACGGAACCTGGGGCGCCCCGGGTTTAAGGGTTCAAGTGATGCGCGTTTCACCTCATCTCGAACCGGATCGACGGGTGGAAGACGGCCTTGGACGGGTCCTGTCGATCTGGGATGCGTTTACCGAAACCAAACAAACGTCCGCGAATTCGGATTGTGCTTCCGCCCTTCGCGCTCATCACTAAAGTAGGCAAAGATGCAAGAACATGCGCCGCCGTGACAAAAATAAAAAAAAATCGAATTCTATGCAAGTCTCGCAATGGAATCTCTAGAAAATCATCAGAAATAGTAACTCGCAGGACCCCCGGCTCCCAACGCCACTTGATGCAGGTAGTTTGAGAATGCAGCCCACCCCTTCTCCATGGGAGAAAGGGGTTTCTAGGAAAACTCCCAATCAAATCAGATACCTCTGTTGAACACGACCATGCCTCCCTCTCCGCCCTTGCCGTGAAACTCCTCCTCGAGACTACTGGCGCTGATGCGCTGCCTTGTGGGGAAGGCGGCCAGCGCAAACGGCAGCGCAAGGTAGCTCATACCCAGAATCAGGGCCAAGTTGACAGGAGTCGTGTACCGCGGGTTCTTCTTCAGCCAGTCCGTCTTTTGCAGCCGCACGAGAACCAGCGGCGGCACGACCATGATCGGGCTGCTGTTGAGCACGCGGCTCAGCGCCGTCTCACTAACCGCCAGCGTGGCCGCCTTCTTGCTCCTTCCCAGACTGGCAACGTCGTTCTCGGCCTTGCCCTCCGCCGCCAGCTTCGCCTTGTCCTTCCCCGACAGCACGGGGAACACGTCGATACCGGTGCGCATCTCTTCGCCGCGCATGAGGAACACGTTCAGGAAACCAGCAGATGCGACAGCGGCAAAGGGGACAAGTCGGCCGAGGACTGTACGAGTGGCAGGCGATACCCGCTTGAGACGGGGGACAATTGCGTTGAGGCCCACGGCCACGGAACAGGAGGCGCCAACGGCAAGGAAGTAGGACTGTGCGATCTTTCCGTACGAAAGAGGGGTGGATTTGTTGGCGTTGGCATTGTTGATGGCGACGTTCAGGGACTGGTTAGCGACTTGCCACCCTATCGTTCCCGCCGTCTGTCATGGAGTTGGATCGTTAGCATATCTGCTCCCTAGCTGGATCCGAAGGTATCGGTTTCTGCTAACCTGAAGACCAGGGGTCAGCATACCTGCCGTGACCACCAGGTTAGACAATGCGAAGCAGGACATGCGGAACGGCAAGAGAACTGGCTCGCCAGTATCTACAGAGATATTCCAAGGTCAGCGCTCGGGGTCTTGAGGGTATTGGTCGTTTCCAGGTGTTCTCCGTACCGGGATGGAGCGTGGCGTCCACAATCTTCTTTGCCTTCCACAGTTCCGGAGTCATGCTCTGGATTTCGCCTTGCTTGTATGCGACCACCAGCTTCTTCGCCTGCTCGAGGCCACTCTTGCCGGCAAGTAGGGTCCTGCAAAAACCATTCCAACGGATTAGCAACACGACTCCATAGTAACGGAATAGCCCCGGGCCTTTTCAGTAGAGTATCCAACGAGTCGTGTCCATTGAAGCCTGCCAACCCCCCCTTTCGAGGTCTGACAGTTCTTCCCCGACTTACCTGGGATCTGTGATGCCAGCTGTCTGCTTGACACGGCCCCAGTACGTGCTGAGATCATGCTGCGACTCGGGCAGCTCGCGGTTGCCGGGGAGAGAGGACGACATGTTGTTGTCTTGGCCGTTCCAAATACCGGGTAACTTTGTAGTGTGTCGTCTGCAGGCAAGCGCAAAGATCAAGGGAAAGTAAGAATTTAACGAATGCGACAAACAGGCGGTCGGACAACACCCCAGGCCGGTAACGAATGCTGCGCGACTCTTTGCGACGACGTCGTGCCTCGTGACTGACTGTGTGCAAGGAAGGGCATAATTTGTTTCCCTGTGGTGGGCGGCGGCCCGAGATCGGGGACCGCGCTATCTTAAAAAAAAGCCGCCCCGCTATCGCTATCGCAGATCGCGGATCACTGCACTCTAGTAGCACTTGCGCCATGATCCTTGCCGGATGCCACGAGATAGGAAGGATAAGTAATGTGCGTTGAAGAAACATCGGATGTATGTATGTGGTTGAGACAGGAGAGACGGCATCTGCACACGTTTGCAGCCGCATCAATTTTGATGGTTGACAGTCCTCTATTTGCGCCGATTTGTTCAAACTGTCCTACTTGTTGTATCCCTGATCCCAAGAACGTTTCCAGTGATACTCTCTTGGCATACAGAACTGATGCCCCTAGTCCATACCTTCCCAGCCATGGACTATAACAAGCCGGAGCCCAAACTAGAATAAGACTATATCGTCTACTATAGCCGGAGAGGAGAGGGAAAAGGAGGGGGACACAGAGAATAAGCACATAATGGAGAGAAATGGCTCACAAACAGCAACTAGTGTAGTTTTGAACTGAGGGGCTACTGTTGTGAAGGACCGCAGATGCAAGGGCCGGCCAGGAATCGTTTCCTTTCGTGTGGTGTGATGGATTATCGGGACATTTCGGTTTTATAAGGCCTCAGATTAGTCGTCCTTTGACATCTTCTGTTCCCATAAATAGAGAGGTATGGCGGTGAAGAACGACGAGGAGCGAGAGAAAGCTGGAAGTAAGATGATGTCACTTGGTGACCCTGCCTCTCACCCGATTAACTGCGACGGCCCAACACGAGGGACTTCCGTCGGTTCACGGATGATGGATTAGTGGTGTTATTAACACGGGATCAACGTATTATTGCTGCCGATCTGATGGTGGTGCCTGCCACGTATGGAGGAGAAAAGCGGGCGAATCTGACCCAAAACCCGTCATTTCTCTTTCGGCGGCCGATTTGTGCCTGGAGGGACTTGGCAATGTCACAAAGGGTATAAACGAAGATATAGATGCAAAACAGATCCGCGATAATCTATAACAACCTGTATGACGAAAAGCGGCAACTTTAAATTTGAATAAGGAGATTCGTGGCGTTCATATCGTGATTCCTAAATCTCGTGACATCTTCCCAGCATCAAACGCTCGGTCTTCTGCTACTCCCAACCTCCCCGCCTTCAACCTTCATATGTCATCATCCTGCAGCGGCGCCCAGTCTCCACGCCGCCCACAATCGCCGATACGATGTCCTTCCTCTAGTGGTAGTAACAAAAAAAAAAAGTGTGAAACCAATACCCATCCAACACATCATCGGTCATTTCCCTATAACTAGACCAGATAATCCCCAGGAAAGACGAGCTTCACCGCCCAACCACCATCATGCAAGTAAGTGTGTACTTACTACATGCATGTCATGCTCCGTTTCCCACGGCTTCCGGTCCCAACCGCAAAGCCTCCCCATGTGGAACAAACGCCCATTCGTCTCAACCCTTGTTTCGGCTCGCGGTATGATAGGTTCGATTCTCGGACAACGTTGCTTGTCGCTCGGGGGCATTATGCACCTCCGTTGATCGACCAGCTCCCACAATGATGACACCTGCAGTGGTTGTATGGACACGCACATGTATAAATACCGGGGGTTCCGTTGCGTTTTAGTGAGCGTTATTGCTTTCTTTCTTCTGTCAACCCATCTCCCCCGCGGCGCCAGGATGCTGCATCCCGCTAGGTGATACAACACCAATGGCGCATCGAAGGAGAATGGGTTTACGCACGTCCATGTAGAACTGACCCCGGTAATCGTAGAGGTCCATACAAAACTGCAGTAGTCATCATCGTGAGGATCTGGCCAAAACCAATGGAGACAACAGCCCGTCCCCGCCGCCTTTTTAGTGGTCATGGTGGCGTCTGCGGCGCCCGTCTGTCACAAAATAAGTAAGATCAGTTGAGGTTGCTCAGGTACACATATGAATTTTTGTTGCTGGTAGGGGTAGTTAGAAGCAAAAAAGAAGCATTTTATTTTCAAGTAGGTTGAAGAAGCAGTCAGCACAAGACACACTGGCAGACTTTCGGCTGCCGAAACTCAAGCCATGGGTTTCAACATGAACCCAGTAACAAAAACGCCAGCCCAAGGATGGTTTCTAGAGCCATCTTCGTCAAATGTCGTAAAGTCGTGATATATCCTGATAGCTCTTCCATCTTTGTGGGAAGCTGGTCAAGGAATGGAAAGGCGGGCAGTAAATGGTGGGTGTAGGGCTGTAGGACAAGAAGCCATGCAGCTCCTCAGTATCTCCTATCGTAGCCGACAGGAGGCGCGGGGAGAGTGGCCGAGTACGGGTTCCCGTCAGAATAGCGGGGACCGTAGTCGTCGTCGTACCGGCTCTCGCGCGGAGAAGCTGGCGAGCGCCAATCGTCGTCCCTGGACCTCCCATGGTAAGACTCATTGGCCCGCTTGAGCCGCTCCATGCGTCGCTCGTGTCGCCTTTGTTTCTCTTGGTTCCATTCCTTGACCTGGTGGTTCTGCTCGCGAGCCTCTTTCATTTCGGAAATGGCTCCCTTGATACCCATGGCTGCGATGCCGACGGATGCGGCATCTTGCATGATGGCCTTGGACTTGAGTTTCTTGGCTTCCATGGGAGTGAGTCTCCCTTCCTTGACCGCCTTGTGTCTTGCATTGCGCTTCTCCATACTCGTATAGACACCATGTGCTGCGTGGATCGTTGCCACGGTGGCTAATCCCGTGGTTATCATTTGCTTACCTCTCATCTTCTTCGCTTGCTTCTCGTCATCCTCTGAGTCGCCCAGATCACTGCTCGACACCGAGCCGGATCTGCCACCCCGTGTATGCGATCGAGACCTGCTGCGGCGTCTGGCAGTGGATCTGTCATCCTCGTAGTAGTCGTCCGGACCTCTTCCTCCTCTCATGTATCCCCTAGAGGTGTAGTCGTCCTCGTAGGGGTCGACGCTCCGCCTCCGGCTCTTCCGGGATCGTGTGTCATCGTAGTCGTCTCTATCTTCAGCGGGTCCGCTTCCAAGGCCGAGCTTGGCCAGACTGCGGCGCGCCCCGTCCACAACGCTTCGGCTGCGGCTGCGGCGTCTGTCCCGCGAGCCGGCCCGACTGTCATAACGACTATCGAATGAATCGACGCTACCACGACGACCCCGAGAACGAGAATCCCGGGAACGAGAATCGTCACCCTTGTCTAGCAGCTTTTTAGCACCCAGGGCACCGAGACCGGCAGTAGCAAGAGCTGCGAGACCATTGCCGCCGCCGCCACCACCATCGGAGCGGGCGCGCGACCGGGATCGGCTCCGGCCGGTCTTTCTGTCCTCCTCAATATCCTTCCGGGAGCCGTTCAGAACACGGTTGCCAACAAGACCACCAATGACCGATTCGATGAGGTGGCGCTTGCTGTCCGACTCGGGGTTGTGAGCAGCGTCGATGGTGGCAGCACCAGCAGCAGCAGTGACGACGCGCTTCATCTTCTCTCCCTTCCAGCCACCAGGCTCCCGGGCAACCCGGAAAGCTTCAGCGGCACCTGCGACGAGGGAGGCTTTGGCGGCCTTTTGCATGCGACCGGCGGCGTCATTCCTCGACTTGCCCGAGTCCATACTGCCCCGGCGGCTCCTTCCCTCTGAGCGGCGGTCATCCTTGTCGCTACCGCCGCCCGTCAGGGCTTTTATGGCACTACCCAGGCCGGCCGCAGAAAGTGCATTCTCGAGGAAGGACTTGTTGCCTTTGCGGCTCCGGACATCCTCCTCGTCGTCCGAATAGTACTCGGCAACGCGTCCGTCGCGGCCTTTGTGGACGACATAGGTCGATTTCTTCTCGTCCTTTGCGGCGTATTTGTTGTAGACGTCAGCACCTTGATAACCGGCAAGTGCACCAGCTGCTCCTAGCGCAGCTGTCGCGGCCAGATTGCGGTCGACGACCTCGTGGCCCTCCTCTTGGGCCTCGCGACGGTCCCAAACCTCCTTGGCGCCAGCAGCAAGAACGCCGCCCACGACGGCGGCGATAATCTTCTCCTGCTTGTTGAGGACGCGTTTGCGGGTCCGCTCCTCCTCCTCGTAGTAGACGCTTCCAGCCTTCCTGGAGCCACGGTGACCGCCTCGGGCTGCGCGGCTGTCGTAGCGAGGGTCGTAGTAGTCATCATAGTAGCCTGGCTCTGCCGAGCGGGCGCGGCGGACGTCCCGCGAGCCAGAATAGCCCGGAGGCGGGAAGTCCCGTCGGACTTCCTCGATAGAGAGATCGCTGTCCTCGCGCCCCCGTGGGACGAGATCGGTACGGCCAGAAGGATTGACTCTCAGGTACGTCTCTTGTGTGTCGACGTAGCGTGGCTCTCTGCCATCGCGGCGTTCTTCGCGCCGCTCTTCCTGGTAGTATCGCCTGGTATGGCCCCGCGATGGGGGGTCATGGGGGTCGTAAGCCGACATGATTTACACCTTTCTCTGCTGTTGTATATGAGCGAGGCAGAAGACAGGCGCAAGATGTGTGTGTATGAAGATGCAATGTGTTGAACCGTGTAATTCGGTCAGTCTGAGGGGTAAAGCGACAAAGTTGATGAAGAGAGTAAGCTCAGTGAGTGAGCATAGAAAGAGGTGGGTGTTGCGGTGAAGCGGGGCAGGCAGACAGGTAGGTAAGTAGGTAGCTGAGCCTGGGATGCAATGTAATGGTGTCTCAGCAGCCAAAGCAGGGAAAACTGGATATAGTCGCTGCCTTATGACTGGGGCGGATGACGTAAAGTAGAAGAAGGTCGCTCGCTGATGTCGAGTCGCAACAACTCGATGGGAACGTATGCTTTTGTCTCGCAGATAGGTTGCGACAGGCTTTTCTGAGTCAAACAGCGAACTGGGCAGAGAGAGAAACCGAAGTGATTTCGAAGAAATTGCAACAATGGGGGGTGGGTGTTTGGATGTTTGTGTAGGGTGGGCAGGATGCTGATGAAATGTCACTGGAGGGGGTGGGCAAGACCACCTGAACTTGAGCTAGATTGATGCATCTACAAGTACAGTCTACAGAACAGGGAAATAATTTGTCGCTAGGACAGGGACGGGTAGGAATGGGTAGCGGCAGGGCAGCAGGTTGCAGGGTCTCTCTGTGTGTCTGAACAGCAGACCTTGTCTCAACACCCAAGGACTATTCGTCCTTATTGGGCTGGCGCATGGGAGCCAAAAGGCACTAGGCCGACTAGCAGGCCTGGCCGCGTCCTAGAAAGATGGCAGGATGGCTGTGGCAGAGGGTTTGGAGGGGCAGACACTGCCCGTCATGACATGGAAGATGGCCTGAGGCTGGGCACCTATGACTGACCTGCCATTGACCCAATGAGATGCCCAGCGGAGGGGTCTTGTTTTGCTGCAGAACATTTCTTTTCAAGTAAGATGTGTGGAGTAGTCTCCGTATGTACGGAGTACGGAGCGGGAGTACGTATCTCGCTGGGCCATCACCACGAGGCTCTGTCATCAATTGCACTGTTTGCCCGCCGTTATGCTTGTTCATCGTTCTACATGCGCCCGACCGATGGGGGTTTGCGCGAGACCGTCTATCAAACTCTATCCAGGATCGAGCGTATTGTCAAACACGCAAACAACACTCGGGTTCCAGAGGACGAGGCCGCTTTGTTCTCGCTCGTTCGTCCGTTCAATGTTGGTTGGTTTGCCCGCCCGCCCGCTAGATGACGTACGTCGTGCCCGGTGGCAGTGCTGCGTCAACTGATGGGGAGGCTGGGCAGACTTCTCTCGTACAGCACACCTTGCAGGTAGTAGTCCTTTCTAGACTCACCTAGAGCGACTAATCACATTACTCTCGAAGTAACTAAATGAGGCAAAACGGAGATGGCCGGAGGCGGTGCGACGATTCTCTACTACTAGAGCCTTCACCTACCGTACTGTTTGGCGAAGAACTACCTACCTAGAGCCAAGCCCCAAGGTTCCCCCCGCCTCCGCCGCCCGAATGTTTCTCGAAGCCCCATTGATCTCAGGCCCATGTTTAACAGATGATGTCATGCTATAAGATAACCGGCCAAATCACTAACATGCCTGTCGACTTATTCGGACAATTGATTTCTCCATCTATCGTGCACGCTCATTCGATTACTACCGTCTGTTCGGAGGCGAGTGACTGTCTTACTTGTAAGCGTGTCGAGAAGCAACATTGAAGGTAGGTATAGATAGAGGCTGAGCCATGGTATACAATAGTGTCTAGCACAGCTCAGACGTGATCCCCGGATAACATCGCAGGATGCTATCACCTGATTTAGGTACCCACCGTTGAAAGAGCTCAACGCTTCCCGTATAGGACCACAGCTGAGGTGAGGGGTGTTATATTATCTTCGATAGATACAGCTTCTTTCTACCCTTTGCGCAAACATTTATTATGCTAGACAATTTCCAGAAACGAACAACAGCAGTCCGCAACTCCGTCCCATGATCGCTGTAGTGAAAAACTCCAACCCCCCCTTATTTCCAAATTTTTATATATCGTCAACCTCACATATTCGTACTTCTCAACAGCCCGGCACTCCATCTTCTATATACCCAAGGTAGTATACTCTAGAGCCTCCCCAGTGCCAATCCCCAATCACCTGCCTCGTTCTCGACTCATCTTACAGGGCTACACCCAAACAACAGCTGGGTATCAATAAAACCGACTGCGGCCTCAACATGCCCCGGTCTACAGGACATTTCCATCCTGGGGGACCTTTAAGTTTCCCCATTAGCCAGACGATTGTTCATGAAGAGATCAAATGTCTCAAGGTATAGCTCGCTAGAGCTTGTCGTCGCCATGATATGGGGATTCCGCTCTAGAGCTTCCACCCACATGTGCCACCGTGTCCCCGGCATAGGATCGCTCCAATGTCGATGCTGGCTGAGCATACGCGGCAAGCGTAGGACGAAGGGTGCAAAGTGAATGTCGACCAAGCAAAGATCGGCACCGAGGAAGTATGGCCCCTATATAACGTAAGCATCTGCAAGTGAGAGGACTCCTGGCTACATCCGTACCCTTTCGTCAGCGGCCTGCACCAGCGCCCTGATCTCGATCTGCAAGCGGTCGATGCCTTCAGACTGCTTGGATGTATCCGTCGCTCGGAGAAGGTTAAAGTACGAAGGGACGATCTTGCCGTTGATCTGGATGATGTTAGATCGTGGAAACTGGGGGACAGGCTCTCCAACGTATCAACTCACATGGTCTATCCACAACCTACAATTTGCCTTCAGTCGTGGATCTGTCGGAAGGAGAGGCACATGGCAGTCACGGTCCTCGAGCTGTATTGGAATCATCAGGTACAGGACATCTCAACCACCTTCCCTGGGATATGAACTTACATATTCAAGAATGACAGCACTCTCACCACTGGCCCAGTCACCTTCGCGTATAGCAGGAACCATACCACGGGGATTTGCCTCCAACAGGTGAGTAGGTCGCTTGAACGGGTCAGTCTCAAAATACTGGTATTGCATTCCTTTGACCTCCAGGGCAATCCAGACTCTTTGCGAAAAGGGGCTACGCAACCAGTCAGTCCAATGCAATCAACAACATATCATCAAACGTACCAGAAACACGCAGCATAGAGCTTTAGCTCGTGGTCCTTTGAATGCTTTTTGGCCGTCAATTGGGCCGCACCAGTTGCCTTCCTCTGCGTAGGCTTCTGGATTTTCTTGGCCTCCTTCTCCTGCGCCTGCATGAAACGCTGAACGGTAGACTTCTTGATCTCGTCGCTTTTTGCCAATGAATGCTTATGAGGGCCGGCCACACCATCTTGTTTGCCATTGCCTCCATTTCCATTGACCCTTTGGATCGTCCAGAACTTGTCGCCTACCAGAGGGGCCTGGGTTCCGTCAATAGTCATGCCGTCGTCAAGCTGTATGGTGGCACCAGCAAAGTACTCGGTGATTTTGATCTTGACGTCGCATAGATCTCTCTCGCGCGCATTGCGCTTCCTTTTCTTCTTGGACGGATCATCCGACTTGGGCGTGCCTGGCGGCCGCCCTTTCATGCGGCAATCCCAGTAGTGTGATATAAAGGGTTTGCGCTTATACTTCTGCGTCGACCGATGGGAATAAACATTATCAATGTGAGGGAAATACGTCTCGAATTCATCGTTGGTCAAAATGATCATATCGTCCACGTGGAACAATTTCTCCCGCCACATCTCAAGATTTGGCGGATCGGGCACGATTCGATTGACCAGCTGACCGTGGGGCCGGTTTTCTAGGTTCTCGGGGGTCTGCGACGAGGACGAAGCCATCCCCGGCCCAAGATAGTCCTCCTCTTGTTGTAGTTGGGCAATAAGGCCCGGGGTCAGGAGATTGAAGGGGCCCTGACTGACATGAATGCCATGGTTTTCTGGCGGGGCTTGACTCGAAGGCGGTAGTGGCGGAGGAGGTGGTGGAGGAGGGGGAGCAACCGTGACAGGCACGGGAGAGGCACTCAGCGCATGGTGATGCTGCTGGTGAAGTTGCTGCGGCGGGGGTGGCGGGGGCTGTTGTTGCTGAGGGCCATGTTGGAGGATGGGCACAGTAGTTGCTGTCTGTAGACGCTGGAGATGCGCATGGGGGTGGGCATGGTCGAGGTAGAAGGACGGATCGGGCCCGTTTAGTACGAGGCCTATATCGGTGTTCGATGGTAGAGTCGGCAAGGGGAAGTGCGGCGGTGGCGGCTCGTTGGGCGGTTGCGGGGGTGGGGAAGCGCCATGGTGGTGGTGTTGTTGGTGGTGGTGATGGGCGATGTGCGCATGTTGGTGTTGCATGGGCGGCCCATGATAGTGTTGCTGCTGCTGCTGCTGCTGCTGTTGTTGCTGCTGCTGCTGCTGTTGTGGCTGTTGTTGTTGTTGTTGTTGCTGATGGTGATGATGATGCTGATGGGGTTCGAGATCAGGCAGTCCATGATGGAGCGAGTGGGCGACAAGAGGATGCGGGGTTGCGAAAGTGGTTGACGAAGGGTCCATATCCATATTGCAAGCTCAAGAGACAACTATTGCGCTGATCCTACTGCTGATAACCACGGTTTACACCATCTCGCAGCGGAGGGCGAGCTGTCGACACCAGTCCATTCTTCCTCGATTATGCAGCAGTGAGTTCTTGTTTGGGTTGTTTTTTTTTTGCTGAGACTACACGCAGAGAGAAGGGGTGGATGGATATAGTATTGCTGGGCACCTAGCGGCAAAGATGTAACAAAATAGAAGCTTCAGATTATAGGATTGAGTATTAAGAGGTATGTAAAGTGGTAGGAAGCTAGCAGAAGGTGAGCGCGGGGCCAACGATGTCAGTATACCGAGGCGATCCAGGGGGGAGGGGATGGCCTGAAGGACTCTCGCGAGAACAACAAATGCGACTCTCCTGGGTATCGCGAAAAAGAAAGCCCCGCGTGATGCGTAGGGTATGTGGTGTAGTAGGCACTGACTGTAGCGTAGCGTAGCGCAGCCTGTGAGCCTGTGTGGGTGAAATAGTACATATTGGGGAAACAAATCCGATAGCGCACTTGCATTTGGGCGCCGATCCCTGCAAGGATTATTGGGCAAGACAGGTCTTGACAAGTCAATCGTAGCGGCTCTCTGGCGTGTCGGGATTTTGGACGAGGGAGGGCCCGGAGGAGGGGGGCCAAGGGGGCCAGTCCCGGCCTTATCGATAGGCGCCCAGCAGCCCAGCCCAGGACAGCCCAGTAGCCCGGCCAAGGCGGCTCCTCGTAAGGTCGCCCGCGAATCACACAGGCCTGTTGCCTGCCCGAGCTGGGGACTCCACGGTGAGCCAGCCAGAACCTAGAACCCTGAAGATCTCGGTTGACCCCCACGGCCACGGCCTGCATCCATGTCTCGGTCGCAACATGGTACCGCATGCTACGATACAATATGTACGGCCTTTTCTGCCTCCCGCTCAACCGGCGTGAACAGCTGCAAGGCAGGGGGCCTGTAGGTGCAACAATGTGCATGTGCGACACCTCATCTCGGGCGTCGACGTAGAGTGGGTATCAATGCCTTATTCCGGGGCTTATCCCTACTTACATACCATAATTTACAACGTACCGCCAGCAAGCCAAAGTGCCTTCGAACCGCCAATTCGCGTATTCCAGCTCCCAAATCCCGTGAAAACTCCAGTCGCTATACCCAGGCAATACAGAATATGTATCTCATCCACTAATGTCAGAATGAGAGAGAGAGAGAGAGAGAGAGGGTGCTAGATTGCGCCGTATACCAAAATTTCAAACCTCCTTGCCCAGCAACGCTCATTCAGGGGTAGGGGCTAGACATCTGTGTAAATAACATGTACATCTTCTCTAGGTCCCGCTGTCCCATCCCAAATCCATAGCATCCATTGGTGGCATATTCATCAGATTTCGAAGGACACCCTCCGCCACAGGTGTCATCTCGGGTGGGTCCTGTGCTTGGTCCCAGCCATTTGGCATCGTGAAGTCGTTCCCCGTCATTTCCGGGATAATGAACCCACGACCCGGCGTCATCCCCGGCTCGGCTCCCGTCAAGTCGAATCCGCTTGACGCTGAGAAAAATGCCGTAGCCGCAGCGTCCATCTCGGACTGCGTCCCCATCCGGTCCCGAGGGCTAGCGTCGAAAGAGGTCCTGCCAGAGCCCGTCACATGCGCCGAGCTACTGTTAGGCTGCTCCGAGGCGCCACTTGAATTGGGCGTCGGCCGGCTTGACAAGCTGTCTGTGTGAGGCGAGGCCGACATTTCATGCGAGCTGGTATTCTGGCTTCCAGCGAACCCGTTTGTCTTCAAAGGGCTGCCGCCCATGGTGTATCCAGTATGAAGGGACATTCCCGGCAATGTGATATCTTCATTATTGCGCCTTCCTGAGCCCGGTCCTCGGTTCGGCATTGAGTCCCATGGTGACATATCGTAGGCATCACTGGTTCTCCCGCTTGTTGCTGCGTTCTGGCCCTCTGGATCAACAACTCCTATCTGACACGAAGAGCCCCCAGAGTCACCTTTAGCACCAGGAAAGCTGGGGTCGGCGTTGTATGGGTTCGCTCTCATGCCGGATTTCTCAAACTGTTGGTTTATCCGCGCATGGTCCTTCAGCTTGGCTTTTACTTGAGATGTCATAGGCTAAGTCAGGTCAGTCAATTGTCCATAACAGCCCCCCCATTTCACTCCCCACGTACCGAGTCGCTGGCCCGAGGGAAGGCAGATTTTAGCATTGGTATTCTTGCCCCAAGTGCTTCCAAGTCTACGTCAAGCTGAACAAGGAAAGACTCGGTCAAAGGATTCTTGCGTTTGAGTGCGTTCATAGCAGCCAGGAGGAATCTCAACGAGTCCGCTACCTGACTATCGTCTGGTCGGCTCTTCAAATACTGAACAAACACACGGGCAGCCACGTATAGGCAGAATGAGAGGAACGGGTTCATCTGCGAAGTGGTTGTCAGTGGACATCCATTTCAGTCTTGTCATGTTCCTCTGGGGGCACTTACCACAGAAAGGTCCATGTGGGAGACCATTCTCATGATGCTTGCAATCTCATTTGCGGCCGTGATACACCGCACCTTGCTTTCCGAGCTTACCGACGTTGGCAGTTTGTATTTGTCTGCTTTGAATATGGCTGCTTGGTGCAGGCATATTGTCGAAGTGTGAATGTTCATGTTAGTAAATATGATGTTGGGGTTACTAAGCCCGGTTGGGAGTTTTAGTGAGTTAGGGAGGCATAAGGATGTGTTCAGGAGAATATTATCCATGTTCCTATGCCGTTTCCAGAATTCACCATTGTGGTCGTGGTCACGATCGTTGGGATCAGGCCGGTGTAGATGGACCAGATTCCGGCCAAAGAGACTAGCCATGAGAACGACACTGGAAAACGGCTGGAGCTTTGCCGCCCCGGCCGGTGTCATGGACTCAGTCAGAGTCGACGTCTTCTCGGGGCGGCTCATTTCGAATGCATCTTCTGAAGCAGGCAGATCTGTCATGATGTCCCTTTCATCGAAGGTCATGGGCCACCCGGTACCGATGCTGGCATAACGATCTTGGCAGAAGGCCATCCAGAACGTTCTTCGCCTCTCCTCCCTTTCGGTCCAATCTCGCGGCGGTGGCAGACACTGTTTGACATCTAAACCCGAACCATCCAGTCGATGTAACCCGATCCTTGAAGGGTGTTAGCTCCAGTGTCTGTCGGCCTCACGGGAGGGGCTGAATACGCACATCTGACTTAGCCGCGCCGCAGAGCCGGTACTCATCCAAGCCCTGGGGAAATACATCATCTTGAACTCGTATGAAGCAAGCAAGATGTGGGTCTGTGCATGGGCAACTGAGATCATGTGTTCACCGTAGCCTTTGATGTAGTCGGCTTCGACGTATTTTCGAGCTCTTTGATAGAACAAGTCCATCATGCCCGCATACTTCTCGGCCACGGAACAAGCCAAAGTCCACATTGCGTATCGCAGCGCGACAGGGGGTCGTTGGTTCGGAGCTCTAGCACAAGGTCAGACTCCCACGGCAGTCGCTGGACGCTCACGCAAAGACTTACAAGTTCATTGCTGCCAGATATCTATACTTATGCATCATCGGCAAAGACGGATGGACTTTGTCGAAGTAGATTTGATGTCTGGAAAGCCCATGTCAGAAGGGGTCAAGGATCACTCCAAGCTCGCCTTGGTATACTTACAGCTCATCTATGGTTTCTTGCGGCGGAAGAGGCTCCTCTAAGCCAAGCCCAATCATTTCCCAAGTAAAACTTGGATCCAGGTTCATCCCCATGGGCATTGCAGTGTTAAAGTTGAAGTCATCGCCGGTCCCAGGCTGTGGGGAATCGGCGTTGAAGTGCCACCGGTCCATATCATTGTCACTGGCAATCGCAATGGTTGGGTTTCCTATATTGAGGCTTGCCGATGTGACGGGGGGCTGAATCCGGGGCTCGACGGGGTTAGAGGAAGTTTTTGAAGACTCCTTGGGCGCAGCGGCGGTGTTACTGGGACTGGCGGACGACGAGTCAGGCGTGTGCAGCAGCGATTCGACCATTTCTAGATTTGTAGCAGGATATGATTAACATGGCATCCGCCAACAACGACAGTTTCGAGGATGCCGGGCGGGCGTCGCTCACTTAGCCGCTCTTCCAAGGCTTTCACGTAGCCTCTCTTCGGGCCACTCTTCCTCCGCACCTCGTCATAGGCGCATGTATGTCCCAGGCGTGTACAGGTGCTACAGCTCGGCTTGACTCCGTCGCATTTCAGTTTTCGTTTGCGGCATATCATGCAGGCCAGTCTTTTTGGCTTGGGGACACTTAGGTTGGCGGTCGTTGCGCCGGTCGGTTGAGCAGTATTATCACCATTGCCTTCCGTGGCAGGGCTCTGGTCGCTCCCGTTACCCTCTTCGTCCCTGGGCGCCGACCGATCAAGCGAATCGGTAGGTATGGATGAAGCCATGGCCACTGTTGGGGCGCTTTCCCAGAACGTGGGCGTCGTATGCCCAAGAATGCGACAGACCAGCGGCTGGGTTGATCGGTGAATAGGTGAGCTGACAAATGTTCCGTCCGTCACTGGGGTCGTTGTCGGCCTTCAATCGAGGCGACTTAGTCTCGGTGTCACTTGGTCGTCTGGACCCCGTGGTTCCTGAGAAACGCCCTTTGAGATATCGCGTAATGGACTCGATATCTTTCACTAATGGAAAGTCGTTAGTACGTTCGGAAGAACGTGGTGCTGAACCCTTCGTTCTTCCGAAGCTGACTGCTATCGTAGAGGGCACAGTAATACGCATGGGGCTTTAGCGCAGAATAGCAGACCCAGTTAGTTGGTCCCTAGTAGATGGGGGGCGATATAGTACGGATTACCTATAAAGGTTATTCATACTACCCTTAAAATTTTTACGTTATTATATATACGCCTTTAATAATATTATATATATTAAATTTATATATTATTAAAATAACGTATATTATTTATATAAAATTAATATATATCGGTATATTTTTATTAATTTATTTTTTAAAAGAATTAAACGAATTTAAAAATATAAAAACATTTAAATATAAATAATATTTAAATTAAATTTAAATAAAGAATAAAGAAAAAAGTTTACTTTTTACGAAAAAAATTCTTTTAATAAAGAATTATTATAATTTTTAAAAATAATTAATTATAATTAATATAATATTTAAATAATAAATAAATTTATTTTATATTTTTAAATAAAAAATAAAATTTTATTTATTATATACGTTAAAAATATAATTTATTAAAAAATGTTTATAATATTTAAATTAAATTTAAATTATATGTTTATTTTATAATAAGTTATAATTAATTCGAAGTAACGGTTTTATTAATAGAATAAAAAATTATAATAATATTAATATATATATAAATGTTATATAAAGCGGATATATTTATAACGGCGAATATTTTTAATATTTATAAATATTTTTTTAATTAATCGAATTATATAAGAATTAATATATATAAAATTTATATAAGGTATATATAAAAAATATATCGTGTTTATTAAATATTTTATTTTTATTAAAAAGGTAAGTATTTTATATTTTTATAAATAATTAATAAATAAAATTTATATATAATTTATATATTATAATATATTTTTAAAAGTCGATAAAATAATAATAATTTTATATTAAAAAAAGGAAATATTAATAAAATATAAATAAAATATATAAATAAAATATAATTTTATTTTATTTAATTATTAATAGTTTATAAATTATTAAAGTTATTAATAAGGATATAATAATAGTTTTAATTATACGCCGGGGGTTAAATCGAAACTTTCGATATAATTATAATATAATATATAAATTTTATATATATATATTTAATAAATTAATAAATAAGGTTATTAATAAAAAATATAATAATAACGTTATATATATTATTTAAATTTAATATGTTTATAATAATATTATTAAATAATAAATTTTTATTATTATAAATAATAAAATTAATATTAAGTATATAGTTAAAAAAATTAATATTTATATATATATTAATATAATACGGTATATAAATATCGTATAAGTTTTATATATATAAAAGGGGATAAAAAAAGGTTAATTAATATTATATAAATCGGATTAAATTATAATAATTTAAGGATTTCGATCGAATAAAATTCGAAATTTATATAAATAATATATATATTTTTTATAAAAAAGGGGTTATTTATATAGCGATAATAGTTCGATTAAATCGATATAATATTAAGGGCGAAAAATTAATATCGATATTAATATTAATATTAATATTAAATAATTTAAATATTATTTAGATATTATATAAATATTATATTTATTATATTTATTTATAATTAAATAAAAGGTATTTTAAATAAATAAATAATTATTATTTATTAAATAAATAAGTATATTATAATAATATATTTATTATATATTAAATATATAAAGTTTAAATATTATATATATAAAATAAATAAAGCGAAAAAAGTATTTATATATAAAAAATAAAAATCGAAATAAATTCGAAAAGTAAAGTTAATATAATTATATAATATTAATAATATATATAATATTTAAATTTAATATATTTTATATAATATTTTTATATTTATTAATAAATTTTATAAAAATAGCGTTATAAAAGTTATTAAGAATATAAATAAATTATATATAAATTATATATAAATAAAATATATATTCGGGTTCGTTTTTAAAAATAATATAGCGTTATTTATAAAATATAATAAAATAATAAAAAATATTATTAAAATATTAATAAAATATAAATATTATTTAAATATTATATAAAATATATATATAATTTAACGGTAGCGATTTTAAATTAAAAAACGTTATTATAATTATTAAAATAGATAATTTATTTAAAATTAATATATTATATTTATATATAAAAAAGGGTTATTTATTATTATATAAAATAATATATCGATTAAGTTTAATATATTAATATAAAGTTTAAATATTATTCGAATAAAAACGATATATATAAAGCTTAAATTTTAAAAAATTCGGCCGTAACGGATTAAAAAATTAAAAGTAAATTCGGCTATATAATTATAATTTAATATTAATATATATATATAAATATTATATAAATTTTATATAAAAATTATTTATATATAAATATCGAAACGAGAAACGATAACGTCAATAAAAATAATATTTATAAAAAATTAATATATATAATATTTATATTTTATATAAAAAAGTATATATTAATTATAAAAATAAAAAAAAAGCTTATTTAAAATAAATTAATATAAAATATTAATTAATAAATATAAATAAGATTCGAATAAAGTTTATATAATATATATATAAATATATATTAAAAATAAAATTATTATAAACGGTATTTTAAATTAAAAAATCGAAAATAATAAGAATAGCGGTAAATATTAATATAATAATTAATTTAAATATAAAATTAATATAAATAATATATAAACTTTAAAAAAAAAAATCGATTATTTTATAAATAATTAATATTAATATTTAATTTAAATAAAATACGATTAATATTTACGTAATAAAATAATTTACGTTAAATATTTTTTATATAAAAAAAAGTATAATATATAATTATTACGATATTATATAAATAACGTATAAATAATATTTAAATAAAATATATATTATACGAATAAAGAATCGATTTATAAAATATTTATTTTTATTAAAAAAAAAAAAAAGAAATTATAAAACGACGCGTATAAAATTTAATATTATAATTATTTTATATATATTTTACGTTAATTTAAATTAAATATAATATAAATAATATATATAATATATAAATTAATTAATTATAAATTTATTTAATTATCGCGGATTTTATTAAAAATAAAATATAATATAAATAATATTTATATAATATTTATTTTTTAAAATATATAATAATTTTTTTTTTTTTTTTAATTATTTAATCTTTTCTTTTCGTTTTTTCTTTATTATTATTTCCCTTAATTTCGTAATTTTTTATTACTTTATTTAAAATTTATATATTATATTTATATTATTTAAATTAAAATATTTTATTTTTATTTTTTGTTTTATTATTTCTAATAAATATATATTTATAAACCGTATATATATAAAATTTAATTTTAATTTAAATATAACAATAAACTTTTATATTAAAAATAGTTTTATAATTAATTTTAATAATATAATTTTAATTAAATTAAATTAAATAAAATAAATTTTCGGTTTTAATATATCGATAAAGGGTTATTAAAAAATTTAAATAATAAAATTTATATAATATATAAATTTAATTTAAATTTTAATATATTTAAATATATATTATTTTATTTAATATTAATAAAGTTATTAATACTTTTAATTTAATAATCTTTATTTTATAAAGTATATATAAAATTTAAATTTAATTTATATTTAAATATATTTTAATCGATTAAAAAGTAATAATTATCGTTTATATCCGAAATTTAAATAATATTTATATTTAATATTATTTAAAAGTTATCAAGGTTATAATATATTTTATTAAAGTTTTTAAATTTACGTTTAATTTTTTTTATATCGCCATAAATTAAATTAATTAATATATATATATAAATATAATATAAATAATATATATTATTTTAAAATAATTCGTTTAAATTTCGTTATATTTAATATATTTCATTAACGAAACGGTATTTTAAATAATATAAAAAAAAAATAACGATAATAATATATAAAAATTAATATTTAAAATTTAAATTAAATAAATATAAATATAATTTAAATTTAATATAAATATAATTTATATATAATATAAATATAATTTAAATTTATATATATCGATATAAAAAAATTTAATTATTTATCGATAAAATTATTAATTATAAAATATTTATTTTTTAAAATATTTATATTTTATAATATTAATATAATTAATAAGTTCAATTTTTAAATATATTTAGTTTAAATTTTTTATTAATTATAAAAAAGATTTATATTAAAATTATTTAATAATTTTTAATAAGAATTAATAAAAAAATAGTATAATATATATATATATATAAAAATAAATATTTAAATAAAAAAATATTATACTTTTAATTAATATATTTAATATTTATTTTAAATTTATATTAAATATAAAATTTAATAATTTATTAATTAAATAATTTAAATATTTAATTCGGAAATTCCGTAAAAAGTATATTTTATAAAATATAATAATATATAAATATTTTTTATATTCGAATTAAATTTATATTTAATATATATTTAATACATACGAAATATATAAAAAAAGATATAATATATTATAAAGGAATTTTTTAAAGTTATAAATTTATTTTTTATATATATCAATAGCGATTATAAAAATAATATATTTAATATTATTTAAATTTATATAATATTTAAACTTAATTTTTCGATTAAAAATTCGTTTAAATTAATAAAATATATATATAAATAATTAATAATATTTTCGATAATATTTAATTAATAAATATATATAAAAATAATAATTTTTAAAAAAATAATTAATATATATATATATAAATAATATATATTTATTTCGTATATAGTTATTATTTTAATTATAAAATAAAGGTTAATTTTTTTAATAATTATTTTAAATAATAAATTTATTTAAATATAAATATATTTTAAAAATATATTTATTTAATATTTCGTTATATAAATTATTATATAACGTTATATTTCGTTATATTTTTTAAATATATATCTTTTAAATAAATTATTTATTTTCCATTTAAATATTATTTAAATAAAGTTTACGTTAATATTTAATAAAATTTATACTTTTAAAGTATATTATTAATTATTATTAATAAATTAATTTATTTAATCGATTTTTTAAATTAAATCCGAAATAATATATATTAAAATATAATACGCTTTATTTAATATAATATTATTTATAAAGCTATAAAAATTATAATCGAATTATATATAATTAATATAAATATTATATAAATAGACTTTATATATACCTTAAATTAACTTTAATAAATTCTATTATCGTATAAACTCGTTAAATTTTACTTTTAATAATAAAAGTAATTTAATCGAAATTAAAAAAATATATAAATATAATCCGCGTATAATAATATATATATATTATTATCGAAATATATATAAAATAAATATATTTATATATTAATTATATAGTTTTATATTAATACGATTTTTTTTTAATAAATAATTATATTATAATATTTTCGAAATTTAATTTTTATATATTTAATATATATATTATATAATTTTTATTAAAAAACCGTTTAAATATAACAATATAAAATAATTAATAAAAATATAATTAATATTATTTTTAATAAAAATCGTTTAATAATAAATTTAAATCTTATTAATTTAAAATAATTAATAAATATAATTTAAATTATATTAATATATTATTTAAATATAAATATATAATATATATATTATTTTATATAAAAATTTAAAATAGTTTATTAAAATATATTTTTATATTTATTAAAGAAATAATAATAAACTTTTTCAATATAAATTTTTCGAATTATATTATAAAAATTATATATATTTTTAATTTATAATTTATATAAAAAAATAAAAGATTTATTTTATAATTCAATTGTTTAATTATTAATTTAAAATTCGATTTTTATTTTATTAATAAATATTTTAATATAATAATAAAAATTTATTAAATCGAAATTAATTAAATATTATATTATTTATAAATATATTTAATATAAAATATTTATAATAATTAATATTAAAATAAATAATATTAATAATATATTTATTAATTTAAAATTTAAATATATTTAATTTATATATAATATATTTTAAAATAAAGAGTATATTTTAAAAACTTTAATATTATATTATAAATTATATCGTATTAAATATAATATTATTAATTTTAAAAAGATTTAATATAATTAAAGTATATATAGAATAAAAATATATATATAAATTAATATTTTTATAAATATTTTTATATTTCCGAATATAATATTTCGGATTTAAATATTATTTTTTTATATAAACTTCTTTTAAATTTAATTTATATTTAACGATATATAATATCTTTATAAAAAATATATATAAATAATAATAAAATCGAGTAGTTTTAAATTTCGTTAATTTCGATAAATTAATAATAATTATTTAAAATAACTATATTAAAAAGTTTAATAATATTTTAATATTATTAATATATATAAAGTATATATAATATTTAAATATAAATTATATTATATATTAATATTTTTCGATATAAATTTTTTATTTATTTATTATTTTTTCGGTTAAAATTAAAATATATTTTTAAAGCTTATTTAAATTATTATTTTCGGAATTTAAAAAATATTTATATTTTATATAAATATTATTTAATATTAAAAATATATTAAATAAGGCGTTATTAAATATTTTTAATAAAGCGTTTAATATTAATAATACGTTAAAAAAGTAAAATATATAAAGAATATTTAAATATTAAATAATATTTTAAATAGTTTTATATATAATAATATTATTATCGGGATTTATATTATAAAACTTTATATCGAATAAAGTGTATATTAAGTATAAATTCTATTTATATAAAGTATTTTTTTTATTAAAATATTTTATATTATTTTTATTTTAAAATTTATTTTAAATTATAAAATTTAATTATTATAAAAACGGTATAAAACTTTAAAAATTTATATATATTTTAATTAATATAATATAATTTTAAAATTTAAACTTTATCTAAGCTTTATATATAATTATATATTTTAAGGGTAATATAAATTACTCGTTAACGACGCTTTGACCAACTTTGAAGGTGGTATAAATAACCCCTATAGGTGGTCCGTATTAGGATCCTATAGGGTTCGGGGGCAGTTAGGGGAGACAGGCATGCGTGATAGCGGGGTTTTGGGGGGATGGTAGTAGGGCTGAAGCTGAAGTTGGCCCAGAGGCAGTCGGAAGCTGAAATTTGAGTCAAACCTAAAGGGAACTCTCGGGGCATTACAAAACTCGGAACTCAATGATAATGGTATAAGTATCAAGTATGTAGGTATGTAAGGTTGTGTATATGCGTTGATAATATAAAAAAGAGTTTAGCATAGGGATGCGAGGCAGCAGCGGCAGCATCAATGTGAATGTACGAATCATCAATGTATGGATTCCGACTGTCTGCAGGCTAGGTTCATGTTGCCAGGATATGATAAGTACCTAATGTAACAGAAAGCGACCATCTAGGCTGGCCAGGAAGTACGTGGCATCAACACCCTCAATCACCACCACATGAAGATACCTCAATTGGAGCTGGAACATGATGCTGCTAACGAGTAGCAGGAGCCTTATTCACGGAAATAGATCCAAGATAGGTACCTAGGTATGTACATAAATGTATAACCTCGTAACACAATGTCTGGACCAAGGAACTGCACCTGTGAGACCCGCTCATTACCAAACATCGTCTCAAGGCTTGCTGGCCAAGTTGCACACATTCAAACCACTAACCTACACATGGCTGCTGGGATTTGTAGGCAGCCTCTCATTACTTCAGCAACTAAACTACCCGGTGACTTCGAAGTATCATGCATTGGAAGGATCAAGACTCGGCTTGAAATTACCCCGCGCTGACAGGCATCAAGCCCCTTATGTGTTCTAGCTATGGGTTTGTTCCCTTATCCTTCACATACGTCGGAAAGATACATAGTTCGTGGCCCAATAGGGTCTACTATAATGAATGCCCTTATAACGACCAAAGATCTAAAGAGGCCATGTCCTCATCACTGGCGTTGCTCGCTTACATCCAGAGTTTTTCTGGAATTGGTGCTATCTTATCATCACCAAAGCACAGCCTTGTGCGTATTGTGAATGGTAGTAAGGCTCTGTTTGAAACATGCTCCAAGCAGTACCCCTATCCGAAAGGGTGGTGGTGGTGGTGGTGGTGGTGGTGGTATCGCACCTAAAAACCGCGTATGCGTATCTGGCAGCCCATCTATATGCCACAGACACCGTGTGGGTCGGTGCCGGGGATGAATACGTTTCTTATTTCGCCCCTGCACTGATGATACGAAGAATACCGAGGTCGCTATAGGCGAGAGCATACCTATTTGGGGCCCAGGCAACGACGGGACACGGCGAAGCAGTCTTGAATGTGAATAAGTGCTCGCCTGTCTCCGCATATGTGAACTCTAGCCCATTGCCTTCGTCGCTTCCACCGACGATATAGTTGCCATCAAAGGAGAAGCCTGTTTACATGGTGAGTAAAAGAACCGGCTATCAGAGGTACGACTCAACACGGGAGAGACTCACTGATTGTTCGAACAGGACCAACCATCTTAGTGATGGTCCTTTCGCAATTCCACTCGTCCGTATCCCACAGGGAGATGAGCGAATCTGTTCCTCCCGTCGCCAAACACCGGTTGAAAGGGTGTAACTCTGCAGAGATGCATGACGATGTATGTCCACTCAGCATAAATTCAGCCTCGGCCTCGGGCTTGTAGTCGTAGCGGAATGCTGGTTCAAAACTTGGGAAATCGAGGATCCTAATGCGGCCCTCGCCAGTGGTAGCATATATCCTCTTTCCGCTCCAACAGAACACTACCTGGTTGGTTGGTATGCTCTGCTGGTGGGACGAAACCGGCGTGCTTTTCGTTGGAGAGAGCACAAACAGGTTGTCCGCCTGGCGATGTTTGTTGTTAGCACGACATGGCCCGGCGTTGGTGAAGGCGGGCTCGCATTTACCTTGTTGCCCACAATAAGGTGCTCGCCATCAGGTGCCCAAGCGAGGGTGAAGGCCTCGCCGAGCCCCTTGACTTCGTTTACGAGGGCCTTAGTCTTGACATCCCAGAACTTGACCGTACCGTCACTGCTGACGCTGCAGAGTTCGAGCTCCTTGACAGGGTTGAAGGCTACCTTTTCGATAGAGGCAGTATGGCCCTTCAGCTCAGTCGACTGCCGCACATTGGGCTTGTCAACATTCCCTAAGGTTCAGTTGCCAGATTAGCTGACTGTAGGTTTTGATGTGTCCCAGTAGGACAAACGGCGAACGCGATGACGAATCATCAACAAACAGCCGTACATTGACGACATAAAAAAAAACATACAAACGCGAAGGGTCTTGTCGGCACATCCTGTCGCAACCCAAGTACCCAGAGGATTCCATGCTATGGAACGCAAGCTGTAGGTTTGTCAGTATATAAGACCGGCCCGGCGTCTGCCCAGAAGGGGCGTGTAAAACTGCGAGTAGCCAAAACGTACTTGTGAACGCCTCTGGCCGCATTGGTATCGTTGTAGGTTGTGGGTTTCAGATTCGGAAAGACCGACTTGAACTTCTCGGGCGGAACAGATGCCTTGGGCTGTATGCGCGCCATATTTGGTCAATGTCCGGCGCGTGAGAGATGGATGAGATAGGCTTCCAGTGCAGTACAGTAGTTCTGGTAGTTCTGCCGCGTCCACGCGACTTGAGGTATCCGAGTTCCCCACCACTACCGGAGCATGTCTGACTTCTACAAGGACGTTTGGAAATCTGTAGCGCTGGCGAATGGCATCAATCCCTTCTTCTCATGCAACGAATTGCCAGTCTTTCCTGTTCGATGTTTCTGATTTCTGAAAGCATCAACCGCATCTGATGCAAACTGCTACATAAATACATAACCTGGCATAATCACAAGCTGAAGCTCGGGCGCAAAGGCGGCACGTGGAGTGTGCTGTATTCAATTACCAGGCATTTGCTGGATATGTACCTCATGTATCGCTTTACCAGGTGTACCTCGAGTACTGATTGGGTAATTGATTGCTCCCGTCCACCTAAGAGGTAGCTAAGCTCCAGTGGCAGGCGTATGGTGGGCTGTAGCGGACTGCATAGCGGTCTACAACATTACACATGCATACAAACCTACATACCTCGACTCTGGGGCCTCCTTCCGATCTGCCATTGCCAGTCTATACAAATTCCTCTGTGCCATGCTGATATCGCCTCAACACAATTGAAATGTACTATTGAGCTGCAGACCGCTAGCCTCCTGCTTCATACCTCCGCGATAATCTGGTTGGCATGCGGCAACGCTGATGCGGCCCCAATTGGCTTTCAGAAGCCATGTACTGGCCCGTAGGAACGCCTCGGATCTATGCAACAAGCACCAACCCAGCTCCGGCGCATTCGAACGCCCTCCTCTCGCACGATGGCCTCGACCCGGGCGCCAACTCGGATAGTCGCTCCCTACTGAGTGTAGACTCGGCTCTTTCCAAGCCCACCGACGACGGGAGCCAGAGCGATGCGACGTCCGATGCACCTGCTTCTCTAAACCAGCCTCCCCCGACACCCTTTACCCCCAGGACACCCGCTGTCAACTCGGTCGAGCACGACGTCTTCCATGAATCCTCGGCCCCTTATTCCCAGGATGCGTCTCTGTCCATCCCGCCGGGCGAGCCGGTGCTTGCGTTGAGGGTGTCCAAGACCGGTCATCTGTTCGCCGTCATAACCGAGACGACTATAACACTATGGCAGACCAAGGTAGGCATTGGCTCTTGAAAGACAATACGCTTCGTCAGGCTGACTCGCCCTGCTCCAGCCGACTGTTATTCTCGCCGTGGTCGTACGCTCTGCGGCCTCGTTGAGGTCCTATGGTACCAATGTGGCCATCTTGTTGCGCCCCGACTCGGCCATATTTGTTGTGCGCACCAGTTCCGACTTTCTCATCACGTACTCGCTAGCAACTGATACCGAGTCCCGCATCCTGAAACCGCACTTCGCCGACCACACCAATATTGTCAGGCGGCGCCAGAGCCACTTTGGAGGTCCCGGCAATTCCGCCCCTGATCAGATCTTGTTGGGGCCCGGCGAGGGAGCAGGTGTCCGCGACATGAGTGTACGCTTCAGGAGAGTCATCAAAGTGGATGCCGGTATTGAGTGCGCAATTGCTCTCGAGGATGAGCTGGTAGTCGCGACGAGAAAACCGGCGGCCGTCCAGTGTATACGCTGGACCCCAGACAAGACGGGAAACCAGACTAGCACCGAGATTCTTAGTCGTATGACTTGGGTCGAGAAGAAGACCTCCGTCAAAGAGATAACGCATGACCGACCAATGAACCTCTCCACATGGGTAACCAGTGACGGCAGAGCCTATGCCGTACAGCGCAACAACGCGGCGCAGGCGTCTCAGTCAAAAGATAATGGCGAGGTGGATCCAAAGAAACTATTCAAGGGCTATTGCTTCCATACACCACAGGGGGAGGCCGATGGCGCGGTCAAGGCCATTATCAACGCCAGATTCTCGCTCATTGCCGTCGGGTGTGCTGACGGGAGCATTCGCGTCTATTCAGTAAGAGACTACGCCGGTAACATACCAGCTTCTCACGTCCACAACAACCCCGTATCGACCAGAACATCAGGTAGCTTAACAGTCCTAAGCTATACCCCAGACGGATACTGCCTCTTTGCCGGCTACGAAAACGGCTGGGCATGCTGGAGTGTGTTTGGAAAACCCACCAGCCAGAGTTTTGGTGCCATTCCTTCCGTGACCTCCGCCAACAACGAGGAGTGGCTGAATGGGGTCACCGACGCCTCGTGGATCGGAGGCGCTTGTGAAATGCTTCTGGTTAGTCGACGAAGCGACTCTATCTGGCTGCTGGAGATGGCCAGAAGCGCAGTGACCGGTTGTTACAGCCCTCCCAATCTATTCCGGACTGTTCTGCAGACATCTTCTAGTGTTATGGTTTACAGGGGCTACGACCTCCCGGATCTGACTAGTATATCTGCTGAGCCATTTCTATGGCACACGGCGCGAGTGCCCGAGAACTATCTATTGAACCAGTGGCCAATCAAGTGCACAGTGGTCTCGTCTGATGGTCGATATGTAGCCGTGGCAGGTCGGCGTGGCCTTGCACATTACAGCATCAACAGCGGCAGGTGGAAGACCTTCTCCAACGAGGCAGCGGAGAATGAGTTCCAGGTAAGGGGCGGCATGTGCTGGTACCAGCACATCCTCGTTGCCGCCGTCGAGGCCAACAACCGGTCGTACGAGCTGCGTCTTTACTCGAGAGAGGCGGCATTGGAGAGCTCCACCGTCATGTTCACGCAAAAGATGCCGGCTCCCATCGTCCTGATCACCCCTTCAGGCGAAGACTCTCTTCTGGTCTACACTTATGACAACCAGCTCTACCACTTCGTGTTTGCCCCGGTCGGCGGTGCGGTCCGTCCTATACAAGTTGGGCAGATTGCCTTCCACGGAATTGTTCGATCTCCGGCCAGAGTCAGGGGCCTCAGTTGGATCCTACCCGAAACTCAGCTCTTGGACGGAGACCCTTCGCAGGACGTGTCGGTGGCGTCGGTGCTATTTCTAGTCGATGGCAAGCTTGTCCTGCTTCAGCCGTCACTCAACAACGACGGCCATCTCAAATACGACATGCGTGTGATATCGCAAAGCGTCGAGTACTACATCAGCATGAAAGACCAGATGGCCGTCCATCTGCTGAACCATGCTAGCACACATTTTCCTGCAGAGACGGAAGACGGCGGGCTTCGTAACTCGTTATGGGTCTTCGAGGGGAACGAGCTGAAAGTCTGGCCAGAAGTGCAAGAAGTGTTACGGGCAGCCACCGACGCTACACAGGACCTCCCACCCACCGTGTCGATGCCAATGGATTTCTATCCTCTATCTACCCTGCTCTCGAAGGGCATCGTGCTCGGGGTCGAGCCTGATCTGGTACAGAGAAGAGACGTGAACTTCTCATACTTCCGCTTCTCCATCCGGGTAAGTCGCGTGTGGCCTTTGCCCAATCTCGCAGTGTTGTGTTGTGTTGTGTTGCGTTGCTGACATATGTAGACTCACCTCTTCCTCCCCGAAATACTGCGCTTCCAGCTCGCCGGCAAGAACTTGACGGCAGCACTCAAGCTGGCGCGAGCCTACCAGGACCTGGAATACTTTGCCCACGCGCTCGAGATCTTGCTGCATCACGTGCTTGACGAGGAGGTCGATTCGGCACCAGCGCCCGACGCGGCAGTGCTGCCGCGTGTTCTGTCGTTGCTCTCGCATTTCCGACAATATCACGACATTGTGGTTCAGTGCACACGCAAGACGGAGGTGCGGTCGTGGCGGACGCTGTTCGCTTACCTTCCGCCACCACAAGAGCTGTTCGAGGAATCACTACAGCAAGGGTCGCTCAAGACGGCAGGCGGCTACCTGCTGATTTTGCACACGTTCGATGAGCTGGCAGCGGCGTCGGAGCAGTCGGTGCGGCTGTTCTCTCGGGCGATCCGGGAAGAGGACTGGGAGCTCTGCAAGGAGCTGGCCCGCTTCCTGGCCGCCCTGGACGAGAGCGGAGAGACGCTGCGGGAGGCGATGAACCTGGTGAACATGAGAGTCCGGGCAAACAGCGAGGATATGGACATCATGACGAGACTAGAAGTGCCCACGCACAGGCTCACCCTCAACGGCAGCAGCGTGGACTCTCGACGGGATTCGGGCTCCGACATGCAGTCGACGAGTGATGCGAGCGGGAGCAGCATAGGAACAGCGAGTAATTCGTAATCAATCAATAGAACTGTCCGCCTAGTCAGACTTGTCAGTCAACCAACGACTAGTTATGTATTTAACATTGTGTAGGTAGGTATGTAGGTTGGGGTTGCCAATGCTCGATCTAAAAAGCGACTCCCTTTATCCCGCCTGCCGCCTGTTCTAGCTCTAGTCCCTCTGCAAAACCCCACTGAAAGCGCGCGCCCACGCCCACTGCCCACACTGCACGCTTCCAGTAAGCACATACTGTAAGGCAATCAGCCCAAATCGCCCCCCGTACCGTGTCAACTTTAGGACTGCTGTAGGGATCCAGTTTCTGGAGGAGACGCCTGCCCGTGCAGAGTCCAGTCCGCTGAGTCCAGTCCAGCCCGGCGATTTGCCCATCTCGACCACTCAATCAATCCGATTAATCAACCAGTCAACCACCCCGCCATTTTTCCATCTGAGTTATCCCAACTCTGCCGCCTCGCCTTGCCTCGCCTTTGCGCTCGCCCTTGCCTTGCCTTGCCTTCTTCTCCGTGTCTTGTCCTCCTGGGTTGGGTTGGGTTGCCTGGCATACAAACTCCTCAACACGGTGCCACTTTGCCGGGAAAAAACCAGCAAAAAAGCCTGACCACGTTCTTATCCTGTTGTCTTTGCCTGTTACGTGATGGTTGCGCATTGGGATATCTGATACCAAAAACTCTATCCTCTCTGCCCTCTTCCCTCTTCCCGCTTCCCGCTCCAGCTCCAGCTCCAGCCTCCCTTCCTCCGCCTGTCGCCCAGGCATAAAATAAAATAAAAACAGTTCTTTCCAGCAACCCATATATAAGTCGCCGGCGCTGCCCAACGCTGCCCATGATGGACGAGTTTGCATCCGAGTCCGACAGTGACTACACCAGCTATTGGCGCGACTGGGTACGTTGGCCCTGTGCCTGCCCTGCCCCTCCACCCGACTACGCGAAACCCCAATGCTAATGGCCCTCTGCAGTTCATCTCCTCGCGCGGCAACGAATACTTCTGCGAGATCGACGAGGACTATCTGACGGACCGCTTCAACCTGACGGGCCTCAACACCGAGGTCCAGTACTATCAATATGCTCTAGACTTAATCACCGACGTCTTCGACCTCGACTGCGACGATGACATGCGAGAGACCATTGAGAAGTCGGCTCGCCACCTGTACGGCCTCATCCACGCACGTTATGTTGTTACGACTAGAGGTCTAGCCAAGATGGTATGCCACCAGCGACTCCCTCCCCATCCCCCATTCTCGTCGTCCTGATCCCAAGCTCGGCGGCATTGGTGCTAATATACGCTCGCCTCCCTCTAGCTCGATAAGTACAAGAAGGCCGACTTTGGCAAGTGTCCTCGCGTCTTCTGCCACTCCCACCCCTTATTACCCATGGGCCAGACCGATGTGCCCAACCAGAAACCCGTCAAGCTCTACTGCGTGCGCTGCGAGGATGTCTACAACCCCAAGTCCTCGCGCCACGCCGCCATTGACGGCGCCTACTTTGGCACCTCCTTCCACAACATCATGTTCCAGGTCTACCCGGCCCTGGTCCCGCCCAAGAGCTCCGAGCGCTACATACCCCGCGTCTACGGCTTCCGCGTCCACTCGTCAGCCGCCCTGATCCGCTGGCAGAACATCCAACGGACCGACATGCTCCGGCGGTTACGGAAGCTCGAGGTCGAGAGCGGATTCAAAGGCGACCAGGGCGACGAAGACCTCGACGACGAGGACGAAGAGGAGGACGACATCGATGTCGAGGGCGACACCAACGTCGTCGGTTAGGATCACGCTCGGCGTAGGAGGAAGAGAAACCGCGACGACGCTGGATCAGCCTTGAGGGGAGATGACGAGGAAACTGGACTTCCGTGAGACCCGATGCCTCTCTTTTCTCCGACTGGCCGTTGCGTTTCAAAGGGGGCGGTCGGAGGCGGCGAGCAACAGGCTGCTCCGCCTACGGCTTTTGCACATCCCGGCGTTTCCAGAGAAAGGTTGGCTTGTTTCTGCGATGGCGTTTATTTTGAGTGATTCCCCAAGTCTCACGCTGTGCTCCGGTGAGCATCTCATAGGAGCTAATGGTATTATGAAACTTTCTAGAATGGGTTCGTCCGTAGCGAAAAACAGGAGAGGAGGCGCGCGTGTGTGTGTGAACTCTTGAAGATGCTCGATCTGGCCAGCTTTGGCGGCAAGAGCAAAGCTCAGCGCCACGTTGTTAGGCGTGGACGTGGACAGGCGGACGGACGGACGGACGGACTCATATCGATCGCTCTATGCTAAGTCTTGTTACCCCTTGAAATAAAGAAAGACGTGAAACTATTCTATGGGTTGTGCTCCTTTTTTAACCCCAAATCCGACGGTCGTAGATTGCGGGAGAGGCGGTTGTCACTTATATATATATAGACATATATGCACGTACCCATGCCCCTATAATGGATAGGATACGTGCATGTTTCGAACCGACCGATATCAACCAAGTCTGGAGTCGGAATATGACCACCCAATGGGGTGGGTTCCGGCCACCGCATACTTGTCGGTTTATGTAAGCATGTTCAACCCAGAGACCCAGAAATTGAGGGTGGCCGGCAGCTGTAACAGGAGGCTTTGCAAAGGGCATCTATGTGAGATCGTGCTCGTATATGGATGCCTCTCTCTCTCTTTTCCTGCTCAAAACGTCATGGTAAGTAAGTAGACACCTTGCGTTAATAAACTTTACTTGATACTGAGGGCTGGAGGGTCACTTTGTTCAAAATCCCAAAGTCGCACGATTTACTATGTTTTTGTCCTGTTAAAAGTAGTAGCATTGCCCTCTAGGTATTCGTATCTAGTAACTTCTACAATCGTACCCTGTCATCCGACATCATGCCGCTTGTGGCCAAAGCTGCTTCCGTCGACAGGCAGGTATGCAAGAAGAGGAATAATCACTCTGCACTGGCGAGGCAGCGCACCTGAAGAGAAGATCCAACGCTTACAGGCATCCATGCCCCTCCCTTAGCCTACGCACTTTTTGCGAATCCCTCACTGGTCAAGATCCAAGAGCAAAGACGCCACCCATGCCTATAGCAAAAAGAAACCCCTCTGTAACGCCATTGCATACACTTCGTGTTTTCCCAGACTCATAAAAATCTGCCCATGCATTCAACGCCGGTCCCAGAAAAGGGTCTTAAAAGGCCTGGCCTTGTAACGATGGATGATCTCCGTCTCTATGCCCGCCGAGAGCCGAGCTGCTTCCGACACGATCGTTCTGCACGTCGTACTCGGGCTTTCTGTTGCGCACGCCCATTTCGATGTCGGTGGGCGCGTGGCCGAAGCCTTCGTCCTCATCCCCCGCCTTGTTCAAGTCCTTCTTTTCGGTGGCATAGCTGTAGGAGCCGATACCGGCCCAGAACGCCTTGTCGTGGCTACGAGGCGCCCAAGCCCAACCGGCTCCGCGGGCGATGGGGAGATGGTAGTATCGGAACGCGAACCAGGCCGTGATAGTGCCGATGATGAAACCAAAGAGGATATCGAAGCCGTGGTGGCGGAAATCAAACCAGCGGGAGCTGGCAATGAAGATGGCCAGGAAAAACGGAACAAGGGTGATGGCCAGCAGGTAGATAGGCGGTGCCGCGGCCTGGCGGCGAACCGCAGAGACGGCTTTAGTATGAGTAGCAAGCTGCTTGGCCGTGACTGGATCGTTCGGGTTACCAAGCTCCTCGTTCGCATTCGAACCGGTGAGGCGCATGGCCTCGTCGGCATTGCCACGGTTGTTGGCGAGGCGGGACGGAAATGACGACACGGCGGTGGCGGTGGCCTCATCAGGATAGCCCCCTGACGCCAGGAAGGGGATCGTAACCGAGAACTTGCTTGCCAGGAAGAAGGAAGTGTAAATGAGACCAGCCGCGGCCGAGCTTGAATGTCCCGAGGGATAGCTTCGGAAGCCATCTTCAAGAAGCTTCACATCAGGGTTCTTGCAAATGTTGGCGGACACGAGCTGTCCAGCGCTCTGCCGGCCGGCTACACCACCTATCAAATAATCCGCGAGGTTCTCAAGGTCTGGCTTGCACCGGCTCAATAGATCTGGTCGAGGCTTCCCAAAGAGGTTCTTCATGCCACTGGTGATGAACCAGGCGCCGGTTAGTGACAGCGCCAGGCCGAGCCATCCCGTATGAAGCTCCCACAGCTTGCGCTTCCAGATGAGAGATTTGGGTGTCCCCTTGGGGACGGTATTGCCCGGAACAAAGACCAGGGCTACGAAAAGAATGATAACAATGGGAATAACGGCATTGCAGATCAAGAGAAGCTTCGAGTCAACCGTCTCTTTCACGGTGAAGGGAAATCTACATCTGCAGTCAGCACTCAGTCCGGGCCGGCGGCGGGTCAAGCGAAGTAGCGAGGAAACGGCAGAAGACGGGAAGAGGGGACAAGGCTAGATAGGTAGACTGACGATATATTGGGGTCGTCCAAGCTGAAGGGCCTCCTATTCGGCGTGATGTTGCCCAAGACGAAGCCAACAGCGTCAGCGGCGATTAAGACGATCCAGTCCGTCGCATAAGAGGCGATCAGGACCCAGGTGACGTGGTGCTTCTTGCGGCCAGTCGTGTTCATCCGGGCAGTAGGGCCGCTCAAGTCAGACATCTTGCGGTAGGCTTGATAGGTTGGAAAGGTCAGAAAAGACTGTGGCCTTGTTTTGGGTGGTGTTTGAGGGTAAGAGTAGTCCTCTTGCATTCTCTACGGCTGGCAGGAATGGACGGTCTAGAACTTTGGCCACCTGACAGCACCCAAAGAAAGACAGCCCCAGGAAACGGCAATCAAACTGTAAGTCGAGAAAGTCAAAGGGCCCGTTCGACCAAGGCGTGACGTGACGTTTTGACACACGAGCACGAACGAGGGCAGGGGGAGCCGACGGGGTGCAATTATAGCAGAGGAAGCGACTAGTAGTTCCCGAGTTGGTCGCTCCAGGTCTTAGCCTTAGCGTTCCGTAAAAGAATCGAAGACAGGAAAGAGAAATCGCAAAGCAGTTAGAGAGCACTGCTGGTGCTGGGGGTACATGTATGTAGTTTAGGTAGGTCCAAGGTTCGTTCGATGGTGGTCGTTGGCCTCCCGATTCCCTCGACCGGGGCAAAAACAGACGCCTAAGCGGAGCCCGAGTAGCCCGCCCTTTGCTTGCTGGTGGGAGCGTGGGAGCGTGGGAGCCCTGGCACCTGGCTTGGCTCTTGCTTGGCGGTAT
This sequence comes from Arthrinium phaeospermum, assembly GCA_006503535.1. NCBI lineage: Eukaryota > Fungi > Ascomycota > Sordariomycetes > Amphisphaeriales > Apiosporaceae > Arthrinium > Arthrinium phaeospermum. The sequence goes on from QYRS01000013.1 coordinate 1,425,803, forward strand.
AAGCCCGCTTGCGCAATTTCTCTGGGCGGTGCAGGCGCAGGAGAGCTGACAGGCAGAGGGATCACCAGCTAAAAGAAAATGACGGGCAAGGAAGCTCTGCTCTCAAGAAGACTTTTAAGGTTTGCTCATGACAAGTGTGCAGGAAAAGGTAAAGAAGGTACGGAGTAGGCAGAAAAGGGAGGGCGGCAATTGGGCAACAGGAGGGACCCCAGGCCCCCTCGCTGAGACGCTGAGACTGATACAGTTAAGGGTCTCGTGCCAGCCAGTTGCGGGCGTGGATCAGCCCCCTAATGAGCCCTTGGCACACGTCCAAGGATACGCTACAAGCGCCGTCAAAGGCTCAGCCACTATGGCGGTTACGTGTACAGTAGACCTAAACACCACCACGCAAAATAGTGCAACGAAAAGATGCGCAATCAGACTCGCATGCAAGCATCTAGTAGTATGTGGTACAATACAAGGCCATGCAGTCAATAATGGATGAATAAGAACAACTGCGTATCCCATCACATCAGAGCGACGATCTGGGCAGCCTGGGCAAATGGGCGCGCGCGCTTTCCCCGTCAATGTGATGAGCTTTGAGCTGTCAATCAAATAGGTAGGTAGGTACATGTAGGTACCCGTAAAATGGGTAGGCAGAGATCCGCGTTGCCGACCTCCTTCGGCAGACGTGCCGCGCACTTTCTGACTTACAGCACCCGAGTTCCGGTCAAAGCGACATTGTCTCCTCTGTTGCAGTGAACATGTCAGTGCCAGTGCCAGTACTCCGTACATCATGTGAGTAGGTAGGTTACAGAGTGTTGCCGGTTTCTGAGACCTTTTCAGGCTTTTCACAGTGTCTTTTTCTGCTTGGAGGTGCCACCAGCAGGGCGGAGCAATTTTCATGCCCCCAAATTGACCCAAAAGGTCCCAAAGGAACAAGCCGTCGGTCAGACTCGAGGGAAACCCGAATTGTCCGCGCAGAAAGAACGGAAGGGTCACATTGAACGAGGTGAAAGAAGGTGGCAAGGCGGCCCAGGTTGCACTTTCACCGTCTTGATGCATGCTTAAATATAAATCAGATGCAAGTATACTTACTGTAAGGTAGGACCGGCTGGGGGCTGAAGAGGCAAAGGGGTTTGTTTCTATATTAGGTAGATGCTGAGCCGAGCCGGGGCTGATTCGTGCTTTCGAGCTGATTTCATTAATCTTCAAGATGGCGCGGTTAGGTGGCCATTTGCCGGCTGCTTGGCGCGGTCCAGCTGCAAAGCAAAAGGGTGCTTCTTTTGGGGGGGGGGGCGTTGTTTCAGATTGGAATACCCACCGTTCGCCGATTCATATTATTAGCCATCGCATCATCACAGCAGAGTGTTCTGAAGTCTGAAGGCTGAAGAATCGCGATGCTCCCCCGGATCCTGACCTCTAATCCTGCTTAGGTACTAGACGAGCTGATCAACCAAACATGGCAGATGAAGCCGGCCTGGCAGGGGTCAAGTGAGTGAGTGGATTACTGTGCCCTCTTCCCCAGACGATCAGTCTCTTTTGCTCCGCGATCGCTGCACCGTTTCTGTGGTCGCCGTCTCAGGTGGGATTTCTTCCAAACACTCGCCCGCCCGGAGAGTCTAGGCCTAAGTATCCAACAGCTGCCGAGGGTCCGTTCCTCTAGGGGATCGCCCCCCGGCCAGATGTTAGTTGATAAGGCATGGAGGGGTGCGGGTCTCTTGAATTCTCCGGCCGCGCTACCATCATTTTGAATCTGTGAAGATGTCGATGTCGAGAAGCGCTTCCGGTCCGCATCGGGCTCGTCCCATTCTGCTTGCTCAAGAGCTCAATATGTACAGTAGATAATTTTAGTGGACCAGACCAGCGGCCGGGACCGTCACTACAAGTAGTGTCGCTCAGCAGCGACCGTCGTTTCGCTGTATTAGTAGAGGCCAAACCTTCCGCGGAATGGAGATTCTCGTTCTTGATATCAGGCTATGCAGGTACCCGATGGACTATTCCCCCCCATTCCCGGGCTAAACCATTCTCCGTGCTGGATATTGATTATGAGTAACGGACGTCTTTACACAGTCTGCAATTCTGAGCTCAGATTGCACCCCTCTAATCTCCTAGCTTATTCCCATGTACGTGTGTCGATCGTAACTGCAAGCCAGCATGGGCTTTTCGGTTGATACGAGGATAGGCCGCAGGCTTGGCGATGTAAAAATAAAAGCAGCTGCTCACAAACTGACAGCGAACCCCCCGGCACCGATGAGCTGTTCATTCGGAATTAGGACGGGGAGGGCATCATACGTTTTGTTTGCGCTCGCTGCTAGCTAGTAGTAGCTGGATTGCAGCAATGGTAGCAGTGAGGAGAAGAAGGAAGCAGACCTCGTGTGCTGGCACTCCTTGCGCGCATACTACTACACGGTAAAATTCTGTAGTCTTGGACTCTTGGACTCTTGGGCTCTGCGGCACACCAATGACAATCCCACGATGCTCGGCTGCCTGAACCCCATCCAACTAGCAGTTAGCTGCCGCGCTGGGTTTTGCTTCTTTCCAAGCATCGAGTCCACCCACCATCTTTCTCCTTTGGGTAATCATCTCGAGGCCTGCATGGGGGATGGGCCCTTCGTGTTGTTGGGAGCGGTCCATCGTTTCGGAACATGCAAGTTCGTTGGTGGTCAGACTTGCTTTTCCCAGCTGCATGGCACGCAAAATCATCGGATGCCAAGGCCGCCTATATGACATGGTCGCATACATTCGCCGTCATGGGTCCTACACACCGTCCTGAACTCCCACCCTGGTCTGCGTTTTTTCGCGGTGGCGGACGGGGGTTGTTGTTGTCGTCTTCGAGATCTGCGGCTGAGAAATGCGGTAGTATCTTGGGCTAGATCCTTGCGATACTCGTCAGACAACCCGGTCCAAGGGGGGAGATGGGGAGATCTTGGCTTGATATTATTTCAGCTTACTATTATGTCGCTCTCTTTCAGGCCCAGTTGGGCCGTCGAGCTGCCGTCGAGCTTCTGAATACATAATGGGCGGCATGTCGCCCGTCAGCATTCTCAGATCCTTCTCTTCGCATCCGCATCCGCATCCGCCCCTTGCCCGCGGCACTACACTCGTTTACCGACGCCCAGATTAGGTCATCCATCACTTTCGTTTAGAATCTCTATCCAAGATGCGGGCTTCTTCGATCCTGTCGTACGCCCTCGCAAGCAGTGTCGTTGCTGCCTCTGCCTCTTCCCGTCTCCAGCTCAAGCGGGATGTTTCCCCTGACATGACATGCGGAAACACCGAAGCCGGGTCCAAGGGGTATACGTGCCCCGACAACCTGTGCTGTTCATCACAGTCAGTCACGGCTATACCAGAACTCAAATATACATACATATAAAGGGGTATACGCTGACCTATTTGCTTTAGTGGATGGTGCGGTAGCACCAACGACTACTGCGGTGCCGATGTGGGCTGCCAACCCCAATTCGGCGCCTGCGCAGCCGGCACTGGTGATGGCGGCAACTCGGGCTCAGACTCGGGACGCTGTGGTCCTAACAACGGCAACGCCGTCTGCAGCTCTACCGAGTGCTGTTCGGCCGAAGGGTAAGTGTGCTGGGTGTACTAGGGTTTTTTTTGTCGAAGTATAACCTGCTGACAACCGTCGTCAGGTACTGTGGTACTACCCCTGATCACTGCAAGGCCCCCGACTGCCTGTTCGAGTTCGGACCGGCTTGTGATGCCAATAAGGTACCTTCCGGCACCAACACGACCACCCTGCCGAGATCCAAGCTTGGCAACGTTGCCTACGGAGGTGCTGGCATCTATAGCTGCGAGAAGACAGGTATGGTCCAACTTTTCGTACCTGCTTCAGCCACTTGTACTCAGGTCGCCGGTTTACTAACATACTGTCTCTCCCATGCAGGCACCGTGGCTCTGACCTACGACGACGGCCCCAGCGGCTACACCAACGACCTGCTCGACCTGCTCGCCAAGTACAACGCCAAGGCGACCTTCTTCATGACGGGCGTCAACAACAACAAGGGCCAGATCGACGACCCGGCGACGCCCTTCCCCGCCGTCATCAAGCGCCAGCACGCCGACGGCCACCAGATCGCCTCGCACACGTGGTCGCACGCGGACCTGTCCGTCATCACCTCGGCCCAGCGCCGCGACGAGATGGTCAAGCTCGAGATGGCGGTCCGCAACATCCTCGGCTTCGTGCCCACCTACATGCGGCCCCCCTACTCGTCGTGCACGGCCGAGAGCGGCTGCGAGCGCGACATGGAGCAGCTCGGCTACCACGTCGTCTACTTCGACCTCGACACCCAGGATTACCTGCACACCGCGGCCGACCAGATCCAGACCTCCAAGGACATCGTCACCCAGTTCTTCGCCGGCCAGCAGAGCGCCGCCTTCGACGCCCTGTCCATCGGCCACGACATCCACTTCCAGACCGTCTACAACCTGACCGAGTTCATGCTGCAGACCGTCTCGCAGCAGGGCTACAGGTTCGTCACCGTCGGCGAGTGCCTCAACGACCCCGTCGAGAACTGGTACCGCACCGACGCCTCCGCCCCGGCCCCGGCCCCGGCCTCGTCGGCCCCTGTCAAGCAGCCGGTCGTGTCCTCCACCAGCTCCGTTGCCTTCCAGGTCAGCAGCACCCTCAGCAGCGCCACGCGCGCGGCTACTGCGACCACTCCCACGACATCAGCGGGAGCCCCTCCTCCTCCTCCTCCTCCTCCTCCCCCTGCTGGGCCTTCCGGCGGACCTGCGCCTCCTAAGCCCAACACTCCGGCTCCCGGCCCGCCCCCGCCGCCCAAGGCCAAGACGCCCCGAGGTACTTCGCTCTTCCATCCCTAGTGTGCGCCCAGGTCTAACGAGCGTGATCAGAAATGGTACAGGAATGGATTGACCAGCTCAAGTCGAGGTTCCCCGGAATGAAGGACAAGTTAGGTGATCTCAGCAACTACTGGCGTGGCCACTAGTGTCATAACAAACACGACACAGGGGTTGATGTGAGACAGGAGAATTAATACAGGCTTCGCCAACACACGGAGGTGAAGCTCTCAAATAAGACGTACATATGCCGGATGCTTTGGGATCCAAAGCTCGGATATACATAGATATACTTAATAAGAGACTGTATCATTACGATATGTTCGCGACTACTGACAACACCGTATAAATGGTTGTCACTTTAACAGTATATTTTAGCCTGTAGGAGGGCTTCGGTCAAACGAATTTGTACGTATTACCTGTAAGGGTATCTGGTTAATGACCGCGTATTTTAGCCGCGTTGCTCGGTTGAGAGACCATCCTATCACTTGCCTCCGAGCCCAATCAATAAACAGATGCAACCCAACTGCATGTAGTGGACTTATACACTGCACACTGCCCATGCTTCGCTCGTTTGCATAGCCTACCGCGAGCGAGCCTACTTGCCCTGCTTTGCCCAGTAGAACATATCTTCAACATGAAAATGAATTTGATGGCATGTAGTGAAGATAGAATGAAAACATTTGATACATTTATATGCTTGATCGGACTCTCTGGTTTACCTCCCGATTCTAGGCGTTTGATACAGCTCTTCGAAAACACGCGGCTACTACCAAGGTAGTAGTCCTCTTGGATACCACCCATCTTACATGAGGAGTCTCCAGGCACCGAGAAGCAGAGCAGCGAAACCAGTGCATACACCCATGAGCCACTGCAACGTCTGGAACTTGACCTGTTCCAGCTTCTCCCGCAGAGTCGCGACCTCCTGTTCGATCTTGGTCTCCGTCTCCTTGATCTTCAGCTCCTGGTTTGCGGCCTCCTCCCGTATGCGCCCCTTTTCCAGGTTGAGGTCGAGCCGCACCGACGCCTGCGTGCGGCCGATCTCGTCGCGTAGCCGGCTGTTGAGCTTGGTGATGTCGTTGGTGAGCCGCTCGTGCTCCACGCGCGTCGTGCTCGACTCGGTGCTGTCCGCCGAGAGCAGCTCGGAGCGCAGCTTGGCAAAGTCGACTTTTTGGGTGTAGGTCGCCTTGGCCGCGTCTTCGCGAAGGACCATGGTTCGGGTCAGGTTTTGTATGCTGGTGAGGTGTTAACTGACAGCTGCGCTCAGAAATAGCGATATCGGCCAAACGAAAACGAACCTCTCCTCGATGACGTCGTTCAGAACCTTCATCATCGCCGCCGACTGGTCCTCAGTGAAACCCTCGCTTTGCAACCGTTGTACAAACTTCAAGGTATCGAAGTGGTGATCGCGCATCCGTGGCGCCGTCGAGTGAAACGACCGTCGGAGCGCCGGGTTTCGTAGAATAGACGAGGGGCGCTGAGGTTGCGACCTCGTTCCCGACTGAGGAGCCCGCCAGCTTGTCGTTGAGCCTGACGCATGGCCGGGCTGGAAAGAGGCGGTTTGGATCTGTTGCGACAGTATAATGCTCGATTTAAAGCCCCTTGAGGTTGTGGCGGGTCCCTGCCAGCTGAGACGAGGCAATAAGAACCTCGGAAGCGATTGTGCCGCATGCATAGTAGTGTTTGCCATGGCTGAATTGGGTCGAATGAGCGATGGGTTAGTACGACAAAAGAGAACAAGACGATCTGAAGAAGATGCGGTAAATGAGTGGTATGGAACGTGGACTCGGATGTATCTTGGATGTGATGTGGCCGGCGATGGTATGGCGCACGTGGCTAGTCCCGAACTGTTCCTAGGTCACCTTATTTGAGGTCTTCCGCCATCGGCAGGAAATTGTCACCGCACGGGCCCCTTATACAACGTGCATGGAACGTCGACGACCAAGACGACCACAAAAATTGGCAGTCTCCAACTGATGTCGTTGGATAAGCCACACTAATGACAAAAATGACAAAAGGTAATGTCCTGGGGGAGACTCGAACTCTCGACCTTTGGATATCTGAACTTCTAATTCAGTCATATTGACATATGAGACCAACGCTCTAACCAACTGAGCCACCAAGACATGTTTTGCTTGTTGTTGTAAATCTCCCTCGTATCTGAAATCAGATGACTGCCATCTTTTGCTTTCCCATCAAGTTCTGTATGGTGCAACCAGGTATGCAGGTCTGCACCCTTTACGCAGCTTAGTATGTAGTATCGTCGTATTCTTCTTGTTGGGTATAACTTTAATCGATGAAACCCACAATAACACGATACCTGTAAGGAGCAATACCAATGGTTGAGACAATACTATGAAAGTGAAGGGAACGTTGCCGACTGCAGTCGGCCTTTGCAAAACCAATCCCCATGAACCCCATGAACTCATTGCAGCTATACTTCGAACCGCGCAAGCTCCGCCTCCGTCCACTCCCACAGGCGCCTCGCATAGTCGTCATCTTTGGCGACGGCGCTCTGTGTGCCGCCCTTGCCAACACTAGTATAGTACTCGCCGCTGACGGCGTCCTTGGAGACGGACGCCCAAAGTTGGTTCTTCGCCCCGTGGTCCGGCGTTTGGAAAAGCGGCGTGTACGAAAGGACTGTCATGATCTTGGTTTGCACGGCCAGGCTCAAGTAGGAATCCGCCATCGAGTGCGCCAGGTTCGTCGTCACCATGCCCGGGTGCACGGCCGCGGCCTTGATCTGCGGAAACCGCTTCGCCAGCTCGCGCGCAAAGAGCACGTTGGCGAGCTTGCTGACGCCGTAACGCCTCACCGTAGAGACGTTCATCGTCTCGCTCTTGAGCAGGTCCAGGTCGAGGCCGACTTTCGGCAGGGCGAGCTTGTGCCCTTCCGAGCTCATGACGACGACGCGGACGTCGGGCTTGTCGTCGAGCTCGGCCGTCTTCAGGAGGAGGGGAGCAGCAGCTTGGTGAGCAGCGCGTGGCCCATGTGGTTCGTGCCGAACTGCAACTCGTAGCCGTCGGCGGTGAGGCCGGGCGGGTTGCACATGATCCCCGCGTTCAGCATCAGGATATCCAGGCGCGGCGACTCTGCGCGCAGCCGCTGCGCCGCTTTCTGCACCGTGGCCAGCGAGGCAAGGTCGAGCTCTAGGAACTCGATCGGCGTCCCGCCGCCCCCGTCGGGCCCCAGCTCCTTCTGGATCTCGGCGATGGCGGCCTTTGCCTTCTCGGCGTTGCGGGCGGCGAGCCAGATCTTGGCGGGGCCATGCCGCGCGTAATGCTTGACACAGGCTTTCCCAAGACCTATGTTGGCGCCGGTGACACAGATCACCTTGCCTTGGAGATCGGGAAGGTCTCTTTCTGGGTCAAACGCTGGGCTGGGCATGTTGTATTATTTGCCGGGTCCGCTTGTTGGGTGTTGGGTGTTGTCTGCGACCTTGGGTGTATACAGCCGATCAGGATACCGCCAGTAAGCAATCAACTGCTCCAATGAACAACAGGTCCTCCGGGCATTTGTAGAAGCGATGGTTGTTGGGTAGCACAGCAAGATACCATTTTGCCAAGAGCCTGCATTTCAATTACGAGAAGAGAAATTGTATTTGGCTGTCATTGACTCCTTGCTTCCCGATGCTGCAGTTTTATTACGCACCCTCCCACAACTCATGTCGGCTACGCTGGAATGAAGCATCGTTTGCCGGGCCCTCCGTATCTACCTGCAGGGGAGAGAGCTGGCCTAATTTTAGTCGAAGTCAATGGGCTAACAGCTGGGGGGCCTGGAGATCCGGGGTTGGTGGACCCCCGTAGGTTAGCTGCCCGTTCCAACATCAACGATCGCTTATATTGCGCGTGCTGCTGATGCTTAATCGCTGCGTTGCCGGTCGAAAACAGCAGCTGTGGCTTCTTAAGGCCTCGGTTCTAGCATCATTACGGCCAAGCTGAATGGAACGCTGAAGATGCATGCATGTGTGTAGAGATGGCGCAGTCACTTTGACCATGAGTACTCCGTACCTTGCCGTTGATAAGATAAGACAAGCAGTGCTTGGGCCATAGCTCACCTTTAGTTGCGTAGGTACCTAACCCGAGACGTCACAATCGTTCGTCCGCCTTCCTCGAGCATTGAAGTACAACAAAACCAACACACCACCTCGACGTCTTGAGAGGCTCACCGCAACTCAAATACCATCATGTACAGCCCTACGCCACCTCCCCCGATACCGCCGCCGAAACCTAGCAGCCATGACGCCAGCCGCTTGGGTACCCCCGCCACATCCCAGTCCCCGCGTCCACCGCCGATACCAGACATGTTGGACGGGAGAGGGAAAGCTGCCGTCACAGACTCGGCAGGCTTGATACCTGCCGCGCGTCAGGCTCAACCTCCGGAGGAGATCCAAGATCCGGGAGAGCAGTGGCTACCAAAGCTGCTGCAAGACAAATCGTGAGTCCTATCCTATTCTAACACCAATACAATGACAACTCTCTACTATTGTCCTTTACACATAATGCTAACAGTTCATCTTGCCTCGCAACTACAGCAAACAAGACCTGGCCGATATCCTCTCCGACCCAAACATCCTGAACGCCCTCACGCACGCGCCCGAAACGGGGCACCCCTCCCTCCTGGCCTCGCACGCCGGTCTGCAGTCGGCTCTGACGGAGAACCTGACGCTCGCGGCGCACCTCGTCGACCTCGAGACGCGCGTGTCGCAGCAGCGCACGCAGGCGCAGGCGCAACTGCTGTCTACCCACGCGCTGGAGCGACAGTGGCGGCAGAAGCAGGCCGAGATGGACGCGGCGCTGTCGTCGTTCGCGCCGGCCGCCCTGTACGGCCGTCTGACCCAGGCGCTGTCGGAGCAGGAGCAGATCTGCGAAGCGCTCGAGGAAAGCTTCCTGGACGGCGGCCGCGGGGCCCCGCCGCCGTCGCTGTCGTATGACGACGACGCAGCGGGCGGCCTGGCGACGGAGCGCGAGGTGCTGGACTGGGTGCGCCGGTACCGCGAGGCCAGGAAGCTGTACTACCTGCGGCAGGAGCGCAAGGAGAGGTGGAACGAGCGCCGTGTTGGTGGGTGGAGGTGAAGAGTCGTCCTCCTCCACCGGCCATTCTACGGGTGATATAGCTACGGTGATGCTACTTTCTACGTTGCGCTATGGTTTTGATTGGATTGCCGGGACTGGCGGCACAGTCCGCGAGGGGGGGCTGCAAATGGAGCGCCAGCAGCGCCCGCGTCAGGTCTTCATGCTTTATTAAATGTGAGATGATGCGCGAGCCTCATCGGATGATACCATACCCAAGCATAAGCGATCCCAACAAACCTCGAGGTGGTCGTGGTCGCTGTGCGACAGTACGATGCGCCGTTGCAAGGCCGGTTTCATTTTGATGCACATGGGTAGCTGTATCAGGCCACGCCAGAGGTTTGGTTCGTCAGATCGGTGCATGATGCAGCAAAAAGCCGATTAATAACCAGCGATGACTGCCAACACATACACATCTTCTTTTCCACGCCAGCCGACAGCCCACGGCCTTATCCTATTCGATATTACTCGCTGTGTACATCCATACCACGGCGTCATTGTGTTGCGATATCCTGCGCACCCTGCACCCAATGCCTGCGTGCTGTAGTCGGTCCGATATCAACGCTGTGCGTATGTACGCAACGCTCACTGTGCGCTGCCCCCCTTTCCAAGCTTTCCTTATTATGTTCTGCGATGCAGAACATCAACCCCCCGAAGAGGGCAGTAGTCTAGACTCGCCGGGGACTACGCGTGTGCTTCCGGACGGTCCCGCAAGGAAGGGATTCGCGCGTTGCAGATGACTATTGCCCGTTTTGTCGTGCTGCGCAGAGATCGCGTACGAGCCCCGTCGTCTCCCATCTGGTCAGGCATCTGGTGCCCGTCTCGGCGGCAGGCCGATGCTTCCGCGGGGTGATGATGGAAGCCAGCGTCGCATTTCAGTATTAGATGTTACCGGAAGAAAATGCGTGCCACATATTCTTGAACTTCATGACTTTTGTTGAAACCACACCGGTCCATGACAAACCACAACAGGCATGTATTACAGCAGGCCGTCGGCATCTGAAGCCAAAAGGTATTCGTTTTTATTTCTTTTTCCTTGATGGTTACCCACCGACTTGCCTGCTTTACAAAGTCGCCTACTATCACGTAATAGCAGCAATTGCGGTGCAGTCCAAATCCACATCGGTGATGGTAGGGGCGGCCTGCTGTAGCGAAACTATATCTCGGGCCACCAAGGCACCGCTTTTGCCTCTCTTCACACAAAACACCAAAACTGGTGCCTTCAAATCATCTGGCACGCTACATTCGGTGCCTTGTCTCATCTCTCCTTTTTCTTTGTTCAACCGTATCGGCCTGTTCATAAAAAGCTGAAGGGGCTTTTCTTCATGTCCGGACTCCGAGGGCTCATCGGTAGCATGAATAGCTCGTCCTCCGTTTCCTGGGTCTTGGCGACGGCGGGTTTGTCACCGCTGACCATGGCGTCCAAGGAACTGACCGTACCGGGCGCATGGCCAGTCGTAGCCCCTATTTTGGCCATCCCGGCGGCAAAGGCCGTTGTCGACGGGATTGCGATATCCGAAGTGTCGGGGGACAGCGAATATAGATGATGCTGTTGAGGACCTGCTGGGGACGGTGGTGAGCAAATCTCGAGCAGATCTCCCTCTCTCCCTCTGGCTTTCTCTTTCTCTTTCTCTTCTCCTCTCTCTCTCTATCTCCCTCTCTCTCTCAACTTACCAGGGTTTGAGGCGGTAAAATCGGATGCGTTCGTAACCAGCTTAAGGCCCCGCAACTTCTCACCGAGCCGGCCTGCTACCGGCGATCTTGGGCTTTGTGGAGTAGGCGGAATATGCCCCACGTCTGGAGGTTGTCCAGCAGCATCCGGGTTCGGGAGCCCAAAATGCTCGGCAATCCAGTCCCTCTCTTGCACCGCCATTACCAATGCTATGCCTTCGCTATTGTTCCCCATTTCGCGGCGGATTTCATCTTGTAACTGAGACATGCGCTTTTTGGCCCTGCATTTTGTAAGTCAAGGTCAGTGTTGAGCATTTCAGGCAGTGCCGGCCAATCGGGCGACCACTTGCCGTCCTCTTGTGATTTCAGGCTCTGGGTCGTACGAACCAAATTGTATGCAGAACACCCCTTTTCCCTACATCTTTTCTGGTATCCACACCGAGTGCCGGAGTGTATATCGCGGGCATCGGTTTGGTGCTAAGTACACGTCCACTCCGGGAGTGCGATATTTGTATCACGGGCGGCACAGTTATGTCGGAAGGTATTAAGAAGTAGACCCGTTGCGTTTCGCTGCCGTCTCTTTCGCTCTGGGCGGGGATCCTCGTCGTTTTGCCTTCCCACGAAACCTCCCAGCCCTCCTGCTCGCCACGCAAGGGAGCATCCGGCTTGCCCGGTGCACCTGCTGCCGGATTCCACTCGACCAGAAGTATCTTTGTTCCTTCGTTGCCCCTCCCCGTCTCGAACTCGAAGCGGGCCAGGGCATCTGGAGACGAGGGTGTTGCCGGAGAGTCTACAGGGCCCGCATCCGCTGTGGGGACGTCGGGCTCGGGGACGTCGATTGTTGGAGCCGCCATGTTGTGCTGGCTGGCTGGCCTGATGGTAGGTAGTCTTTCTAAAAGACGGGAGTGGTTACGGCAAGCCAACCTAACCCCCCAAGGTTACTCTGTGAAGGAGGGACCCAACCGCTTTAGCCGCGACGCTCGGGTTGATGTAACCCTGGGCGACTAGAAAGGTACTGGCTAAGCTGGGTGAGAACAAGCAGCACACAATCACCCAACGCGCCTGGTGGTGCGTGGGATTGATCAGCTGCGGCGCGGGTCGGACACCTATAGGATCTGTTGGAGATAAAGCCCAGCACCATAAGGCGTTTGATGTGCGCCTGCAGACCCGCAAGCACCGGTGACCAGATGTCCCGGAGTATCGCGTTGACAAGCAAAGTCTACTTGTCGATCAAACAGATCCGATGAGGCCGTTGACAAACAATAGTCGTGGGGCGAAAGTGGCCACACACAAGAAATCACAAGAAGGAGAGGGAGAGGTAGGGGGGGAATAGCAAGGGCAGGAGCAAGTAGGCGCAAGTGGATGAGAGAGACAAAATGCAAGAATAGGTTGCCTACGAGGCTAAGAAGCTATGATGGCCGACGGCATTACTTGGTTCTGCAAAGAAGAGGGACCCTGCCGGATGTCGATGATAATTTGTGTTTCCTCGGAAGAACCGCCCACGCAGCAACGATATGCGGCGGGGGTGGAGGAGCAGCAACGAGAAAGTCCATTTATTTGACTTGTCGTGGGCATGATTTTCCTGGCCCAAACAGGAACCCTTGACATCTTGGCGGGCGATGATTACGGTACGGCCAAGGAACAAGTTCGAGATGAGTAATACCGTCGCCTGTCCGCGCCGCCAGGTTGCGGTGTGCGGTGTGGTTGTCCAAGAATGCCATGTAACTCCAAGGTACCGCCCTTTGTCTTTGGTCGGACACAGCAGTTCCCAAATAGTCACAGTCGAATGAGCTGTCGGCGACGAGACAGGCCCTGCCTCTGAGAGGAAGAGAGAGAGAGCGAGAGAGAGAGCTAGAAGCTACCTTGCTATTAATAGAATGCCTAAGCACATCCACGCGCAATGGCGGCACCAAAAACTTGTGGACCCGTCGACTGAGAAGGAGCGAAGCTGGGGTGGAGTTCCCACGCGAGAATAAGGGGTCCTGATCCTGTACTACGTTGCAGGCATAAATAAAAGACCCCCTAATACGTACCGCGGGGGTAACAAATTTTACTATTACGTATAAATTATACCTATCGATAAAATTACTTACTTAATTATATTATTCGCCCTTTTTTATTATAAAGCTTTACGATAATTAATTTAAAAGTATTTTTAATATTTTATATAATAATTAACTCCTTTTTTCTTTCTCTTTTTTTAAAGCTTTTATTATTAAATTTTATATATAAAACGCTTTATTAATTAATTAATTTAATTAATATATTTTATTAAATTCGATTACGAAAAATTTATATTAAATAATTAAAATAACGTAATATCGATTATATTTTAATATTATTTAATAATATATATAATTAAGTTAAAAATTGTAAAAGCTATCGATTATACCTTTAAATAAATTAAAACCGCTATCTATAATTACCGGGTTTTTCTTTAATCCGATCGATTTTTTATTATTATCGAAGAATAAACCGATTAATTAAAAAAATATATTATTTTTTATAAAATTATTAGGTTTTTAATTTAATTTAAAATTTCGATATACTTTATAATTAACTTTTTTTTTAAATAAATAATTTATTATTATTTTTAAAACCGCGAATACGGTCGATATTACGTTTAATTAAAATTAAAATTCTTTTTAATTAATCGGCTAATTTAAAAAAATTCGTATAAAATATTTTAATTAATTTATTAAAAATTAAAATCGAATCGTTTAATTTAATAAAATTTAAATTATTAACGACGTTTATTATAAATAAAAAGTTATAAAAAAGAAAAGGGAAATAATAAAAAAAATTATTATATTAGAAAAAAAAAAAGAAAAAAAAACAAGTAAATATTTTAAAGTTATTTTTTTAAAATTATTAAAAAAGAGTTTAATATATATTAAATAAAAAATTAAAAGAAAATAAATTTTATAAATTATTAAAAATATATATTCTTTTTCGTTAATACTTTTTTTTTTTTTATTACGAGAAAAATTATCGATTTTTTATATAAAATAACGTTCTTTATTACGTTTCTTATTCGATCGTAATAACTTTTAAAAAAAAAATATAATTTATTAAATAACCGATTAATTTTTTAAATTTTAACCCGATAAAAAACTATTAAAATTAAATAAAAAATTAAATTAAAAATATATAATTAAAATAATAACCTTTTATATTTACGGCTTTAAATTTATATTATATAAACTTAAGATATAATATTTAATAATTATTTATAAAAAAAGTTACGTATAATATATTAATAATATTAAAATATTATTAATATAAATAATTAAAATATAAATTAATAATTAATTAATTTAAAAAATATTAAAAATAATAATTTATATATTATAAACTTTTACTTTTAAACGTTATAAACGTTATTAAAAAAACGTTATTAAAAAAAAGCGTTATTAAAAAAAATAATTAAAAAATAATAATATTATTAAATTATCGAAAAACAGTTATTTTATTACCTAAAAAAACGACCCTTAAAACACCGGCTTAATATATTAATTAAACGCTATATTTAACTAAAAGCACTAAACTTACCCCTAAGACGTGGTACAAGTCGAACGGATAACTGGCGTCAATCTCCAACCAAACTGTCGGCGACAGACAGGCAGCGTCCCAAAAAAGGACACCCTTCCCCCCCTCTTCCTTTCCCTGGCATACATGCACACACAGACACAGACACACCTGGGGGCTACTCCAACCGTATCACACGTGTATAAATAAGAGTTAATTGGATTTTTTTAAAAAGCATATTGACGAACCAGAAACCAAAGAAAAGAAACCAATGCTATCGAGGGAAGTTTTTATATGGTGTTGATGGTGGTGTCGGTCGGTTGGGTGAGCAGAGCATCCGTTATTATTAGATTTGTCTGTGCGACATGAAGCTTAGCTAAGCCGATACTCTTAATTACCTTACCTACATACCTACATGTAGGTACCAGCTATTCCTGTCCTCTGCCTGCAGAGACCGACTGGGCTTCATGTATAGCTCGACTCCAGCCGATGCACATTAGGCGGTCCATGACTGCGAGTGCGGGCCGCCGCGGAGGTCGTTGTTGGATTATCTAGGTTAGGTATGGAGTGAGATTCCATGTGCTAGCCCTATGGTCAGTGGTGTAGTAGTAGATAAACTACTTAAGACAATATCGGAGTAGGGCGCACTTCCCCCAGACAGCGAATCCTTTCTCCTTATGGACGGGTGGACGGACTATTAATTGTCGTCAATGTTTTGAAACATGGCACAGTAGATCTCTCTAGTACCTAGTGGTAGAGATTTGCATACGTCATGGGGCCTCAATCCCTACCTGCTTCGGCATTCGATTGCATCGCATCGCTTCAGTCTGATTACCCCTCCAAGTCCCAAGGAGTTTGTGACAACGAGCCGAGCCAGCCGAGAGTGCAGATATTCGACCTTGCTGGGCAGTGGAAGGGAGAAAGTATGGCATGGGCACCGAGCGACACATAAAGCATTCCCCGTCGCTCATCCCGGTTCCCGAGTAACAGGGTGAGATGCCGACAACGGAGGGGCGCTCGGAGCTCGCCTGGAGGGATAACACATACTTCCAAGGGGAAATAAGCATGAGACCTGGCAAAGATCCGGAAGGCCAACTCGGGCCTAGAATGGGCGAATCTGGTTTTATCTATCTGGGACGGCGCCCTTGCGCCCTACAGGCTGTGTAGCCTTGTTAGGTAACAGCCATGCAGGATGGCGAGTGGCATACAGTGACAACGAGTTCCCCAGATTTGGGAATGGCCTGGTCGGTATCTTACGGAACGTCGAGAGGGGAAGAAGGGAGTTCTAGCGACTAGTAGTGCGACCCCCACATACAGAAGAACCCAGTAAGGGGCAGGGAGGCGGTTCCGGTCCGAAGCCTTTAACCCAGAACGGTTTCCGTGCCGGATGGGCTTCTTCACACGGAGTGGTTGGCTGATACGTACCTTGCGAATAGCAGTAGGAGGGAATATCATAGGGTGGTCCTGAAGGAACGACATCAATCCAAAGAAGTGAGGTAAGATCAGAAGGTAGAATGGCTCGAGATGATCTGATATGCAAAACAAAACCCTCCTGGAATGTTGGAATGCTGGAAGCGAGATGCCGATCCCTTCCAACTCGGAGCTACGCTGTTTGTCTTATTCCACGTCGATAGACTTGTACATGACGTGATGCGAAAAGAAAACAGACTCAATATTCGGTAGCACCTCGCTGTCCACCCGGATGGAGATGGTGACGATGGGGCAAACAGAGGACAAGCATAGTCGTCACTGATGGAGACTATATGCTGGTGATACTCACAGTATATTCCGATTTGGAAATTGGTCGATAGCCCACAGCTTCCGACGAACGGAGATCTGCTTGTGGTCCAGCATCTGTCGTATCGCGCCCTCTGTCCAGTACCTAGGTTACTCTCTGTCTCTGTGTGATGGATGATAAGGAGAGGGCGATGACAGGGTTGTATAAGAGCGCCAATGAGACAAGCCGGAGTCAGTCTTAGCAATTTGCGAGAACGACCGGAGAAGGGCCGGTAAGAAATCGGTGGGACGACCCCCTCTCTGTCTTTGCTGCGTCGCGGGGACTCCATCTCTTCTTGGTCGCACGCACTGTCTGCCAAGGACCAAAACCCTCTTCCCGCTTTCCCGGAGTCAAGTGATGAAGGGCGAGCCATGCAATCGGTCCGCGGCAGCTTCTAAGAGGGTATGTAGTCACGATAGTTTCGTGGACACGGAAATTATGCCGAGTTCAAACTTTCACATCGGCCAGATTATGTACAAGTAGCCATTTCTCTTCAATCCAAGGGCGCGATCTGCATGGCCATTTTCACCTGACCTGGACCTACTACGTTGAGTACGTACGCTCGTGGAGATATTGACAACACCCTCGCGCACTAGTTGCGGCTCCCATCGCCTTGTCGCCATCGCATCGTAAGCTTTCCGAGAAGCTTCGCTATCCCTCGGGATTCCTAGTGCTCCAATCCCGCGGCGCTGAGACAGTGGGCATGCTAGCCACGAGAGAAGTGCCGAGTCCCAGTGCAGATCGTTTGGTCGTAGTCGTCTTTGCGCGGCGTGCGAGAGTATGTACTCAGCAATCAGGACCCATCGGGTTACTGTCGTGACTTTTGAGTGTTGCCAATGCGTCTGTGGGAACGTTTCTTTTGCGATGATCCAAACTTGTGCGGGTGTTGAGGAGCAAAGAGTCAAGCGGTTTGTTGCGTGATGCCTGTTTGACGCTGCACACCGATCTGCCCTGCCCTCAAACTCAGGCGGCCATGGCCCGGCATTGAGCTTAAAGGAGACACTTTCGGCAAGGAAGCCATGGCGTGGTTTGGGCCAAACATGCTCCCGCCCAAGCCAATCGAACCCAGCCGAGTCAGACTGCCGGCTAAATGCAGACGCGAGCTCTAGACCAGGCCACAGAAGCAGGCACAGGGCCTCTCAGCAGGGCCAGATGGCGAGCGGGCGGCTCTTTTGGCTGCTGACGGCCCTGGATTGCCAGCAAGATGTCGAGGCGGTGCTACGTTTGATTTTTCTCTGAAAAGATAACATAACTCACCTATCGAGGGTGTGACCGAGATACTGTCGCCAAGCGCACACAGCTTGACAGCCTAGCCGTGCCTATCTCTTGTGTATCTGTGTGTCATACGGAGGTGGACCGCCGCCAGTGCGTGATAACCGTCTTTGATAAGGGTTCTTCTTCTGAGGGTTCTACGGGCCGACTCGCATGGGCTTGACGACGACCATGACAAGTGACCAAGTGACGAAGGGCTCCGCCGGTGGGGGACAGTAGACAGTCGATAGGCGTCTGTGTTTCATAGCAAAATCGTACGAAGGGACGTCATGTTTGGGGAAACTGGCTGGTTCACGCACGCTGCTGATAGAAGGGATGTACTGCCTTCTAGGCTGGTATCAAGCTCTGTTGAAGGGCTTTCCAGGCGGGATGATCACTCGCTCGGGCGTGCTGTTGCACTCCACTATTTGGCCGGCCAAACCGCCGTAAGTAGCGCTCCGTGGACCCAGGCGTGACCACCGTCGGCCACTGGAGGTGGTAGCTGGTTACGTTTCTCTCGACTTGCCCACGAGAATAGCCCCGAGGCGGCAAACAAGAGCAACAAAGAAAAGAGAAAAAAAAATCAGTTGGAGTGGGTTTCTGCCGTGGGACCTAGTGTAGGATACACCACCCATTCTAGAGTTTGGCATGCAACAATAGAGCCGACGCAGTTGACGAACAACAGGCGCACCTTGATAACATCCATCAATCAGTCCGCTACATTGATGTAAGTGTGTACCTAACCTGGGGCTTGTGTAAGCCGGGCCAGCCAGGCGTGAGCCCCTCAGCAGCAAGTGCTGCAGTAGCCGCAAACTTTACAGGCTGGAGACTCCTTCCTTCCTTCCTACCTAGGTAAGTCACAGGTGTACAACGCAGCACCACTTGCAAACCAAAACACAAGAATTGATGGGAATTGATGCCTGGTGGTATCGAGAGTCTTTCACGATTCAACGTGTCAACTGTGTGTGTGCAAGTGTCATACAGGACGGTTACTATAGAAAGGTACGTACAGCAAGTATTGGACTACGGTAGGTGAAGTAGTAATGTGATAGCCATATGACTTACGAAGATGGATGTGAGGTATCGTATGTGCATCAATAACACGGTCAAAAGGGTAACACATCCAGCAAACACACATACACACACACACACACACAGTGCAGTACGTGTTTGCAACTGCACCAGTTGCCAGTATTGGGCATAGGTAGAGAGAACTCATCGGCACCTGGCTGCACGTCGTCGTTGTTCCCCCCCGGGCAGCCAGGGCCCCAAGGGATCAAGATTGATGTACCTACAGTACGCCCAAGAGAGAAAGCGAGAGAGTTGAAGATGAAAGTTCAGACCAGCAGAGACAGACTGCTTGTCGGTGCTTGTCCGTCCAGCGGGCCACACGCGGCGGTACCCACTGCTTGGCAAGCTTTGGCTTGGTAGCATTATGGTGAAATGTCGGCCAAAAGAGAAAGAATAGAAAGAAAAGAACTTCTCCACGCTCCGTACCTCCCCGTCCGTCAAACGTCTCCTCGCCTTTTCGCCGCGTCCCAATGTCCTTGGGCGAGCCTGCACGTCCTGCCATCTGCTTCTTTTCCCAGACGCCCCAG
Source organism: Arthrinium phaeospermum (assembly GCA_006503535.1). NCBI lineage: Eukaryota > Fungi > Ascomycota > Sordariomycetes > Amphisphaeriales > Apiosporaceae > Arthrinium > Arthrinium phaeospermum. The sequence continues at coordinate 1,445,494 of QYRS01000013.1, forward strand.
AATCTCCACCCGGGCTTTCCACACACACCCCTCCACCCCTTCCCCATTACCCATTACTCGGCCTCTTTTCCCATTCCGACCCCCAGTCCCTCGTCTCTTTTCTCCAGTTCCAAGAGATCCCCAAGACCTGCCCACTGCCCTTCTGAGAGCCGGCCCAGTCCAGACAGACTAGAAGAATACTACTTTTGCCGACTGGGCTCTTTTCCTACGTCGCCCGGTTTCAATTCTCTCCCTCCCCTCTTCGAGAGTCCGAGTCCTCGACGCTCTATATTCTTTGTTGGTCCCGGCACCCTTTCGTTCCCTGCCCACTCAGCTTTGGTTGGGTACTTGTCGGCTCATTAGCGAATTCCATCATTACCACCAATACTACGTGGCGGGCTCATCCCAATTAAAGGATTCCCATCCGCAACCCGCAACCGCCCCCCTGTGCACTCAACACTCAACCTCCTCTCCGTGCGACACAGCCCAACGCTTCCGGCGCCCTTACACTCGACCGACCTCTTGTGACGGACGGCCCATAACGAGTCGGCTCTATCGCAAGACGCCATCTTTCTCTGGACGGTTCGACGACTTCCCGAACGCCGGCGTAGGATTTGCTCGCATTCCTCGCTTCACGCCGAGACCCGACTAGAGAGAACCATTCTGGGCCTGGAGCACACCATCTTGACAACAGGAGAAGCGACGGTGGAACTGGCGCCCTTGGTGTGCAGGTTGGACCGATTGGAGACTTACAACGTCCTGTTTCTGTCGAACATTTCACATACCTGCCCGTCCATTCGCTACCGATCGCAGCTCGTTCGTTTCGCGGCGATTCAGCAGTCTACTGAAGTATCCTACCGCCGCCTCAGACCGAGTACTCGATGTCCCAATATGCTTAATTCGCGACCGACCATTGTCGCCCGTACCAGGTTCATTCCTTTGGCTTTCCCTGCCTTGTAGAGGACTAGCGAGTACTCAGTGCCTGCCTGTCCTCCGCGACGCATTGAAGTCCCTACACCATTGACAAACGATTGTTGTCACGGCCCATCCTCCGCCATGGACCCTCCTCACGTAACCGAGTTCGCTTCCCAGCGATACTTCGACAAGCTCAAGCAGCTTGCCGAGGCGAAAGACCGGCAGCCGCCGAACGCGACCCATCTGGACGGTTCGGTCGCTAGCTCAACCTCGACTTTCATCCTCCCCATTGGGGCCTCCAAGTTGCCGGAGCAGACCGACGCCGAAATCCTGAAGGCCGCGGATAAGAGACGTCTTCCTTTCAAGTTCCGACTACCACTACGGAACTCAACCGAGCACGATCAGCGCCGCCTGTCTACGGAAAACGCCCATAAGCAGAGGTTTGTGGGATCCCATGTCAATTTGGGTTCATCGCTGTATGCTAACGCGTGCTTTGTAGAGCGGCTTTTGACCAGCTTTTCCTGGCACTTCCTAACGAATTGAAGATTCAGATCGTTGCGTCTTTACCATTATCAGATATTCTAAACCTCCGGCTAGCGTCTCGTTCGTGGCACGCCATGGTTACCCTGAACGAGTTGCCGATTGTTCGTTATCACCTAAAACACCATATCCCGGCTTATGCGACACGACTGTACCCAGTGCCGGAGGACAGAGCGGCCGTGAACATCCATTATCTTTGTGGGATATGGCATCGACTGCATGTTGCGGCAAAGCTGGCGTTCCTGATTTGCGAGTGGATCACGAAGGAGCTGTTTCTCAGAAGGACCGAAGAGCAGCGGCGGGACTTCTCTGTCCAGCGTGAGCGTATGCGGCGACGCTTAATACCTCTGTTGTTCACTCTGTTCCATTTCTTTGAGACATATCGAACTCTCCACCTTCAATACATTGAAGAACATGGCCATGGACTCACCAAGGAGCCTTACACGGTGAACCCTATCGAAGCCAAGATCATGAGCATGTACGACGACAAAACTCTGCTGCATGTCCACCAAGTGTTTCCCATGGTAGTGTCGTCATTCTGCCGGAGGCTTCGACCCCCTTCCTATGTTGGTCGTGTCGAAGGAGCGTTGCGCGGTTACATGCACGGGAAGCCCAGTGACGAAATTTACGTGACGGCGCTGTGTGTCGGTGGGCTTCGGCAATGCGAACGTTTCTGGGAGATCAAAGGTTACAATTCACGAAGAGGCACTGTCGACGCATGGTACAACTCGGTCGCCAAAAGCCCAGCGACGAAGACCCCTGTCGAGCCAGCCGGCAAACCACGTCGAGGACTGTTGAGTTTGAGCCGCAAGAAATCGGCTTACAACATCAAGGACGCTTCCAGCACGGGGGCCGAGGCGTTGCCACCTCTTCCGGATACTCGGGCCCGTCGTACATCCGATGCGGCTCGACGGCCGACTGACACTGTGCCACCACTTCCCAGTGCGACAATGGTGGAAAGCCTGGTTTTCGACACCAGCATGTCAGCTGGGATGCCGATGGGCCCCTTGTCACGCGAGCAGCTCAAGCTTATCATGCCGGATCTCCCCGTTTTGCAGCAACTATGGATGCAGACTGCAGAAGCTCTCATTCTGGATCGCCGGATTGTGGAGCGACCGCAGGACATCAAGAGGAATGCCGCAGTGATGCTAGACCTCATTCAAGAGGACGGCGCAGCGATCCAGGACGAGTGGTGGTATGGTCGAATAGCACCCGAATCTGTCCGCCCACCCCTGGAATCGATTGATGAAGACCCTATCGAATAATTGCCATGGGTACGATTTCATCTCTTGGCACGAATATACTCCTAACACTCTTGCGCTTTTTGACGCAACAACGCCTACTAAACATCATCATCATCTCTCCCTATCTCTCTATCTCTATCTCTCTATCTCTCTATCTCTCTATCTCTCTATCTCTCTATCTCTCTTGTTTATTTTATACCCACGAGAAGTCATTGGCATTTGCAGGCGTTCCGGTCAAGAGAGGCTTAGGTCGGAAAGCAAGGCGGCCCTAGAAGCGGCGGCGTCCACATCGGAGTTATTATTTTCTTTGTCTTATGGATGGGACAGATGGTCAAAATCGGGACTCTTTCGGCACCATTTTCATTTTGAATCTGTCCAAGCAGCGTACTCAATATGTACGCATAGGCGCGGCGCCATGGAGAAGGGCTCTTGGCCGGGTTAAGGCGACCCCGGGAAAGGGGAAAGGAGGGGGTTGAAAGTGCCAGATAACCTAGATGATACCAATGCGAAGCAACGGCACCACCTTGGTGTGCCTCACTTGTATACTCCAACTTGCACGATTGCCAGCAGCAACCTTGGTCACGTGATGTGAAAGACTATTCTGTTTGATCACCGGCTTCGAATTCGCGGTGAGCTATAGCGTCGGATCTCGATCATACCATTCAATCACTGCCGGCTGACGACAAACACCTCCACGAGGTGGTATTGACCCCATCTGGTTCGCCCAAGAGTCGTCCGATGGATTACCTACATATATCCACTACCCACTTGGATATATGGAGAATCTCGAGACCAAGGTCGTAGCAGGCCAGCTTTCCCATGGGGTCAAGGCCCCCACCGGAACCACTGTCGGAAAGCAGAGCGGTCGCTCGCGCCCTCTTTCTTGTTTCTGTCCTGTCACACACATCAACCCAACTCCATATTCGGCCCGTTGCCCACACATCATCTCATCAGCACACAGATTTCTCGCCCACCACCACCCCGTGATCTGGATTCTTTTCCTCTTTTTCCCTTTCGTGGAGAGAGCTATGTAGTAGTGTCGGGGTTTCCGCCGTCGCCTCGTGCCTCGTGCCTCGTGCCGGCGCACTGTACCGTCTACGGTCTCCGACGGTCAACCCGGCGGTGCGGTCGGTGGCTTTGTTCTCTCTTTGCTTGCTCGTCTGTTTCCTTTCCCTCTTCCTTCCCAGCCGTGGTGTGGTGGTGGTGGTAAAATCAATCGGAGACTGGCCCGGCGGACCTCCAAAACCCAAATAGCAAAAGAAGGTCGGGCGACTTACATGTATTTATCTATGCATACAAAAGGAGGGGAAGGTCAAGGTCGACGATGCCATAATAGGAAATAATATCTTGCCCACACAGCCCGTTTGGTCTGTCATGTGTCCATTCTTGTCTCTCCAATCCTCATCCGACGTGGCCTGCCGGAATGGCACAACCTGGTTTTTGCAGCCGTTGCGGCTGTTAGATTCTTCGATAAGCGAAACGCAATCGGCGAGGAAAATACTGCGCGCCTGTCCATGTATCTATCTGCTTGGATTACACCTAGACCAACAGACTGGTTCATGCTGTTTTCGTCCTGCCCACTAGCCTCCATCAGCTATACAGTTTTTTCCTCTCTCGGGTATAGCTACTACATTATAGGCATAAATAAAGGACCCCTTAATATATACTACGGGGGTAATAAATTTATTATTATATAAATTATATTTATTAATAAAGTTATTTATTTAATTATATTACTCGTCCTTTTTTTATTATAAAACTTTATAATAATTAATTTAAAGGCGTTTTTAATATTTTATATAATAAAATTAACTTTTTTTTCCCTTTTTTTTTAAAGCTTTTATTATTAAATTTTATATATAAAACGTTTTATTAATTAATTAATTTAATTAATATACTTTATTAAACTCGATTATAAAAAATTTATATTAAATAATTAAAATAACGCGATATTAATTATATTTTAATATTATTTAATATATATATAATTAAACCGAAGATTACGAAAGCTATTAATTATATTTTAAATAAATTAAAATTATTATTTATAATTATTAAATTTTTTTTTAATCCGGTTAGCTTTTTTATTACCGAAAAATAAACCGATTAATTAAAAAAATATATTACTTTTATAAAATTATTAAATTTTAATTTAATTTAAAATCTTAATATATTTATAATTAATTTTTTTTTTAAATAAATAATCTATTATTATCTCCGAAGTTATAAATACGGCCGGTATTATATCTAATTAAAGCCGGAATTTTCTTTAATTAATTAATTAATTCGAAAAAAATTTATATAAAAATACTTTAATTAATTTATTAAAATTAAAATCGAATTATTTAATTCAATAAAATTTAAATTATTAATAACGTTTATTATAAATAAAAAGTTATAAAAAAAAAAAAAAAATAATAAAGAAAAATTATTATATCGAAAAAAAAAAAAAAAAAAAATGAATAAATATTTTAAAATTATTTCTTTAAAGTTATTAAAAAAAAACTTAATATATTAAATAAAAAATTAAAAGAAAATAAACTTTATAAATTATTAAAATATATACTTTTTTTATTAATACTTTTTTTTTTTTTATTACGAAAAAAATTATCGATTTTTTATATAAAATAATGCTTTTTATTACGCCTTTTATTTAACCGTAATAATTTTTAAAAAGAAGAATATATAATTTATTAAAATTAATTAATTTTTTAAACTTTAATTCGATAAAAATTATTAAAATTAAATAAAAAATTAAATTAAAAATATATAGTTAAAATAATAACCTTTTATATTTATAGCTTCGGATTTATATTATATAAATTTAAAATATAATACTTAATAATTATTTATAAAAAAAGTTATATATAATATATTAACGATATTAAAATATTATTAACGTAAATAATTAAAATATAAATTAATAATTAATTAATTTAAAAAATATTAAAAATAATAATTATTATATTATAAACCTTTATTTTAAACGTTATAAACGTTATTAAAAAAACGTTATTAAAAAAGAATATTATTAAAAAAAATAACTAAAAAATAATATTATTAAATTATTAAAAAATAATTATTTTATTACTTAAAAAAGCGGCCTTTAAAATATTAACTTAATATACTAATTAAGTACTATACCTAATTAAAAGTATTAAACTTACCCTAAGACGTGGTATTACTCTGGCATCGCTTGGGGTCAAGCTAACGACGTACAGCCGATTCGGCAAAAGTGAAACTGTGGAGCCTAGCTCGCGTGTCTCTTTCCACGGCGTCGGAATGGATCTCGATAGCGTGACACCATAGGCTAGTTAGCAGGGGGTAAAGAAGGGGCCCCGAGAAGCCAAAGCAGGAGAGGAAAAACCCCCCAAGCAGGGAAATTCTGCTAGAGCCTCACCGGTCGGTTTCTGGCCAAACTCTAATCACGTCCTACTAACTATATGCCTAACGACTTCGCATTAGTACGTAACAATCTATTGATAGCATGGCGGGAGTGGGAGTGGGAGAAACAAGAAATAACAAGTGGGATAAAGACATAACCGCTCTCTCTCTCCCTCCCTCTCGGCATTGCTTCTGCACGCAAGTAAAAGGGGGCACTATAGAGCAAAAGAACAACAACAACAACAAACACACACCGTCTTGTCATATGCGCACATAGATTGTCATCTATCCATCTATGCATGCATTCTACAAACAGAAGAAACAACGTGGCCATCACGGCGAAGATGACGAAGGTGGTGAGATCTGGCGGGGGACGGCCTAGGCCTGGAAGACAGCCAGCCTTTCTCCAGATGTCACACACAGCTCTACCCCGGGGGGTAGAAGCATAAAAACGTGCCAGCCAACGTAAAAAGAAAACAAGGAGAGAAGCTGGAGACAAGAAGCGAACCCCCTCGGGGGAGAGCGAGCCGCCGCCCGTGACAGCGAAAAGGAAGCAAGAAGAAGCTCGAATCGAAGATAGTATAGTAGTAGGGCCTGCCTAAAGTGGGTATTTGGCCGATATAACCCCGTTTTGTTAATCAACTAACTCTACGGCGGATAGGCGACGAACGACTAGTCTCGGTTTCAAGGCACCATCCTATGAGAAGCGCAGGAACCAGGTCCCGGGGTTCTCGAGTAATTCATGAGCCTCGGCCCTGGGGCTTTCCATGACTCGAACCAAGGCCGAGAGAAAGAGAGGAGACATGTCAAAAGTCTGGGGGAAGCCAATCTCGTGACTGTCACCTTGTACTTACCTACCGACTCAACTTGACCCCTACAATGTTACCCTGATGTCTAGAGGCGCGTAGACAGCGACGCGTACTAACAAGAAGAAGAAAAAAAAAAAAGCGAGTCGGTGTGGTTCCCGGGACCTCCACTTACAGCATGATGCAGCGGACGAAGGCTAATCACATAACTCCCTGCCCTATCATTATCCCAATGGTTGTTCGAGCACGCACTTTCAGGGAGCCGAATAGGAAGCCGAGGTGGAAAAAGCCTGCCTAATCTCAAGATCGCTCACTATGCCTATAAGTACATGGGGGTCGGATAAAAAAAGGAAAAAGAAAAAGACGTGGAAATCGGCGGCAATGCAGTGGTATATTCAAGCCCCTTCCCCTCGCTCTGCTCTGCCCTAGCCCGAGTTCACTTCTCACACCAGGCTCCTGTGTGTCGTCTGCAATGAACAAGAAGTCGCAAAGAGAACAGTCGCAAGCAGCAGGCATCGTAAATGAGGAAAAATGTCTGGGCCGACGTTTGCTCAAATATTCCATTTATTCATCCGTCGTAGCGCAGTGAAGACCTGCAAGTAGGTGTAGGAATCCAGCTGCGTCTGGAATTACGTCGAAACTGCCACAGAATCCCCCCAAATCGCCGCCCAAGAGAGGAAAACAAAAAAAAAAAGTAAAGCAAACGCCATTCATGATTCGTGGCTCCAAGACTAGACAATAACAGAAACAGAGGCTCCGCAAAGTAATGTGAGGAAAAAAAAGGCCCCAGGCAAAAATGCGGACATAATCAAGAAAAAAAACATGGTTTTCGTCATCACATCGTCAAGACCACCGGTTTCGGTAGCCCGTGTTTATACCGCTTTTGTTTAAGCCGCTGGTGTCGTACCCGCCGTTCGTCATGGCACTGTTTGGGTAGGAAGTCGCCCCTGAGCCGCTGTTGGTGCGTTGGACACTGCTGCCCAGAGCATACGCCCCTCCGCCGCCCATGCTCATGCTGTTATGAGCCGTGCTCGAGTCCAGCGCTTGCATGTCGAACAAGCTCTGGTCCGAAAAGGAGGGGAAGGAGGCCACGCCACTATGTGAGCTTGCGGGTGTTGGCCGCGATGTCCCGAAGTGTGGTGACTGCGTCGAAACTCCATGTGCAGCATTGCTGGCTGCTCGGTATGGGTTTTCCATGGATGACGCAGAAGTGGTTCGTCGTGGAGCATATGAAGCATTTGGGTGGACGGAACTGATGGATGGTGAGGCCCGGAACGAGTTTTCCGCCCCATCAAGGGCGAGTTGTTTTGCGTCCCAAACTGCGGGGAATGGGTTACATGGGACACGAGCGTAGTCCCTGGAGAGTTGGTCGTCATGCTGTGTTGTTGGCGCGGGTTCGATGAGTACGCGCCTTGTTGTACTGTTGTGTAAGAGGGGCTCTGGTTTTGACTGTAGTAATTGGGTGCGTTGGAAGCTGCCCGCGTGCTCTGTTGCGAAGGCATCGTCGTCGTCATTTGCGGTGGCTTGGAGATCTGTGATGGCGTAGGCGACACCGTTTGCTGCTGCTGGCGCTGCTGCATCTGTTGCATCTGCGGGTGATTGCTGCTGCTGCTCTGAGCGCTTTGCTGGCGGTTTTGCATGGAGGCAGTGAACTGTTCATAATGCGCCGCCAAGCCTTCAGCTGGTGCAGCAGGGATAGAATGCCTACTGGTGGCTGCTGTATGTTGTTGTTGTTGTTGCTGCTGCTGCTGCTGCTGCTGCTGCTGCTGCTGCTGTTGTTGATTCTGTTGCTGTTGCTGTTGATGCTGTTGCTGTTGCTGCTGATGCTGCTGATGCTGCTGATGCTGCTGCTGCTGCTGCTGTTGATGTTGGTGCTGCTGTGGCCTCTGCTGGTGATTGCTATACGACTGGTAGTTTGGCTCGTTGCGAGCCTGGAGGGTACTCATGTGGTCGTAGTCGGCTTCGAGAGACTTCTCCATAGGCTGGCTTGGCATTGCCGTGGACTGCTGTGACGTCTGCTGTGGCAAGTTCGGAGAAGCTACTGTAGAAGCCATTGCATGTGCTACGTTCTCTGTAGATGCGGCCGCTGCTGCTGCCGCCCCTGCGCTTTGTCGCTTCGCCGCTGCGGAATTCGATTTTCGAGCACGCTTCGCCGGCGGACCAGGCGGGCCAGGCGTTACGCTAGATTCCGCCGACATATTCTGCTGCCTGGTCACCCCCAAGATCGCATCAACTGCCGCAATCTCCGGCTGTTGAGATGGGAATGATGACTGAGATGTCGTGTCAAGCGTACTGTTCCCGTTGGTGATTGCCTCGGCCCCTTTGTTGGGTTGACGTTTCCGTTTGGCACCAGAAATGGTCGACGCCTTCACTTGGGGTGTAATTGGCTGCCCTTCTTGGGACGGAGCAGCATCCTGAGCTGGATTCTGAGGAGGCGGCTGCGTGCGCTTGTTTTTATTCCCCCCACCGTTCACTTGACTGGGCGCAGCTGTACCTGCATGGGGAGTGGGTAGAGTAGGCGGTGGAATATACGAGGTGCTGGTCTGCGGTGCAGGAACCGGGGTTTGCTGTAGAGTTTTGGATGCTTGGGTTGACGAAATAGCTGCCGCATTATTCTTCCCCTTGGTCCCTTTGGACCGCCCTGTACCACTTTTGCTCGGGGTCGAGCTCGCGGCCTCCATGCCAGGCGCGGGCTGAGAATCACTAAGTCCAGTTGTGGATTGTGTTTGCTGCGGCGTGTCCTGAGAGCCCGCTGCTTTGGGCCGGTTTTTGGAACCTTTCGGCCGGCCTCTCCTTTTGGCAGATGACCCAGGATCCCCAGTCTCGCTGTTGATAGATGTGAATCCAGCCGCAGGGGTCACATTGTCCGCCCTGATGTCAGAAACACGCGGCGGCGTCAGGAGATCAAATACTCTCCTCTCGACATTGTCCACATCTGGATCAGCTCCCACCGCCTCGTCGTCCACGTCGACCCAGCTCTCGTCATGGGCTGCCGGCAGTTCGCTTATCTCTTGCTGCGCGGGCTGCGAAGCCGGCGCAACCGTAGCCGCTTGGCCGTTTGGCTTGGAGCCTTTCTTCAGGCCCTTGTCTCTCCGGACCTTGGTCGCCTTGCTGCCCTTCGGACGGCCTCTTGGGCGTCTTGCTGGCGCAGCTGGCGCAGCCGGGGCAGGGGGCCTCTGAGGCCGGCTGAGGTCTGGGAAAATCTCGGAAATCCAGCCGACAAAAAGGTTGCCAGCACCGTTGGCCTCGCCACTTTCGGGAAATTTCCCATCGGCAGGGGGTGGTGCATCAGGGATACCACCAAAGAATGCCAATGCTTTGCAAACCTGGTCAACAACAGTTGCGTGCGGCAGGCTGCGAATCAGGGTGAGCAGGCGGGCCTGCTCTGCCTTGACTTCTGACGCCGACAGGGCCTGGTGTGGCTCCGGGGCCGGCGTTGGAGTGGTTGCTGATGCAGGGGCGGCTGGTGCAGCAGGAGCAGCAGTGTCCGGGTCGGTAGGGGTTTTGGCCGGGCGCGGGCGCGCATAGTTGGCCCGTCGGTGGTGGGATACATAATGGGGTGTTTCGGCGAGCTTCGCCTGCAGGGCGGTACTTTCGCTATTCCGCTTCGCCGCTTCGTACCTTGCCTGGCTCTCGTTGCGATTCGAAAGTTCCATGTGCATTACGTTGAAGTTGCCCTTCATAAAGTCGGTCTTGCCCTTCAGTTTGCTGGGAATCGGGTTTCGCACACGGCCGTCCGAGTGAGCGCCATTGTAGGCTCGGTTGTCTATTCGAAGTCCTGAATGGCCGACGATGGGGGCATCGGAGGCCGACTCATTCGGAGCAGCCGCGGCGATGTCGGCTTGGCTATCAGTACTGACAGACGAGGAGGCGGGAACGGGTATCTGTTGATGAGAATCTAGGGCTGGTGACGCATTACTCGCGGCAGTGGCCATTTGATCCAGCAGCCGCGATCATGGCCGTAGAGGCAAATCCCGGCTACAAGTCCCCAGCTGTAGGGCGTAGATGTAATGCTGCCAATCTCTTCTCTTGGCGTGCACCAATTCCGGTCCTTGGAGTTGGACGTTTTGCCGCAAATACGTGTCCCCACGTCTCTATCGGAACATGTTTCGTTCGATTGGTCCTACGCTTGTTCATACACTGCTCTGGTCTGGCTCTCGAGGTCGTAGTGTTGAGATTATGTGTAGGTCTATATTCGCGTCGCAATATTCGAACTCGAATGGCGTGATGTGCAGGTAGCAGCGATACGTCCAATTAGTGCGACCTACTGCCTCGAACGTTCAAAGCTCTGGAGTGCAATTCCGGTCAATATTCAGAAAATTCCAGGGGCGCTCGCTGCGAATGTGCTCGATATCAACGGTCGTGGAAGACGCGATGGACGATGAGGGCGGGACAGATGACACGACTGCTGTTGGTGGTGGACAGAGGATTGGAGGATATCGGACGATGGCTACGGCGAAGTGATGGAGAAGATCTTGTGCAACGCCCACGATGGGAAGGGGAGGGGGGAATCGAGGACGGGCTCAGCTCCTTGGAAAACGGGATCAATGATTGAATCCTGGGATCAGGTTCACCACGAATGACCAGCTCGGTTGCTCGCTGAGCTAGCTAGAGTTGACTTAGTTGGTCGGCAGTAGGCATGGATGGATCGATGTAGGTGGTATGTAGCAGTATCCGGGATACGTTCGAGGTGGTCTTCAATCACTGCTGGCTCGCTCGCCTGCTGCTGGCTGGCCTCCCATGGCTGCAAAGTCCCAGTCCAACCCTTCCTTTTGGGCAGAGAGTCACCGTAAGATGCTAATTTTGGCCTAGTGTGGCTCAATCAATGATCGGCAACACGAGCAACACTGGCAAGAAGTCGGGTGGCTGGCGTAATTCATCAGTTCAAGGCTCAAGCCCGTAACTTCGCTGATACATGCAGCGTGTACATCATGTAGACTTTGGACGCCCCGGATACCCCTAATCCACCATCGGGTCTTGAAATGGTCCAATTCGGTGGGCTGGCACATTGTGTAGGTACCTCGAGGGGTTCTGGCCCAGAGCAGGACGGACAACATTGTTCAACTTCGAGGCCATTGGGTTTCGCGAGGTCGAACCGGCAGGCAGGGAGGGTTCTGAATCCGAATGCCTGCAGGGACTCGATGACCAAGTTGACCGGGTCATGTCAGTTTCCACCTGGCTTTCATCCTCAGAGCAGTAGCTCAGAGGTCAGTGGTTCACTCGGCACACTGATGATCTCTTACGACTTTGTTTCGCACCATTTCCGATGCCACTCTCAGGTACCAACCGTCATGCTCGGAACTCCATCTGTTCTGTCCAGCTGTAAAGATCACAGCGCTCTTCAGGTACCTACATACTTACCTACCTTACCTCTCCTTGCTGAAACATGCAATTGTTTGTGCGCAACCGCATCAATCTGAGCTACATACAAGGGTATTTCGGTATGTACATGTAGGTACTTGAGTTATGCTATGCAGCCAGGCAAAGTTTGCAGCCGCATTCAGACAATTAGGCATTCTAATACCGAGTATGTGCATTGCGTATAGCGAGCAGTAAGGTCAAACAAAGTGTGCATAGAACGACTCATTCAGCAGTCGTAGATCGGATACATGATCAATGCTGGTGTGATCGTGGGGTAGCATGTGCCTTTGCATCGACTCCCTGGCCTAGGAATTATTCTAGACGAGCTTAGGCCGTCCCCCGCCTATCAGAGTACTGATCAGAGCACCTACCCAGCGCCTGCCTACCTTTTAGTGGGCCTTGCTGCTCTCTCACCCAGCCTGCCTTATCCGACCTCAACCTTAGGTACTGACTGCACTAGGTCCAATAACGTCAACCTCCATCAACCGCCCTGACACACATAGAGCTTGCAGCTACCTCTCAACCTGCCGCTTCACCAACGATCCCTCCCTCCTCGCCCCGGCTGCACTCCCTGATATTGGATAGCATCGCTCTGTTCCGGAGCTGCAGGCCAGTCAGACTTGCGTCATTTGGTTGCTTGCGTCTTGCGCCGGAACACCAAGCCTCCTGCTGAGCGGTTATCCCGCCTAACAGCTCGGCACAGCATCGCTATCACTGCCAATATATTTCCAGCACCCCCGACGCCAAGATGAAATACTGCCTGGTGTCTGTTCCCATCGACGCCGTCGACTCTTCCGACGAGCCCATCGACGCACTCAAGGGCATCATAGGCGATAACGGAACCGTCCTCCCCTTCGCCGTGCCAGACTTCAAGATTGGAACCCTGGATGCCCTGGTCCAGCAGGCTGACGACCTCGGTAAGCTCGAGGCCAACTGCGAGGGTCTTGTAGCCAAGGTTGCCGACTCTCTCAAATCGCTGCTCGACGACCAGGACAAGGTCGACGAGCAGAAGCTTGTCAACGACAGTATGCGTGCACCCCCTCCTACCGAATAGCTAGGCTAGCCGTACTCATAAACACCGCAGAACCTACCGACAACTACCTACGCACATTCAACTGGAACAAGGTCCGGTATCGAGCAGACAAGCCTATCGCCGAGCTGATTGACACACTTCAAAAGGTAACAAGGACGCATACTGTCCTCTATGGTTTGCCGCAGCTGACTCGTGTCTACCGCAGGAGCTTGTCACTGTCGACAACGACGTTAAGGGGAAGCTTAACCAGTATAACCAAGTCAAGACGAACTTCGCTGCACTACAGAGAAAACAGACGTAAGCCTCCGGCCCTATTTCGCGACCCATACTGTTGCCGTGCGCTAAACAAGATATAGGGGCAATCTCACGACCAAATCCCTCACGCCCATCGTCAACCCCTCGTTACTCATCCAAGATTCCGAATACCTGGAAACCCACCTCATTGTGGTACCCTCCAACCTGAAGAAGGACTTTTTGAAAGGCTACGAGGAGCTCTCGCCTATGGTCGTGCCTAGGTCAGCCACGCAGGTCGCTGAAGACGAGGAATTCGTTTTGTTCACGGCGACAACGTTTAAGAAGCACAGTCCCGAGTTTCTGCAGAAATGTCGAGAGAACAAGTGGACCCCGCGCCAATACAAATACGTGGAGGGCGGCAAGGAGGAGGAGCAGAAGGAGTTCGACCGCGTCGCGAGAGAAGAGAAGAAGGTTTGGGGCGAAGCGCTGCGACTCAGTCGGACTGGGTGGAGCGAGAGCGTCATGATCTGGGCGCACGTTTTAACGCTGCGGGTATTCGTTGAGACCGTGTTACGGTACGGACTGCCGCTCCATTTTGTGTCTGCTTTGGTTGTCACGAACCCGAAGCTCGCCAAGAAAGTCAAGTCCAACATGGACTCGGCATTTTCACATCTAGGCGGCAATGCAGTCGGCCGTGACAAGAAGGGGAGGATCACCAAGGACGATGCGGCATTGACGTCCGAGATGGCGGCAGCAGGTCTGGGTGGCGGCGAGAGCAACGAGTACACGGCCTACGTGTTCTACGAGTTTGAGCTCTAAAGCTCTTCCAAAGCCCCCCTTGAGGAAATCGTCATCTTCGAAGCGGCACGACTCGTATTGTTAGGCGACGAACGGGATGTAGTATCATTACGCAAATCAAGCAGGCGCCAGATTGAATGAATGTTATCTTTCGCAGTGTGACTCTAGAAAAAAAGGGGGGGCCAGGGGCAGTGCTTAAGTGAAGACTAGGCGCACCCGGTGACCACGCAGCACAGAGGAATTGCATGATTGCCATTCGTTTTTCGACTTTGTGCACGGGCGCTACAGGTCGAGTTCATGGAAGCTGTGTATGTTTTATCACATCCTATCTATTGTTGACAGGCCTCTATTTCTTGAGCTCGATAAGGCCCTTGGCCTGCAGCCACTCGACGATCTGGGCAACACACTCCTCAACGCTGTTCTCGTGGGTCTTGATGACAATCTCGGGGCTGTCGGGCGCCTCGTAAGGGGCGCTGATGCCGGTGAAGTCCTTGATCTCGCCGGCGCGGGCCTTCTTGTACAGGCCCTTGGGGTCGCGCTGCTCGGCCACGGAAATGGGCACGTCGACGTAGACCTCGATGAAGGGGATGGCCTCATCGGTGCTGCCGGCGGCCGCGGTCGCGTGCAGCTCCCGCGCCGTCTGGCGATCCGCCTTGTAGGGCGAGATGAAGGACGTCAGGGCGATGCAAGAGGAGTCGGCGAAGAGCTTGGCGACCTGTTCATAGGGGGGAGTTGGTTAGTCTCTGCTTAGGCGTTGAGGATGACCGGACTTGTTTCCTCTCTCCCTCGACTGTGCATGCCTGCTGTGCATCTGTCCAATCTTTTCGCTTCCCTGTACTTCCTGTTCTTCCCGTGTATAGAATGAAATTCTATGTTATACTCCGGAGGTCAAGAGCGAAAATACGTACCTCGGCGATACGACGAATGTTCTCATTGCGGTCCTTCTCGCTGAAGCCCAGGTCCTTGTTGAGGCCGAAGCGGACGTTGTCGCCATCGAGGCGGTACGAGGCGAGGCCCAGGTGCAGCAGGTGCTGCTCGAGGGCGGTCGCGACGGTGGACTTGCCCGAGGCGGAGAGGCCGGTGAACCAGATGGTCATGCCCTTCTGGCCGCGGAACTCATTGCGCTCCTTGCGCGAGAGCGACGGGTGCCATGTGATGTTGCTGTGTTAGGGGGCGCCGCTGCGTTAGCTTTTTTGCTTTTTGGCCTTCGCGACGATCCGATATTGGAGGGGTAGGTCGGTAGACAGAGATATAAGCAGCGATGGGTGATGGATGGTGGGGTTATAGAAATGTCTTGGAGGGGCAATAGAATAATACATCTCTACTGCCTACCGAGGGGAGAGTACTCACGATGCCATTTTTGTGTTTAGTTAATTTTCGACCGATTCTGCCAACTGAAAATAGAAAATGAAGGAGGAACGTTTGAAAGGTGGTATTACTTTTCCAAGAAAACACCTCACGTCCAGCACCTCTCTCTATGTACCCCCCAAAGTGCCGTTTCCCGCAAGAGTCTTACCAAATGCAATGGAGAATATCCATATCCAGATTTCCGGTTCCGCACCGGAACTGCAACTAGGTACACTAAAAACCCTTGGGCTATGACGTGATTTGCGTGAACCCGCGGGGGGGCCTTGAGAAGTAATTGACGCGCCGCGATTCAAGCCAAAACAGGCAACTTGATCTGTCTCTCCCGAGTATACTACCACTTCACTTGGTAAAATACTAGGTCTCTATAGTTCCGTACATGACATTAACATCGATTGGACCGACTATGAATATCAATACCATGCATCGAGTACTGAAGCACCTCGTGCCAGTTTCTGGTTTTGGCTGCCACACTCCTTCATGAACACAAGCCCTCGCTCATATTCGGCGGCCTTACGTCTTCTGCACGGCATCTCCGTCGCCGCCGCGGTTGTCGTTGAACCAACCGAACCGGCGCATCGTCCTCTTGAACCTGGCCTTCTTGAACGCTTTCTTGTCCTTGTTCACGGGCTTAACGTACCAACCGCCTTCGTGCCTCGCAAAGCCGGGCGGTGGTTCCCGTAGCTGCCATTGCGGTTTGCGAGAGGAGGAGGAGCGCTAGAGAAAAGGAGTTCGATCAGCAAATCTGATCAACTTCTGTTTTCTTTTTGTTTCTGTCTTGTTTTTTTCCTCCTGTCCGTAAATCTCGCGCACATCAGAGCCGAACAGAAGAAGGGACTTACACCGAAGAACCACACCATACTACTCACAAGCTGGGCGTGACCATACGTAGGTGTATGCGAAATAAGAAAGGCAAGTCTTGTATCATAGGCAATGCGCAATAAAATGAAGTATACGGTTAGATTGTAGGTCGGCGATAGTATAGGTACTGACGGGTGGAATGAGGCCGAGTCAGGTGACCACGACAACGTTGATCTGAACAGAACGCCTCAGGAAGGGTTTTGAGGCTTCGACGGTATTGATATTCTTGGCAACCGAGCAGCGGGCAATACGTATACGGCGTAAAAGATCTCTCTGGTCCTGGGTCCGACCCGCCGAATACAGTAAGCTGGGGCGCAGTCCGCTCAGCTGTCAATTTCCAAAGCTACCATATCGTATAGAATGGCGTGAGGAACACAATAGTGTGCATCCAATGACACAAGCACCGTGGGACGCTCGCTATACTCGAATCGATGGTCTTGAATTTACAATTGGACAGTAATATAAAACCGTTTTCTTGCGTGGTTTGGGTCACGCTCTCTCCTACATAGCTTAGCCATGCAGGTGATCCAGTCAATTTTGTTTTTTTTATTTATTAACGCCTAAATCGAACAACTAGTTCGAAATGTGTTTCGAAGAGGCCTGTATGGCTGGCTTGGGGCAGGGTGCTTTGTCCTGACTCGCCCATCGAGTAAGTCTAAGTAGTGTACACTTCAGTTTATATACAAGTCTCATCGCTTTGTAGCTAAAACATTAGGTCTCATTGTTTAACGCCGCTTATTCGACAGGCATGACATTCGCCATCATCTGTGGTTCGCAGTTAGTATGGTAATTTCGACAAGATTCAGGGGTTGACTCACAGCAGCCTGTTTGGGGCTGATGAACAGTCCCGTGGCCTCTGCAAGCACGACGGGTGTCTCTCCCTCGCCGACTAACGTCTCAATCCGGCCTTCAACCCAGGCTTTGCGGCCCTCGACCTTGGTCGTGGTACCCCTCAAGACAACATATGTGCCTGCGGGAGTAGGCGCCCGGTAGTTGATGTTCAGGTTGGCCGTCATTGCGACACCGTGAGGCAGAGCGCCAAAGCAGCAGCGGGCCAGTCCCTCGTCCAGCATGGTGGCCAAAAAGCCACCATGGACAATCTTAGGGTGCCCGCACAGCTCCGAACCCAGATACGAGACGGAAACGATAGACTTGCCGCCAGCCTCGACCCAGGCAAACGGGGGAACCACGACCTTGCCGGGACCGCGTAAAGTACCAGCCGTCAGGTTGTTAACTCGGAAGGGTTCCGGTATCTTCAAATGCGGTCGCGACTCGGAAAACTCGGTCTTGGTCCGCATCTCCCGCGTTAACCAGTGGTTCGTTATATATTCCTCGACCTCTATCTCCTGTTGGTCCTCCGGCGTGAACATTAGGAGCGTTTCCGCATCCGTAGCGGGCTTAAGGATCCCATTGAGGGCCGGCAGCGCAGGAGCGGCAGTCATGGCGAAACCGAGGGAGGTAAAGACGGCACCAAGCGCCACAAAGTTGACTGTTCTTCGAAGTAGCGAGGGTCTGGTTGGTGCTGCAGTGGCTATATAATCGCAAACGATTGTAAGCAGATGGAGACTGCAGGCGAGAATGCAGCTTCAAAGGTACGATATATAGGCAAGTATGTAACTAGCTCGGCCAGAAAACTGGTATTGTGACCAAGGTAGATGCGTGGGTGAAGTAACGTACCGGACTGGGAATATGTTCTCGTAATCTGTGCCTGGAGAAGCGGCCTAGGTGTACTTATGATGCGCCGTGCTGGCGCAGAGAAGGGAGAGCGAGCCGCTAGGGCAGTGCATCGGATTCGCATGGCGTCCATCTCTGGTGTGCTGGGTTGCCCGCGGAAGGGTCCCGAGGTTGACGATGTGGAGGGTTTTTTTGTTCGATGCGCTCCGGAGATTATCTGTCGAACAGCACGGAGCAGGGATTGTAGATGGGCAACGTGGTAGACCGCTGGACTGGGTCCTCCCAGGCGCCTAGTAAAGTAGGGGCTAGAACAACTTGGTGCGTGGCTTTCCCAACGATTTCGGCACCAGATTCCCTCGCATGACACGCAGGGACGCTACTGTAGAAACATCCAGCACTGGAAGATCCGAAGGGGATCCAGAGCAGGAAGATGCCGAGGCATAGTCGGTGACTGTCGGTGGGACGTTCGTCCGGCGGTCCGATAGCTGAAGTCAGATTGAGTCAAGAGCATCAATTCGATGGACTTTATAAGCCGGACCGGGGTACATGTCATGGATATTCGCGCCTATGAGGTAGGTATCTCCTTGATCTGAGGCTAGCAGGCTTGCAGGATCTATTTACCTATGTAGATATCTCGTGCTGCATGTCACCAAGCAGTCGGGTTCGGTACATGCATCAATTGCTTCCCACTGCACTGCCACTAGCGGGCCAGATCAGGCGGTGATACAACCGCACAACGACAGGCCGCAAGCACGGTTTATTCCAAAGGCTCCTACCGCTGACAGATGAAATCTTGGAAGGGAGATGCCTACCAGTATGTAAGGGACGGTTCCCACTCTACGTCATTTAAGGGTCGCACCCAAACTAGTGGAGAGCAACAAACAACACCGCTGATTGCTCTTGGTGAATGCCCCAATGCCCCCCAGGTGCCAGGGACATCGTTTCGTATCAATTGATGATCTATCCTGCTTGGGTCTGGCCAGAAACCCAAAACAAAACGTGGTCGTACTACTGGTAGTAGTGGTACAGTACGTGGCAGCAGAAATGAATATTCCCGATTCGCAGACGGGCAAGCCAATGATCTACTACTACCCCAAGCCCTGACGAACCCCTCACTGACTACATGCTCCTCAAACCTGCTTGCACTGCAACTTCATACGACGGTTACGCATCTTGCTGGCATCATAGTCATGCTGTGTAACCCTTACTGTTGATCCCGCCTTGTGACAGAGGTCGTATATATATCTTCATACCTCAGCAATTGGATTAGGATATCTTGCCCAAACAACCATTTCGTGTCTCTACTGTCCACCTTTCATACTACCTCACAATCATCGTACCAATCGATCTTGCTGCCCTATTACTTACACGCAATCCAAACCAAGACCCCTCCAACTCTGATAACAATGGCCACCGCTGATACGGCTAAGCTCGGCGAAGCTCATGCGCCTAAGGAGGCTTCCAGAAGTGCCTTTCTGGAATTCGAGAAGGATTTGAAGCACCTTCTCATCCACGAACGCAGGGACAAAGCCAAGCACGAACTGCCGTACTTCGAGACCATCGCTCACCTTTCTGACCACGATCTGACATCCTTTACGGTTGATGATTTTGTGTCGGTCCGCCACGCAGAGGTCGCCTATGGGCATATTTTGTTCGGCAAGCTACGCATCCCCACCATGCCCGAGACAGGCCCATGCTATATTCACTTCAGAGCCTTCGAACCAGGCCCAGAAGAGGGCAAGACGGCGGAAGTACACTCGATTCACACCATCCGGGAGGAATTGCCAGACGGAGGCTTCTTCTACAAAGCGGTATTCACCAAGGACGACCCTCTGGAGTGGTTTGATACTTAGGAAGGCCGGCGAAAATGTGGACCGACAAGGCTGGTGGTGGACTGGGCAGAATTTTCCTAGCAGTCGCAAACTCGACGTGGTTTTGAAACAAGCAGCGATGGTCACTCTTTAGGTCATGTAGTTTGCGATCAGCTATGTAGCAAACAAACATCTCCTCCAGGCAGGTTTCCTAACAAGCATGGTGATGCAGTAGTGTGGTATGTACGTTCAATCATTGCGACCCTTCCCACCTCACAGAGAAGCGCCGCACCCAAGATTGTGCGTTGGGAGTTATTCTTCATTTCTTCGAGAACTTTTCAATGGTCGTGGGCCGCTCCTAGATAGCAGCTACCTCGCATCAAATATTTTGTTGCTCGCGAATGTGAATTTTTTTGCGTTGTTCATTTATAATATGGAAAGAAAGGAAAAGGAAGAAACTCTGCAGGAGATGCGCGAGACTTTTATTCACCCAATTCAGCCACTTTGCCTTTTTGCGGGGCTGTGGCTTCAATGGGCTTCGGGGGGTTCAAGCGGCTTGGTTGGCTACATACAAGGTGTAAGGCTCAGCTCCAAGCACAGTCGATTGTAGCCGTCCGGACTCCGTACCAACCTGTTTAAGCCCCCTCTGTCCCACCTGCCACCGTCCATCCACCCGCTCCGGTTCCTGGACGTTGACCGCAAGGCCCGAAAGTCGCATGCTGTCTTCCATGCCGCTGTCGCCCATAACCCTATTAATTCGATTGTCATAGGGAAAACGGGAGGCAGTTCAAATTATCCAGCTTGCAATCGTTGGCCCAAAATGGTCTCCGAGATCCGACCCTTGAGGACCATCGATTCCATGACTATCCCACATCCAGTTGCATAGACAAATACACCAATTGGGTTCGATGCTCAGATCCTTCTCGGGATGGCAGGGGTAATTGCCGCTCCAGTTGGTCTATTGTTCATATCTGCTGGAGATGCTAGACATAAATGTGCTGGCACATCTCAAATGAGACCTCAGCATTTGTGTGTCTTGTCAGGCCCAACATTCTCCTAGATCCCCTTATCTCATCAAGCCACACCCGCTCGTGAACCAGTTCGCGGAGTCGATGATCTCCGACCACCACCACCTATCTCATTGGTACACACACAGAGAGAAGTCGCCCTTCTCTACTTCTATGCCATCAGGCAGGCCAAGATACGAAGTGACTTTGGATACAGTGTCCCAGCTACTCCTTTCTAAGTGTTGGTTACATCCATGCTTAGCTTCTCGCCATCGCCCTTGCAACGTAACCCAACGATTTATTCGATAAATAAGCATTCGGCCGTAACAGTTTCTTCCTCTGCGTTCATTGGGATCGAATCTCTTCTGTTCTGGCCGTTATTGAGCTGTGGTCTCATTATCTTCAGTATCAACTTAGTCAATTCCCCCTGTACGGGTTCCAGTTGGAGTATGTGGACCTTGTTTGTCCTGCAGCCTTTGGGGATTTCAGTGCCCCCCCCCCCCCCCCCCCCCCCTGTATCTCTCTTGGCACCGGAGCGCCGATGCCGCTAGAGCTGCATGAAGCAAGATAGGGTCACAAAAGAAGGATTGTATGGACGATGTGCCTA
This sequence comes from Arthrinium phaeospermum, assembly GCA_006503535.1. NCBI lineage: Eukaryota > Fungi > Ascomycota > Sordariomycetes > Amphisphaeriales > Apiosporaceae > Arthrinium > Arthrinium phaeospermum. The sequence continues at coordinate 1,467,113 of QYRS01000013.1, forward strand.
TGTTAAGCTAGGCCTAGGTTACGTTGCATTTATCATGTAGACCCGGATCCCGATCCCCAAATCAAGATTATGCCTGGGTGGAACTCCTCTTCAAGACACTGGCTCAGTCAAGCATCGGTCCATCTGCTACTCGACATATTGGCTGGCAGCTCTGAAACTATAGCCCGTTTGCCAATGTCCAGATGCAACATGAAGAGCTTGCTCCCTTATCTCCTACTTCCGTTGCCTTCGATAATCCGAGCAGCTCCAACAGTTGCTGTACTCAATGGAACCTACGAAGGGCTCTACCTGCCCGAGTTCCAGCAGGATGTGTTTCTGGGAATTCCCTACGCACAGGATACTGGCGGGTCCAATCGCTTTCGTGTACCCCAGTCTCTGAGTGACACTTGGGATGGGACTCGCCCGGCAAAACAGTATGGGCATGCATGTCCGGATGAGAATGTGAGCTCTGACGGTATCTACGGCATGGGCGAGGATTGTTTGAGCATCAACATCGTGCGGCCAGTCGGGGTGAAGGACAGCTCAAAACTACCAATCATGCTTTGGATACACGGTGGAAGGTACGTGCAACTGAGTGTTTTGGCCAGGCCTGGTTCAGGGGATCAAGCAAAGACTGACTTGAGTGTGCCTTAACCATCAACAGCTACCAGGTCGGAACAACCGGCCTCCCCACTTACAATCTAACGTTCTTGGTGCAGAGATCAGTCGAAATTGGCATGCCTATCATCGGCACCAGCATTAATTATCGGAAAGGTGGATGGGGGAATTTATACTCTCGCGAGATGCAGGGTGCCGGCCAGACTAACCTATCACTCCGAGATATGCGCAAGGCGCTTGCTTGGATCCAGGAGAACGTGGAGGCCTTCGGTGGCGACCCCAACAACGTCACGATATGGGGAGAGTCGTCGGGCTCCTTCGCTGTCGTATGAGTGACCCTAGCATGAATCAATATGAGGAGCCGAACCGCTGATGTGCGAATATAGGGCCAACTGTTGATGACTTATGGGGGACGTACAGACGGCTTGTTTCACCGATCGATACAGGAGAGCGGCTCTGCAGCAACAGTAAGTGGCTAGACTCATATTCGCGTAAGCCACGCTGCTAATCGGGTCGACAGGCTTGGTACAACGGATCTGATTGGTACCAACCCATCTACGACAAGATTGTGAGCCAAGTCAACTGCAGTGATGTTCCCGATACATTGGCTTGTTTAAGAACTGTTGACTACGATACTCTTTACCCCTTTATGGCATCGTCTAAAGTGGACGGGCCTGGGTTTTATCCCACTGTGGTGAGTCGAAGTGATGAGGTTCAGAAAAGTCCCCTGAACACTGGCTTTTGTCTACACAGTAAAAATAAGGGGCTTGACTCAGAATGCTGATGGGCGTAGGACGGAGACATCATACCCAACTACCCGACCGAGCTCCTCCACTCCGGCCACTTCGCCCACGTCCCGCACCTCTACGGAACCAACTCGGACGAGGGAACGGACAACGCGCCGCAGGGACCCATCAACACCGACGCTGACCTGCACGATTACCTGTCGCACGGCGCGGGCTTCGGCTTCCCGACCCCGGTCGTCGCGCGCATCATGGAGCTGTACCCAGACGACCCGGCGCAGGGGATCCCGCTCGATACGGGCACTGAGCGCTTCGCCGACGTAGGCGGCTGGCAGTACAAGCGGACCGCGGCCATCGTGGGCGACGTGTTCTACCACGCGCCGCGGCTCGACGATGCGCGGTACTACGCACGGCACTCGCCCGATACCTACATCTACCGCTTCAACACGCGCGGATACGTCGGCGGCAATGAGACGGTTGGCGGCGGCGGCGACGGAGGAAGCCTTGCGCCCGCCTACAAGGGCGTATCGCACTACACCGAGGTCGCCTTCGTGTTCGGCAACCCCACGTACGTCGGGCCTTGGCCTGAGTACAGGGCCCTGAGCGAGCAGATGCAGGACCAGTGGATCCGGTTCGCACACCATGGAAACCCCAATGGGGAGGGGCTGCCCGTGTGGCCGCGGTATGGAGATGGAGACAAGGGGCTGAATCTAGTACTCCAGACTCAGGGGCAGGGCGGATCGTATGTGGAGGAGGATACGTACAGGCTGGCTGGCAGAGAGTATCTCACACAATGGGCCCGCAGACGTCACGTATGAGGAGTCAGACGCTTGCCGTTGTGCCGCATCGAGGAGAAGTGTTTCGGGCGTGGCGCTTGGAGCATGAAATGGCATAATATTTTACATGTCATGATACATAAGTACATTGGGGTATACTAGAGTTGCGATAGCAGATTGTTGATATACACGGGCAGTTCATCGAACGCCACATCCTCCTTGACCTTCAGCCTCCTGCATTGAACCTCGCACATCCTGTCTGAGAGCCACTTGCGGCCAAGCAAGACGATCACGGGGTGGCCCACGGTGTCTGCATCCTTCATCTTCCAGGGAAAGACTCCGCCCTGTCGTCGAGGACGACGTCGATCTGCTGCTGTTCGTCGACGAGTCTGTCGTAGACCTGGTTCGCATCTTCGTCCTCGACGCCCCGGCCAGGAATGACGACGACCTCGAAGGGTGCCATCGCGCGCGGCCAGTTAAGACCCTTCTCATCGGCCAGGTGGTTGGCCACTGCGCCGATGATTCGCGAGACGCCGATACCGTGGCAGCCCATCTGCAAGGGGGCCATGACGTTTTCGCGCATCTGCACGTTTGCTCCGAGGGGCTTCGAGTAACGAGTGCCGAGGTGGAAGGTATGGCCCAGCTCGACAGCCTTTTCTGCCTTCAGTTTGCCCGATTCGCAGTGAGCGCAGTCGTCGCCATCTCGGATACGGAGGGCATTGATGGGCTGACCTCCCTCATTGCGGGAGATGACTTCGTGCTTGAGAGAGCCGACAGTGAGATTGGAACCGGCTGGGAACATTTGCGGGTGGGAACCCCCTTTTATAGCCTCGGTGATGGACGGGTTCATTCTTCTGTCCACGACATTGATGAGCTTCAGCACCTTCTTGGATGAATCAGACTCTGGTGTCGAGTCCTGGGTCCAGAAGGCTATCGAGTCCGCCATGCTAGAGTCTAGCTCCGGCACGACTGATTTGATTGCATGCGTGTTGACATCGGACTCAGATAGCCCAGGTAAATTGGGATACCAGACGTTGACTAGGAAAGTGCGGTCTTTGGATACACCTCGCCATACCCGCGCTTTGCCGGCACTTTGTTCTTGCGAGGGGGGTTTTGCAACGGCAAGTTCCTCGTTTGCCACGTAAGAGCAACTGTTGCAGCTGATCACCATGTCCTCGCCCATCGACGAAGGCAGGTGGTACTCATGGCTTAGGTCGCCACCAATATCACCCGAGCTTGCCTCAGCTACCACGTACGGAATCTTGAGCTCGTCAAAGAGTCGAGAGTATGCGGCTCGGACCTCTGCGTACGACTCCAGCGCTGCTTCGACACTAGCATCGAAGGTGTAGAGGTCCTTCATGACGAACTCCCTGGAGCGGAGAACACCTTGGCGCGGCCGCAGCTCGTCCCGGTACTTACGACCGATCTGGTACAGACGGAGCGGTAGATTCTTGTAAGAGGTAACGAGCTTTGAGACCAGAGTTGTGATTTCCTCTTCATGAGTGGGGGCTAGCAGCAATGGTGTGTCCTTCCTGTCGGTAAGACGGAACAGTTCTGGGCCATATGCATCCAACCGCTTCGTCCTCTCCCAGAGAGCCTGGGACGAAAGGGAGGAGAGGGCCAGTTTGGAGGCGCCAACCGAGAGCATGTGTTTGTCTATCAGCTTTTCGAGCTTCTCCTGCACTCTCAGGCCGAGTGGAAGCATGTGAAAGACGCCGGGATGAGACTGCCGCAAATAACCAGCCCGGACCAGCTTCGAATGCCCATCTTCTTGGTCAGCCTGCGTAAGACCGCCTGTGGGCAGCCATGTCCTTGACAGACATGCTCTCTGGCGGGCTAGTGTACTGGCCTGGGAAATGCTGGTCCTGAAGCGAGGTTGCTGTAACCATTTTAGGGAGCCTCGAGTCAAAGCTGCCACCTGAGGTGAACATGTTTGTAACATCATGTCAATACCCAACGCACCAGTCGGGGGAAAAGGGAAAAAAGAAAAGAAGCTGGAAGATCAATCAAGCTACCAAGACCAACGAGACGTAAATTACAACGTTAATTGCATCCACAGAGAACGAAATAAAACATAATATGTGCTTCCAGCCGGTTCAAGAGCAGGTCCCCATCGAGTTGAGCTTCGTCTTGAAAATGAGCACCATTGATAGGTATACTAGCCTTGCATCTCTAGTGGATAAGAAGTGGAACGACCGAGCTTTGCGCAATCTCTGTGATTGGCCACACTTATCACCCATTTCTCCCACTATCGTCAGCCTTGCATTGCCCCGCAATAATTTTTCTTAATTCTTTTGACAGTACCTTCTTGGACTTGGGATAACTGAAAAGTCCCGAGTCCCATTCCCTGAATTTTAACAGGGACTGGATTCTTGTTGATTTTAGAAATTTCAACTGCCTTCGTTCGTGCTTTGGCCCTGGGAACCCATACTATATCCCGGATCGAATGCGACTTGCTCGGCCTCGCACGAATTAACAATGTCCGCCTTCACTGATGCGGCGCTGTCGAGCTTGACGGCCAAGATCGACAAGAAGCTTTCCGAGCAGAAATCTGGGAACAACCCCAAGCCCGCAGACAACTCAAAGCCAGCGGGCAAGCCTAAGCCAGCGGGCAAGCCGAAACCGACAGACAAGCCCAAGTCGACAGACAAGCCCAAGTCGACAGACAAGCCCAAGTCGACAGACAAGCCTAAGCCGGCGGCGGATAAGCCCAAGCCGTCTCAGCCTGCGCAGCCACAAGGCAATCTGAAGAGAAAACGACCAAAAGACAAGTCGGAACAGGCGAGCAACAAGAAAGACAGAAAAGCTCACTCGTCAAAGCCGTCTGGAAAGCCAAACAAACCGAGCAAGAATGAGCAAAATGGCAAGCCACCAACCCCGAAGAAGGGGCAAGGTCCCAATGCTCTCCTCGACGAAATCATGGCGTTAGGAGGAGACGAGAACGACCTGGATCTTGTCGGAGATGTTGACTCCGAAGACGAGACCTACGGCGACCAGAAGGCCGGAGACAAGGCCCTCCAAGCCGAGTTAGCTAAGTTCGCTTCGGGGCTTGGGTTCGAGAAGGTGCAGCCCGAGGAGGCTGCCGAGGAAGAAGAGGAAGAGGAGGAAGAAGAGGAGGAAGCCTCCCAAGAAGATGACGAATGGGAAGAAGAGGAACAAGAAGAAGAGGCAGAGGAGGAGGAGAAGCCCAAGAGCAAAGACGAGCTGGCACTGAAGGCGAAGCGGAAGACGGTCAGTAAGCCTCCCCGTACGTAATTGTAACCACAAGGACTTCTCTCTGACATTATACTCTTGACAGGTCTTCGAAGCTAGAGCCGATTGGCATGCTACAGAGCTGAGGGAATTGCCCGAGCCCAAATCTGACGATGTCGCCCCTTTCCTTTCCGCCCTCAACAGTCTCAAGACTTACGCAGCTTCACTTCTGGAGGAAGACATCGCCGCCTACAGCAAGACACTGTCCGCGTCTTCCTCGCATAAATTCATGTCTACTATTATGTCCTCCGGTACCATTTCCGATAAGACATCGGCGTTGACTTTGGCCATCCAAGAATCCCCTGTTCACAGCACCAAGCTCCTGGAGAATCTGATGGGTCTTGCCGCTAAGCGCAGCCGTGGGCAAGCTCTGGCAGCAGCGGCAGCCCTTGTTGATTTACTCGGCCCTGGCAATATCCTGCCACCCAACCGTCGCTTGCGCCCATTCACGACTCAAACTGGCCTCATCGGGACCCTGCAAAGGTTCAATACGAAAACCTGGTCTTCGAATCAACCGTTGCCTGGAAAGATCAATAAGGAGCATCTGATCTACTGGGCGTTCGAGGATTGGCTCAAGGACGCTTACTTCAAGATCATCCAGACCCTTGAAACCTGGTGCGACGATGAGGTCGAATACTCACGTGTCAGATCAATTGACATGGTGTACGCCCTGTTGAAAGAAAAGCCGGAGCAAGAGGCCAATCTGCTCAGGTTGTTAGTCAACAAGCTCGGAGATCGGGAGAGGAAGATTGCTTCCAGAGCGTCGTATCTGCTCTTGCAGTTGGTCAACCTCCATCCCGGCATGAAGGCTGTGGTGATTCATTCCGTGGAGCAAGAGATCATCTTCAAGCCCGGCCAAAGCGTTCGTGCCAAGTACTATGCAGTCAACACCCTGAACCAGACTATTCTTAGCAGCAAAGAACCTCAAATCGCGGACTCGCTGCTAAAGATCTACTTTGGCATGTTCGTTTCTCTACTCAAGACTGGGGCGCTCGCCGAGGTCGACTTCTCGGCCACGTCGAAAGTGGAGAAGAAGAAGAAGAAGCAGCGACGGTCTTCCGCCCCCCCTAAGGAATCCGAGAAAGATGAGAACGTTGGCCAGGGTGAGCGAGAGGCTGCGGAGAAGCTCGTCTCCGCCATCTTGACCGGTATTAACCGCGCAGTGCCCTTCTCGGAAACAGACTCTTCTACGTAAGTTTGGTCCCCATCTGATATCATTCAACTTTTCTAACGAACCAAACTACAGCCTTGAATCGCATCTGGACACATTGTTCAGAATCACCCACTCATCCAACTTCAACACGAGCATACAAGCTTTGATGTTGATCCAACAGCTTGTTGCTACTAAGCATCTTGCCACCGAGAGATTCTACCGAACTCTATATGAATCGCTCCTGGATCACCGCCTCGCGACGTCTTCGAAGCAGGCACTCTATCTTAACCTGCTGTACCGCAGTCTTAAGGCAGACGTGGATGTGCGCCGAGTAAAGGCCTTCGTCAAGAGAATGCTTCAGATTTTACATCTGCAGCAACCCTCCTTCGTCTGTGGTATTCTGTATCTAACCATGGAGCTCTACGGAGTCTTCCCTGGCCTCAAGACTCTGCTTGTCGACCCAGAGGAGCACGATGACGTCCCCGATGTCTCTCCAGAGGAAGACGCAGTGACCGATGGGTTGAACTCCGCGCTTCCCAAGGATTCGTATGACGGGCGTAAACGGAACCCGGAGTACAGCAATGCTCACCTCAGCTGTCTCTGGGAACTGATTCCCTTCCTGAACCATTACCATCCTTCAGTTGATGTTTATGCCAAGAGTCTCCTGAATGGCTTGAAGCCGGCGCAGAAGCCTGATTTAGCCAACCACACGCTTATCCATTTCCTCGACAAGTTCGTGTACCGTAACGCGAAGGCTTCAGATGGCATGAAGGGCAATTCGCTCATGCAGCCTGTGGCCGCCACTGGACAGGGTCACATCCTGCTCTCGGGCAAGCCATCCAACAAGGCCACGTCATTGAACTCGGCAAACTTCTGGAACAAGAAGGCTGGCGATGTTGCGGTCGAAGATGTGTTCTTCCACGAATACTTCAACCAGATCGGCAAGCCAGCTCAAGCCGAGCGTGCCAAGAAGGCCAAGGTGAGCGCTGAGGATGGCGCCGAGGCCGATGAGTCTGGTGATGAAGAGGAGATCTGGAACGCGCTTACAGCGTCGCGACCTGATGTAGAGGGCGATGATGACGAGAGTGATATGGGATCTGATTTCGCGGACTTGATGAGTCTCGATGGCTCTGATGAGGAAGCTGGTGGCGATGCGGAGGACGAGGATGTGGACGGAATGTCTGAAGGTAGCGCGCCGGACTTCTCGGATGTGTCGTCACTTGGTTTCAGTGACGAGGACGACGATGAGGAAGAAGGCGGCGCAGCCGTCGCAGACGACAAGGACGATGAGAAGAAACCCCTGTCTGAGCGCACAAAGAGGAAGAAGATGCTCAGAAGCCTCCCAACATTTGCAACTGCCGACGACTATGCGGCAATGCTGGCTGAGGAAGATGAAGGGCAATATTAGTCGACGTGTGGTGTACCCGATACGTAGCCTATGTACCTACTCAAGGATTAATTTTTGTCGTTGTACGTGACTGATACAGGTAAAAGGAGGAAGCGCCGGGCGGATTGCTTCTCCAACAATAGACAAAATACCTAATCTAGAAAACACATGGCAAACTGATTGTTGTTTATCCGTACATGCCATGCCACAATTGATACCGACTTACAGTTTAATACCAATATCCAGACTGAAAGGTGTGGATCTCGTGAGAACTACTTAGGTATACTGAGAGAGTTAATTCACCTTATCATGGGGATCCTGTCCGTTCATGTTTCGTTAATGTTATTGAATAGACAATGGGTAGCTGAAGTTCGGCTATTCCTCTTGATGTCTATATTTCGGAGTCGAGATCAGGGGGTGCTTCGAGATGGCATTTATTAGCAACATATGGAGAGCTGAACGCCTCCTGTCGTATGCAGCATGTAGGTACCTGCATTGACCCAATCTATCAATCCAGTTAGTGCACCTGAAATAAACAGCCGGGGGGCATGAGGCCTGATATATGAGGCCTATCACGCTAAGGCATGCTTGCCAATTCAATTGCAGCCTGGCGGTTGATGGAACCTTCCTCCCTCCACGCAAAGAAGAATTGGAAAACCAGGGGAGCTACGACTCTCCTATGCAACGCAAGCCAAGGACCTGTCATTGGCCCGAGCGCCGCCAAATCACTGCAATACGATACGTAGGTACTTTAAAGGACCCATGCGCTGCTGGGTGCGCCCCACAGAAACTCATCCCAGCATCCAATTGGGCTCGACTTGAGAGTTGCTCTGCTCAATGCTCCTGCTGCTGGCGACGCTACTGCCCGGCTGCTGCTGCTAGGTACTGCTGCTGCTGCTGCTTGATTGATGGAGAGGTCCTTGCGAACAGGTAAGCGTAATGCCTCTCCTAAACTGAGCGAACATCTAGGAAAAAGGATCGCACCCTTCGTTTGCCTATTATTCCCACATCAACACAATCTCCTTCTATCTTCTCTCCCCCTTCCCTCTTCTCCCCCCACCAACACACAAATACCACTCTATCTTCGCCCTTTCATCAGGCATTGTACAGTACTCTCATCGCGATTGCCGGGCCTCGCATCTCAGTGGTTATTTTCCCTGAGGTTCTAGAGCGCGTGCTTCTCTCACGGTCTTTCTTTGCCTTGACTTGCACCTGATGTAGACTTGGATCTACACTTCCGCACACTACATAATCACCACGGTCCCTGGAGGTTCTCTTTACCTTTTTCCCGCGCCTAATCCGATCTCTTCTTCCCCAGTGGAACGCGATCCCTACAACCTCGAAAACACGACCGAGAAGCTGCACCGAGCTTGCCAACTCGCCAAGCTGTCCTCAGATCCCCCTGCGATCGGCCCAATTCGACCAAACATAACAGCTTTCCATGTGAACAGCAACCATGGCGCCCCTTCCCATTAAGTTCACAGAGCTGTTGATGCTCAACACAGTCGGTGTCGACACGACCAGCATAAGCTTCAACTCTTGCGTACGTGGCCCATTTATCTTTGCGTAGCCGCCCTATGTGTTCGTCTCGGGCCGTACATCGTTTTGCTGACACTGCCCGACCACAGACATTAGAGTCCGACTACTTTATCTGCATACGAGAGAAGAAGAGCGAGGCAGCACAACCAGAAGTCGTCATTGTCGATCTCAAGCAGGGCAACAATGTCACCCGGCGCCCCATCAAGGCCGACAGTGCCATCATGCACTGGACCAAGCAGATCATCGCCTTGCGTGCGCAGTCCAGAACGTTGCAAATCTTCGACCTGGAGAAGAAGCAAAAGTTGAAGTCGGCTACCATGAACGAAGACGTCGTCTTCTGGAAATGGATCAGCGAGTCGACGCTCGGCTTGGTAACAGACACGGCCGTCTTCCACTGGGATATCTACGATGCTACCCAAGCAGCGCCTGTCGAGGTCTTCAAGCGGAATGCCAACATGAATGTATGCGCGCCACATTCGCCAATCAATTGCCGTGAACCATGTACTGACCAAACTTACTAGGGCTGCCAAATCATCAACTACCGAATTAATAGCGACGGGAAGTGGATGGCAGTTGTCGGTATCTCCCAGCAACAAGGCCGCGTCGTTGGTAGCCTCCAGCTTTACTCCAAGGATCGAGGCATCAGCCAGGCCATTGAGGGTCATGCCGCCAGCTTCGGCACGGTTCGACTCGAGGGTGCACCCGCTGATACCAAGGTGTTCACTTTCGCTGTCAGGACTGCCACAGGCGCCAAGCTGCACATCGTCGAGATCGACAAGCCCGACGCAAACCCTGCTTTCCAGAAGAAGGCCGTCGACATCTACTTTCCCCCCGAAGCAACAAACGATTTCCCGGTTGCCATGCAAGTCTCTCAGAAGTATGGCGTTATCTACATGGTCACCAAGTATGGTTTCATCCACCTGTATGATCTTGAGACGGGCGCTACCATCTTCATGAACCGTATCTCGAGCGAGACCATCTTCACCACCTGCTCCGATTCCGAATCGGCCGGTATTGTTGGCATTAACCGAAAGGGCCAGGTTCTGGCAGTTGCTGTTGATGAAAACAACATGGTCCAGTACCTTTTGCAAAATCCCGCTAATACTGAGATGGCAATCAAGATGGCCTCTAGGGCTGGTCTTCCTGGCGCTGATCAGCTCTATGGCCAGCAGTTCGACTCGCTCTTCCAGCGAGGCGATTACGCGGGTGCCGCCAAGGTTGCTGCGAACTCGCCGCGAGGCTTCCTCCGCACGCCCGACACGATCAACCGGTTCAAGAACCTCCCCCAGGAGCCGGGAAAGATGTCGTATATTCTCCAGTACTTCGGAATGCTTCTCGACAAGACGACCCCCCTGAACGAGTTCGAGACATTGGAGCTCGCTGTTCCCGTACTTCAGCAGGGCCGCAAGCATCTCTTGGAGAAGTGGCTCAAGGAGGGCAAGCTGGATTTCTCGGAGAAGCTTGGTGATCTGATTAGACCTCATGATGTCAACATGGCTCTGGCGGTGTACCTGAAGGGCAACGCCCCCCACAAGGTCGTCGCCGCGTTCGCTGAGACTGGCCAATTCGAGAAGATCCTGCCCTATGTCAGCCAGACCGGATACCAGCCTGACTGGATCAGCCTGCTCAACCACATTGTCCGCGTCAACTCTGAGAAGGGCGCCGAGTTTGCCAGCTCTCTAGTCAACAACGAGGGCGGTTCCCTCGTTGACATCGAGCGCGTTGTCGATGTCTTCCAATCCCAGAACATGATCCAGCAGGCAACCGCCTTCTTGCTCGATGTCCTCAAGGATAACAGAGCTGACCAGGGACACCTCCAGACGAGATTACTGGAGATGAATCTGACCCAGGCCCCTCAGGTCGCAGACGCTATTCTGAGCAACCAGATGTTCACTCAGTTCGACAAGTCGAGAATTGCCACACTCTGCGAACAACAAGGGCTTTATCAAAAGGCGCTGGAGCTCTACGAGGACCCGGCTGCCGTGAAGCGCGTCATTGTCAACATTGCTGGCACGCCAAACTTCAACATTGATTGGTTGGTCAACTTTTTCGGCCAGATGTCCGTTGAGCAGTCCCTCGATTGCCTCGATGCCATGATGAAGACGAACATCCGCCAGAATCTCCAGTCTGTGGTCCAGATTGCAACCAAGTACTCGGACCTTCTGGGTCCTAGCCACTTGATCGATCTTTTCGAGAAATACAAGACCTTCGAGGGCTTGTTCTACTATCTCGGCAGCGTTGTTAACATGTCGGAAGATCCTGATGTTCACTTCAAGTACATCGAGGCTGCTACTAAGATGGGTCAATCTGGCGAGGTTGAGAGAATCTGCCGCGACAGCCAGCACTACAACCCTGAGAAGGTCAAGAACTTCCTGAAGGAGGCACGCCTGCCCGAACAACTCCCATTGATCATCGTGTGCGACCGCTTCGACTTTGTCCATGACTTGGTGCTCTATCTGTACCAGAACCAGCAGTTCCAGTCCATCGAGACATATGTCCAGCGTGTCAACCCTAGCAGGACGCCCCAGGTCATTGGCGGTCTTCTGGACGTGGATTGCGACGAGTCCGTCATCAAGGGACTTCTGAGCTCTGTCGACCCGACCGTCATCCCTATCGATGTGCTGGTGTCCGAGGTCGAAAGCCGCAACAGACTCAAGCTGCTGCTTCCGTTCCTCGAGGCCACACTGGCTGCTGGCAACCAACAACAGGCTGTCTTCAACGCTCTTGCAAAGATTTACATCGACTCCAACAACAACCCCGAGAAGTTCTTGAAGGAGAACGACCAGTATGACACGCTCAGCGTGGGCAAGTACTGCGAGAAGCGTGACCCCAACTTGGCGTACATCGCCTACCAGAAGGGCCAGAACGATCTGGAGCTGGTCAACATTACCAACGAGAACTCGATGTACCGAGCCCAGGCACGATATCTGCTGGAGCGAAGCGATCGCGAACTGTGGATGTTTGTGCTCAGTGAGAACAACATTCACCGCCGTTCAGTGATCGACCAGGTAGTGGCTACCGCTGTGCCTGAGTGCACCGATCCCGCCAAGGTCTCGGAAGCTGTCGCTTCTTTCTTGGCTGCCGATCTTCCCTCTGAGCTCATTGAGCTTCTGGAGAAGATTATGCTTGAGCCTTCACCCTTCAACGACAACCCGAGTCTGCAAAACCTGCTCATCCTGACTGCTGCTCGTGCTGACAAGGGCCGAGTCGCTGATTACATCCAGCGTCTCGATGCCTACGATCCCGAGGAGTGTGCCCAGCTCTGCATCAACGTTGGCCTTCATGAGGAGGCGTTTGAGATTTACAAGAAGGCCGGCAACCCGACCCTTGCTGTTGCCGTCCTCGTTGAGCACGTTGTTAGCATCGACCGTGCCAGTGCTTTCGCCGAAGACGTTGACCTGCCCGAAGTGTGGAGCAAGGTCGGTAAGGCGCAGTTGGATGGCCTGCGGGTCACTGATGCCATCGAGTCGTACATCAAGGCCGGTGATCCTCGCAACTATGAAGAGGTCATCGAGGTTGGAACCCATGCTGGCAAAGATGAGGACTTGGTCAAGTTCTTGCGCATGGCCCGCAAGACGATGAGAGAGCCTGCCATCGATACTGCGTTGGCCTTCTGCTTTGCCCGGCTTGAGCAGCTCGGCGAGCTCGAGGACTTCCTTCGAGGCACTAACGTTGCCAACATCGAAGAATCTGGTGACAAGGCATCGAACGAGGGCTTCCACCAAGCAGCCAAGATCTTCTACACCAGCATCTCTAACTGGGCTAAACTTGCCACTACCCTCGTCCACCTTGAGGATTACCAGGCTGCTGTAGAATGCGCACGCAAGGCCAACAACATCCGAGTGTGGCGTGAGGTACACGGTGCCTGCGTCAACAAGAAGGAATTCCGCCTGGCAAAGATCTGTGGTCTCAACCTGATTGTGGACGCCGAGCAACTGCAAACCCTCGTCAAGCAGTACGAGCACGAAGGCTACTTTGATGAGCTCATCGACCTGCTCGAGCAAGGCCTTGGCCTGGAGCGCGCTCACATGGGCATGTTCACCGAACTTGGCATTGCCCTCTCCCGTTATCACCCCGAGAGGCTCATGGAGCACATCAAGCTCTTCTGGAGCCGAATGAACCTGCCCAAGCTGATCCGTGCCTGCGAGGAAGCCAACTTGTGGCCGGAGTTGGTCTTCTGCTACTACCACTACGACGAATTCGACAATGCCGCTTTGGCCGTCATGGAGCGCGCCGAGAACTCTTGGGAGCACCAGCAATTCAAGGATATCGTCGTCAAGGTTGCCAACCTGGAGATCTATTACCGGGCGATCAACTTTTACCTGGAGCAGCACCCGTCGCTCATCACCGATCTCCTCCAGGCCTTGACTCCCCGTATTGATGTAAACAGAGTTGTCAAGATGTTCCAAAAATCCGACAACCTGCCGTTGATCAAGCCCTTCCTCCTGAATGTGCAGACGCAAAACAAGCGCACAGTCAACGATGCTATCAACGACCTGCTGATCGAGGAGGAGGACTACAAGACCCTGAGAGACTCGGTTGAGAACTACGACAACTACGACGCCACAGATCTGGCTGGACGCCTGGAGAAGCACGACCTCGTCTTCTTCCGTCAAATTGCCGCTAACATCTACCGCAAGACGAAGAGATGGGAGAAATCGATTGCTCTCTCGAAGCAAGACAAGCTTTTCAAGGATGCCATCGAGACGGCTGCCATTTCTGGCAAGTCTGAGGTGGTCGAGGAGCTCCTCCGCTACGTAAGTCACCTTTGACTTTTCTTCCCTGGATTCTGCTAACATGATTACAGTTCGTCGACATTGGCAGCAAGGAGTGCTATGTGGGCATGCTTTACGCGTGCTATGACCTCATTCGCCCCGATCTTGTGTTGGAGCTGTCGTGGCGTCATGGTCTCACCGACTTCGCCATGCCCTACATGATCAACATGCTCTGCCAACAGACCAAGGAGCTCGCCACCCTGAGGGCGGACAACGAGGCCCGCAAGGCCAAGGACCAGGCACAGGAGAAGGACGAGAGTGAAGCCCCGATCCTTGGAGGCGGCCGTCTCATGATTACGGCCGGCCCTGGTGGCGCTGCCGGTGGCCGCGGATCTCCTGCCATGTTCGGACAGACCAACGGATTCGCGCCTCAGCCCACGGGCTTCGGGTTTTAGTTAGCACCGGTGCCTTTAGTACCAGTGGTAGGCGTGCCGACGCAAGTACACTTAATTCCCCTGTACCCTCGAGCCAACCCATCACCGCCACCACCGTATATGGACCCGACACGTCTCGGGGGGCTTCAGCATGGACAGGCACCACCATACTATAATCCAGGATGGAAGAGTACGCAGTAAAGAAAAGTGCTTTCTTGAGACATTGGGGTTATATGCCAGAGAGTGGATAGAACACGCCCAGGGGAGGGGAAGACGTTGTTCAGAACTACCATCAGGCATGGGAGCGTTTGGGAAACATTTTCAGGCCCCTGTTACTCCAAAGTGTGTGACATGTTTTATGGTTTTGAGGCACGACCTGCACTTGAGCAACAGGACTGTATGATAGTAAAATATGGAGTCATCTATTTTTTCGTACGAACTATTTCTTGGCCTTGCTTGCGCCGTGAAGGAAATCAGACTGATCCTAGATACATGTAATGTACCTATATACATTAGGTATGGTATACGTACGAAGTGGTAGTTTCGCCCATTCCGTAAGTCATATTGATATATATTCCACCTTGAGCAATTGGTGCCGGGTTGGTCATACACTGCCTATGTACATACATTGATATGCAATTTACCATGACGTAGGATGAGAAAGCTGATAAGAAGATATACTAAATCCGGGGGAGAGAATCGATGGATTACGACACGTGACTGTTTTTGAAGTCGGGCCCCCAAAATTCTGCAGTCTGAGGGAAGCGCAAAGCCAAGACTGGCCAGCCAGGATCGGAGCAAACGGCGCCATTAGTTGGGGAAATTCAATTGAAAGATCGTGCAGCAACTTTTCAGTTCACTTCCCGCGCCTACGACCTCGACTTCGACCCGACCTCATACCACCCCCCAACACCCGGCATCACCAATTCACAATGGCCGCCTTCTTCAAAGCCGTCAATGCCAAGATCCGGTCCAACCCGACCGTGAGCTACTTCTGCTCGACCCGTACGTGACCATCCATTTGCCTATATCTTTGTTATCCGGTCTTCGCTACGTCTAAGTCCGACGGTGACGACAAAACACGGGAGAGACGGGGCGGCCCTGCAACACCATTCAATATGCATTGGTGTCCTGGGCATGCATGCAATATGTTTGGTGATGCTAGCTGGGCGGTCCCAAGCTGTCGTCTTGCGGAAACGCCCCAGCATCGCAGGCCGGAACCGGAGCGTTGGATTGTGGCCTCGTCGTGTGTTTTGATATGAGAATTACTGCCTGCGAGCAACCTACGTATATTTTGTACGGGTTATTGACTATTGTGTGCAACAGATTTCTGGGGTCCGGTGTCTAACTTCGGTATTCCCGTGGCCGCCGTCATGGACACGCAGAAGTCCCCCGACCTGTAAGCACCACCTGAGCTGACGAGAGACACATAGAGATAGAGCTCTTCCCAGCTAACATGCCACTTCCAGGATCTCGGGCCAAATGACCGCCGCTCTCTGCATCTACTCGGCGACCTTCATGCGCTACTCCCTCGCCGTCTCGCCCAAGAACTACCTCCTCTTCGCGTGCCACTTCATCAACGAGGGCTCCCAGCTCACCCAAGGATACCGCTACCTCTCATGGCACAACTGGGGCGGCAAGGAGAAGGCCCAAGCCCAGGGCGCCGTGGAGGAGGCCAAGGCCAAGGTTGCTGCCGTTGGCGACAAGGTCAAGGATGCCGTCTCCAAATAGACGACCCGACCAGGCTGGAAGAACTGTGTGCGCTCTACACAAGACACACAAGGAAGAGGGTAATGAATGGGCGAAGGTCAATACTAAAAATCGGCGTGGCGACGAACAACATAAGAGGGAGTTCTCCCCCATAATGTTGTTGTTGACCCTTCCCAAGACGGGTGGCTGCAGATGCTATAGAGCTGCAGAGTATCGATCAAGGAAGATAGATTCTGACCAACGGGGCGGGCAGCGGGCGGCTTTGTGGTCCTGTACATCACTGTTCTATGAGCGACATCAATAAGTACCTACCTTATTGGAATTCAGGTTGCTTCTCTCTGCCGGGAAATGACTATTCATCACTGCGCCGAAGTATCTTATCCCTCGAGGTACTTGTTCTTGACGAGATGAAAACCCGTTCTGGCAGGACGAATGCATATCGCGCACCTCGGGGCTCCTTGGGGGAGTGCTCCAGGGCATGGGCCGATAACCTCATTCGTGGACATCAGAAGGCCGGCAGTCCAAACATATGTAGCCAAGTGGTGCTCCTCGGCCATTTTCTGGATCCTTCCCCACGATGGTGCCGTAATCTTAAGGAGTTAGAAGGAAGCTATGCAGGGCCGTGTTGTATGCAGCGATTGCCAGTCGCGGTCTGTGTGAGCGATTTGACTATACCGAGAGGAGGTATGGACAGTTCCGTCGCATTGATGTTTCGAAGCCGGCCAAGAGAAAAAGGCCCCCCACTCCGTTATCTCTGTCATTGAAATGAAGCAAAATAGATCTCTGGGCGCGTTTCTGGGCGCATCTCACCCTGGAAAATATATGCGCATCTTATCCTAAAAATGGGAATTTGATAGGCAAGCATGCTCATCAGTGTCTTCATCCGGTATTGGTAGGCCGGGGCAAGGGGGGTTTAAGGATTGAACTAGTTGCTGCTGCTGATGCATGAGATGTGAAGACGGAGCTCGGGGGAGATACTACGAGTCCGTTCCCTAATAAGAGGTGAGGAGGAGGATGTACGCAGATGCACAGGAGGGAGAAGATCCTCACGTTGCAGTCAATCTGCTGACGTTTCATTCAATATTACTTTTGTCTCTTTCTTTCTTTCTTTCTTTTTTACTCTTCTGCTGCTGCCGGCAGGTTCCATGGCGCTTGCTTGTAAGTGAATACATAGATAGGACAGAACGACCTCCCTCGTCTTGGCCATGTTGGTTGGCCATGGCAGTAACCAGTAACGTTGAAATCACGGAAAAGGCGAGTCGTGTGTCGGTCAAAAAGCACTGGCCGACCTTGCAACTTGGCGGCATCTGTAGAGCATGCCAAGACCCATCGAGCGTATTCCCACCCACCTCCGGCAGATCAGAAACAAAGCAAATCAGAAGCTTGGGTACTGCCGAATCAACAATCTATTTTTCCCTCCAGAGGCGTTCTTGGCTTTGCAGCCAAGACCTCTCGCCGACACACGTGTGTGGGTGTGGTTCGGATCATACATGGACTTTAGAGAAGGAAATGCTGTACCGGTATGCAGATACGTACTGATGCAGAAGGGGCTTCAAGTGGAAAGTTGGGATTTTTACTTTTGGGTTGCAGGCTGGGAAGGGCATACCCGTCTTCCGCATGTCCGATGATACTTAGCTGGGCCGAGGACGAGCGCCTATAGGCTATAGCCCATCTGGACTGGTGGTCATCCTGCAGATGCACATCTAGATAGGCACCCAATCTAGTTATTTCCAACCAGGGATCTGCATGGCCATCTGCATCCTCAACATAGTGAGCCGGCCTGGACGGATGTATGCAGTGTCATCAGCACGTCGACAGTTGATGTTTGTTTGCGTCGTGGAGAGACCAGTTGTTGGATACATAGTATCTCTTTTACGTGTCTGAGACCTTGTCCCCCCCGCCGGCTCGGAGACCGATGGTTGTCATGTTGGTGAGCAAAAGCTCCATGATCGGAACTTCCCTTGAGCCGTAGCCGGCGCAATTCAGTCACTTACACAGTACTGTCCTCATCAGCCTTACTAGACTGGTTCCGCCGCCCGAGCCCCGAAGTCGGGCCTAAACACCGTCGGTCTTGAGGACTGATGCGCCGTGAAATAACAGTCACCACCATCGAACCATGTGTGTACGATACAACAGCTGTGACGAGGCGCCTAGAGTCGGCCAAGTGAGCAGGCGGGTGCGGGTGGTCAGATGGGCGAGCAGAAAATTCTAACACAGGGTATGCGTACGTTGTTGACATGTTGTCCCATTACTGCATACATCGATCTGATTGTGCAAGATAGAGGGAGGGGAGCGGGCCACGGCTGGATGCATTGGGAGATGCTTGGCAGAGGATACGCCGCGGCTTGCCAAGGTGAGAATCGAGTTTCGAGCCGCTCGAATGATGAAGCAGGCTCCTCCTACTTAGTTTGCCGATGCCACTGAGATGGGTCCATCCAGCACGAAGGTTTTTAAATAGCGCAGAAACAGGGCCTGGCAGCCTGGATACTTAGAAAGAAACAAACGACTGCCCGGCGCACATGGAAACGCGCCCCCCACACGGTTGCGTTTTACCCTCCCAGCAGCCATCGGCAGTGGAGGGGAGGTGAGGGAGCGTAGCTGTCAGTTCTTGCTGACACCAAACGACGTGCAAATATAGGGTAGCATGGGCGGGCAGGACGATTTGATACGTACACCGCCGGAGAGGTCAGCCATGTAGGATCGACAGGTGAATGAAGCCCTGGTCCGTTTTCTGATCCGTTCTGTCCACTACCGAAACAGGCCCATGGCTACGGCATCGCTCGCTTGATATCCGCGGGATTCAGGGTCGAATAAGGCCATGCAGAAGGCCATGGGCCCCGTGACCATGGATGAGTCAAGCTCGAGGTTCTTTTTTTTATTAAGCGCCTATCCCTGGTTGTGGTAGGGGGTACGTACTGGGAGTATAGGCCAGGTAGGTTAGGTTAAGTAGTATTCGAAGGTATCCGCTTCGTCGACCAGGAACACGATCGCCCGCCAAGAAAGTTAGCTATGCCGAGGGCTGGCTCTTGGCTTGTTTAACAACATAGTCTTGGCTGCCACTGGTTTGTGTTTCCTCGGCTGAATACAAGCTGGCCCCCCATCAAGGGCTTTTTTCATCTCGGTCGCAGGTGACGGTCCTTACTGTGTTGTAGAGCAATGCATTGGTGGAAAGAAAGGACGTCGGGGCCAGAGACATGCATGCTGCTCAGCCATGAGCCAGGCCAGGAGCCAGACTCCCGGTCAAAGAGAGCCGTATCATGTCTGTTTGCCTTGCTGCCGTGTTTATTAGTCAAGTTGTACGGCAGAGCAGCTCGACCCCTCCACGGGGCGAGGGACGAGACCCGGTGTGGTGGATGGTTTCGATGAGCTACCTAAGCAAAGCCCCCGTAGCAGCGAGAGGTAGACCGAGTCTAGTGCGATAGGCCGTCCGAAGCGGAGTGTGGGATTAGTTGCACATAATAGACTCTCGTCACTCAGACATAAAAGCAACTACAACGTTTATCAGGACCTCAACTGATTGGCCGGAGAATAGACAGCAAAGTCAATCGCGGATACCAAGGGACTGGTAGATTCTCCATATTATTCTTATTGCCTACCTGAGGCCTGGGTGCAGCAGCAGCATGACGCGACTGCAGGCTCCGTTGCCAGGCCCTAGGTACATACATATGTACATTATGTATGTAACATACCTACATCAATACTCATAGGCACGTTGAAAAGACGAGCCTGAGCGACTGGGGCGACTGGATGGAGTTACGCACTGTCCGCCGCATCCAGCCAAGACCTCCCATGACGAAATAGAGTTTCTCAACTGTGTTTCCCTCCGAGCAGACCCCCGAGGACGACAGGCAAACCATATGAATAAGCAGGGGCCGGAGAGATGCCAGGGGAGCCACCGGAATGGCTGGAGTTGCCAATGATCGGCTATGCGGTGCGGCGGTCGTTCTAGCGCCTGGGAGAATGCTGATGATATTGGGTTATGGAGCTGGGTGTACTATCATCGTGTGTGTAAAACAATACGTTATTGCTTCCGTATCTGAAATATTTCTCCATTCACTACCTAATGCCATTCCTTATCCAAGGTTCTGTTACTCCGAGGCCTAGGTCGGTCTTCTAGTTGTAAGCTGACGACGGGGATGGGAGACAGAACAACCCCGCCAAAGCATACTCAGGCCCGGAGACCCACCACAGCAAGAATTGAGCAATGAGAGGCCCGGATAAGGGCAGGTCGAGGGTTGTGAAACCCCGCCATCTTGAAGCTTGGACAGGGTTTGCTGCTGTAGCTATTTGACAGAACCGACAGCTCGAGGTTTAATAAGGCAAGCTCTGTAATCCCTCACCAAATCTGGTATTACCAGGCTAGCCAAAGACATAAAGTCAGTAAAAGTCAATTCGCCGAGCATGTGTAGGCACGGATGCTGGATGCCATCTACATCAACGTATTCATACCTGGCCTTTCCGCCGTACACTAAATCGGCGTTTGGAAGCGGCCATTGATCCCCACGTGCTTTTCGTAGCTACCAATGTAGACCGCGTACGTATGTATAGTTCCAATGAGGGGCAATTCTGAAGCAGCCATATATAGCGGTGGAGCTCCGTCACGGGGAAGAAACAACTTCATCGTAGGAAGTTGCTATTTCTGTACGGGCGACGCCTACCTGGGGTTCCAAGTGTGGAGAGCAGGACAGCTGAGCTACAGCAACTACCGCCTACAGCTGATGGCGAGAGAGACACCAGATGCAGCATGTTTCCCTGGATGTTTGCGCAACTGTGTCAAGCAGGGGTGGGCAGAGCCAGCCAAAAAAAAGAGGGAGCTCGCAACCAAAGTCCCACCGAGCCATCCCCCATGCCCCCCATGCATGGCCACGCGCATGCCTCACATTTGCTATGTTTGGTTATGTGTATGTGTGTCTGTAGGTTATCTAAGGTAGGAGGTGTATAGTCAGGACTCAGCAGGTGGGAAACAGCCCAGGGTACCCTACGTGCCTGCATGGGTCCATCTGCTCGTACTGTATTCGAGTGCAGAGGAGGGACGGCGGAGAGGAGGGTGACTCTGCTCGATGCAACTAGTATCGCCCTAGCTGTTAAGATTATAAGATCCCCTTCCCCCCTCCTCCCCAAGCTGTCCCTCGTTCGTTCTTTTCTTGCCTAATCAACTCGGGTCTTTCTTGCGTAATAGTCCCGAAAAGATAAGAGACGACCGACCGCTTCCTTCCTTCCGTTGACGACCAGGAAAGGAGAAATTACCCTCCGTCTTTTGGTGAGACAGCAACACCGCCCCGAGGAAGACAAGAAAGGACTTGCGTGACCCCACGTCCCTTCCCTCCTTGGCGCAGCAGCTACACACCCTGACTAGCTAGTGCTCTCGGCCATTCATCTCTACACAACCACATAACGTCAGCTACCAACCAACGAGCTCGAGACGCTCTGACTGACACACCCCCACCAACAACAAATCCTACGGCTGGCCGTTGAGACCTCAACAACAAGACGCCTTAGGTATTTCACCCTCTATTCCTCTAACCTATCTATTTCTTTTTCCACTCAGCCCGTTCTTGAAGGGTCTGTCTGTCTGTCTTGTCTGTTCACGGTTCTCCACCCTCCTACTCGGGCTCTGCCTTCTGACTTCTTCTTCTTCTTCCCTAAGTTGTTCGCTCGCTTTCCTCCAGCCTCATCCAAACCACGCCTTTGGAAGACAAGATGGCGGAACTCCCGGACCTCAAGGACTTGAAGCCCACTGGCACTGAAGGCGCCGTCGACGAGGATGTCTTCGAGGAGGGCATGGCGCCTAAGGAGGCCCAGACGGTACACCACATTCGTGCCAACAGCTCCATCATGCAGCTGAAGAAGCTGTTGGTGGCCAACCGAGGCGAAATCCCCATTCGTATCTTCCGAACAGCCCATGAGCTGTCCCTTCACACAATTGCAGTCTTCAGTTATGAAGACAGACTGAGCATGCATCGGCAAAGTAAGTGTTGCGGCCAGACTAACTAACTCACTAACCGCATGCCAGCGGGACGGCGCTAATTGTTATCTTTTACACAGAGGCCGACGAAGCCTACGTCATTGGCAAGCGCGGCCAGTACACCCCGGTCGGTGCTTATCTGGCTGGCGACGAGATCATCAAGATCGCTCTGGAGCATGGTGCCCAAATGATTCACCCAGGTAAGTAGCCTGCGTTTACCTAGGCAGTTTCCTGCTCCTCTTGTGATATGCTGCTGACTTTTGACCCGAGGTTATGGCTTCTTATCCGAGAACGCCGAATTTGCCCGCAATGTCGAGAAGAACGGTTTGATCGTAAGTTTGGGGAAACCCTACCTTTTTTCCCTGGCTGGGCAATACTGATTGGCTCGCTTGCGTCCTATAGTTCGTCGGACCTTCTCCCGATGTCATTGACTCCCTCGGCGACAAGGTTTCGGCACGAACACTGGCTATCAAGGCCAATGTTCCCGTTGTCCCGGGTACCCCCGGTGCTGTGGGCACCTTTGAGGAGGTTAAGAGCTTCACTGACGAGTATGGCTTCCCCATCATCATCAAGGCCGCTTACGGCGGTGGTGGTCGTGGTATGCGAGTGGTGCGCAATCAGGCAGATCTGAAGGAGTCGTTCGAGCGAGCCACATCCGAGGCAAAGTCTTCCTTCGGCAACGGCACAGTCTTCGTGGAACGTTTCCTGGACAAGCCCAAGCACATTGAGGTCCAGCTCCTCGGAGATAACCACGGTAACATTGTGCATCTGTTCGAGCGTGATTGCTCGGTTCAACGTCGCCACCAAAAAGTCGTTGAAATTGCACCGGCCAAGGACCTCCCGGCTGCAACCCGCGACGCCATCTTGAACGATGCTGTCAAGCTGGCCAAGTCAGTCAACTACCGAAATGCCGGTACAGCTGAGTTCTTGGTCGACCAGCAAAACCGCTACTACTTCATTGAGATCAACCCTCGTATCCAGGTCGAGCACACAATCACCGAGGAGATCACCGGTATCGATATCGTTGCCGCTCAGATCCAGATTGCCGCTGGCGCCACACTCCAACAACTTGGATTGACCCAAGACAGGATCTCCACCCGAGGTTTCGCGATCCAGTGCCGTATCACGACAGAAGATCCCGCGAAGCAGTTCCAGCCTGACACTGGAAAGATTGAAGTATACAGATCCGCTGGCGGTAACGGAGTCCGTCTTGATGGTGGAAACGGATTTGCCGGTGCCGTCATCACCCCCTACTACGACTCCATGTTGGTCAAGTGCACATGCTTGGGTTCTACCTACGAGATCGCCCGCCGGAAGATTCTTCGTGCTCTCGTTGAATTCCGTATCCGTGGCGTCAAGACCAACATCCCCTTCCTTGCGTCCCTCCTTACCCACCCTACCTTCATCGACGGCAATTGTTGGACCACATTCATCGACGATACCCCACAGCTGTTCGATCTCATTGGCAGCCAGAACCGAGCCCAGAAGCTGCTGGCATACCTCGGCGACCTCGCCGTCAATGGAAGCAGCATCGCGGGTCAAGTTGGCGAGCCCAAGCTCAAGAGTGATATCATCATCCCTGAGCTTTTCAACGACGACGGTTCGAAGCTTGATGTCTCCCAGCCTTGCCAGAAGGGTTGGAGAAACATCATCCAGGAGCAAGGACCGAAGGCGTTTGCTAAGGCTGTGCGCGAGTACAAGGGCACTCTTCTGATGGACACAACTTGGCGTGATGCTCACCAGTCGCTCTTGGCTACCCGTGTGCGAACTGTTGATCTTCTCGGCATTGCCAAGGAGACCAGCCATGCTCTGTCAAACTTGTACAGTTTGGAGTGCTGGGGTGGCGCCACCTTTGATGTCGCCATGCGCTTCCTCTACGAAGACCCATGGGACCGACTTCGAAAGATGCGAAAGCTCGTACCCAACATTCCCTTCCAGATGCTGCTCCGTGGAGCCAACGGTGTTGCCTACGCCTCGCTGCCTGACAACGCTATCGACCACTTCGTCAAGCAAGCCAAGGACAACGGTGTCGATATCTTCCGAGTATTCGATGCTTTGAACGACGTTGATCAAATTGAGGTTGGAGCTAAGGCCGTCAGAAAAGCTGGAGGTGTCCTAGAGGCAACTATTTGCGTGAGCGGCGATATGCTGAACCCCAAGAAGAAGTACAACCTCGAATACTACATGGGTCTTGCAGAGAAACTGGTCAACATGGACATCGATGTTCTTGGCATCAAAGATATGGCCGGGTGTTTGAAGCCCCATGCTGCGACTCTTCTCATCGGCTCCCTCCGCAAGAAGTACCCAGATCTCCCCATTCATGTCCATACCCATGACTCTGCTGGCACGGGCGTGGCATCAATGGTAGCATGCGCCCAAGCAGGTGCCGATGCTGTGGACGCGGCTACAGATAGTCTGAGTGGCATGACCTCCCAGCCCAGCATCAATGCCATTATTGCATCTTTGCAGGGAAGCGACTTCGAATCTGGCCTCAACCCTGCCCATGTTAGAGCTCTCGACGCGTACTGGGCTCAGCTGCGCCTTCTCTACTCACCTTTTGAGGCGCACCTTGCGGGTCCTGACCCAGAGGTCTACGAGCACGAAATTCCTGGCGGTCAACTCACCAACATGATGTTCCAGGCTCAGCAACTTGGACTTGGTTCTCAGTGGGCCGAGACCAAGAAGGCTTACGAGCACGCCAACGACCTCCTGGGCGATATTGTCAAGGTCACGCCTACCTCCAAGGTCGTTGGAGACCTTGCCCAATTCATGGTTTCCAACAAGCTGTCTTCCCAAGATGTCATTGATCGTGCAGAAGAGCTTGACTTCCCTGGCTCTGTTCTCGAGTTCCTCGAGGGTATGATGGGCCAGCCCTACGGCGGATTCCCCGAACCTCTTCGCTCCAAGGCCCTCCGCAACCGCCGCAAGTTCGACAAGCGTCCCGGTCTCTACCTCGACCCTGTTGACTTCAAGAAGGTTCGCACCGAGATTGGACAGAAGTGGGGTTCTGTCAATGAGTGTGACTTGGCTTCATACATCATGTACCCTAAGGTCTTTGACGATTACAAGAAGTTCATCCAGAAGTATGGTGATCTTTCTGTTCTGCCGACCAAGTACTTCCTCACTGCTCCTCAGATTGGCGAGGAGTTCCACGTCGAGCTCGAGAAGGGCAAGGTACTGATTCTCAAGCTCCTTGCTGTTGGACCCTTGTCAGAGAACACTGGCCAGAGGGAGGTATTCTATGAAGTGAACGGAGAGGTAAGTCATCCTTTGCCTCAGGCTTGATGGTTAGATACTAATAAGGTTATCCAGGTGAGACAAGTATCAGTGGTGGACAACAAGTCCAGCGTCGAGAACGTCGCTCGACCCAAGGTTGATGCCAGTGACAGCAGCCAAGTGGGGGCGCCTATGGCGGGCGTCCTGGTGGAACTTCGTGTCCATGAAGGCTCTGAGGTCCTCAAGGGTTCGCCAATTGCAGTTTTGTCTGCCATGAAGATGGAGATGGTTATCTCCGCTCCCCACAATGGCAAGGTCAGCGGCCTGCAAGTCAAGGAAGGTGATAGCGTGGATGGCAGCGACCTCGTGTGCAAGATCACGAAGGCTTGAGGTGTTTGACGAATTATGCCCTTTGATTTCATACTTACTACTACTAGCCTACCTTATGAACAAAGTAGATATTACTTCAGGGACACTCGATGCAATAGTCCGTGATTACGCTCATCTCTTCCTACTTGATGTACCAGGCAGTGAGTTGGTTTGGTAACACTAAGCGTACCTCAATCAGCCTGCATTTTCTCTTTGGTTCTCACCAGTCCCGTCTCCAGACCCCATGCTACTTACTATAGTTTCCCAATACAACGTCGCACCACGCAGGGTGCTTTCCGAGCTCATTTTGGGGAGGCCTTCACGCGCTCGATCCAATGTCCGACTTCGTGAACTTCTCTATCCATACCTTCTAAATGAATTTATTTCACGCCATTTATTGAAGTTGCTCGAGACTATATATTCCGGCTGTTCTGGGCGATGGATTCAGGGATACTATTAAATACTAGGTTGGAAACGTTTTAGGCGATAGATTTAAGAATATTATTAAATATATAATTTAAAAGAATTTTATATAAATTTTCTTATAAAGTTTATATTTGTTTTCTTTTTCTTCTTATTTAAACATTCCTCGATTTAAACCCGTTTTAGTTTCTTTTTTATAAAAACATTATACAATCTTTCTATAAATATATCGTATATTTTACCCCTTTTCGACCCGACCTCTAAGGGCTTTATCAGCTCCGAGAATCGGGAAAGTCTCTAAGTTTTGTGCGCTATTTCAAAACTCGCAACTCTGAGAATCGGGAATGTCTCCGAGTTTTGCGCGCTGTCCCGAGAGTGGCGACTCTGGGAATCGGGAAAGTCTCTGAGTTCTGCGCGCTATCCTGAGACTCGCGACTCTGAGAATCGGGAATGTCTCCGATTTCTGGGCGCTGTCCCGAGAGTGGCGACTCTGGGAATCGGGAAAGTCTCTGAGTTTTGCGCGCTGTCCTGAGACAGCCTTTTGGACGGCGTCCAACCGGCATTGCTATGCTCACATCACGCGCTAAATAGAGGACACCCCGGATCTTATATTGGTTCTCCAATGCTGACCAGCTTCAAGTCAGCGTTTTCCAGGCCAAAGATAGCCCTGGAACCATGAACTTGAGGCATCAGTTCTGAGTTTGGTCAATAGGGGCATGGAAATACAGGTGGCTCCGAGTTTCTGGCGTTAGCTAGCTACCTAGTTAGGCGGTTAGAGGAAGTGGTAGGTAGGCGACGAGAATATGGCTAACGTTGCCTTACGATTAGTCGAAGGCTCGTCTTTTGGATGGGACGTCAAGACATGTTGTGATATCATTTCATTCATTTGGTAGCTGAGAACTAATCCCAGCATGCGGGTGGCGCATCAATGATGCAGCTGGATACACTTTTCTTCGTAACTGCAACCTAAACGCCGGTGGTATCTGTTTGTCCATCATAACAGGACCAATTCAACTCTTTGCAGTAGCCAACTTCCCGCGTCACAGCTATCTTCGTCCAGGGGGTTGAAACCTGGCGGGGGAGCACCCGCACCGCCAGGGAAGCCAGGGGGCGGCTGGAAGCCAGTATTCGGGGGGAACCCAGCGGGAGGGAAGCCACCAGGGGGGAAGCCAGGAGCCGGAGCTATGTATTGTTAGTCACTTTCCGAACCAGGGTTAGCAGTGCAGGGGAATTGACTTACGGCCGCCTCTGCCCGGACCAAAACCGGGAGCACCAGGGAATTGAGGGGGGAATGCAGGTGCGCCACCACCAACGCCGGCGGCAGGTCCTGCGAGAGATGTAGGGGCAGCACCTCGGCCAGCGGGACGCGCTACGCCTGGGCCTGAAGTAAGAGCGGTAGGAAGGCTGGTTGCAGCAGTCTTTCCGAGACGTGTGCTGGATCGGCGGGGGGTGCAGACTCAACCGACAGCGAGACGATCTGGGCGCCTCGCACAATGGTCAGACCAAGTGTGCGCTTCTCTTCCGACTCGATGGTTTGTGTTGCTGAGCCGGATGCGCCAGGGGCCGCAGGCTTGTTCTGCTTTCGCTTCACGCGACGAAATTCTTCGGTATCGGCGAGGACGAGGTTCATGTGCTATAGCCCTAGTCAGTGGGTTTTCTAAGAGCGGCGTGTTGGGAATTGGAGAAGAGGTACCTTGTCGAAAGCAAGCATCTGTCCAGTCATTTGGCGGCCGTCCATCAACGTGACTCTCATCCGGTAGTTGATCTGCAACACTTGTCAGTATGGGTCGTAGGGCACTGGGTGCGCAAAGACGCGTCGCAAAACGCGTATTCGGTCCTGCGAGAGGGTACGTACGTAGCCGGCCTAAAATAGCATGTCTGGTCAGCCTGTGATGTCAACGTCGAAGCCTTGAAGCGGTGGAGGGGAGCAGCTCACCATCTTGCCCTGTTTGTTCGACATGTTTGCGAAGAGTTGCCCTGGGGGACTTCTCTAGCTTTTCAAAAAATTGGTATGTGTGGTTTGCGAAGCCGTAATTGACTTCTGCGAGATCTCGGACTGCGATGGCAGGCACTTGGAGAGATCGCGACTTTGGTTGGTATGAAGAAGCCGAGATAAAATATTGGGACAAGACGAGGCCAGGCACACGACGGGCAAGTTAAGCTCCAAGCAAGCAAGGCTGAAGAAGGGACCGCTTGCAATTGGCCAAGTCTTTTGCCCAAAGCTCCAGCTTGGAGCTCCCGGCTAAGCTAACCCTCTTAGGATTAGTGTGTATGGCTCGTCACCCACCACTGGTCCTGGCTTCATCGGCCCACTAAAAGCCACTTGGGTTGAGCCACAGGGCAGAGAAGCCCTCCTTCCCCCCCAAAATTTCGCTGGATCCAGAAAGTGCAGCTTTTCGATCTTTGGAACTTTTCGTTAAGGCCGACCGACCGGACAGACAGCACCGCAAGACATCACATCACCAGAACCACCGCTCGTCAACCACTAACACCACAGCCAAAATGGTACGTACATGTCAATTGGAACCTGCCAGTCGAATCGGGATGCTAATCTATGATTTTTGCAGTCTGAGAAGGCCCAGAACCCCATGCGCGAGCTTCGCATCCAGAAGCTCGTCCTCAACATCTCCGTTGGCGAGTCTGGTGATAGACTCACTCGTGCCGCCAAGGTTCTCGAGCAGCTGAGCGGTCAGACCCCTGTCTACAGTAGGTTTCCCCATTGCGCCTTTGGCTTTTTTTCCCCGCCCTTCACACGTTGACCGTTTTCTCCCTCCTTAGGCAAGGCCCGCTACACTGTCCGAACCTTCGGTATCCGACGTAACGAGAAGATCGCTGTCCACGTCACCGTCCGTGGCCCCAAGGCCGAGGAGATTCTCGAGCGTGGCCTCAAGGTCAAGGAGTACGAGCTGCGCAAGCGCAACTTCAGCGAGACCGGCAACTTCGGTTTCGGTATCTCCGAGCACATCGATCTCGGTATCAAGTACGACCCCGCGATCGGTATCTACGGCATGGACTTCTACTGCTGCATGACCCGCCCTGGTGAGCGCGTCACCCGCCGCCGCCGCTGCAAGAGCAGAATCGGTGCCTCTCACCGCATCAACCGCGACGAGACCGTCAAGTGGTTCAAGTCTCGCTTCGATGGTATTGTCCGATAAATCATTCGGCCCTGGCATGGGAGATGGGTGACGAACAAGAAAGAAAAAATGACTGAACGCGGAGGCTCATAATGGCGTTGGCTGGATTTGGGACACTATTGCATTCTCGTGTACATCGCGATCTATCGACGAGTTTATCTCGTCAACCCAGCAGACTTTAATCGAGTCAGCACCGGCCTCAGAGACCGACCGGCATCATGCCGGCTTCCCTACATAATTCTTTCTCCGTTCGTGCATCAATTGACAAATTTGTGACCCTGGCTCCTTGGAGGTTCTCAATCTTCTCTTCTGTGTTGATGTAATTGCGTGGGTATTGGTCGAAGGTGGGTTACAAGCTATATTAAAATTCATGGAATGCGCGAGGATGGAACAGTATCTGCTCATATTGACCCCTACCTATGTGAATACAGACATCACCAATACAAGTAAGTACATACATATCAATTGCTGTCTTGATTGGATTACAGGAACTTTGTGCCAAGTTATGTCCCCACTTCGTGATCAATTGTTGTAAGTTGGAAGGAGCGAATTCGAGGTACGCAGTTGCCCGGACAGACGCAATACAATACAACCACTTTCAGCACTCCAGGCCTGGCACCTTCCTTTGTTTATTTGTTGTATCTGTCGGTTGTTCAAATTCCAGCCTGCAATTGCGCCAACTCCACTGTCCATCTAGAGTACTCCCGCCAAATTCCCAGAAATCACCATTTCCTCACTTGTGATTCTACGTATGAGGTCTCGTCACGAATCCAGCCCAACTTCTTGCATTTCCACTCGTTTTATGAAGATATTCACTTGTCAATCAATACCACCACTGCACCGTCGGAACCAGTGCTCTGCCTCAAGAGCAAAAACTGGCCTTAGAGTCCCTTGCGCGGCGTGAACGGCTCATCTTGCGGATGGAAGTCCAAAGAAGTTGCCCATACGACGGGTCTGTTGATACCTTCTGACACCGAAGGAGTCTGAATTATCAATATAGGGTTGGGTTTACAGTACGACAAGGCTACCCACGGTATCTGTTTTCACACACCACGGCGAATTTGGGTTTTGTGACTGCAATACCGTCCATCCTCTCATTGAGTCTGTAAGTTATCTTTGATCTGAATCGTCTGCTTCGATCGGCGGCCACGCTGGGTAGAGGTGTTCGTTACTTCCGTCGAGAAATATATTGGCTGACCAACCATTTCCCTAGGTTTGGACTGTGAATTCCTGTGAATTCCTGTCGTCACAAGATGCCTGGTGCTATAATGAAGTCCGAAATGCGGCCGGATGGGCTTCTCGGCTCCCAAAGCAAGGTCGCAGGAAATAGTAGCCGGGCAAGCAGCGCTATGTCAGAAGAAGACGCCATTGCTGGCTATGATGCATCTCAAAACACAGCATGGCATCCTCCAAGTTCTCGGAGCGCCTCTACTAGGTCCAACGCGAACAGGACCAGCAACCAACTCCCCGCAGAGTATCCGCTACGTGAAGATGATTCCTCGGATAATGAAGGGACTTCGCCCACACCTGGGAAGCTGCTGAGAGTCTCAGGTCGGGGTTATGAACAAGACCAAGCCTCGGTACATGCAAGTGAGTCGGATGTACACGATGACCCGGTCGGGTCCGAAGAACTGGAGTCCAATGAGACAGGCGAGGATGTTGATGATTCGAAGAGCGAAGAGTCAATCAAGAGTTTTGGCGACGAAGAATATACCCCGTCGCAGCGGTTGACTGGCACCCGATCCGAAAGCTTCCAGAAGGCGCAGCGAGTTTCTACCCGCGGTGCGAAGCAGAAACCAGTACGGACAGGCAATCCCGCAGTTCCAAAGACCGTGATCATTCAGCCGAAGGAGGGGATGCAGAGGAGTCAGATACTATGCATGCTACACCGGTAGGCAAAGCGGGTGCAGCTCGAGGAAAACAACAAAAAGCGCTATCGCAGAGGATTGCCAAGGCTGCATCAGTTGAACATTCCGTCAATGACAGACCAACTAACCAGATGCAACAGCATGAGGAACAGGGCACGAGAGCCCTACCTTTTAAAAGGAGGATTGCGAAGAAACCCTTCACACCGGGTAACGAAGAATCTGCAAGCAAGGCTTCACTGAGCAAGGCACATGCAAAAGATTCGGCTTCCACATATTCAGGCACCGGCACCAAAGGCAAGAATACCGCAGAAGTTCGGTCTCACGCGACTCCACAGAAGGGGGTGGAGGCCACCACTTCGCCTGCTCTCTACGAGATTGAGGGCTCTTCAGAGCCTGACGACAAACGAAACCTTTCAGCTGATCCCCCACGGAAGAAATCTGATCCAAGAGCAAAAAGTCAAGATGCGCGAAAGCTTTCCCAACGCCAGAGCGCTGCTTCAGGCTCTAGAGCAGCAAATAACCGGAATGGCAAGTCGACCATGAAAGGTACACAGAAGAAACCGTTCGATGACGATATCATAGACGACGATGGCCCTTCTTTGTCACTCAGCATATCAGCAACCAAACCAAACTCCAAGAAGAGAAGAAGCTCCCCGCAGAGCTATGGACCACGATTCAAAAAACCACAAAACCCAGTTGTCGAGTTCTCTTTTGAGGATGGGGGAGGGACTATTGCACAGTCCAGTCCCAGCGAACGTCCAGACTCTAGACAGCGTTCTCCGGATCCAGACGAGGCCTCCCCTATAGAGATTTCATCGGACGCGCCAAGCTCAGAGGTGGCAGAGCAGGACTTGCAACCTAACGGTTCCAATAACACCGACTATCCTGCTGGGCAACAAAAGCTTCAGTTGACGAATCACGATTCGTCTGCCCTCAACAGACCTGGTGATTTCCCAGACAAGAAACCAAAGACAGTCAGTACGTCATCCTATACAGTGAGGCCATCTCCCCTGGATCAAGTAAATGCTTCATCAAATTCCGGCAATGACAACATTCTGGAATTCGCAGATGACGATGCTGTCAAGAATGATTTAACATCATCTTCAGTTGGAGCCAAGGTCCAGAGAGCAGGAGCCAATAAGGAGGTGGTACTTTCACAACAGGAGCAAACGCGAATTCGGAACAGCAGAAATTCAACTCCGATGAAGAAGAGAACTACCATGTTCTCTGTACCAGTATCAAAGAACATCGCCTCGAACGACCCCTTTACTGGTCCCCGAGACCCCGTGAAAGATAAGGGGTCTACAAATCAACATCCACCGCCGCAATCCTCAGGCCAACACATAACATATGGCTCACAACCTCAGGAGGCAGCCACAGCACCCATGATTGAACCTCATCCTTTCACTGGAGCCAATACTGGAGTCAGCAGGTGGGGTCAGTTAGATACCCGGCCCGAAGCTTCTCTGTCAAGATCGATGCTGCCAGCAACCTACCAGCCGAGGGTCCCCCAAGAGACTCATCGGTATTATGAGAAGTCTTGGGATCAACACCACAGCCACAGTCACAGCGTGACGGCTTCAGTGTGCAACATGCCCAAGCACGGTATGCGCAGCCAAGCCAGAACAAGACTTCACGGCTCGGTTGAATCCAAAGACCCTTGAGTTTAACCAGAAGCTCGCAGCTATGCCATCACTTCGTCATGGAAACCCTCACAGGCAGACGTTCGTGGTTTCGCCGCCTGAGCAAGGGAGCTCTCTTGATCTCAACATCACATCAATAGGGACTCAGCTTGGCCATCAAACCAGACAGGAAACCTACGTTCACGGAGCCAATGCTGATCGTGTACAAAAAGTACACCCCGCAGGAATTCACAGGAACCGATGTGATGACCTTATATATGGCGCCAGTGAAGGGGTAGCAGCCATGTTGCACGATATTGTCACGGCAAGTTATACGTATCAATCTGATGTGACAACTTCTGATTTTCTTTCTACAGGTGATCCATCGTCGACTTTCCCCAAAGCAAGCCATCATCAACAATGTCGTCCAAGAATATGATCGTAGTGGTAGCAGGATTACTGCAACACTTCTGAAGCGCCAACAAGACGAATTCAAGCCAGCGGTCAGCAAGTTCCATGGCAGCTTTCAAACTATGTCGAAGACATTCGCAAGAGCCTCTCAGGGTGTAAAAGAAGGCGCAAAAGGTTCTACCAGAAAGTCGGAAGCGCTCTCGAACAAGTTCAACGAGAGGAACCAACATATGTGCAAACTTCGTGAAGCCATTCGACAGAATTGAACCGAATAAGGCAGACGTTGAACCCACGGATTCTGTTAACTACCCAATGCTTGTTAACCGAGTGTTTCACGGGCATTGAAGACTTGCGAATGATTGCTTTGGTGTATCATATTCATATATCCTTCGAGGTGGGGCTGTGGTATCATCTTGGACCACAAGAAAGAGAACGAAAATGAACAATGGGGCAAATGAGGAGCGGGTTCGAGAGTTGTAAGCAAGCTGTTTATTCATTGCTATGAGACTGGTTGGGGGAGATGTATCAAGACTACATGGTGAAATCATCAACTTGCTTTGTTGGCGTACAGTTACGGAGATGTACCCTGTAATCTCCATGCAGTTGCACACGCACTGCACTACTAGTACATGACACTAATAGATTCTGCCGACTTTACTCTCTGGAATCCGAGGTATACCTTGGGATGGCAGCGTTCTTGACTACTGTTGACTGCCCTTTTCCCTATATACGATGGCTGGCGTTTAAGAGTTCCCACCCCCCTGAATATCAATCTTTACTATCCCAAAGTATGGTTCGCGGTGACAGGGGCAGTATTCATGTGGTGCTCCTTTTGGGCTTACAAGTTCGTGGATCTCGACCATGCATGATGTTGTTACCCGAAAAGTGATATGATGAGGATGTATTATAAGTCACTTCCGTCAGAGAGAAGTAGCGAAGGTATCGAAGCAGCAGCTACATAGGGGACTCGTATCATGAAGAAAGAAAATCAAACCGGGCCAGAAACAAAATAAAAAAATAAAAAAGAGTAGTACAAGAGACAAGCCGTTAGAACTCCGCCCATCCATGCTCCCCTGCCAATCCGTTCATATTCCTTTTGGGCCCAACTCCCGGCGCTGATTAGAAGAATCGTATTCTCGCTAGTTACTTATTAATCGAGTCCGTTTGACTTGACCATGTCCTGTCAATCTGCTTCCTGCGGGCCCCGTCCCCGGGCAGCCGCAGGCTGTTGGGAGATCCACGCTGGCGCAACTAGCTGGGCGTGGTCTCGCGGGTGGGTTTGGTGTCCTTCTTGGAGAGGAAGCTGCGCCTCATGGCGTTGCCGCTGCGCGGGCTGTCGCTGCTCGTCGTGGGCCGGTTGTTCTCCACGAAGGAGCTCTTGATGACGACGGCGCCCGTCCCGACCTTGATCTCCTTCTCGCCGCCCGACTGCGTGTCGACAAAGTACAGCGTCTCGCCCAGGTCGTCGTCGCTGCCAAAGGTGTGGTGGCCCTTGACCTCGAGGCGGAACTGCGTGTCGGCAGTGCACGTGTGCTTGAACGTCTCGTCGTACTGGATCTGACTGGTAGCCGACTTCATGCTTGGTCTTGCCAATGACCTTCTCCTTAGGTGCCAGCTGACGGCAGCACGTAAGATCCGCCGATGGCGGGAAGCCGTTGGCCGAGACGATGGTGAAGGTAGCTGTGCCTGCTCCAGCGGCGGTGCCATGCTATGCACCGACACGCCACCCATGCTGGTGGTACGGTGATGGTGGCCGCCGTTGGAAGCGCCATGCGAGGAAGACGGCGGAGTCTCGGGTGACTCGGCACCGTCAAGGAGAGGTCCCGTGGATCGCCTCAGACCCGGAGCAGGTGTAGGCGCATCCCCATTGGTTACAATGGATGGGACGTCGGGGTTCGCGGGCGGCATCAAAGCCGTTGGCGTCGTGTCGCCCTTCTTTCCACGGAATCCCGGCGGAGGAACGAAGCACCCTTGCCGACACCGTGTCCAACAACACCAGCAACCGCGGCGCCACCCTTGATGGGAGCACCTGCCACTCCGGTCACAATCCTGCCGGGCGCTCCGAAGGTTCCCGAGAAGGTGCCCGTTCCCATGCGTGTACGTGTGACATAGTCGGGGCGGAAAAGCAGCCGGATGCGAATGGAGCCCGACTTTCCATCAAGGAGGAGCTTCATCCTTTGCCTTGAAGGGGTCAAGTTGCTCCAGGTTGATGTCTGCTCCGCCCAGGAAGTCGGGCTTGTCTGCGAAGTCGTAGTCGTACATTGACATGGAACTTGGCAGCAGTACGACGGCACAGCCACTTCGAAGAACTCGTTCCAGACCGGATCAAGCGTCTTCTTCTGTGTCTTGGTCTTGTAGATGTCTTGGCCGTTGAGCTCGAATCGGGCGTAAGGGTCACTCTTGCCGTTGGAATCGGCCGCCGGCAGCCAGCCGCATCGAGGACGTCGACGCGGAGGTTGCCCATGTTGTTGATACTTTCGCTGGGGTCGAGTTCCATCTTCACGGGAATGTACTTCAGGCTGACCTTGACCCAAGTTCCTCTGTTCGTCATCCTTGAACTTCAAAACTGTAGGGTTGTTCTGGTATGCATTAGTAACAGCGCAATAGACGCGGGCAATCATGTGACTTACCAGGCATTGCTTGAGCGTGTCC
The DNA here is from genome assembly GCA_006503535.1 of Arthrinium phaeospermum. NCBI lineage: Eukaryota > Fungi > Ascomycota > Sordariomycetes > Amphisphaeriales > Apiosporaceae > Arthrinium > Arthrinium phaeospermum. The sequence continues at coordinate 1,503,079 of QYRS01000013.1, forward strand.
AGGGTGTTGCCGGTGAGGCGAGCAATGGTATGGTCCTCGTCACGCTCTTCGCGGGCTTCTCCTTCTTTTCTCGGACCTTGAGCGTTAATCTGGAGAAGTCGAGCTCGCGAATGAAGCAATCACCAATCGTCAAACTTGTGCGACTTGTGCTTCGCCGACCCAGACACGTACGAGGGGAACAACATGTCGTCGACATTGACCTCGACGTGGGAGCCACTCTTGGGCATTTCGGCCTCCATGAAGTGGAAGATGAGGAAACCGGACTCGTGCTTGAGCAGTTCTTCGGGCGTGAGCCGGATCTTCGGGGCTTGCCGGGGCGCATCGCGGCGATCAGAGAAGGTTGGAGATGGGGTAATCGGCGGCATGGGTGACAGGGTGCGCCTTGGCCATTTGTCGGTTTCCTCTCGAGCGACGAGATCTTGCCATCCGCGGAGCGAGTGAGTTCGAGCGAGCCCTTCGCTTCCTCGGCAGCGCCGCTTCCTCCTTCCTCTTCCTCTTCATCCTCGGGATCGGCGATGTTCAAGCAAGGATAAACGATGCCGTGTAGCTAAGGACACCTTTAGCAATGCCCTTTCCGTGCAAGCGGAGGCCGTCCTCAAGCAGGGGTTTCCGGTCGTTGACAAGGTATTCGCCATTTCATCTGCTCGATGTAGTCGCTCGCCAAAAGCTCAATGAGCCCCAGGCTGCGATCCTTGCCCATTTTCTCGGCGTCCATGACCTCCAAAGAAAGGCGATCCCGCGAGTGCATGGGGACGTAGACGACCTCGTCAAACTCGGGGCTGAGCGTGTTGCGATGCGTCACAGTCCGTCCCTTCTCAATACCCGACAGTACCACGCGAACATAGGGATCCGATTTACCCATAGTCTCGAAGTTCCGAAGCTCGCGAGCGTGCTTGAAGTGCAGGCGCATGACACCAATCGGTGTCTGGTAACCGCCAGTGCCGACCAGGTCGCCCGTCATGGCAACAGGCTTCCATTGCGCAGTAACCTTGATACGTCCGGAGCTTACGTTGGACAGGTTGTACCAGTCCTTGCCCTGCTCCATCATCTCAAGCAGATCTTCCAGCTTGATTTGGTAAGTACCGACAAGCTGGTCACCAGCGAGTTCTCGGTCGTCCTTGATCGCGATTCCCAATTTCGCATTCTTCCTGTCGGAGATGAGGATCTCCTTGTAGCCGTCATCCAGATGGGGTTGTTGGTGCGCTTGAGCTTCTTGGTGTGGTGAATCTCCTTGCCGTTGAGCAGCAGCGCAGCATAGGGGTTGAGGAGGCCGACCATGCTCCTGCGGCGTCAAGATCCTTGGCTTGGTGAAGCGTGAAGCGGAGAATACCAGTGTTCGTCTCGGGGGGCGGCTCCACCTTGCCGTCAGGCAAGGTAGTTTCCTCCAGGACGGGGAAGAAGCGAACATCGGCCGAGACGACACCACGGGCCTTTCCGTTGGACATGACCTCGAGGCGCTCGTTCTCGAATACATTCAGTTCCTCCAGTTGGTCCAGCTGGAAAGAAGCGATTCCAAGTCCTTGTCCTTTCGGATCATTGTAGTCGAAAATCTCCAGATCGAGACTGTCATGGAAACTAATAATGACATACTTGGTTCGTTCCAGCGAGGGTTGGAAGTATCTTTGATGGTCTTCGTCCGGGCGAGCTCCCCACGTCGGCTCAGCGAGACGATGACGTATGGGTCCACCGTACCAGCAAAGTTGTCGGGGTTCTTCAGGCCTTGAGCGCCATGCAGCGTGATCGCAACGACCGATTGCCTGGTCGACCGGGGTTCCAGCCAGCATCTTGGCGACTTCGATGGGGAAGACGTTAGGGTGGTACATCATCGGCTGCAGGTTTCCGTGGATCTGTTCCAGGATGAAGCTCTCAACCGGATGAAGTTGATATCAAAACCAAACGTCTCTCCGCCCAAAGGCTTGCACACGTAGTCGATCTCGGGCCGTCCCATGAAGCACATCTCGATCTTTTCGACGTGGGGGAAAGGAAACTGCAGCTTGAGCTTGAGACGCATGATGCCGGAGAAGGCCTATCCTCAACAATCACATCGAGGCCCTTGCTGATCATGGCCTTGCCAACTCGGATTTCCAAGACAACCTTGGGGTTGACCTTGTTCTTGATCTGCTTCGCAGTCATGTCAGCGGTATCGTTAGGAGTAAAGCTGAACTTCCAGTCCATGACAACCATGTCGTCCTCGGCTTGCAGAGTCTTGACGTGCTCCATACGAGGAGGCTTGGAGCCCAAGGTGAAGGTTTTCAGCTTCAAGCTGTCGAGAAAGGCCGGAGTTGCCGAGCTCAAGACTTGGTCGACCGAGTTGATGATGGTCTCCGCAAGCACCGGCTGGTAGATGGGCCAGAACTTGAGCATGAAAGCATTGATCCATTCCAAGGACTCGACGTCCATATCCGTCTTCTTCATAAGGGCCATCTCCCTCGTACGTCGTCTCGGAAATTGCGGCGAACTCTTCGAATGGACGTGCGGTAGTACGTCGAGCAGACCGCCATCACGATGAAGACCCAGGATAAACCGCCTCCCAGGACGGCCACCAACCAGGATGCGAGGCAGGCAAAGATGATGACGCCAGCATTGTGGTACCAGCTCCGTACATGGTGGCGGGAATCTTGCCCTCCAGCCACGTCTGGTGGCGAGCAGACTCTCGCCCGTCATGGGGCTCTCGTGGGGCCAGCCGTACCGCTGCTGCCATCCTACTCGGGCAGCAATGTCCTCGGGCCTCTTCGTCGTGTGTGTGTCGTCTGTGAAGGGGTTCCCCTCCTTGTCTTTCGGGACGTCGATGGCGCCGGCTCGGGAGGGCGAGGGTAGTTCGTAATCGGCTTTGTTTCCGTCGTCGGCGTCCGTGACTACAGCCACGGCCTTGTGTTTTCGATGAGGACGCAGCTCGTCCGGCACGGCCTGCGGGCGGAAAAGCAGGAAGTCAGTATTAATGCGTTCGGTCGCGACAGGGGGGGCCAGGGAGACTCACAGCTTTCGCTTGGCGCCGCTTCTCCTCCGGGCTGGCATCCGGGTCGAAGGTGAAAGCAGCTACCCGGCATTCTTGCTCTCTTCCACCATCTTTTTCTGGGCATCGTCGGCGTCAACGCTCGAGTCTGGGTTGCCGGCCGCCTCGATGGCGCCTGCTGCTGCTGAGCTCGGCGGCGGTTCGGTCGCCATGGTCGCGACGATGAGCTTGTGCAAGCAGAAAGCACTGCGCAGGTACCTGTGCTATTGTTCGGAAAACCACTGGATCGAGCGGGATTGGGAAGCAGGAAGTGGCTCAAGCCATATACTGGGATTTGGCTCTTATAAGCTTGGGTGGTGTAGAGCTAGTGGTAAGCTTATTTCGGTATGCGAGGAGTCTACGGATCGCCCTTGGGCCGTCCTGTTTAAGGCCAATGGGTGTATTCACCGTGACAGTAGCTGAAAAGGCTCTCCTTGCAGTCAGTCATACAAAAGAGCAGAAGAGTTGTCGACGGTATGCAACAAGTTGCGCAGGTTGGTGGCCCCTAGTAGCTTTGGCGGGACAGCGCGTTGAGAAGGGGAGGCAGAAGTAGAGGCGAGGCGAGGAAAGGTAGAAGAAGAGGGGCTGGGTAAAGGAGAGGCGTAGAGGTTGGCGATAGCTGCAGAAGTAGTGGAAGAGTCAAACCAGAAAAGAAAAAAACAAGTTCCGAGTCAATGGGAGACGGTTTCGAAATGGACAACACAGCTTGGCTTGCTGGTGGTAAGCGACCCGAAGCTGTCCTTTTCCAAGATCCAAGGCAGCACGACACAGCCCCCCCGGAGCCAATTGCAATTACAACACGGGACGATACCCAAGTAGCACGCAGCACGCGCAACGCAACGCAACACAGACCAGCAGTGCACACTGCCGGCACTGTGTTGCACTTGCACTTGCTGCGTCCTGCAGCTCTCAGCAGTGGGACCGCTGAAAATACTCCCTCAAATTCCAGTGCGCGCGCAGCAGCTTCACTTGCTAGTTTCCGCCCAAAGACCTATTTTGCGCCAATCACAGCATATCTCCAGGGGCCAATGTGTCGACTGAAGCTACTGTAGTGGGCTAGGCGGGCTAGTACCGAATACCTGCTTCTTTCTGTCCAGTATTGTGGACTGACTAGGCACAACTAGACGATCCGATGGCCAGCAGCAAAGAACGAGGCAAGTCCCGACCCAACAGCTTGGTCCAGATATAAGCAAGCATGCCGTGGCCCATTCAATTCTTGCTGGGTACAAGTAATGTGGCAGTTCTACAGTAGGTTAACCCATTTCTCCCCTTCTCACGACTAATGTTCCAAGGAAATGGCACAAACAGACAACATGGCGACACGCTGCAGCACCGTGGTGCCCATCGCCAATGCCACGCGAAGGCGTCATTGGCACCCCGTCCAGGGTATCAGGGTATTGTCATCCAGGAGCCCACGTCCCGGCGGGCTCGTCTCGATGGCAATAACAATCATCACATGGAATGATTTTCGAAAAGAAAAAGGTTGGTTCTATTAGGTTGGATTCGACATGTAACCTTGCGGGTTCGCGTACCTGAGCCTGGGCTGCGGAGGGCCCGGCTGATTACGCACCCAACCAACGCCCGGCACGCGGCACTTGGGACATTCCAACTTACGACTCTTATCCGCTTGCTTCGGGGCCTGTGGATCGGCGGAAAGTGATCCAATTTCAACCTGCTGGAAGAAGAGGATCTGAGCCAAATCTAAACCTAGCCAGAAACACTAATACTACCAGCCGAGCGTTGCCCCTCAACATATCTCGCATATGTACATCTGTACGTATATACATATATATATATATGTATGTATATATATATCACTCCTTTTCCTCCTTTTCCGCCTTTTCCTATTTATTTCTTCTTGTTTTTGCTTCGGTCGCTTTTTCCAGGCCCAATGATTAGCAAAGGATCCCTGCAGCATTTTCTGTCTTCTGGGCGCTACCGGTCAACTAACTTGACTTGTACATACATCGCATCACATATATATCACTCCTTTTCCTCCTTTTCCTCCTTTTCCTATTTATTTCTTCTTCTTGTTTTTGCTTCTTCGGTCGCTTTTTCCAGGCCCAATGATTAGCAAAGGATCCCTGCAGCACATTTTCTGTCTTCTGGGCGCTACCGGTCAACTAAACTTGACTTGTACATACATCGCATCACATCACATCGCATAATGCAGTCAAGAGATTCAGCTGAACATTCTTACACCTGCATCCGAGATAGGATGACGGCTCGGCAGACGACTTGCTGCTTGCTGCTTCTGTCACTAGGCTGCCTCTCCTTGGTGGCACGTCAGCTCCACAGGCAAATTAAGACTGGCAGCGCCGGTCCGAGGGACCCAACTGGGCCCAACTAGACCTCTCCTTGGTCGGCACGTCAGCTCCACAGGCAAATTAAGACTGGCAGCGCCGGTCCCGAGGGACCCAACTGCGCCCAACTAGACCTGCACTACGCCTTCCCCCGCCGGCGATCGGGATCCATTCGTATACAAGTGTAGCCCCGCATCCGTCCCGAGCGTCTCAGGTCAGACTGTCTAGTACCTAGTATGCCACTCACAGGCCCCCTCGCTCGCAAGGCTCAAGGGCGTGGCTGGTGAAAATCCATGGTTTCGCGAGGGAATACCTCGTCCGACACGTGCGTCGTCCAGAGAATTGCTAGTGGTAGAACCCTAATGCCTAAATCAAAGACACTGCCTCGGTGGATCTCCAGCTGCTTAAAGGAGAATCGGGGGTCGTCTGTAGCACCCACAATCCCAAGATAACTCCTTCAGCTTGCCTGCCAGTCGCTTCCTTTGCTGTGCAGCATACCGACAACAGCCCGCTCAGCTGCACGCTGCAAATTGAGCGAGCACGTACCTATTCCATTGATGGGAGCCGGCACCGCTTCCGAAAAGAACCATTGTTGTCTCACCGCCATGGCGTTCGGGCGTTCGTAGAGCTCTGGTCATAACCCTACAGGTTGCTGTTATGAATGGAATATATCGTATCCCTCGCTCGTAAATAGTGCCTATCGTATTTCAATAGGTAGAGCATCTACGATGCTGCGATTGAGGGCGGGGAAAGACCATGTGGCTGTCAAAGCTCCCATAGCTATTGAAAGCTAGTATGTCACGCTTTTGGTCTACCATCCCAGCTAGTGCTTGTATTCCAAGCTAGAGCTATTAGCCTTGCCGTATAACTACACAGACAGAAGGGGGTTGCAAGGAGGGTGGTCACGTGAGAGACGAGAGGGTATAGTCAGATAGCACAACCCGAGGATATCTTATCCCGGTTTATGGTACATCACAAGCCACCTTTATCCCGCTATGTAATCGCCACAAAGGATTAGAGAGAATTTGGCGTCTGGCATTACTCATAACGACAATTTCGAGTCTCTTGAAAAGACACCCTGAGGTGACCCGCAAGCAACATTTCCAAAAAGCCTTCTTGGGAGCCAGACAGTATTAGTTAGTTTCGACGGCGTTTGGTTCTGAGAAGAGGTCTTTTTTCTTCTTCTTCTTCTTTTCCCGTCCACACTGCCAAACCCCCGACCCATCTTGGAAGTCTTTCCTACGGGTCTTCCCAGACAACGCCTTTTCACCGGCAGCAATGTCAAGCCGTTTAGCTTGAACACTACCAACTGGTAGTCAAAGAGAATGGTCTATTCCCAGATCATGTTTCTGTCGACTGGTCGAAATATACCAATGGCCAGTACAAAACAAACCGACTTGCATAGTCTCATCAAACTTGATTTTGACTGTGACGTAAATATCTCCATCCCACTAGGGATCTCGAAAGTTGAGAGGTAGAGACCTATTATCTATGACAACGACATATATTTTACTTTGCTCCGGCTAGCATAGCAACAGCAAAGAACGCCGGTATAGCCCGGAGTCATCATGTGCCATTCCTAGATATTTTTATGTATGAGGAAGGACAGAAAGCAGAATAGAAAGCCGAATGACATTTGTCTAGAAGGAGACTTGTGTTAATCGAGACTGTATGACTGCCCTCGTTCCACCCATGAGAAGTTCTTAACAATCAAGACCAATTACATCTCGCTGAGGCAAGAGGGCAGCGGCCAGATCTAGCCACGACCAGGCAGGCCAGGCCATAAGCCACATATTTCATACTCGTACGAACACAGGGTGGTCGCGGTTGCATCTCATTCTTCAAAAACGAGACTTTGTCCGACTGATGAGGCACGCCACGAATCTGAAGATTCTGGTCTAGCCCCTGGTTCACGTTCCTTGAACTGTATACTCGCGGCATGTATCAAGAGCGGATTCAAAACATACCTGATTTGAGGGTACTTTACTCTGTAAGTCTTTTGTTTCTGCTGGCTTTGGTTGGTATTGGAACGGAATTCAGGACACAAAAAGAAGGATGTATCGCTACTGTAAGCTGTAGCCCCAGACTGCCAATATTTGAATCACGTTCTTGCCCCAAAGGAGAGCAACACACGTCTTAACCCCTTTTGTGACCCTAGAGATGTCATCAGACTGAACGTCCTAAAACACTTGTCTGACTGCAATGCTGCATCCAGCAAAAAACACAACTCTGCAACTGCTTGTGCGCGGGTTGAACTGGTGTCACATATTACCCCTTTCGTGGAATATCTAGACCACCTCACTTCTGCGAACGGATCACGATAGTTTGCCACGGGACACAACAAGCACATATCTGGCAAAATCTTGGGTAGTAGAAAGGAAGATAGCTAACTAATCAACTATGTACAAGTAACTGCATCTGCCGAAGATGTGAACTCCCATTCGCCCGGAACTAACTACGGCTTGCCTCCGCCCCTGGATAAGAATAACAAGGCACTCCGCAGTATTTCGTCCACATGCCCTCGGCACCGGCCCGTGGCTCCTTTGGGCCTATGGACATAACCGTATTAATACTCAGCGGGGCCATATTCGTCTGCGCCCACCGAACGCTCCATCAACCTCTTGAGGAGCCCGGTGATTTGGCATTGCCTGCCCCCTGAGCTGCCAACATCACAACACAACTGCCGTCCTTAATTCCTCATGTTTTTCCAACTCATTCTTGCGGGTCTCGTTCTCTCCTCCTGATCTCGTCAGCTTCTCCCGCGCCCCCAGATGCCTCCGAACGAGGACACCCCACAAAAACTGCAGGGTATCTAACAAACACCCCCCCTGAACGCCAGGCAAGAAAAAAGCATAACCCAATTTGCGCAGCACATTACGGATAACAACCTGATACTGGTATATAGCGGTGGGACCAGTATCAGGCTAGCGGGTTGGCATCGGCCCAGGTCTGATAAGTTGGCCCATGATAGAAGCGGCGCGGTTATGGCGCGTGCCATCCAAGGCGAGGCCGTCGGTTACTGGATGACCTTTGAACAGAGAAGGCATCTGATGGGTTCGGTCCATGACTTTTCACCACCAGAAACGTCTTGCCGGAGGTCTGTGATCTCCACTACCGGCGGAGATAAATCGTTTCTGATGACGCCCTCGAAGAGACCTTCGTAGGGCTTGGAGACACTCAATTCAGCAGCGTCTGATTTTCGTGGGCGGCCCCTCTTCTTGGGCTCGTTTTTATTGCTGGAGGAAGCCACGGGTATGGTTGTGTTGTCCTTTCCGTTAACACCCATGCTCTCGGTGCTGTTTTCGACGTCGGCAAGCTTGATGGTCTTCTGATCTTCTGGCTTTACGTCAATTGAATGCTGGGTTGTTTGGGCAGCACCAGACTCGCTCGGACTAAGAGGTCGCTTGGGTCCCTCACCATCCACGCCCTCTTCCTTGACAGGCTTCGATCTGTGGGATTTCTCGGTGCCAAGGCGTTCGTAGGTGGCCATCAGAGCGTCGTGGAGGAGACAATCGTCATGAAGCCAGCTTGAGCAGCCTTCACTGTTGCAACCGATCAAGGTCTTGTCGGGGTTTTCGGGTTGATTGCAGCGACAACGAGGCTCCACGGACTGTGGTCGCTGCGGTTAGCGGGATGCGCCATTGGTACAAGCTTGCGGCTGCGGACTTACTGATAGTTCCATGGTTCGCACGTCTATAGCCTGTCGCCAGTACAGAGCAGACTGTATCTCCTCTTCATTCTGCTCGTCCCATGATTAACTGTGGCCGAGGCAGTGACACTGACGACGTTGATGACGTCCACTGTTGGGTTGTTAGAAGACTGCCGCGAGAGGTATACTTGTACGAAACATACTGTGGTTGGATGCAATAAGCTCGTTACGCCCATGGTACGGTTGCCTTCCCTGGACGTATTTCTTGCCATCTTGGGTGCCCGGGGGCAGTTCATCAGGCCAATACATCCAGTATACTCTGGCATATACGTGATGCTCGTCGCTAGCACGGATCTCGAGAATCCGAGCAACCCAATCATCATCCGATCGCTTCCTTGGCTGCATCGCTTCGTCTGGGTTCTTCTGGCGCTGGATAGTGGAGCTGTTGGCGACAAAGATGAAGCCTTCGCTATAGTACTTGATCCCGTTCACTGTGTAGAGTCGCGGCGTTAGTCTAGAGAGCTTCACGGATGCGCAAAGTTGTCGCGGGTGTTACGTACAAACAAAGCTGTTGTATCTGGTCATGTCGACCCATTGTGTGTTTGGCTGCACCAGAAAGTGGCGGTCCATTGTATTGTTGGGATCCTTGAACTTGCCCGTCGGCGCAAAGGGCGCAACCTGCAGAGGCATCTTGGGCGGCTGTTGAGGGACACGGTCTTCTGAAGTCTGGCGCCTCCTCTTCTTCTGCTTCTTCTCCTTGTCACCCACAGCCGGGTGGTCTACTTTGAACGGGCATTCCGCCCAGCTCTCGTCCTTCTCAGCCCGTGGTCGCTTGCGTGCGGTCGCCATGGTTCAAAAGCTTTGTGCAACGAGCGCGTTTGAAAAAAAAAGTAAGACGGTGGTAGGCGAAGAGCTGTCAGTTCGACGGGTGACAGCAGGCGAAGGTAGCTTCTGCTCAAGATGGAATAATAGCGCGTCCTGCAAGATTGGGGCGCAGGTGTAATGAAAACCCAGGTGGATGCGCCCGGGGCGAGGAAGACAGTTTGTCGCACACCCGGCCGATCGGTGATGTATATCCCTTGAGCGCGCGTGCGCAGTGGTGTGATCTGATGTCAAGACTGCGAGAGGCAATACCCAGTCCGACGAGATGCCTAGTTAAAGAAACTCGAGTGGGATCGGCTAAGAAAAGATAAGAGCAAAAGAAATGGCCTTGGAAAGTAGAATGTTTTGATGGATTTGTAAGTTGCGCGCGCAGTGGAGAGAAGAGTGGTGATATCGATCGAAACCGCCGGTCGCTCAATGGAGAATTCGGTGGCGGGGAAATGGCATCACCAATCCAACGCAATCGCACCCGGCAAAAAGAGAGCCAGGACAGCTGGGAAAGATAGCTGTCTCTTCTTTTTCTTCTTCTTCTCTCTCTTCTGCTTTTTGCTGACAGGCAACGCAAGTGATGCGGAGGGAAGGAGGAGGATGTCAGATTCGGGGTGGTTTTGGAGACCAGCAGCAGCAGCTCTGACAAGACGCGACTAGTGATTTGGGGAAATGGATGTTGGGTTCCAATTGCCGAGCCGGTGGAGAGAAGCAGGAGCAATGAATGCGATGGTGATGGTTGTGATGCGATGGAGAATTTGATGGGTGCGCACGGCGACCGGAGGATGGAACTGCCAACCTCGCTCAATCAATGCTCGTCTGCCTGTTCTGCTACGGTTCCAGCGACAGTAGGCACGGTACAGGTCGATCAATTGGGCGCCTGTCGTATCGGGTCGGGGTCGGTCTTCGCGATCGCGTATTGCTGACAGAGCTGGGCAGTGGACTGACTCCCTCCAAAAGTTGCTAGCCACCTCTTTTTTTAACCTCTAATCGTTATTAGATGGAGCCCGGAAAGAGGAATGAGCAGGGAAGGGAAGGAAAAAAAATGCCTGCTCGGCCAGCACCAGCACGTGATTTGGAGAGAGCCAGAGCCAGAGCCAGGAGCCAGCTTTAGGCCCAGGCATTGATTGATTGGCACTTGACTGATTGGGGGGCTGGGGACGGGGACTAGCGACTACCTACTCGGATGCTGGCTCGGAAACATTTCGAGCAGTAAATGTGGCTCTAACGGCTGATGACGCCGATGTGCCTGTTTTCTGTCTGCTGCTCTTTCTCCTCGCCATACAGAGTACCAGGGACCAAATATAGCCCCCAAAAACATGCATGCTTTTGGTGAGTTGCATATCTTCATCATGCCTCATCTGCAGATCCAGTAAGCCTAGGTAGATAAGAGCCTTGGGCGACTGGGCTGGAAGCGTTCATCATCCTGAAGGTGACATACCGATTCTTTGCGCCGCGTGAACCAAGTAACTGAAGGTACTTAAAGTTATAAATGCGCATATATCTATTTGTACTCATACAGTTGGTAGCAATGCACGCAACCACATGCACTTAACGTACCACTGCGAATCCTCTGATGATAGTCAGGTAAAAGCCGCCGCTGTGCTGATCGCATAAAACGTGCCAATCTCTGCGTGTCCCGCATTCCAGTCCACAGTTTACCACATACGCCGTACAGAAAGGACCAACGCTACGCGTATAGGCAATCAATAGTACACTGGGCTGTTGTAGTCGTGGTGACTTATTCAGGCAGTTGGCCCCCAACCCAACCAACGCTGTTGGTCCAATGTTCGAATGCTAAATCTAAATTTACATGCCATTGAGTTTAACCGCGGCATGACTGTGCATGCCTCCTCAGTTCCGAGCTAGGAAGCTGGCTGTTGGGTTTGCCAGGGCGCATCTGATCAGCCACGCTGCTTGTAGTTGGATTGTGGCTCTCGACATGTTTCGCCTACGGTCGACAGGGAAGAACGTATGTGTGCTGTTTTACTTGAGTACTTACAGCCTTGAGATCCAACACCACCGTTATGCAAATGCTGGAAAAAGGGGGAGCCAAGGAATCGGTAGTACAGAAATACTCCCCGCGCTCAGAGTCATGTCCTTGTACCATTGACACCGTCACCGTCGTAGGACGCGAGCATTCCATGGGATTCATCGTCCGCATGGGGCACGTTAGATACGTCTTCCTGGTTTTTAAACCCTTCAATCACCTCGGCCAGTTTCTCGCCCTCAATCTTGCCCCTTTCCACGTTCACGAAATAGATGAGCGGTGCTGGAAGGCCGACCAGCACTGCCAGGAACCAGAAAGCGGGCCGGATCTCTCCAGAGGCGTCAATGATGGCACCGACAATGGCTGGCCCAAAAACGCTCGAGCCCTTGTCGGTGATGGCATAGAGCGCGTAAAAGGCGGCCTCCGATCCCGGAGGAATGAGCTCGCCATATAACGACCGGCAGTATGCCCCGAGCCCGCCCAACACCAACCCGTAAACGGCAGCCAAGGGATACATTTCCCATGGCTGTTGTAGCCCGATGACCTCCCATTGCTGTACGAATGGTAAATATCCCAGCAGACCGTATATAGGGATGATTTCAAACAACGCTATGCAGGCCAGGATTGTACGGTGAGGCGCGAGGTTGAAATATCGCGAGACGAACGACCAGGAGAACGCGCCCAGTACGCCAGTTGTGGTTGAGATGACATTGATCATTCCCAGCGCCCATGGCTTCATACCCAATGCCGTTTTCGCATACAGAATAGCCGTAGTGGAGGTTGTGGCAATGGCATCTGACAACAGAAACCATGCTGCCAAGAAGAGCACGATGTCTTGGAGGCGCCTGGCAAATTTGATGGTGCGGTAAAGGTTCTTCCAGGCGTACGCGACATAGGACAGCCACGCCCAGCGGCCATTTCCGTTGGTTTTTGGCAGTGGAGGCCCAGGCCGCGGTCTCAGCCACATGGCAGCAGGTATGGTGAAGATGGTCCACCAAGAGCCGATGACCAAGAGTACCACTCGTTGTGACCACGTCGAGCTCCCCATCGCAATGAGTATGAGAATGGACACGCACTGCACAAATAAGCCAGCACCGTACCCAATGCCTATACCCTTGGCCGATATCTGAGTAGATAGTTGCAGTTCGATGGATGTGAGCTCTGAATGCGTGGGGGTTCTAACCAACTCATTGTATTCGGAATCGGCATCGCTTTGCGGCAACAGAGCAGTGGTTGAGCCGTTCTGTGGCGGCTCGCTTGCGGTCGGGCGGCCATACCGCTGTGATCCGGCGCCCGCCCCATGAGGGTTAGGCGTGACGACACCGGTGGCCGCGGCCTCTTGCACCTTGGGATGATGACGGACCAACAGGGGTAGAAACGAGTTCAAGAGAACAAACGATGCGCCAAACGACACATTAGAAACGATGGCCAGTAACGCGCCAAGGACGTAGACCTCCTTGAAGACGAATATAAAGGCCATGACGCTGATACTGCCGACCCAGGCAAACGTCAGGAGCAGCCGTTTCCTGTAGTCTCCATGGTCGGCTGCGCAGCTGATGCTGACAACAAGAAGGGCCTGCAGCAATACGCTGACACTGAACGTGTACATGGTGAAGCTCGCCGTGTTGATTTCGATACCGAGCACGTTGACGATGCACTGCGACTCCTCCCCTTTGGGGTGCTTGATATCGCTGCTCGGGCATGGCGACTTTCGATCGGATAATAGCACACCGTTATCTCTTGCAAGACTTTCGAGTAGGATTGGTATAAATGACGCTGTAAAAGAGTTAGTTGAGTGTTGGTGGCTTTTAACTGGGGACTGCGCGTAGATGCGCATAGAGTGTCGCATGCATCCATCGCGGCCGAACTTACAAATTGCTATCGCATTGGCAGGTTAGCTGTCTGGATCACCAGCGAAGCGACACAGGCATCGCGCCGGCACGGGAGGATGGACTTACCACATATCATGTATGTCTCTGCCGCAAAAGCATAGGTATACCTTTGGGACTCGGGGTTAGCATTCACGGCGATCAAAAGCAATGATCAGGATGTTGCGCTCACCATCCAGCGAGCTCCTTGGCAGTGGTAGGGCGCGTATCCTCGCCCGGATAGCGACCCCCGCCGCGTTCCCCATCGTCGGTGCTCGTTCTGGGACTCATGGCGTCGGATTCGGACGTCGATCGCTCATCGTCGGCCTCAAAGGAAGAGGTATATGATTTGAAGGATTTGGCGAATGATGGTATTGAAAGGAAGGGAGGCCTTGGAGGTTCGTTTCGCGGGACCATATTGGGTTTCGGGGCCAGCAAACAAGCCGCCGCACACACCACTAAACACCACCAAACACCACCAATAGTTCCGTCCAGCTCACCACTGCACCACCCATACACCGCCACACACACACACACACCACCTGAACTCAGTGTAGTAGGTAGTATGTATGTACTGTAAGCAAGACCTATGTAGGTACCCAAAAACAAAGCAATAACCTCAGCGTCAGATGCCCGTCATCTGCTAGCTTGAGACTGTATTACTATTATTAGTAAGTATCGCTGAACGTCCGCACACCTTCCTCCACCGCGCGCGGGAGACGGAGAAAACGGCTCCTTGGTTGCTTGTCGGCCTCCCTAAGAAGCATGCGTCGTTCGCATACCCAGACTTGCGCTCGAATCGGTTATGTGCAGGTGGGTGGGGTGTCTCTGCTGCGTTGAATTGGATGATTGACTTCCTCGAGTGCTGGCTGGCTGGCTGGCGGTGAATGGCCGAACGAACAAAAAATGGTTGACCACGGATGGAGTTTACCACCACGCGATAATTCGATCCAAGAAGATAGGTACGGATAAAATAAAGCTATGATGGGTCGAAGTTGGCAGGAAATGATTCGAGGGGCCTCATCTGGCGCCCGGCCTTGGTGAGTGGTGAGTGTCGGCGTAGAATTATCGTATCGATTTCCCATAGGCGACGCATCCGCCGCACACCTAAGTAGTTAATGTATCTGTGGCACGCACTCAACACTACGATCGTCGGTTTTCCCTGGCGCAGCATTCTTGAAACCTCGAATGAATGCCTAATGTGGATGATGGGCCGCAAGATCGAAACCCTCGTCACTCGTATGATTCAGGGTATTTCGCCCCCTTTGACTGGGTCACTTTGGCGCATCCTCTGAACCTAGACCCTGGAGCCCCTTGGCTGCGAGAAGAGAAAGGCAGGCCCAGTTGAAGCTCTCCCCGCCTAGCCCGCCTAGCCCGCCTGGGACCCAGGAGCCATGTTGGAGCTTGGAGCTTGGCTTGCTGCGACGACTCCACCCCAGGCGCGAGAACGCGGGGTCATGGGTGGCTCCCCGAGCAGTCATCCCGTGCCCAGACCGAGTCGTGAACATCGCACCGCATCGCAGTGTTCCAATCGGACTGGCGCTCGAGGAATCTTGATGCGAATAGCCCGTGGCTCCAGGTCAAAATTCAGATGGCCTTGAAAGCGCCTTGGATCTTCAGCTAGTATGCCATTCCGGTAAGTCAATTACTTAGATGGGACCCCCAGGACCGCTTGATAATACATAATGGGATGCTTCTTACTCGCAGGTCGACCCATAACGGATGCAACTCTCGACAGCCAGTGACGGGCCAGGACAGCATCCGTCAGGCTCCGTTCGGGGCAAGAGTGAATCCGCCACAGATCTCAATATCATTGACGTAACAAGCGCCCAGCCCGTCCCAAAACTTGGGTCCCTTGCAGTATCAGTACTTCGACAATACTAACAATAGAAACATTCATACTTACTAACACGCGATATCATAACACCCCGTAATTTACAAGCACTATGGGAACGAACTCTGGTTGGCTTATGGTTGACAATTGCGGTTGTCGGGGGTTCCTTCACCGATGTTCGATATTGAGAGCATGCATTTGATTCATGACGCTTTCAGTCCAAGCCAGGGTCGCTTAGGAAAGACGATGTACGTAGTAGTCCTACCGACAGTGGCTGGTGGCCTTGCTCCCCTAATGATGCTGAAGCTCAAACAGGGGAAGGCACCCGATCCAGACTGTATTCAACTTTGGGTCCTTCATACCATGCGAGTCAGTCTGGATGATGGAATTCGTGGGATTTGCCAGATCCGGCAATTGAACGCCCCCGAGGTCGAGATAAGCTCCATTCATCCGCACAAGACTCAGCTTGGCACATGTTCTATGGACTTGAATAATGACGACGTCGCTACAAGATGGCCGGCGTTGGGCCCATCGATGCCAAGACGGGCCACCCTGTCGTCGATCATTCCGGGGTGCTTATTTTCCCACCCTTTTCAACTACCGTATGTGCTGGTATTTTGGCATCTGACCCGAATGCTGTTCTTTCAGGCTATTGTCGTCGCCCACACTTGACCTATTCCTGGGTTCCATCCAACCCGAGATCCGTCTAGTCAACCCAGATCTGATTCGTGGATCTGTGTGTACGTTTCCCCCATTGGGTGCTGCTGCCCATACTATTAGACACATAAGCCTGTCTTCGGGCGAGGCGGGGCTCAGGGGAAAGCTCTCGGCTCCGCACTTTGCTTAATGGCAATGTCGTCTTCATCCGGGGGCCTCGAGCGACCTGAGTCCTGCTCCATGCTCTGGGCCGAGCAAGCGCCATGGTATGCGACAAGATGGCCATCTCTGGATCGGGCATTATCTTCCGTGCTGGCAGCCGTCCAACTGTATAAATCACGCGCCCATGGCCGGTCTTCGATGATGGATTCATCTCCAGAAGCAACTTCACCCCTTCCACTATCTACAGAACTCGGTAAATACAATTGGTCCCATCAAGATGAAGTCCGCACTCGTTCTGCTCCTGGCCCCCTTGTCCGCCCTCGCGGCCCCCGCCGAGCTGGTTGAGCGCCAGTCCCATGCGAGCATCGACCAGCTGATCAAAGCCAAGGGCAAGCTCTACTTCGGTACGTGCGCCGACCAGCGGACCCTGTCCAACTCGCAGAATGCCGGCGTGATCAAGCCCGACTTTGGCCAGCTCACCCCGGAGAACTCGATGAAGTGGGACGCCACCGAGCCCTCGCGCGGCTCCATGAGCTACGGCGGCGCCGACTACCTCGTCAACTGGGCGCAGGAGAACAACAAGACGGTCCGCGGCCACACCCTCGTGTGGCACTCGCAGCTCCCGGGCTGGGTGAGCAACATCCGAGATAAGTCGACCTTGACCACCGTCATTCAAAACCGTGAGTCTCTCCCCCCGTGGCTTCTTCCACCGTATCTTTCGTTCGAGCAGCTGCTGAATCAAGATCTTACAAGATGTGACGAACCTTGTCACTCGATACAAGGGAAAGATCCGAGCCTGGGTAGGTTTCCAGCTTACTTACTCAATAGGGGGTCTTTCTCGAAATACTAACACCTTTAATAGGACGTCGTGAACGAGATCTTTGACGAGAACGGCGGTCTCCGGGGCTCTGTCTTCTCCCAGGTTCTGGGCGAGGACTTTGTCCGCATCGCCTTCGAGGCCGCCCGCAAGGCCGACCCCGACGCCGTCCTCTACATCAACGACTACAACCTGGACAGCCCCAACTACGCGAAGCTGACCAACGGCATGGTCGCTCACGTCAAGAAGTGGATCGCCGCCGGCGTCCCCATCGACGGCATCGGCTCGCAGGGCCACCTGCAGGCCGGCCAGGGGTCCGCCAACGCCCAGGCCCTCGCCGCCCTCGCCGCCACCGGGGTCAAGGAGGTCGCCATCACCGAGCTGGACATCGTCAATGCCGGCAGCAACGACTACGTCGCGGTGGTCAACGGCTGCTTGAACTTGAAGGCCTGCGTGGGCGTGACTGTCTGGGGCGTCCGTGACCCTGTACGTTTTGACCCTTCGTTTTAGTTTTATCCCCGAGTGCATCTGCTGATGATATAACCCCAGGACTCGTGGCGATCGCAGAACAACCCCCTTCTGTTCAACGCCCAGTATCAACCCAAGGCCGCCTACACTGCTGTCGCCAATGCTCTGAAATAAGCAACTTCATTGGAGAGCATAGAGGGCTCGTCATAGCTTGTGCTATAACTTGCCGATGTCGGGTCGTACGTTTTCCGGATGAACATGATGGAGAGGTGACTTGAAATATGCCCTCTTCCAAGATGAAGGTGAAAAGTGGCTGTGTCAATTAGATTGTTAGTCCAAGATATCATCCATCATCCGAAGAATGAACCCATTCGAAGCCGAATCGCTGATCCGAAAAGCAACTGTATGAGCTATGATCCCGGTAGAGTAAAACGCTATACATTTGTGATATCGGGTCTTCGTTAAAGCCCAATGTGAACGAAAGTGCGTAAAAGTCTACCTGACCACCACGGAGAGGCTAGTAAGGGTATTTCCAGAAAACAACCAGGCCAGGGAAAGCAGCAACGCTGCTACCTCATCCTCCTCATCAATATAAACAACCAACATCACAATGAAAAAGAACCCGAAATAAAGTATCAGACTCGTCGATCAACCCATCCCGCGCTTCGAGGCAAAGGACGGAAGCTCTTTTCTCTTTTTCTCCCTCCCTCTCTCTCACTTCTTGAACATGCCAAAGATCTTGTGTTTGAGCTTGTCGGCGGTGCTGGTCTGCGGCTTGGCGGCCGACAGAGACGAGTCGGCCACCTTCTTCTTGCTGCCCTCGTCGTCGCCGGCCAGCTGCACGTTGGCGGCGCCGCCGCGGCCCGTGTGGAAGGGCTCGTCCTCGGACTTGCGCGTGGCCACGTCGGGCACCACGTCCTGGTCGGTCCGCAGGCCCGGCTCTTTGCCCGGCTCGCCTATGTTGCCACCGCCTGTAGGAAGGAACGCAAGGGATGGTTAGCGGTAATCTTTCCGTAGCGCGGGACCGAGAGAGTGGTTTTTTTGTGTAAGTGAGACGGTGTTGTCAAGTGGCTCTCTAAGTGATGGGGAGGGCCAATTGCACGAGCGAGTTGACAATCTAGCTTTCGAGGTTGACTCGGAGCATAAACACCCGGGAGCTTTCTTGTCGGTGCTCCGATGCGCAATTGATCCATGGCGCAGCATGGGAGACCACTGGTCGCTAGAATCACAACAACATACCTCCTCGACCCGTGGAGTAGGGCCCGGCATTCTGGGTGCCTTCGTCGCCCTGACGCGTGATCTCCCGTCGACATACTGAGTAGAATCGGGGTTGATGTTACCGGCGCCTCCACGGCCGTGCGATACTTCGGGGGCTGCTGACATGGCTGTTTGTCGCGGGGGTTCTCTAAACAACACAAATGATAATCGATCAGACACGGATTGGACAGGCCTCAACAACAAAACAATCGGTACGCGACTGTGACAGAAGCTTCCTCGCAAAAAAGTAAAGTCATGCCCGCTGTGTGTGGTATGATTTTATCTATCAGACCCTTGTCACACCTCCTGCAGCTGAACCCCAAACCTAGACGACAAGGAATCCCCAAAGGCGTGGCATCCCACCAAACCCAGACGGCGGACGAATCAAAAGCACGTACCTGATGTTACGCGAACAATACTGTAATAATAATATGCAGCAGGCAATGGAACAACATGAAAGGTAGGTATCAGACGATTTCTCAATTAGCCTGCCAATGATCTTCCGTACGGCGTGTCTTTTCCTTGCTCAGCCGTATCATCCCAAGATTAGAGACGAACTCTCCTCGCCGCCTTATGTATGCCCAGCTTGATCCTTGCAAGCCTGTCAGGTCCCCCGGCTGGCTCATGATAAGAACAAAACGCGAGTACATCGACAAACAGAAGAACGTGACGGCGCACACTGGTGGTTGCCAATTAATCGGCTGGTCTGGTACTGCTGTACCCTTTGAGCCTAAGACGATTCGGCTTTAACCAAGAGTGTTGGCGCTGATGGCGTGACGTAATTCGTGCTGCTCATCCCAAGCACTGAATGATAAGATAGCGAGCTGTCACTGGTGGGCGGGCGCCTGCCAAGATCCGGGGGCTGCCGACAGCTTCCTTCAGCAGTCTGAATCGGACGAACGCTGACTTTCATCAAGTTTTGGACAGACAGACTGGGGGTATACACTTAGCCTAGTATATATGAGTGTCAAAATATAGTATTGTATACCGATTGATGTTACATACAATCTACATATGTAGAGACCAGCCCGCCGATCGAGCAGCATCAACACGCGCAACAGGGTATCTGGAGACTCTGACTGTCGGATGCAGCCAGACCTCAATGAGTTGGCGGCAATTTCAATCGTAGCAAGGTATACACGCTTGGGGATTCATTATACCAATCCTTCCTTCGCTCCGAACACCTTCGGGGGGGTTTTTTTGTTCTTTCTTTCTTTTTTGTCTTCTTTATCTCTCTCGTGCGATGCCACTACGAGAAGTCGAATCGCCAGATCTGAATGTTCTTCTCAAAAGAAGGAAGAAAGGACGCCATCGTGGTCCCGTAGGGCCCGAAGAAAGGTGGGTGGCTGTCCATGAAGTCGCGCCATTGGATGCGATCTCGCAGAACCAACCGGGAATGCAGTGCAGTGATCTCCTCGGGCTCGTCGATCCCCCATTTGAACACCGACCCGCTGGAGCGCAGCGCCTTGATAAACGACGTCAGATTCACCGAGAGGCTGCCCAACGAGTCGAAGAGGAGTTGCCCGCTGCGGCCGTGGCCCCCAAAGTAGTCCACCAGGTCCCGCATCATGGCCTTGCCGTCCTTGGCCTCGAGATACGGCGTCAGGCCCTCGGCGATGATCAGCGTCGGCCTGTCCGCGGGGATGTCTCGATACCACCCGGGCGCGGCCACGTCTAGCGTCCGGAGCGTGTAGTCGCCTTCGGGCTGTGGTATCAGCCGCGATCGCAGGTCGACCACCAAGGGCTGGTCTATATCGATCCACCGTACGCGCGGGCTCTTGGCCACGCGGAAGAAGCGGCAGTCGAGGCCGCAGGCAAGGTGGACGACAGTGACGGGTTCCGAATGCGCGTCCAGGAAGTCCTGGCACCATTCGTCGAGCTGTTTGGCGCGGTTGGCGATCCAGGTCACGTATCGCTGGTCCGTCGTCATCTTGAAATGGCTGGCGTCCATGTCGACGTCGCACCGCTCCAACAGCTGCTTGGCGTACGGATCGGCGAGTATGGGATGGGGGCTCTGGGCATCCCGGGCTTTGAACATGACCATTGGCAGCAGTGTTTGCTCCGACCCGGCCAGGATGACCTTCTCCTTGGGCAGGCTGGGCATGATGTTGATATTGATTTCACTGGCGGTGCCGCTCCCAGCGTGGCTCCGCCGGGACCTGTCGCCGTCGTCTACCGACTGCGAATCTGTGGTGCCTATCGATATCCGCGACGCAAACGTGCGAAATGTGTCGACGCTCCGCCTTTTGCTACCTCGGCGAGTTAGAGGCATGATGTCGTTCTAGAATGAGCAGGGACGTGGTTGAGACTATTGACTTGGCTTGACTTGACTTGAGGCAGAAGTTTGGCAGTTTAGGTCGGACAAGCGAGTGCCTGGGTGGTTGTTATCACTCTCGATCACCCCCCGACCCCTCGGGCGTCAATCTCGAGCTGCATGATCGAGAACCATGGCGAGGTGGAAAACTCGCCAACACCAGTCGGCTTCTGATGTTTCGGTTGCCGAAGCAGGCCCATAGAATCCACTAGGGTAAGGATGCAGAACGGCCATCTCTACCGTTGTAGGCAACGGTCGTTTGATCCAGTCGCGGCCTCTCGGGACCTAGCTATAATAGAGGCGCTATTCTGCACACTAATAGCAGCCATCTCCGTGCAATCTCGACGGCAAGCGCTTTCTACCTAATGCGCACCAGCAGGTTGCAGGCTCCGGGTCCAGAAGTCAGCCCTGCTTGGATCTGTATGCGTCTTATGGGCCAGGGTTATTTGTGGGTTTCGCCCATTCGGTGTTTACCATCCAGATGGGTGGATATTCCTTCGGAGCATTTGACGGGACGATTTGGTCCTAAAACAAAAGTTTACCGTCATTTTCATGTGACTACATACCTAGGTACATACTCGTAACCGAAGCTGCCCTTGTCCCCTAGGTCCCCAACGGCTCAATTACCTAGTACGATACATAAATAAGTAGCTATGATTCTGCTGCCTTTCTAAGCGAAGAGTCGCGTGTCGACCAACCATGGCATCCTATTGTTGATTGCTGCGATTTGTCAGGAAGCTCCAGCACCGAGGCTCGTTCCCACAATACTTAACCCAGACCCGCCCGGCCAGTGGGATAGGGTCAGCGCAGTACTCAGCGCAGGTGCCTGCCTGGTGCCTTTTCTACAGGGGTAGATCTCCATTTCTTACCATGCACTCAGCCTCAGAGCTCGTTCCTAATAGATTCACGATTTCCCTCAGATCAAGTGCTCCATGTTTCCACCGGAGGGGGACTGGGCTCGAAATACCCGGGACTAGGGGTTCGTGCCATTGCGAGCATCATCTGGTTCGGAGGACACGATGAAGAAGCCGCTTCATGGTATCTGCACTTAACCCATCCAGGAAACACGGCACGTGGACTTGCTTAATGTACCTGTCACGATCTGTCTGCCATTTGCTAGCCGCCAACCGCACAACTGCCACCACGCCTCAATTAGACTAAAATGGTCTAGCAGGCCTGTCATGCGGCAGCGGATTGTTTTAGTAAGCATCTGTCACAGTTGACAGGCACGCATAGACTCCATAGTAATCCAATAACTCGGCGGCTCTAACCGGGGCTGCCTCCGTCCTAGTTAAGTACAAATCAAGAATAAAAAGCCACTGCCGATCTGAATGAACACGAGAAGGACATCGGGAACTAGGTATGTAGACCGACCAAGCACCACCAAGGGGAACCGCTGCTTCCAGGGTCTTAGCTTGCAAGCCCCTTCACCAACAAAAGATATCGATAGGTGAGCAAAATGACACATGTACTTATATACTGTATGGATGGAGTTTGTATTTGTCTACCGTAGTCCATGTAATGCATTCTCCTATCGATCATCGGTATGATATGAATCGCCATCTGACCGTATAGCAATGGATTCGGCGACTACGCTTCCGAATGGAAAACGAAGCTGCGTCTTGTCTGAACACACAGCGCAATGGTTTCAGACAACCGAGATGGATTGGGGAACGAAGTCTGTCTCCTCAAACCATCTCGCCATGAACTCCCAGTCAACATCCTTGGTCAGCCATATAACTGCCATGCTCCGAACAATGCGATTAAAAACAGGTTTCCCATACCCGTTCTGGGCTGCACTTTGTGTTGTTGCAAACCAGCTCCGGGCCACAACCGGATGCAGTTTCGAATGCAGGGCCGCAGCTGCGCTACCTGAACACCAATTAGCCGCATTCCAAACTATATCAATGGATTTTTCCCAACAGAAAGCGAGGAGTCAGTAAGCTACTTACCTTTGCGCACCCCTTTGGTCCCCCAGCCGAGTGCGCTCAAGACTGGGCTCCAAACTGTCTGCGGAGCGACTATCATTTGTACTTTCAACAGAAGCCAAGCTGTAGAAAGTGTCTTGTCCACGAGTACCTGTGCTGTATCTCCTTGGAGGCCTCTATCGTGTTGCCGTAACCGCTGTGCGGTTTCTTGCAATAACTGCTCAGGGAGCTTGCCCAAACCGCCATGTATGCCCATCCACTGCATTGTTGAGGTTGTACGATCGCCTGAGCGTTCCAAGAGCTGGGCAGCGTCTTCTACGACCTCATGTAGGTTTGTCAATAGTTGAGAGATCCGTTCTTGTTGCTTCAAAGGCATGTTCTCAAAGGAAAGTCTCATCTGGTCCGCTGCAGCTTGTCGAGATTTTGCTGTAGCTGACTTCATTAGCTCCTGAGCGAACTCGGTGATCTCAACGGTAAGCTTGCTCGCTTTTTTGAGATCGGCAAGTAATGTATCCATCCATTGATCTGGTCGTGGTCTTTCAAGACCGACTTTGTGTTTATCGTTGTTGTCGTCTTCGAGTGTTGTCTTGCTGGTGTAGTGGCTAGCTTGGGCAATGCCATTGTCAGTGTAGCATAATACGCCGGCTCCTTGGGGAAGGTCAAGCGAACGACCGTGATGACAGCTGTTGGTTTGAGACGGTGGGATTTTTAGACCCGATGACTCGCGCAAACCGCGGACGGTCCCGAACACTCGTTGCGTAAAACAGTTGCCAAAAATGGCAAAACAGATGAACAAAAACGATATAAGCCTCATTGCTTCTGTTTTGATTCCACTTAACCGCGGTTTTGGTGGTCATAGGTGACTCGGTGGAAGATGAGGCGGGAAGAGAAAATCGGTGCGCGTGTTTTACTTGCCGAAGGAAAAGTTGATGGGTAAGTACACAACAAAAAGCCGTTTGAAAGGCGGCAATGATGGCTGACAGTGTGATTGGCACATTGAGATGGACAAACACTGCCCGTAAAGTATTCTGCCACAGAAGTAAAACACATAAAAACCATTGCGGGTAGTTGCAGTTGTTCAACAGGGGATAACAATATACAATTACAAGGCTAAAATCACAAACAACCATCACATGGCTCAACGAACACTTCATGGTATGAGACCTGCCTAACTTCTGTATTTTTTTTTTCAACCATGTCTAGGAAGATGAGAGAGGGGGCAGTCGATTAGCACCTCACTTATGTTCAGAATCAGAGATGAGACCAGGTACTGAGAATGGTGTGAAATAATTGTCAAACCACTTCCAGGTTGTTAAAACCACTGTCATGTATGGTCTGATATTTTCAAAATGTTAGAACTCTTCACCGTACCCTGCTCTTAGAGAAACAATCAGATCCCGGAGACAGGCAACTTCATTGCAACTAGGACCCTTTCCTTTTGCATCAAACCTCCATACAGTTGTATCTTTTATGTATGAACAAACAATAGTGACGAAGTTTCTTTATGTGAACAATCTCAAATGGCTTCAGGGGTAGAAACGTTGAGAAACGCTATTAGTTGGAGTCTGGTGACTGGGAATGCTTTACTGGCCTGTTTTATACCCCCTTATACAGCACCATTTACAGGAGGAATAGCTAGGATCAACAAACCAACTCTCATCTGATCGGACTATACAACTTGGTGTTGTACTAGTGTGGGATGCTAGACGTTGTCCAGATGCCCCAGTAATAGGGGTAGCGAAATAAAAGATTGGAGAACATATGATCAAAATAAGCCCCTGGTAATAGACCTGGCAACTCAGCTTATTTCTAGACGAACTGAAGCCGCAACAAGACCGATTCACAACCATTTCAAAAGCAAACTTCATAACTGCGAAGACAGAGGTCAACAATATTTAAGTACACACTGAGCACAAAAGTCTCTACAGATGAACCTCCAGACCAAGAAAACATTCCAGATGAAACCAGCCCAGTCAATCCATTTCAAAAGAGTTACTTTCCAAACAAGACGCTTAACTAGAAAACATACGCAGAGCCGGGCGTAGCCTTGTTCTTGCCGCCATGGGAGACTGTGTACTCGGTAGTGATGGTTATCTGGTTCGAGCTCAGCCTCCGCAGGTGGGGGGCAAGGAGTCTGTTTTGGCTGCTGGATCGCGCAGGCGACTGCCAACAGCCGCCCTCCCCAGCCTCCAAGTCCCTACCACCAGAACTGGGAGGACGACCAGCCGCCCCTGCCCCTGCCCCTGCCCCTGCCTCTGCCGCTGCCTCTGTCTCTTGCATGGACGAAGCCACCAAGTCACCCTCGCTGCTCGTGCCACCACTACCTCCTGCCGAAGAAGCATGCTCGATGGCGTCGACGCAGATGTGCTCCTTGGAGTCGGACGTGATAGTCTCGTTGGGCATCACGTGAGGGCCCCGGCTGCGGTTGTTGCCGGTGCTGGTGCCGGTGCCGTTGTTGTCCTTGTTCCTGCTCCGGCGTGGGAAGCTGCCCAGTTGGTACGAGTTTCCCGACGACTTACCGGCCGTGGACCCAGCCTTGCCGCGCAGCTGGTTCCAGTACTCGCGGAAGAGCGGGTACACCATGGGCAGGTTTGTGAGCACAAAGGAGACGAAGGATTCGCGGATCGACCAGTACCCGGACTCGGCTGGGTTGGTGTCGCCGTCCTGCATTATTACGAGGAATTAGTGTTTGAAACCGGGGAGGTGGGAAGGGGTGCTACTATAAATAGTTTGTTGGGGGCTGTGAGATGAGCGGCGGAACTGACCTTGAGGATGGCCACGGCGCGGAGGATGCCGAATACCATCTCCAAAATGGCGCCGCTGAACATCAGTATGATCATGAGCTTCTTCTTGAGTGGGAGCTTGGATTTCCAAATCATCTAAAGAGCCGCGGCTGTGAGTAATCAAATACAATGTCTTTGTTGGGGAAGGTTGGGAGGAGGCTGTGCATTTGTGGTCTTACAGGGATCGGGATCGCCATGAGGTAGAAGTCGGTGACGGTATTCATGACCATGACGAAGATGGTCTGCAGGGGCGAGATGGCAGGCATGCAGTTCACGCCGGGGTTGGGGAACACCTGCCAATGGCGGTGGAAAGGTATGCATTTGAGAATGGCGACGAGCAGGCAGCCGGTGTAGGTAGCCGGTAAGACGATAATCGAGCCTTTGATCAGTAATCGGCGGTTTCGCACACCGTCGCTGGGGGGGCTATTGTGTCAACAACACCATCCTCATCCCCAGATCACCAACACGAGCCCTTTCGGTACTTACGTCAGACGGTTGTAATATAGTGCCCAGCATCCCTTGAGCAGCCACATCAGTGTGGTGTACATGAGGAGGCCAATGACGTGGTTTTGGGAGCCCCCGACGCGCAACCGCACCTCTTCTGCGGCAGGTCCTTTGGGATCGAGGCTTGCTTGCTGCGCGAGATTGGCTCGATCTGGATCGGAGATGCCGTTGTTGGCCACGCCATTCCACCAGGCCACGACCATATAACCCGCCATCGACTCGATCGTCATGACGACCTAGTTGTATAAGATATCAGCCATTTCCACTCTTCCTTAGTAGTGCGCAGGCACGCAGGGGTCAACTTACTGTAGCCGGGAGCATCAAGTAGTCGTCTGCAGTCAGCCCCTTGAAGCCTACGGCTTTCAAGCGGGCATAGTAACGGATGAAGACGAAGGCGATGGCTGTTCCAGTCAAACTCCATACTTCTCGGATGAAGAGGTCTCCTTCTCTCTGCTTTGCGGCGGCAGTTGCAGCGTCTGATGCTGGGTCCATCTTGATAACTCTATAGAGATAAGGCGTGGAGAAAAGTTGACCGGGAAGAGTGGTGCGTGGTGGGAGTCATTTCCCTGAAATACCGGAAAGACTTGGATACTAAAACAGCAATCGAAGACGAAATCCCTATATCTTCGGCATCAGGCATGATATGGAGCTGTCAACTCGTCTGGTGTTAGTTAACAAATCACCTCAAGATGTTGGGGGCGAAGTTTGCGGACGGAAGCATCAATCACTATTCGACTAGTACGACATGATGGCAGAGCTATCTTCAGTGTCCTGCAAGTCGCCGTTTTGTGAAGCATCGAAAATAACACCAGCAGAGGAAGAAAACACTTTGCCCAGTTAGCAGGCATGATAGCCATATGATATCGACTATAGCCGTTTGGTAGGGTACTTAAGATGAGACCTTACATGGCACATATCTCAATAATACCGGTATCATGAGTGCGCTGGCTCAGGGGAACAGAAGTGAGATATCAGTTGCGCTGGGAAATCAATTCACGTATCGATTTCATGAAAAGGAAAATGCTCCGATACTGACATTCAACCATAACGATGCGATTGAAAAGCAGGGGCGGCCAAAGCAAGGGGCCGAATCAAATATCGTATGCTCATGGTTGTTTTAAGCTTCCTCGCCGCCAACAGTGTCAAAGACTGGCAGTTGTGTGGCAATGCCGTAGTTGCATTGGACAGCCCAAGAAGCAAACCGTGCTTTCCCTGGCCCATCACTGTTGCACAACGTATTCTGAAGGCGCAGTAAAGACCACTGACTGCACGTACTTGCAACCGGTTGGCCTGAAAGTTGTCCGCTGACTATAAATAGGCCGCACCAAACCCTCAGAGATGCAACGTCTTTCTCACTATACTGGCAATTCTGGAGGATGCACTCGGGCAGTGATAAGAAGATGTAGCTGCAATGCGAGGGTCAGATATCACAGACCAGCACGGACAGATCAGAGCCAGATTGCGAAGGTCGCAAATGGCGCAGTGACCACGAATGCCCTCCGGGAAATGACCAATCGGAAGTTTCATACACGGGCGACAGCTTCGGATCCCCTAGCCTACCCGGTGATACGGGATGCTGGGATGGGGTCTGAATGCCAAATGCCAGATGCTTTGTCTCGGCTCGCACAACCCCATGTGAAAGGAGAGGATCCCAAGTTTGTTGGTTTTCGTTAGAACACGGTGAAAGAAGTTTGACTCAGTAAGGGATAACCAGTAATATCAGACCGAGTGTTGATAATGCCGGCAAATGAAATGACATATGTTGCTTTGTTGTAGCGAGTGTTTCACGCCTTGCAGCGAGCGACTGGTAATCTGCCGCAATGTCGAGCGATTACATAAGTCGGACCAATTGGAGAACTGTATGGGGCATGTCTTCGATCAGCGTGGCTGTCAAGCTGTCAAACCAACTTCCTGCCTCGCCTTTATGTAGGTCCCCGCCTCGTGACGAGTCCAACGGCGACCGCCCCCATCTCGGTCAATCAGCCAGGCTCGCGAGGTGCTGGCGATCTTCGAACGCCCATCGAACGTCAAAAAGCCCCGGCGGCGTTTTGTGGCGCATTGCCACCTTGAAATTCGTATGCTCGATAGGGAGGCCAAGAGCAGCCGAGATGCGATCCGCGTTTCCCCGCACCCAGGCAAACGCAGGGTGGCCAGAATGGTCCCCCGCGGGATGAAGTAGCATCAATCAACTAGCGAGTTGGCCAGTCATGGTGGGCTACCCGATGCGACGATACGGGCCGGGGGGAAGATGGGATGAAGGGGTCCTAGGCCTGGCAACTGCTCATTGAAACATACCTGTCTCGGTTCCGCTACCCTCCCTGTCCCTGCCTAAACCCCAAAGCCTTCGGTACTTCTGATAATTGCCATATAACTCCTGGCCTTTGTTGCCCGGGACATATCATTCCATACTGAATCCCACCCCGACGCCTCGTGTATTTGCGACAACGGCCGCCCCGTCCTGTCAGTTTGCGCATTCGTGTTTCTAATGAGCATTGGCATGAAAACCGGCCTCGGTAGCACATTAGCTTGGATGGCTAGTGAAGAAAGACCCTAGCACAGGCTTCTTCTGACAACCATCTCGACCGTCCCCACCGTCCACCGGGGGCCTTCTGCTTATGCCACATGCGCATAGGCTGCTGTTCGTCTCGCCAAGAGTGTCCCCTTTCCGGGTTCGGAAGCCGCACAACGTCTTGCTGACTGTACCAGTCCCGCGCACAAGGGGTGTGTATCACCTAGGGATGCTACTGGTCCATACTTGATATCATCCGGGTCAGCACCCACAACGCGAGCCCTCCACTGTGTGAACCGTGTATCCTGGATGCATGCTGATATATGTTTGTCCGCAAAGCCTCGCTACCAACGTGATTTCCCAATAGAAGCAACACCGAGGGAGGGTTGCACGGCATCCCTATTGGCCGCGCGGGCATGCATACGACGTTTATGGCCACAACATCCGACCCCTAGTTGGCATCATCTCCAACTGACAGCTCTAATAACTCCTCCCTCCTCATATACCCCAAATCGCCTTGAACCATCCTTTGGACCACATCCACTCCAGATTGAAAGAAGTAATCTGTCTAACAACCATGGCAACGAACGGTGTCTCTGTCAACGGCGGCCAAACGAATGGCAACCAGCCCGCATCCAATGTAGACGTGTGAGTATATACCAAAAAGCCGAATAGAGCTGATATGGAACTAACATGTTCCCAGGCTTATCATCGGGGCAGGGCCTGCGGGGTAAGACTGCATGGTTTGGAATATGACCAAGTCGTGTCAACTGACAGTGTGAAGCATCATGGCTGCTGCCTGGATGGCTCGGATGGGTCTAAAAACTCGCATCATCGACAAGAGGAACACCAAGGTACGGATCTGGAAGGCCCTTTTGCTCTCGTCGTCGCTTCACTTTCGGCCTCTCGATCTGTGCAAACGATGGTTCCCACTGGCTTGCCCCTTAAGCCTATGCCGTCGATGTGGAGAATATGACTGACACCCTACGCCTAAAAGGTCTTCTGCGGTCAAGCGGATGGCTTGAATGCGCGCAGTCTCGAGATGCTCGATAGTCTCGGATTTGGCGACAGAGCCTGGAAGGAGGCCAATCATATGATCGAGGTATGTGCCGCGTTGAAGCCTCTCTTACAGACAATGGGGGAAGGATGATAATGCTAATAGCATATAGATATGTCTATGGGTGAGTTTCAGGCCGGATATGGTGACCGCGGCGCTTCGGTATTGACATACCGTCCCAGAACCCGGACGAGAACGGCATTATTAGACGATCAGATCGCGTACCGGATACCCCTGTCGGCCTCTCACGGCTGCAACAGAGCACGCTACACCAAGGCCGCATTGAACGCTTCTTCCTCGACAACATTAAGAAGTATTCTAACGACACCATCAAAGTCGAGCGAGGGGTTCTCCCTGAATCTCTTGAGATAGACCAGAGCAAAGTCGAAGACCAGAATGCTTACCCCGTCACGGTCAAGTTGCGATTCTTGACAGAAGAAGAGGCAGCCCCGAAGCAGCTTGGGGGCAGCAAAGTCTCTGATGGACTCTTCCGAAGCAATCTGTTTCAGGAAGCGGACGAAGATGCCCTCATAAAGCAGACGTACGACAGGGCTGGAGCCGGCGAGACGGTTCATGCCAAGTATGTGATCGGGTGCGACGGTGCTCGCAGTTGGACTCGGACCACCCTTGGCTTTGAGCTTGAAGGCGAAGCCACTGACATGATCTGGGGTGTTATGGATATCATCCCCTTTACCGACTTCCGTGAGTACATCAAGCATGAAGGAAAAGGGTGAGAAGAAACTGACATGCGGCTCTGCCAAGCCGATATTCGATGCCGATGCGCGATTCACTCCGCCACTCACGGCAGCCTCATGATCATCCCGCGCGAGAATAACATAGTCCGGTTGTACATCCAGCTCGTGGAGGTCAAGCCGGACGCCTCAGGGCGCGCGGACCGATCCAAGATCACCCCTGAGCTGATCTTCAACGCGGCCAAGAAGATCCTCGACCCGTACAAGATCGACTACGAGGTCTGCGACTGGTGGACGGCGTACCAGATCGGACAGCGCGTGGGCGCCAACTTCGACGCCCACCAACGCGTGTTCCTGGCTGGCGACGCCGTGCACACACATTCACCCAAGGCCGGCCAAGGCATGAACATCTCGATGCAGGACTGCTACAACCTCGGATGGAAGCTCGGCTTGGTCTGCAGGGGCATCGCCCAGCCTAGCATCCTGAAGACGTATCAAAGTGAGCGCCGGCGCATTGCTCGGGACCTCATCGAGTTTGACAACCGCTTCGCCCGCCTCTTCTCAGGCCGGCCAGCCAAGGATATCATGGTAAGTACGAAAGTGACTTCTGCCCTGCCACCCACGCATCCAATTCCTACTTCTCTGAAGCCATAGAGACTACTGTAATAATCGTTTGACTCACGCCCGTTCACAGGATGCCGAAGGCGTCTCTATGGATGAGTTCAAGGAGGCCTTCGTTCAGGGCAACATGTTTGCCTGCGGCCTCTCGGTCAACTATGGCCCCAGTAACCTGGTTATCAAGCCTGGCGACGCTGGGGAGCAGGGCGATGGCAGTGCAGTGGCGCCACCTGCGGTGTCCATGTCGGAGGCGGACTTCGAACGGAAGCAGGCACTGGCGGCGGGCATTCCCGTCGGTATGCGTTTCAACAGCTTCCAGGTTCTGAACCAGTCGGACGCCCGGCCGTGGCAATTCCAGAAGCGGCTCCCGGCCGACGGACGGTTCCGCGTCGTGCTGTTCGCGGGCGACGTTCACCACGCGCAGCAGAAGGAGCGCGTCGAGGCCTTCTGCGCCAAGCTCGATGCGCCGAGCAGTTTCCTGCGCCGCGTAGTCGGGGACGACGGCCGAGACGGGCTGCACAGCGTGGTGGAGATCCTGACCATCCACTCGGCCAAGCGCTGGGACACGGAGCTGCTGCGGGACTTCCCCGAGGTGCTCCACCCGTTCCGTAGGGCCACGGGCTGGAGCTACGACAAGGTCTACGTGGACGATGTCAGCTACCACGAGGGCTTCGGCGACGCGTACAAGAACTACGGCGTCGACAAGGAGCGAGGCTGCGTCGTCATCGTCAGGCCGGACCAGTATGTCGCGTGGGTGGGCGACCTGGAGGACTTCGACGAGGTGCAGGCGTACTTCGAAGGGTGCCTCGTGTTAAAGGATTATGCAAAGGGGGTAGAACCGTCCGTTGCTGCCACTGCCCCTGAGGCCGTAGCCGCTCCTGATAGCATCTCGATTGCCGTGCAATGAGCTACTACGCGAATAGCTGGCGGTGGAGCGCTGTGTAAAGAAGCAAGGTGCTTGGCTTCACCGTTCAATATTCCTTCTTCCCTTGTAGCATTGGCCTCGTTGCGACAGGAACCCGGTCGCCGAGATTGTCCCTTGACCTTTGTACCATCGTTATCGGTCTCATTCCGAGTGAAATCGGTATAAAATGACCTTTAGTGACTTGAGATCACAATAGATGCGCTACCTTTTTTTGTACTTGGCATCTCTTTCGGGTGCAAATAATGACGGAGTGTGAATGCATGATCTTGGAGATTGCCCAAGCCATTAATAAGTGCTAAATCTGTTTACTGACAGCACTAGTTAGCGTCAGCAGTGCGACCCTTGTGTGCAATGTTAGCGGTGCAGCTGCCTGTAAATCCTGCAATGAAGTGGTATGGCGCAGGATGATTGGATGGTCTTCAGGGATGTGGGGCATATGGGAGAGCTGAACCTCATACTTACCATGACCACCTCCAGGCAACACTCACCAAGACTACTGCTCTTTACTACCTACAAACTTACCTACCTACTTTATCCATGAACCGTTCTCTGACTGGACCATTCCGTAGCAGATAAGAACGACATGGCCGAGTCTACGAGCGACGCCACGACGACTTCGGCACATGATCGTGCCGCGGCCTACTTAGCGAATGAGCGCTTCCACCAACGATTCACGTTGCCAGCCACTGCTGAACACGATGCCCTCGTGGTGAGCTACGCAGACGCAGGTCGCGATGCTGGCGACGATCCCAAAGCAGTCCCGACTATGCTGTACATGCCGGGCATGTTCTCCTCGCGTCTCTTCGGGGTCTTTCCACTGCATGCTCTGGGACAAAAACTAGGGGTGCGGGTTCTAGTCATTGACCGGTATGTGTTCTCAACCTGCGGCGTGACAGATCCTTGGGAGACCATACTCAATATCTGACAACCATGTCTCCGCCCAATAGTCCCGGCATGGGCTACTCTACCAACGTGCCGCTTCCGCAGAGACTCGCTGTATGGCTCGAGACAGCGACTGCACTTCTTAAGCATCTTGGCATCGACCACGTCGCCCTTGTTTCACACAGTGCTGGAACAATCTACAACCTCAATCTCTTGTACCACTTCCGTGATATCTTGAGTCCCACCAAGCCGTTCGTCGCGTTATTTGGTAGGTTGCTCGAATGCTCCAAGTCGTTCAGGGTCAAACATCGGAGAACGATGAGCTACCCGGCACTTGTACTTCGAAACGTACTAACGCCTTGTAGCACCTTTTGTGCACCCTACGCACTCTCGGGTTGTATACTTGCAGATGGCTCAGTGGTTACCAAACCAAGCGTTCAATGCCTGGCATCATATCCCACGACTGTTCGTCACCAAGGCGCAGCCTGCCTTTGCTTCAAGTGGAGCGGTGTTCACCAAGGCCACCAGCGCCATTTTTGGGAAATCAGGCAACAGCAGCAATGAGGGCCATTCGTCTTCTCGAAGATTAGAGAAGAAGTATGGGATAGCTCGCGATCTGCAAAGAGAATTGTGGGAACTGGTACCCAAAACAATGTTTGAAGGGCAAACAGTAGGCGCAGACAGCGAGGTAATGCAGTGCTTGAAGAAAGGAGCCGCCGGGACGTGGGGGAAGTGTGACGATTACCCAACCTTTATTCGAGATTTGGCCGAGCTAGAAAGGAGCAGAGGTCTCGGAGAAGGAAGGGCAAGAGTCAAGGTGCGTGTATACTTCGCCGAGACCGATGCGATGATTGGACAACGAGGCCAGGTTTACCTGGAGGAATGTTGGGCTGGAAAGGAGGGTGAATTCAAAGACTGCATCGACTTCGCGGCCGAGTCCATCAAGGGGACCGATCATGACACGGTATCCGGCAAGCTAAAGGTCTGGGAAGCCATCTTCCACGAAGCGGGCGGGAAGAAAACACGCCACTCCAGCACCACTTCAGCTGAAGGGGAGACTCAAGTGGGACTGGACGGCTGAATCCCTTCAGTCGGAAGATTTAGGACTCGAATGTTCCGTTTCCTGCCCTCCTGATATATGCTACAAACAAGCCCAGTGCGAGCATACATCATTGACAGTTTTGTAGGTGTTTAGAAGGTGTCGAACAGCGCTCGCGCTTCAGACCGGGATGCGGAGATATCGGCAATGCGTATTGATGTAGATAAATCAAATCCCTGCAATACCCGAGTGACCCGGGCAAGATGGGTAGAGGTGTAGATCAGATGCAGTATCTCCTTCGAAGGAGAGCGAAGCTAGCTAGGTAGTTAGTCGATCCCACCCATATGGGAGCATTTGAGCTGCCCCGACGAAGACCGGAACCCCATTACTACTGACGTATGGTTCGTACTTGTATAGCTACCGGGGGCAAGCAAGTAGCGGTGGTTACACCAGACACGCAGATTGGCACGCAGATGAACGGCTATCTGTTATCAAACCGCACATGTACCTGTGTCTACGCCAGTGTTGGGGTCCGGATGCCAGCCATGGCAGCGTGCAGGAGACCATTCGGGATGAGACATTGCCGCCCCGTTTTCCATGTCCATGAATAGTACCTACATAAGCGGGATACCGTTCACCACGTGGATTGCTCCCATCCTTCTCGGCTCAAGGCACGAGTCAACGAGTCAGGTCTCTCCATGGCGCCGGCTGAGCTAAGCCAAGAAAGCCTACATGCCCAGGCCCGTATTGGATGACTTGCTGCGGACCCTGGACTACTGAAACGGCTTCCTTCGAAGCTTATTTCAACAACACATGGAACTTGAGGCCAGCCGCAATCCTCCAACTGCGGATATGTTCAGTGTTGGCTGTAAGTGATACGCGCCAAAAACTGCTGCCAGATTCGGACTGAGGGGTGCAGTAGGCTCATCTTCACCATGGCGGCCGGATGGGAACGCATATGCAAAATTGAAATTAAGCAGGTGTCTTAACAAGATGACACCATTTGTAAGCAACTTGGATTTGTCAAATCGGTGCCGCCGGGAAGGCTTATCCACGCTACTTCGGATGCACCTTGGTAAGTGCTGAAAAGTCGGCTGGTGGCTGGCCTGGCCTGTTGTTCAAAGGTCAAATCTCGAGCGAGTACAAACGTTGTTTCGAGGCCTGCAGGCGTCTCGGCGTGAAAGTTCAGTTGGTAGGAAAGCGTGATTGTTCCTATCAAATTTACGGGGGTTGCCGGGGTCGGTCCGGGCTGATGGGCGTTGGAAAACCTGATTGAAACCGACCAGACAGGAGGAATGGATGCCCGCAGATCTGTCAGTTGTCAAGGAGGGGCAGCCCATGATGAAGTGGCACCATCAACATGACAGCATGCCCAGCATGTGCTGCTTTTCGAGATTGGGTCCAATGTTATTTTCCACGTTATTGACTTTGCCAATCTTATTTGCGTACCCTTGACGTGTGTGTTTCTGTCTCCTGCCCAGACTCCCAGACTCGCCAGACTGTTCCTGCCGGCCGTGCTTTTTTAACTCTTTTCGCTTTCAGTGACGCCATTGCCAGTGGCATCCAATGGGCGCACCTGGAACGACATGCACATCCACCTGCTGCGGCCGTGCCTTCTTTACTCCAGCATTTCCATCCACACGTACACGTACAACCTGTCCGCCCCAACAAATAAACCCCGTCACATCTTCTTTCTATTGACCGGTATTGGGCGATCTCCAAGAAGGAAACGTTTGAGGCATGAACTGACCGATGCATCGTTCCAGTGCCGTGTTGCCATTTGCCATCTCCGCCTGAGCTTTTTGTTAGTCACACACAACCGAGAGGCCCCACGATGGAAATAAATCAGAAAACCGCAGGAAAACAGCCATCCATCGGGTCACCGGTCGTCCCCCGTGATCCAATCCCATGCTGCCTGACCTTGTGTTTCCCGGTTCTGCCGAGTAAGAATACGAAACTTGCAGTCCGTTTTGGGCCTGCTCCGTAATCTCCTGTACTGATATGCGTGCCCTACCTGATGTTTGGCCGTGTCGAGTTAATTGCATTGAGCCTGTCCGTTTCTGTGCCCATCATATCATCCATTCTTAAGGCACTGCTACATTCATTCGTAAGCAAGTGGTGGTCCCGCTGCATCCGAGTCACGAAGAAATCCAGGACATCCATCCCAGCCAGACCTTGCTGCTTGCCTTAGGCCGATCAAATTACATGACATAACCTGCACTTATACACTTCCGTGACCCGGCCTTCCCTTGTTTGGATTTCCTTCTGACGATCGGGCAATGCTGAATGTAAAAACCTAGTTTTCTTCCTGCACCTCGTCTTTGTCTTTCTCAGTCCCTGGTAACATCGCATCACCCAGAGCCCAGCCATACCGCCCAATCTCTCTCTTGCACTTTGCCCTCTCCCCGCTTGCACACACCATCTCACCCTTCCCCCCTTCCACCTTCAGCATCCGGTAACATGGCCGCTGTCACATCTACGCGGCCAGAGCAGCTGCCTCCCCTGGATGCCGCCACCAGATCCAGCAGCGAGAGTCCCCGATCAAGTAACACCAGCAACGAGAAGATCAACGCCTTAGCACCTAACCTGGGCCGTGATGCGCCATCCAAGAAGTCGTCTTCTCCCGTAGATCGCTCTGCGTCGACAAAAAGATGGAAGACGTTCCGCGCTTCGTTCAAACACCTCTGGAACTTGACACCCAAGGAAGTCGAAGACTTCATGGACTCTTATGTTATTTATAACCTAGACTGGGAAAATGAGAAGGAAATGATCGATGCGTTGGGCCCAGATTATCAACAACGCGTAGGCTCCTGTCTCAAGTCCTACTATGGTATCATGAATCATCTGTGAGTCCCCTCTTTCTCGGCACCTTTTGCCGCCGGCGTACTACGTTGGGGGTGCATGGTCCCCGTATACACATATGCGAAAGCAGAGATACTGATAAAGCTGCAGCTGCGCTCTCGGCGATGTGGAAAAAATGTACATCCCGCCGCAAATGGACAAACAAGCATCCGTCTTGGACAACCAGCTACTGTTTGAGGAAACCATTGCCAGAGACCTGGGTCTGAAAGCAGGCGATCGCGTCTTGGATCTGGGATGTGGCCGTGGCCGTGTTGCCGCACATATGGCCAAGTACTCGGGCGCGCAGGTTACAGGGTTAAACATTGACCCCAACCAAATCGCGCAAGCCATCAGCTTCAACAAGGAGATCGGACTGAGTAACGAATTCGTGGAACATGACCTGAACGACCTGCCTCTGCCCTTTGCCGACGCATCGTTTGATGCATTCTACGAGATCCAGGCCCTGAGTTTGTGCAAAGACCCGCGCGCGCTCTTCCAGGAAATCTTCCGAATACTGAAGCCAGGCGCCAAATTCATCCTCTGTGACTGGGTGAGCTTGCCGGCGTATGATCCCAAGAACGCCGAGCATGCCGAGCTCATGCGCCGGGTCAAGCCGTTGATTGGCGCTGTCGGGACCCCAACCCCTAGCAGCTTCGAGGCAGCCCTACGAAGTTCCGGGTTTAGCGTATCGCGCTCCGACAATCCCAGCATTGACGACCTTCAAGCTCCACTGATCGACAAAGTGGATATCTACTTCAGGGCCATGCGGCAAGCCATCCTCGCCGGCGTCAAGCTCCACCTGGTGCCGTACCACTTCAAGACGCTTATCAACCGGCTCTGTCTGGACGGCCAAGCCTTTGTGAAGATGGACAACATGCGCTTATCGACGACGACGTATCGCGTTGTGGCGGAAAAGCCCTAGAGTCAGCGAGCACATTCCATGCTCACTCACATTGAGCATTTCCGGAACACCAATTCCTGAGCTTGTGGTCTTGGTTTAATTTTAATGCGCAGAGGAAGACTCATATCGAATAGCATCTTCCCCTTTCTTTCTTCCTTCCTTCGAATCATACAGTAGCTCGGCGTCTGGATCAATTTTTCTTTTCGATATTCACTGCCAGATGCGTCTGTCGCGCTTTTGGCGATGCCTGCATCTTGGCAAATGCCAATGACTTTACCAGCTAGGCTCTTACCAAAGCTCACCAGCTCATGCCATTTGATTCGCATCATGAAAACGACCAATTTTCACTCTGGCTAGGAAGGGTTGAGAATGTACCACGCCTTTAGGGGTTTCTCAGGGATGACTCCATGTATGTGCAGCCATCTTCCATATTGTTTGGAATAGGCCTCCGTAGGTAGTTAAGAAATCCAACTCTCAATCCTGTACATTAGCCTCCAGATCAGCTTTGTCTTGTACGGTCAATGCTAATCCATCGGCCAAACTGCCGTTTGCATTTGGCGCCTTTGTTAGTTACCTCCACAATGAAACAGGGCAGTTCCCGCCGGTCCAAACAATGCAAGTTTCGCTCGTTAGTTATACGGCACGGAAGATGAGGCAGTTTTGTCATTGACGTCGAAGTTGCTAGATGATATAGTGAGGCATGATGAGCCTACTGCTGCTTGGCCGAGCGCACAAATGGTTTCGGATCGTCTTTCCCAAGTGAACGCAGCAGATGGGTGGCCCGCGAGTTACAATCATCAGATGGAGGGCGATCAGAAGGAAAGAGCTGAACACCGGACGACTATAGGCACCTTTCCCGAAGGAGAGAGCCTCCCGACCTTCACATACACAACATTGAGTGCTTCAGATAGCGAGTCTCAGGGGAGTCGGGATCCATATTTGAATGGGCACGAAGAAGGCAACGGCATTCCGTGCTACCCGATCTTTGGTAAGTGACTTTCGGGTCTGGTGTCTTCAGGGTGTCTCTAATTACTGAAACTGAATAGGCGACATTCACCCGGACTCTTCAGCCACAGAAAACACCAACCCCCACGCGAAGGCCCTCGATATCCAGGCGCGGGCCCAAGACTATCCACGGTGCGTCTGGAGCCGGCGGGATGCGTTGCAGCGAGCCACTGCTGCGTGGCTCCATGACTCGAACCAGCGCCGCGTCTTTGAGCCGGAACACGCGCCGTGCGTCGTGTGCCACGCCAGCCCGTCGGATCTCGTCGCCACAGTGCTGGAGCCGGACCTCGGCTTCAGTAGCAGCCTGACCCTGCAGTACAACGATCTCGAGAACTACGCCTGGTCCTTTGGCCACAAGTACGTCGTCCGTGAGCGGCAGGACTGGACGCTCCACCCGGCGCGGCTGCCGGCCGAGGTCGAGGCCGCCCGGTTGCTGCGGCGTAGGCCCGAGACCGCTGGAATGGCGCCTGTGCCGGTGCCCGAGGTCGTGGCGGCGTGGAAGGAGGGCCAGGTCGCCATCACCATCACGGAGCGGGCCCGCGGCAGAACGCTGGCCGAGGTGTGGGATGGGCTCGGGATGGAGGAACGGGAGAGTTACGCGCGGCAGGTCGGTGGGTACGTCGCGCGGTGGCGAGCGATTCGGTCGCCCAGTATGCAGGGAGTCGACGGGGGGACCATCATCAAGTGCGACCACCTCCCGGGAGGCGGGGAGGATGGCCGCCGACCCATGAGGTTCGACACCGCCGAGCAGTACAAGGAGAGGCTGCGGGAGGAGCTGGGGGCGATCGAGGTAGACGACGCGAGACAGCAAATCGACGAGGCCCTCAAACACCTGCCAGACCCGGAACCATTCACTCTGACGCACGGGTACCTGGACTTGGACCACGTTTTCGTCGACGCGGGGCGCGTGACGGCTATCGTGGGCTGGAGCCGGGCTGCGTATTTGCCCGTCTGGGCCGAGTATCTCGGTCTCTGCACCGGCTACGACGGGCGGCATCGGGAGTGGAAGGAGCTCGTACTGAGGAATGTGCCTGAGTGCTACTACGGTAGGGCTCCGGTGGAACTCCTAAAGGGCTACCGGTATCTGCGGAATCAAAATCGGAAGGCGCAGTCGCTTGGGAAAGAAGATGCCGCAACTAGCCGGTGTGTAGGCAGATGCGATTCGTGTGACGAAGAAAGAGAGATGGTCCGGGCCGGGGAAGGGGGCAATAGAAGGGGATCCTCGGCCCGTCGGGCGAGACGGCTCGAAGAGGAGCGGCAGACGGCTCTTGAAAAGGGGGCGGCGGACTTCCAACGTACCAAGAAGAAGACCTGGGCGCAAAAGAAGGAGGCAGCACAGCCTGCGGACATGGCGAAAGGGGATGATGGTGATGAACTAGTCGAAGCGCAGAAGGGGCTAGAGGCCACCGAGGAGCTGTCGTCTTCCATGTTCTTTCTCAATTTGGAACAGGAGCGGGCCCGAGCCCAAGCTACGAAAGCGGCTCTGCAGAGACCCTTGGGCCTGCGTCCTAGCGGCGGCGGAGATGGAGGAGGCAGTCACAGGCGCACCGTCTCTGCATTTCCAACCTTTACGATTAATCGAAATCGCAGTCCTTTCAGGTACAAACCCCAGGACAAGAATGAGAAAGCGAGACGCCCCAGTGAGCTGGAGTCTCCGCGTGTCGCAAAACTGGTAGATGAACTAGGCTTCGAATAGGAGGTTCTGTAGAATAAGAGGAGAAGCCCTTCAATGGTGTTTGTGCAAAGCGGCGAGACACGTATCAACGCTGTATGCATTTCGTCGTCTGTTTTGCAAAGAAACACACCAGGAACGGAGGGTGTATAGTAACATTGAGACTTGTATGAAGGCCCAAGTTTAACTGTATAAGTCTATAGAACGAGCAGAACGCAACTCTACACCACAAGCTATTATAGGGGCCTCACTACCAACCCATTAGAGAGAAGTGCAACGCCCATAACACCGGCGACTGACCTCCCAGTTCCACTTCACATCCTTCCACAAGCAAATCCCCCCTTTACGAGAGGTCAGTAATGGAGAAGTCCGCTTCGCCATTGTACGCTTGCGAGGTCCCGTCGGCGGACTCGGTGACGGGGAACACGCTCGCCTGCCACTCCCTGAATCCCGCGACCCGCTGGCCGGTCTGGGCGTCGACCCGGTACGTCACGACCAGCAGGTAGGGCCCGCTGGTGCCCGGCCGCGAGGGCTCGTGCCGGAACTGCCACTGGAAGGCCGCGTCGTCGCAGGCCCGCCAGGAGACGTCGGGCAGCAGGCCACCCTCGGCGGCGGGGCCGTTGAACGCGCACTTGGTGGTGGCGCCACCTTTGAAAACGCTGACGGTGAAGCTAACTCTGCCGTTGTATGGATAATTAGTCGAAGTCTCTACACATATGCCGTAATTCTTCACCCAAGAGTGCATAAGAGGGGGCTGAAAGGCCTTACTGTGCGTCTGGCTTCGTGGGCTGGGTGGATGCAGCGAATCCGGCAATGTTGATCTCGGATGGTACGTTGGCACGGGCGTGCGGTGCGGCGGAGGTGAGGGAGATGCTGCTGCTGAGAACAGCTGCTATGGCTGCGAGGACCTTCATATTGTAGTTGTCGGATGATGGTAGTCTTTAGATGTATGGTTCAAAACCCCAGTGTGAGAGTGATGGAGATGCAGGTTGAGTGTGCTATGCCAATAAGGTTTTCGTTGGAGAGAGACTTGAGGACAATGAATCGCAGTGACGGAAGACCTGTCAATAGAGTTGGATTGGAGCAGACTCGATGCCCTTTTATACCCGGCTTTCTTGGTGATTCGTCTTGGCAGAGAAGCATCGTATAGCAAGCACAAGCCCATGCCCATTCATTTCGCTTTGGGCCCTGTCAGCCTGCGGTGGTGGCGCGGCTTCCATGTAAGGAGCGAAGTCGGGAAGACTCGACACGGGCCTCGACTGCCGTCGCTGATGTCCATATCAAGTGAGAGTGCGAAAGGCGGTGGCTGCTGACTTGGCGCATGCCAGTATGCCAGCAGGGACTTCGTGTTGGCAGGGACGACCACGGCATGGCTTTTCTAGCCCCGAAGGCCGGGGGCCAATCGGGACAGGCCCCTTTGGTTTTCGCGGCAGCCGGCAGCCCAGCTGACTTTCAGCTCCGCCTTATCCGTCAGGCTCGGCCGTCTCGCTGACGATGGTCAGAAATCATGAGATGTCACCTCATTGGAGACCGAGAAGCCGCACGTACTGGAAATCTCGGGATTGTCGTGTCATCTTGCTGTTTGCTCTCTAAGGGGGTGGGCTTTTATATCGTCAGGGGGTAACGTAACATTGCCCAAGTCTAACGTCCTCCCCTTGTAGGAGCCCAAGCGTTCATTGAACCTGCGGCTGCGGCGCCAAATTTATTTAATGCTGGATGCAAATATGAACGTGGCCACGCCGGGAATTGAAAAGGGGACAGAGGTTGAACGCAATTGCCATCATCTGTCTGTATTGACATGGGGCAGAGAGGAATTGATTCGACATGCAACCCCCCCAAACACAAAAATTCGACGTCATGGAATGACCAACCCAAAGTCTAAATACTGCCAGTAGCCACGATATTGTTTGTTTTTGATTGACTAGAAACGCTTTACCTAGTTCCTGCAGATCAGCAACCAAGTGGGCTTTTCTGGCTGCAGGGTCAAACGTTAGCCATCTGCAGGCAGCCGTTGTTGATGTGGTAGTAGGAAAGAAGATGCAGCAATCCTTGGCTCGTAAGATGCGCCCAGGACGGTATCAAGCCACCGGGGGGCTGAGCTATGTTTCGACGTCTTTTTTCTTCTTCCTTTTTCTTCACTGCTCTTCCACAAACAAATTGAAGAAGTCGTCTGACCCAGCTTACACAGGCGACGCCCGTTTCCTAGCCAGAAAAACAACTACCGACATAAATCCTTTGATTAACCGACATACACCGCAGCCTCCCGAGGTAAGCAGCCTTCACCCTTGCATTGGCTAGGGATGGTTTATCATTAACAGCCCGTTTCCTAGGACCAGACTGATGCTACTTCCCCGCAGTTCGTGCAGTAGGCTGTCAGCTCCGGGATGCTTTGTTGTTGTTGATTGGGCAATCCAGCCATCTCAGGGGGGGTCTTGATTTGACAGCTGCACGCCGCGTCCACAGCTTACCTTACATGTCGCTATCCATAACGTTTCGGTCGGGAAGGTGACACCACGGGACCAGATGCAACTCTTACCGGATTGGCGGTCAATCTGCCATGCCTCCCCCAGATTTTGACTAGGGCCATC
Organism: Arthrinium phaeospermum; assembly: GCA_006503535.1. NCBI lineage: Eukaryota > Fungi > Ascomycota > Sordariomycetes > Amphisphaeriales > Apiosporaceae > Arthrinium > Arthrinium phaeospermum. The sequence continues at coordinate 1,546,204 of QYRS01000013.1, forward strand.
CCCGCGCCCTCGCAAACTGGAGTATGTATCTGGGAGACCAAGGGCATGTTTTGATAAGGCATGTATCTTGTAATGTGTAGCGACTGAAAGCTTACATCGACATCGCGAAGACTATTTGAAGGCTGCAACATCTCGTCCTTCTGCTCCTCCATTCCCTGGGCTCCTGGCTTTCTGTCTCCTCGGCAGACCGATCCTCTCATTCTACCTGGCACACAGAAACCCGGCAAAAGAAGGCATCATGTCAGACAGTGGAGAGAAAGGCGAGGCTACTCCGCATCATGTCGAAGGGGGTCATATTAAACATGTAAGTAAGGATCATGGACGAGGAAGCTCGAGCTTTAGACTAAGTCGCAGCCCAGGCCGCCGTCAGCACTATCCTGACCTCCAACGCTGCCGAGCGCAAACTGCTCTGGAGGCAGGACAAGCGCATCATCCCGCTCTCGGCCGGCATCTACTTCCTCTGCTACCTCGACAGGTCCAACATCGGCAACGCCAAGATTCTGAACAACGCCAGCCAAGATGATATGCAGACCGAGAACCACATGTCAAACTACCAGTTCAACGTGGCGCTGATGATATTCCTGATCGGATACTTCGTAAGTTGTTACTGAAGCCGATGACAGAGAATAGGGATGACGGCACAAAACTCTAGCTCTGAAAAGAACCAGCGGCCCCTTTCTAACATCATTTTCCCACGTCAGCTTTTCGAGGTGCCCTCCAACATCATGCTCAAGAAGCTCCGCCCATCGCGCTGGTTGGCCATCATCATGTTCTTGTGGGGCGCCATCACCATCGGCCTGGGCGGCACCAAGACGTACGCCGAGGTGACCGTGGTGCGGTTCCTGCTGGGCGCCGCCGAGGCTGGGTTGTTCCCGGGCCTGGTCTACTATCTGACCTTCTGGTACAAGAGCGACGAGCGCAGCGTGCGCGTGGCCTTCATCCTGGCCAGCGCGACGTTGGCCGGGGCCTTCGGAGGCGCCATCGCCTACGGCATCGGCCACATGAACGGCACCGCCGGGCACGCTGCCTGGCGGTGGCTCTTCTGGCTCGAGGGAATCCCCTCGTGCCTCTCCGCCGTCGCCGTCTTCTTTTTCCTGCCTGACTTTCCGGAGCGCGCGAGCTGGCTCTCCGAGGCCGAGAAGGACCTGGCCATCCAGCGCCTGCACCTCGAAGGCAGCAAGGGCGAGGGCAAGGGCGTCACCTGGGCCGACGCCAAGGCGACAATCATGGATTGGCGGCTGTACGGGCACTACGCCATCTACTTTGCTGTCTCCCTGCCTTTCAGCTCCCTGTCGCTCTTTGTGCCGTCGATCACACAGGGATTAGGGTATAAGGATCTGGAGGCCCAACTCATGTCTGTGCCGCCTTATGCAGTACGTATCGAGCCGTAGTCTAGCCAGAAAGTGATAAGGTCCACAGCTAACCACCGTTTCTTCTACAGGCAGCTTATGGTAAGCGCATTCCACTGACGATACTTTTCTGATGCGAGACTAATCGGACGAGGAACAGTCTCCCAGATCTTAGTTTCCTGGTCCGCCGACCACTTCAATAGCCGTGGTTACCATTGCGCAGGTGCTGCTTTTGTTGGCGCCATTGCGTTCCTTGTATCTGCCGTGCTACCTCCTGACAACTACGGCGGTCGGTATGCCACTCTTATCATCGGCTCTGCCGGGGCCTTTGCGTGCGTGCCGCCGATGCTGGGGTGGCTCTCATCGAATATTTGGACGACGGCCTCGACGGGACTTGCCATTGCTATCAATGTGAGTATCGGCGCAGGACTGGGTCAGATACCCGGAGTTTGGATCTACAAGGCGGAAGAAGCCACGGAGGGCTATCCCACTGGGCACGGCGTGAACTGTGCTATGCTCTTTGTGGTGACTATCGGGGCTATCGGGCTGGTCATCTTCTACCAGCGTAAGAACAAGAGTATTCAGAGCTTGGCTATTGAAGGGGACGAGGTCAGACTGTACAAGCTCTAGATTTCCCCATGACGGTAAAGTGCCTCCCCGGCAAATGGTAGTGCCCGCAAACATAGATAGACACCAATCTAGTTGTCTGAGGCTAGCCCTACCGAAGCCAATTTCCCATCGAGATGGCATTGAACCCTGGGCTTCTAGAACCAATAAGTTCTAACCACGATAACGCATTTAGATAGCTATGTTTGGGATACCCCTCAAACATCCTAAGACCAGCGTATAACGGCTCATGTGACAACCGCCTATGCGAAGACCAAGACTGGATTCAAGACCCTGCATTCTGGTCACCATCTCTGGGTCTTCTGCGGGGGAAGCAAGGGGTGTCGGTCGGCATGCCGCGAGCCTTGGGCTCCAACAGAGATAGGACCCCCGGTTTGCTGACACTCCTAGTTGATTTACCCGCGGCAGATGCAGCCCGCCTGCCCGTGCACGGCAAAAGTAACGGTAAGTCTGCCAAAATCTGACCACTGGTGGTGTTGTGGGTTCAGTGTAACCCTCGTGTTCGTCTCGGCTAGCTCCTAACCTAGGCCGATGATGCATCAACCCCACGATGCACCACTCCCACTATAAAGACTTGGGAGATTGTGTGCCGCGAGTCAACCAGGTGTGGCCTTGTTCCGTCACCGAAGGCCTGGGAAGCGACCCACCTCCTTTATTTTTGGAGCGCTCATTTGTACGTGTTATAGTTGAAACATCTCGATATTGCCCTTACTGATCGTTTCATCTATCGTCGCTCGAGCGACATCATCATGATGGCGAGATCGGCGTGGCGGGCGAGGCCACTCGTCTGGGTGGCTCTCGTGCCGATCCTTGTGACGGCCCTAGGGCGCCGTGATGTCCCCGCGGCTTGCAACGACCACAGCTTCATGGATGTCCTCCCGCCCAACACCTCGATCGAAAAAGTGGATTTTGTCGAGAGCGGTGATACCTATGGTGAAGGATTGCGCAATCTCAACTACCCGATTCAGCCTACCAACCTGCCGGATCTGTGTGCCGTAACCATATTTGTCAAGTCCTCGCCCTCTTCTGCCTATCGCTTCGGTCTGTTCTTGCCAGTAGACTGGAACAATAGAATTCTCACTTATGGTAATGGAGGCTTTGGTGGAGGCATCAATTGGCTGGATATGGGCGTCGGCGTCAAGTACGGCTTTGCCACCATCTCGACGGACACGGGCCATAACTCGACCACGGGCGACATATCGTGGGCGCTGAACAACCCCGAGACCAAGACGGACTGGGGCTGGCGTTCCATCCACGGGTCCGTCCAGACTGGGAAGAAAGTCGTCGAGGCGTACTACGAAAAGAAGATCGACTACTCCTACTACAGCGGGTGCTCCACGGGCGGACGCCAGGGTCTGAAGGAGGTCCAGATTTCGCCGGACAGCTTCGACGGCGTGCTCGTCGGGTCGGCGGCGTGGTATACAAGTCACCTCAACACATGGGTCTCGAAAGTGGGCACGTACAACCTGCCCCTTGACGGGCCCAACCACATCAACACGAGCCTGTTCCCCGTCATGGGCAAGGAGGTGGTCCGGCAGTGCGACCGGCTCGACGGCGTCGAGGACGGCATCATCAGCGCTCCCGACGCCTGTACGCCCGACTACACCGTCATGGCCTGCAACCGCCCGGGCGTGAACCAGTCGGCGTGCCTGACGGCGGCGCAGATTGAGACGACCAAGAAGGCGTACGGCGACTACCGCGCCGACGACGGCGCGCTGCTCTATCCGGGCCTGTCCCCCGGGTGCGAGAATCAGTGGTCCCTGGTGCTGGGCCAGAACATGACGAGCCTGTACGGGCTCAACTACGCGCGCTACTTCCTGTACGACGACCCGCACTGGCGGTGGCAGGACTACAACGACAGCGTGCCCGCGTACGCCGCGCGGGCGGACCCGGGCAACGCCACGGCCGACGACTACGACCTCAAGTCGTTCCGCGACCGCGGCGGCAAGATGATCATGTACCACGGCCTCGCGGACGGGCTGGTGCCGGCCCGGGGTTCGGACCTGTACTGGGACCGGGTTGTGGCGGCGACGGGCGGGGGCGACGCCGGGGCGGTGCGAGAGTTCTTCCGGTACTTCACGGTACCCGGGATGGGCCACTGCGGGGGCACGGCGGTGGACGCGCCGTGGAACTTCGCGGCGCCGTTCCAGGCCGGCACCCTCGGCAACGACACCTGGTCGGTGCCGGGCTACCGCGACGCGCGACACGACGTGCTGCTCGCGCTCATGGGCTGGGTCGAGAACGGCACCGCCGTCGAGTCCGTCGTGGCGACGACGTGGGAAGAGCCCTCGGACGCGGCGACGCCCGTGCGGCGGCAGCGGCCGCTGTGCCCATACCCGGCCACGGCGCGGTGGGACGGCAGGGGCGAGGTCGATGCCGCGGGGAGCTGGAGCTGCGGGTAAGTTGGGTCTTTATTTGTCTTGCATGATCTTGATCCTGGGACTGATGGTCATTATAGGGGTCCTGCCTCCACCACGCCTGAGGTCCCCGAAAGTAGTGCTGCCAAGTCTTCCGGGTACACCGGGGCTATTGCAGGGGCGGTTGGGTCCATGGTGGTGCTTTTGGCCGCTCTCTGAAGTGAATACCTCATGTGGCTTGCGAACTTGAGGTACAAGCGGGCTCGACGTCCCACTGGAAGAAGTTCGGTAATATGCTACATATAGTAGATCCAGCGTCTCGCAAAGCCCTCCTTTAAGGAGCTCGGCGCAGTGGTTGACCAAGCCCGCACAACCTTGTCCGGTTTCCTTGGTGCCCTGAAGGGAAGCAAGCGCGTTCATGTCTCCATCTCCACAGCAAGAAGGATAGGGTATTGCTTACTAACTTTATTTTACTACAACTAAACAACCCCCCGTCAATACGTACCTAGGGTCTAGAATAGCGATATATACATGTACCTACATGTAGGCACACCTTCCTATGCGATAGCCAGGAGACAGCGCCTTTGTTTGTAGCAGCGGGGTCAGGCAACAACAGACTGCCGAAGACCTCGAGCACATGCAGGGGGGGCTCACGCTAAAAAGCCACTGGAGGTTGAGAGAGCCTACAAGCAGGTAGCGCTGTCGACCAGCAACGATCGGGAAAGCTTCGGGCACCATAGCAGTTCAATAGTCGGCGACATTGTGTCGATCCGAGGCGGGCGCCTGTGCCTGTCTATGACTGTGGAGAGCGATTCCTTCCCAAAGAAGTTGATGCTAGCCAATCCCGGTCAGGGCTGACATCGTGGCATTTCGTAGAGCTAGTGCTGGCGTATGAAGTAGGCAATACATTAGGTACCTACTTAGGCAGGACCTGGGCTAAGCATCGGGGGAACTACCCACTACCGACGAAACGCCCTAACCCAGGCCACTGCTTAACATTTCGGGCCTTTCGCCGCCCAGGAAGATAAGCAGTGGCAAGATTCACAGTTGTGGAAATGTGGTGTCGCTTCTGTAGAGGAGGAGAGGAAGATTGACCAGATTGGAGATTCATTCAGGACGTATGCTAATAGGCAAGTAGGTACCTAGTAGCAAGCAGTGCAACTCGACGATTGGGCGGGCCTGTTCATGAATGAGATGGTTGCGATATAAATAGTCGCTGCGCCTACCCGGCGTGACATCCACTTGGACTGGAACTGGAATTGCTGTGCCATTCGCACGGGCTGCGTGGTGCCGATCGATCTCTTTGCTGGGACCCTGAACCAGAAAACCTACCTCACACGTACCATTTCCCTTTTCTATAGGAAACATGACGGATAGGCTCGCTTACTGTGTGAATTCTGGTCCTCTCTTGCGCTGCCAAGAACTGGAAATAGCCTGGCAAACCGTTATGGTGTCTTCTTGTGTGCGTCTGCAGGCTGCAGCTGGTCCCAAAAGACCCCTGGCGCTGCAGATCTCGTATAATTGGAATCCAGACGGGCCCGGAGCGTCGTGCATACAATCCTTGCCTCGACTGCAATTGTTCAGGTAGTAAGATTAGGTAGGTAGATGAAGGACCCCAATAAGTAGATACTGCACATTCTGTAAGCCAGACATACCTCTCAAGTAGGTAGATGAAGGAGGTGCAAATGCATTGAGGGAAACGATGAAAGAAGATGCGCCGTGATGACAGACTTAATCTACTGAGTCTCAGCAGTATTTGATCAACGGTAAGCACTTGCAGGGGTCCGGTGCTTATTGGGGCCATCTGTGGCAGAGGAGCCGAATCAGCGCTCGACGGGCCCCCCACGGCCCCATAACGAGCTGAGCTGGAGAGATGCTTTTTTGTCTGTACTTGTAAATGAGATGGCACCGACAGGGCTGCGGCCGGACTAGTAAGAGTAGCAGAGCAGACGGGCATGGAGAAAAACGAACGAGCGGCCCTGCTAAGCCTTTTGGCGTCTTCCCACTCTCTCGTTCTCCTTCATACATACGCCCACTGACACTCCTTCGCCCTCTTTCCTTCGCTTGGCAAGTTGCCTTACTTACACACGAAGCCCACCTCCCAACGACTCACTCGCTGCTTGGAGATCGTCGCCATCTCTGAGAGAGCGCGCCCCGACAAAAGGAAAAGGTGCCATGGCCTTTATTCACGATACGCAACCTGGCTTGGAGGTGAAGCCGGAGGGCCAGCCGGGGCTCGAAGTGGTACCAGAACCCGAGGCGCCCCAGGTAGTGTCAGGGCCGACATCACAGAAGCCATGGGATCAGGCATCGCCAAACTCGCCGCAGTATCAGCAGCAGCAGCAGCAGCAGCAATATCACCAGCAATACCAAGCCACTTCGCCAGTCCACGATGCCTACCATGACCACCCGTCTCCATACTCGCCATACCAACAGCCACCGTCTAGCCACCTCGGGGGCATGTCGGACTGGAACGGGACCGTTGGCCCATCGCCATCAGAAAGAGCCGCACGCGAACCGACGATAATGGGTTTGCGCAGGAAAAAGTTTTGGCTCATCGTCGGGCCCCTTATCGCTATTTTTGTCATCGGAGTGGCCGTCGGCTTGGGCGTTGGCTTAGGAGCACGTAGCAGCAGCAATGACGACTCTTCAAGGTTCGTGAGATACTCAGGAGAGCTTTACTTACTCGCCCCCCTCATATACCGATCAGAATGCTAACGCGGGCGTGTCCTGAACAGCGCTACACCGTCGCCGACGGTCGTCACGTCGGTAGTGTGTCCGGCGAACAATGGATCGCTCTACGATTCCAAGGACAAAAACAAGCTTTTCCGGGTCAATTGCAATCTCGACTACAACAGCGGCGGCGGGACCCAGGATATGGGCTCCTTCCAAACGGCCACCTTCGAGGACTGCCTGAACGGATGCGCGGCAAACGACGCCTGCGTGGGTGCCGGATGGGGAAATTATCAGGGGAATACAGTATGCTGGCTCAAGTCGCATCTGGGATCGAGCCAGACTGCCCCCAATTGGTTTTTCGGTGTGCGGGAATTAAAATGAGACCTTTGGTCCTTTAAAGGGCTTTGGAGATGGAAGGCATTCATATATCATAATGGTCGATATATCTGATCTGATACCCAACTTTCATGTACATACTCGAAATACTTTAGCGAAGATTCAACGTACAAATATCAAACAACTGATAAACTTGCCGTTGAACCAAGCTTGCCGAATGTGATGATGCAATTATCAGCTAACCGGCCTACATAAACCGAAACGTCTCATGCTTTGCTTTGCATCGTCCTGTTTTCTTCGGTACTTAGTTTTTTGTTATGTCTTATCTCAAAACGTTGCCCCTCGAGCTGAGCTTCAATAACAATGATCGAGTCTGGGCGGCTAACGGGCCTGCAGCACGTAGTCAGGTCAGCCAAGGGCCCAGAACAAGAGAGGCCGAGGGATCGCCCACGCCATCCATCCATCAGCTTGGCCACACCCGCCCCCAAGATTCTGGCTGCGCTGGCGCAGCTCAGTAGCCATCAACCATGCAAGCTTATGGCGATACGACTGGGCGCTTGCTCGCAGGATTCACTGTTGTCAGATCCTATACCAAGCATGAGATCATACCAACCCTTTAAGAGACCATGCTAAACGTGTACTGCCAGAAACATTGCCACTATGCTCACCCAATTACATGCAACGCCCTGACCTCGACAGATTACGTACCGACCTCTCATGGCCTCTGGCGATGATGGGTAATATGATAAAGGATCCTATTCCTCGACAATGTATTGTCTACTTAGGCAGCGGTACTGTGAAGGGCGCGATGTCCAAACAATCCTCTTAATATAATCGAAAGGCATCTTAATATCCATTACATTCAAAAATGTTTAACACCTTTGAAAACGTGGGAGACAAGGGTATTACCAGTAGACGTAAAATACATACTTTGCCTAACTTGCAGTGGCAGATGTCATTGCCTTCATACCTTGGAGTGACATTTCTGGCGATCTTGGCAGGCCAGCAGGTAGCATCGGGCGGTTCATAAATTAGGAATTGCCGGGCAATCAATTGTTCAGGTTCCTGTAGGTGACGTTGATGCCGGTTTGTATCAAAGGGTTCTTCCTCGAACGGGCGTCCAAGTCCACTAAATGAGCCTCGGTCGGCACATTAATGTTGCGACCAGCCGATGATACCTACCTGTACCTGATAGCAGGGATTAAGCGCGAACCGCCTAGAGCTTCCTCCGATTTGTAACCACTCCCCATCAAGCTCGCCAGCACGTCCATAATCTTGTCGCGCGCAATCGCAAACGTCAAGATGTCCACTCCAGACGAACCAGCGAAGGATACCAAGGTCGGCCAGGAAGGCCCGGAAGGCCCGAAAGGCAAGGACGGCAAGGACCCTTGGAGCAAGGAGAACAAAAACAAATTCCAGAAGTGAGCTCCCCAATTGTGCATTACTGTTCCACCCTCGGTCGCCTCTCTAATAATCCTCTGCTCCCGCCACAGCAAGTCCAGAAGCGAATACTTCGATCCCTGCCAAGAAGCCGCCGAACGCAGTATACGATGCCTTAATCGAAACGGAGGCGACCGGAAGATGTGTTCGGACTATTTCGAGTGAGTTTCGGGTGCTATGGGCTGAGGCGCAAAGCAGCATTCTGTCTAGGCACCAGCTGCGGCATACAAATCCAGGACTGACAGTGGGACAGGGCATACCGAAACTGCAAGAAGGAATGGGTGAGTACGAGATCATGATAAATGACACATCCCTCCTTTGGGAGATCGCTATGCTGACAGATTTCTCCAAGACCGAGAGGCGAAAGAAAGAAAAGACGGGTATTTTCTGGTAGCCAGCATGTCTGTAGGCGGGTTGGAAATGCTGCCATGACGAAAGCAACCAGGTGCCAGGAGCCACTGGAAGCCAGCCCTGGCTTTGGCCCCGGAGCCAATTGTAAAATATTGTACATGCAGGATCCACGAATCACGAGAGCGCAATGACAAATGCGACCATCATATAATACTACATGAGTTTTAGTTTAAATAATCCAAGAACAGATATTCAGACGTAATCTACATGAGAAACTCCATGAACAGGCCTCAAGCTGTATCTAGACTGTACTTACCGAGAGTGTGGAAACCGTCACCGCCTACCAAGTGTGGCTGGCTTAGAAGTGCACAATATATGGGGTCCTTGACGCTTTATACTTCATCACCCTATGTACCAGACGTCCGTCCACCTTGCAGGGGGTCTAGCAAACGGTGGCAGAAAGAAACAACCCCACCAAATGGTCGAGGGGCACGACCAAGGCCACACAGCTGTAAAGTAAACACGCGATAGCTAGCAAAGGCTCTAGAATAATGAAACACTGTTAAGACTCGAGATGCGCCGATGAGGAGCATCGCCGAAATTGTCAAGCTTCGGCCACGTCGTGAACTGCTTTATCTAATCTGCGTGTGACTCGACCTGGTTTGAATTTTCCTTCCACACCTGCCATGATCCCCCACCGAGATTCTTCTCGAACCCCATCTCACCCAACAACACCATCACAACACCCGGCGGCCTCTACCATTCCGTAACGCCAACACCGCCGCCATGAACGGCTACCGGGCCCACCGGCCATCGCTCCGGAATGACTGCGGCATGCAGATCCAACGTGCTTGGCAAGATGGGGCGTGGGCTAATGTCATCAACATGGCTAAATCAAAAGCAAAGCTCAGCAAAGATCCCTACTTCGAGGTAAGCTGCGTCTGTTCTTTTCTGCCTTATCTGCCAATGTCATTGGAGACACGCTGTGTAGCATCTGTGGTATGGTTCAGTCTGGTGAGATATGTGCGCAAGGCTCGGCGGCTATGCAGCGCTCAAGAAGACTTTGTATTAGTCGCCGAGTCTCTGCATAGACCGGGCCGCACAGCTCTGGCACACAACCAGATGATTTCACTCACCAGCAATGACTACACTTCACTTTTCTCTGGAACCCCTGAGTTGCTGCAGATCATACCCAGGATGCTATGATCTACTTGCTAGATGCTCTCCGTGAGGCGGTCATCCACCCAACAACTTACGTCGAGCGCCAGGATCTGCAGATCGACTGCTACAAAGAATACTGCCCCGATCCATTATCACTGTTTAGAACCGCCTTGAGCCCTTTATTCCTAGACTCGTTTCTTGACGGGCAAAGTCACCGGCATTGCTGACAATATACTAATTGGATATAGACCCTTGAACTTGCCGCTCGATCACAGCTTGAAACTCCTATTGACCGTCAAGCTGTCTGGCAGGCTGTTGACAAGATCCTCAATGACAAGACTGTGGTCAAGGACGCTGCAACCGCAGACCTGTATGAATGGGCGCTCGTCACTGCCGGAATGACCACTGAGCAGTATCCCAAGTACGTTGGTGCGATGCGCGTCAATGTGGTCAAGGCGAACATGAAACAAGAGGAGATCGCGAAGACGAGCTTCATATCATGTGTTGCTAACTCTGATTGGGAGCATGCTCAACAGGTACGGTTTCTGCCTGTCGCGCCCTTTTTGCCCCTTTCGACTGACTCCCTCGGCAGATTGCTGCAGTCATGGACAAGAGCTTCCCAAGCGAGCGAAGCTACCACTTCCGCAACATCATTACCACTTATATCTATGCGGTAAGAGACCGAGACACTCTAAGACCAGCTCACGTGATCTTCCTACTCACTCTGATTCTAGTCCTCGCTCGAAGACACTGATGTCAAGAAATCAATGTTCCGGACCTTGGCTCTGCGGCAGATCGAGAAAGCCAAATCATCCCGCCAGGACTCTGGCTCCGAGTCATTGCCACCTCGTGCTATTGCAACCCAAGATGACATGTTGCTCTGGCTCAACATGACCATCAAGGAGAGCGAGGGGCAGGACTTAGTCAAGTGCCTTACAGATCCCAAGTACAATGCTCTTCATTCTCTCAGGGATGGATTTGAGACCATCTGCTCTACCATGATGGATTACCTGATGGACCTGGGCGCCTGTGATGAGTTCTATACCATCTGCAAGGCCATCTTCGACAACGGTGTTGCATTCTGGCGTGTGGAAGAGCACGAGGCCAAGGAGAAGGCCAAATTGGAAGCCCAGCCTAAGCAAGAGAAGTCGCTCGAACAGATAGCAGCGGAGTTTACGGCGGCTATGGACCGCCTGAATATCACGACGCCTGAAGATCTTAAGAAGGCCAGACTGGCTGCTGAGTCTATTGCCACACGCACCGTTGTCAAGGACTCGAAAATGTGGGAGAACTTCATCATTGCCGCAGGCAAGCAACCAAACGCCAAAGAGTGAGTAAAACCATCGTTTCCAGTCCAAGAATGACGCTAACTTTATCGAAGGGCACTCAAGGAGGTAGAGGAGTACTTCACAACGATTATCAAGTTCGGTTCTCAGCATGCCATCTACCGTACGCAACTGGACAAGGCAAAGCTGACCATATTGTTCGAGACGCCCGTCGAGTCAGAGTCGGATGAGGCAAGTGCCTCTGAAGCCCGTATTAATGGCCTTGTGGCTTACTTTCGCTCCCATTATGGTGACATGAGCTGTTTTGATACACTCAGCCGCTTCTACGGTCTGCTTTCCATCAGCGAGGCCAAGGCTCTGCTTGAGCGTTTGGACACTAATGGCTCCCAAGTAAGTCTTCCGGCCACCTCGAAACGTGTATTCGGGGAACGACTCAAAGCTGACCAATACAGTCCGAGGAATCGCAGTTCCAAAAGATCATGTTGCTGACATTACGTCTTCGGCTGCGATATTACTTTACCACTGCCTCGAACTGCTACAGGCCGTCTTCCACCTACCGCGGAGCTAGCTGTGGGATCTGTGGCGCCGACTCTGTCCCTGAGAGATGCGAGAGCTGCTTGAAGGACATCGCGAAAGAGTGCGCTTGGACTTGGAAAGCCGGCCTCAAGCAAGCAGACCTCCAGGAGAAGCTGAAAAGCGAAGGTGCCAGCCCTTATACCGACTTGACTATCATTGGGTCAGTGTGCTTGTTGAAGCTCGCTGGAGTCGATGGTCTCTGGGGGCGCAATGACAACTCCCCCTTGGCGTGGGCCGACCGCAAGCGCGTAATGCAGGCGATCCTCTGGATGGATGCGCAGTACCATTCGCAGTCCACCAAGAGCCAGCACCTTTCTGTTTTACTGGTCAAGCTGTATATTCTTATTGGAGCGGTGTCGCATGCCAAGTCGATTTGGGACTCTCTTGAAGTCAAGAACGTAACGCTCAACAGTCTGGGGCCTCTTTTTGCGGACCGTCTTGGCACCATGGCTCCTGGGCTCTGGCAAGATGATGCCCGCGGCGATACACCAACCCCGGAATACTTGCAGTACTACAGAAGTGCCATTGACAAGAACATCCCCAATAACATACGTCTGTCCTTCGACCACGGCAATTATGCTAGTGTTTTGGGCCACCTTGTTACCAGGACCAAACACAAGCAGAGCTGCACCATGGTGATGGCCCTCGTCGATCATTTCAGAGGCATAAGATCGGTTAAAGGCGAAGTCAAGCATGAGACTTGGCAAGAGCGGCTTGTTCGTAAGTGTCCTCATTCCCTTCTTCTCCGAAATACTTATGCTGATGGTCATTTAGAGCACATAGAGCCGGGCATGCATCTGCATGACACTACGGACTATGGCCCCTTCCCTAACATTGAAGCGAACCCGGACCGTCCTATTCACGACTTCCTCAGCATCGGCCCTGGTCTATCGGTATGTTGCACGAGCCCGGCATCAACTTGGTTGTTTCTCGTAATTAACCCGATAAATAGGAGGAACGAGCACACTTGTCGCTTCTTTCGGAGCGTTTCCTAAGCCTCATAGCCTACAAGGAGCCGAAAGAGTACAAGCCTGTCAACGCCGCTTTGGCTAAGGAGCGTGACCGCAACGTCGTAACTACGGCTTGTCAGGACACGGCGGAGTGGATGAGCAGGCTCTTGAGCAGAGACGATATTCGGGACAAGCTGACTCTCCCAGAAGTCGAGTACTACAGCCTCGTCCAAGCATTGGCTTCCTACATCGGCCTCTCCTTGGAGGCTCCACAGGGTGATGGGCGCGACAACCTGGTCGAGCTCATCCGCTCGCAACTCGTCAACCAGGTATCGCGACTCATGGACCGGAGAAAGACCGTCTCCGAAGCAGATGCCACCAGAGCCGATGTGTTCTACGATATCTCTGCGTTGCACGCTAACGGTATGCTGCGCGAGTCTGCACTGGCGACCGTATACTTGATCCGCTATCTCGAACGTACACGTGGTTCGGATGCCAAGAGCCCGGTGCCGAAGTGGATGACCGAACACCTGAAGATACTGAGAACAGCGACCTCGACTGCCAACCGTCGCCTGAAGGAGTACATCGAGAGACTCATGACGATGGTCAACCCGGCTGGCTGGGCCGATCGGATCGCCGAGTGGGCCTTCGGTGACCTGGCCAATGGCACCCGCGCCGTGTCTGACGATGCGAACGAGACATTTGAGAACAGCGATACCGACATGCTGCTGTACAAGGCCATCGGCCCGAAGCGCGACTTCACGATGGCGATTGACCTGATTGTGGATTCGTGGGCGGACGCCGCCCGGGGCTGGAGCAAAGTCAAGATCATTGAATAAACTCCAACGCCCTGGCTGCCTCAGCTCTTGTTGCCAACCAGCTTTTGTAAACAGGAAGGTCTGCAGAGCATTCCAAGGGATTCGTGAGATTCGAAGCGTAAAGGTTCAGCGACCCGGCACGCTCGAAACCATGTTTACCTTGACTCATCGCCAAAGGGGGGAGCAGAAAAGCGACAAGTGCTTTTGCTCTCGACTCTGAGGAGATGTTTCTGGCTCATCTCGGTCTTTTGCGAGTTACTTGAGATGACAGCAGAGGGTGCATCTTTTGCATGGTTGGGGGAGAACGGATCTTGTCTCATCTCCAGAATGAGTTGCGTCGGCCCAGGCTGGATGCCAACGAGATACAGGTAGCAAAAGACAAAATCGCAGATAGTTCGCCCATGGCGAAGAAAGCACTGCAATTTGAGATGATTGATTGAACGTAAGACCAGTGCGCCGTGATCGTAGTAGGACCAAGCCCAAGATGTCACCACCTAACTCCGGTAGTAAGGGAAATTGCCCGTTTCCCACAGACTTCTCATCGGCCTCCAATCCATTCCACTGTCGTCCGGAGGTAGGTACTAGCCGCAAATGATGTCCAATTCTAGCTACAAATCTAGATCTTACTAAGCTCACATCTTGTCCTTTGTCACCCGCGACTTTCCATTTGTTTTTCGTTCCTCCATTGCTAGTGCATGTTCGCTTCTCCTCATTTTTCCTCTTCCTCCCCCGCTTCACATGTGACGGTCGCCCCCGGAGCTGTTGCGCCTGCGGTTCTTCTTGGTCTGGAGAGCCTGGGCCTCCTCGCGCAGGGTGACCCAGACCCAGAACCAGCTGAGCATCTCCATGAAGGCGAGGGTGAAGACGACGCGGTTGCGCAGGCCGTCCCAGCCGCCGCTGCTGCCCGTGCCGGCGAGGGGATGGGCCGCGTCATGATGCCGCCGGCGCCGGGGCGCCGGGGCGCCGTGGGCGTCGTGAACCACGTCACCGCCAGCACGCCGCCGAAGAAGATGAAGCGCAGGGGCGCCTGCGCGCCCCAGTGGTGCACCAGCCAGATCTCCTCGGGGAGCGACAGGGACAGGATGTCGGACAGGCCCACGAGGAGCAGGATCATGGCGAGCAGGGACGTCGTGGGCGTGGCGAGGTTGAATTTGGTGGTCCCGGGCTGTAGTCGCGAGAAAGGGTCTAGGTTAGCTTACATCGCCTGCTTGCAAAGAAGGGGAGGGGCGGGCTGGGCTAGAACTCGTTGGAGGAAGAGCGAGAGGAAGGCGACATATGAGAGAGTTGGGGAGGGGCGCGCATACCATGCCCATGGCTTCACCGAGCATGTAGACCAGCGCTTGGTCGGCGATGGTCTCTGGGTTGGTGAAGAAGAAGAAGGCCAGGGTGATGTGGAAGAGCGACAGCGAGGTCAGGATCGTCTTGGCAGATATGAGCGCCATGGTTGCGGTGCTCCGGTTGTTCTCGGGAGGCGCGGTCTACGGCAGGTGGTTATCGTCGTGACGGATCGCGGTGGTGCATCCGTCTGGGGGTGGAAATAGTTGATAGTGGAAGAGTTGTGGTTCCTCGATCAGCGCACGCTAGATTGGGTATATGATGGTCCGGAAGGGGATGTGTGAGTATACGTGGATGCCGTGTATGGCGTTGACAAGCATCGGTCGGGTGTCGCTTTCGGGCTGTGCTGGTGACCTTGTCTCAAAAATATTGATGGGTACGTATGCCCACCCATCGCGAACCCTTGCAGCTGGGCGCTGGCAGGCTGGCCTGGCGCTGTTCCAATTTTTAGGGGGCCATGCATTAGCAGAGGCTGCAGGTGCGCTATGATGCTGAATGTCTCGCTTCAGCTGAGCTTCCTTATCGTTTATCGCGGGAGGCGGGAGAGCTAGAGCCTAACCTTACTGCTCTCTCTACAGTAACCCCTCTAACCCCTAACTAACCCCCTTCATGTCAAATGAAAGCTTGGCCATGATGTACATGTATTTATCCTCATTATACGGAAGAACCCCTAGGAAGTTTATTTATATCTGTTAGCAAGTAGAGTGTTTGCTTATAAGCCGTATTAGTTAATATAGTCGATTAAATATTAGTAGTTAACATTTTAATATTTTTATATATATTTAATATAGTCGTTTATTTAAAATATATTAAGGAATTTTTATAATTAATATATATTATATAACTATAATTTAATATTTTAAATATTAATATAATAATATCTTTTAATTTAATTTAATTAATTAAAAAGCTTATATTTACTTATTAATTTCGATTAAATATTTAATACGGTTTATAATACTTTTTTTAAAACGAGGAAAAAGGTTTTAATTTATTTTATTAATTAACGGAATTAATTAATAAATATAATAAAAATAAATAGCGAAAATATTATTTAGTTTAACTTAAATATTTAATATTATTTATTTTTTAAATTTTATTTACTTAATTTAATTTTTAAACCTCGTCCGTCGACTCCCGCCGTATCGGAGGAAAAAAATATAATATTCCTTATCGCGAAATAAAACGAGTTTATTAATATTTTAAATATTTTTAAACGAAATTACGTTAAAAAAGAGAATAAATTTTAAAAAAAGTTTATTAAAGTATTTAAAAACGTAAATAATATTTACCGCTTATTATATAATAAAGTTTAAACGTTATATAATAATAATAAATTAATTTATTTAAAATATATTAAAAAAGTTTAATAATTTAAAAATTAAATTATCGTATTAATAAGTAATAACTTTAATATTATATCGGTAAATATTTCGATATTATATAAATAATAAATTATTAATTTTAAAAAAAAAATCGCTATTTTAAAATATAATTTATAATAATTAAGCGATATTAACGATATTCCGTTTTATTACAATTCTATTAAGGTTAATAGTTATTTTAAAAATAAAAATCGATCGCGTTATTATTAATTCGAATTATCGAGTCGGGTTGTAATAAAATAAATAAAACGTTAAAAGTATTAAAAAAAGTTAAAAAAAAAAAGATAAAAAAAAAGGAAAAAAAGAAAAAAGATAAATAAAAAAATACGAGAAATTCTTTCTTTTTAAATACAACGATTCCGACCCGAATAATTTTTTTTTTTTTTTTTTTTTTTTTTTTCGTTTTTATTTTTTTTATTCTTTTTATTATTTAAATTTATTTATTATTACGAAGCTTATTATAAAAAAAGAAAGTCGATAGAAATTAAATAGAAAAAGTTCGATTTTAATTTAAATAAAAAGAATTATTTTATCGATATTTTTAATTAAGAATTTTATAGCGAGAGTTTTTAAAGAGTATTTATTATTATTAACGTTATTAAAAAAATTAAATTCGTTAAAATAAATAATTTAAAATTAATAACGATTATTATTAATATTTATAAATAAACCTTATTAAAACTCGTTACGAATATTAAAAAAGGTTTAAAAATAATAAAAATTTTTAATAAAATTTACGCTTAATTAAGTAAAGTATATTTATAAAATATATATAAAACGTTTATTAATTATAAATATAATTAAAAAAACCCGATTAAGTTTATAATAAAATAATAAAAATTAGTAAAAAATTATTAAATTTCGAGGATAAAGTTTAATAAAATTTAAAAAATTATTTTATTTATAATTATTATAAAAAATATTAAAAAATAAAATAAGTTTATATTTAAATATTTATATTATATTAATAAACTTTTTTTTTAAAAAATTATAAATAATTTTATCGATAAGTTTTTTAAAAAAAATTTTAATATCGCTTTTAATAAAAAAAGTAATATTTATAATATTAAAAGGTATAAAAAAGAGTGTAATAATAAAAAAAATTAATAAAGTACACGTAAACCTTAATAAAACGCTAAAAAAAGCCTTTTATATTATAAATATAATAAATATATTAAAAAGAATTATTTTAACCCTTTAAAAAAAAATTAAAAAGAAAAAATTAAAAATATATTTATAATACGTATTAATTAAATATTAATATACCTTTTAAATTAAAAAATATTAAATATAATTTAAGCGTTTATATAATAAAAATATTTAATATAAATATTTTAAATAACTTTATCGCTTATTATAATAAAATTATAAAATAACGAGATATTAATATAACTATTAATTTTATTTTTAATAACGATAATTTAATAAATATTAATAATTAATAAGTTATATATTAAAAATAATTTTATATTTATTATTTAAACGGATATATATATTTTAATATTACCCTTAATAATTTAAAAGTTATATTTTTATTTAATATTAATATTAATATATATAATTAATAACTTTAATAATTATATTTTTAAAAGTATTATTAATATCGTTTTAAAAAGCTTTAAAATTAATATTAATAAAGGATTAATTTTAATTTTATATATTAAAATTATTATTTAAAAAGTTATTAAATTTAATAAGAATATAAAATAAATTAAAATAATATACGGTTTATATATCGCGAATTTCCCTTTTAAAATTTTATTAAGAAAAAAATAATACCGTAACGGCGGATATTTAATAAACCGGTTTTTAATTAAAAAAAACAGTAAATATATTATTTTTATTAATATAATTAAAAAAGGGTTTTTTTTTAATAATATAATAAATTAAAATTATTAATAATTAAATATTAATTATTAAATTAATAATTAATTATTTAAATAATATAAAATAAGGTCGATTAAATATTTAATATTTTAAATTTAATAAATTAAAATAACGAAATTAAAAAAGAATTTATAAAAAGAGTTATTTTTTAATATTATCGATTATATTATTTAAATTATAAAAGATTAATTTAAATTATTAAACGAATAGTTAATATTCCTTTAAACTTTAAATTAATTAAATCGTTTATTTATAAAATATATAATTATATTAAAATTAAAAAGGTTATTTTAAAGGAATTATAAAGATTAATAGAATATATTAATTAAATTTTATAGTATAATATAGGATTTATTTTATTAATTTTAATTAATAAAAAGAAGTATTTTTTAATAATTATTAATAATAAATTTAAAAATCGAAGGTATAATAATTATAAAATTAAAATTAAAATCGGTTAAAATTTTTATAATTATATATTAAATTAATATAAAATTTATTAATAATATTAATAAATATAGTAATTTTTTTTTATTAAAATTATTAAAATCGATAAAAATAAAAAGTTTAATATAAATAAAATAAAAAAGTATATTATTAAAAAAGGTATTAAATTGATTTAATTATTATTTTATAATTAATATTAAAATAATAAGGCCGAAAAAAGTATCGATTTCGTTTAAAATATTTATAAGGTAATATACGTATAAAATAATATTTTATTATATTTTTAAAATTAGATTATATAATTAACGATTTATATTTTAAATAAAATTAATTAATTAATTATTAAAATAACGTTTATAGAAAAGTTTATTAAAGTTTTTAATTTTTATAAGTTAATAATTTTTAATTATTAAAATTTATTTATTATTAAATTTAAATATATTATATTTATTAATAAAATTTATTATATTAAAAGTAAAAAAATAAAAGCTCGTAATATAAATGCGGTATTTTTAAGGTATAAAAGCGATATTAATTATATTGTTTAATTATTAAATAATAGCCGGTTTTTAATTATATTATATTTAATTATATATAAAAGTATTATAATAAATTAAAAAAAAGTAATAAAAAATAAAAATTTAATTAAATTTTTATTATATATTATTTAAAAGAGATTACGTTATTAATAAAAATTAATTATATATTAAAAATAAAAATAATAATATAATTAATAGTAACGTTATTAATTAAAAAATAATTAATTTTATAAATAAAGTAAATTTAAATAGAAAATATTTAAATTATATTTTATAATAATAATATTTTTTTATATTATAATATAATTAATAACCCTTAAAACGCCGATTAAGTATATTATAATATAATTATTTTATTATTAATAAACGAATAAGTATATTATAATATAAATATCGATTATTTTAATATATATTATAATATAAAAATATTATTAAATTATAATAAAATAGTAGCTTTTTTTTAAAAAGGTAAAAAAAATAAAAAAAATTTTAATATTTTTTACGATATTAATAATAATTTTACTAGTTTAAGAAATAATATATAAAAAAGATTAAATAAATTTTATAATAAAATTATATAAAGATTAATAAAAAATTTAACGGAAAACGTTATTAAAATTTATATTAATACTTTTTTATTAATATATTATATTTTTTAAAAAAATATTAACGATTTAATTTTTAAAAAAGTTATAGCCGATTATAAAATAAAGTTATAATAAAAAGTTATATTTATTAAAATCGCGAAAAATTTTAAAAGAGGTATTTTTATTTTTAAGTATTTTAAAAAAGTATTTAATAATTATTTAATTAATAATAAATAGATATTAAAAAAAAGTTTTTATTAATAAGAGAATTTAATAAATTTAAAATATATTATTATAAAAAAATTCTTTTAATAAAAAAAAGTTAATTATAACGAAATTTTAATAATAATAATACGAGTAGCTTTTTAAAAAATATTAATAACGTTAATAGTTTTATATAAATAATATATTATATAAATTAATTTTATCGCGATATATTTAAATAACGATTTAAAAAAACGGATATTTATAAAATAATTCTTATTATTAAAAGAATATTTTTAAACGTACTCGAAATAATAAGCGAAATATAATTATAATAAAAATTTAATTATTAAATTATTATAATTATTTTACGGTTTAAAATAATTAAGAATTATTTAATAATAAAAAGTATGTAATATTTTTATTAAATTAAAGTTTAATTCGGTTTAAATTAATAATATTATTTATTATAATAAAATTATTAAAAACTTTATTTTATTATATATAAATAATTTTTTATTATATAAATTTAATTTAAATTATTTAAAATAAATTACCGCGTAAATTAAAGATAAAGTTTTTATAAGCGATTTAAATAATATTAATTAGTTTTTAAAAATTAAAATCGTTAAATTAATTTTAATTAATAATATTCGTTTTAATTAATAATAATATTTATAAAAATTATTAAAAATTTTAAATTTCGAGAATATAAAATTAATTAATACGTTAATAGTATCGAAAATATATTAAATAGTTATTAAAAATAATAAAAAAGCGATTAATAATAAATTAACGGAATTTATAATTATTATTAAAATATACGCGTATATAATATATTAAAAAATTTAATTTAACGTTTATTATATCTTTTTAAGCTCGATTTATAAGAAATTTAAATAAAGTTTAAAGGATTATTTTTAAACGCGTATTTAAATATATTATTAATAATATAAATTATATTATACGGTATCGAAAATTCGATTTAAATTATTTATATTATTAATATAACGATATCGGCTTATTTATAGTAATTAATATTAATTTTGCCGACGATATATTAATTATAAAATTAATTATAAAATACGTAATATTTATAATAAATTATTTAATTATTTAAAAATCGAAACTTTAATCGAATATAACGTTATTTTTTATAAAAATAGAATACGTTTTTAAAAACGCTTACGCGATAAAAATTACTTAAATTATTTTATTTTTAAAAAAAATTAACTCGATATTTAACGAAAGTATTACGATATTAATAAATAATATTAAATCGATATTATAAACGTAAAATATTATAATAAATAATAAATAGTATTATATACACGTATATTATAATTACGTTAAAAATAAAGTTTTTATTAAAAAGATTAAATTAAAATATATAAAGTTAAAAGAAAATTTAATAAATAGTTTTATTAAGTTTTTAATAAAAGCTTAATTTAAAGTATAATTAAATCGCTTAAAATTAAAAAAGTTTTAAAGAAAAAGCGATTTATAATAACTTTATTATAAATTAGTTAAAAAAGCGTATTAATAAGTAAAGTATTTATTTATAAGCTATATTAATTAATATAGTCGATTAAATATTAATAATTAGCGTTTTAATATTTTTATATATATTTAATACGGTTATTTATTTAAAATATATTAAAAAACTTTTATAATTAATACACCATTATATAACTATAATTTAACGCTCTAAATGCTAATAATATCACCGTTAATCGTCTAAAAATAGCCGAGGATCAAGTGTGAGGCTCCATGTCTCCAACTGCTTCACCTTTGCCATAACTCTCAGTTCATCTAATATACTCTCTGACTTGGGATGCGAAGTTGCGTGAAAGCTATCAGTGTCCAATATTTGTGTACTGCGGGGTCTCTCCCTGGAGGTTGACGGGAATGGCTGCTGTCAAAGACCTGAAGTTCGTCTGAGCCCAAAAGGTGGGGGTTTCCGGCGGCGCAAATCAATTGACTTCGAACCCGTTGCTGCTGCTCGGGGAATCAACAAACAACAACGGTCGAAAATCAAGTCATGCTATGACCAGAACCTACTGAAGCCTATATTGACCTGGTCGCACTTTGAGAGAAATATAACCCCCCTTTCTCCTTCTGGTCCCACGACCTCACTCTGCCCACCATGGAGCTCCAAAAAGCGAGGCACGTGCAATATTTCCAGCGCTGCTACACCACAGTCCTGCCATCCTTCTACACGTCCATGGACAGCAATCGCTTGCTCCTAGGCTACTTCACCCTCGCCGGGCTCGACCTTCTTTCGTCGCCCTCCTCTGCTTCAGCATCGGCCAGTGAAGGCAGTGCGCCCACGCCTCCCCAGTCTCTGGTACCTGCCGCGGATCGGACCCGATTGCGCGACTGGGTGCTAGGGCAGCAGCACCGAAATGGGGGTTTCTGCGGCAGTCCCGGCCATGTCCAGCCCGGCACCGTAAAGCGAGGTTGGAACGAGGCAGTCCCGTACCCGGCTGTTAACGACACCGAGAACGTGAGCCTGCCCGGGACATACTTTGCCCTGCTCACCCTGGGGCTGGTGGCAAATGAGGACGCAGACAGCGTGGCAACGGCGTTTCGGGGCGTAAACAGGATAGGGACGCTACGATGGCTCAAGAGACTGCAAAGACCTGACGGCAGCTTTGGCGAGGTCGTCAATGCGGACGGCTCCATCTCCGGAGGCCGGGATATGCGATACTGCTACATGGCGGCGACAATACGATGGGTATTGCGTGGAAATGAAGTAGGAAAGGACCTGGATATCGATGTCGACGGCATGGTGCAGCACATTCGAAAGAGCCAGGCTTACGACGGCGGGTTTGCCGAGAGCCACATGGGCGAGAGCCAGGCAGGCTATGCCTATTGCGCCGTTGCCGCGCTATCCATGCTGGACCTCACAGCGGCAGATGCGGACAAGCCAAATCGCTATCTGCAGGCCGGAATTGCCAATACAGCCGCGATGATACGCTGGCTCGTATCTCGGCAGATTGTGTATACGGGCATCGAGGAAGGTGATAGCGACGAAGAGGAAGAAGAAGAAGGGGAAGGCAAAGACGATACGCCCGCAGTACCGACCTCGGAGATGGCATCGTTGAGTGTCACGAGCACGGTATTGGGCGGGTTCAACGGTCGCCCAAACAAGGTCGCGGATACATGCTATGCCTGGTGGGTAGCCGGTGCGCTTCATGTCTTGAGCGATGCTCTTCCCGAAGTCGCGAGTCTGGACAGGGCATCTGGCCGCGAGTTCCTGCTGCAAAAGACGCAGAGTGATTATGGGGGCTTTGGGAAGGATGCTGGGTCGCCGCCAGATCTGTTCCATTCGTACCTAGGGCTGGCAGCCCTTGCTACAATGGCTGGGGATAAACCTGAAGAGGGCTTAGGCCTGTTCGACGTGCGGCTCTGTCTTGGAAAGGAGGCGGCCTCTAGAGTAGACCGGGCAAGGCAGTTCTGGGCCCCTGCCTCGGAAAGCGATACCGCGGACGCATAGAACAGAATCGAAGAAATAATCAAAGAGATTACAAAGCGTACATGGTCATTCTTCCCAAATCACGTCTCGCGAGATTCATGACTAGCCCGCTAATACCTTACACCAGTGACAAGAACTACAGCGCTCCCGGTATGTATGTAACTTCCAACACAAGAACTGCAAGAACTGTCTGTATCAGACCGGCCTAGCTCTCGATCCCGTCGGAGTCTCACTCCTATCTGCCCCTGAACCATGTGCTGATCTTCCAACACTCAAAGCGACCGAATTACCATGGAATTCCCACCGCTTGCCTGGCCCAGAGTCAGAAATCTACCGACTACCTACACCAGCGTAATACCGAGCCATTTCTGCGCCTGCATCATTGCCCACAGCGGGAACGTCATCTTCTGGTACGTCCGCCGCATCTCGAGCTCGACAATGTACCACTCGCCGTCGATGCGGCGGTAGCGCTCGTCGTAGAAGCCGCCGCCGCGGATCTCGGCGAGCCCCCAGGGCAGCTGGGGGAAGAGCAGCTGGTCCTCGAAGCCGAAGCGGGCGCGCACCTCGTCGTCGGCCACCTGCTCGAAGTGGCCGAGGCCGATGTTGTGCAGCGTCTGCAGCGGCGCGAAGAAGGGCTCGAAGAAGCCGACCCACGGCTTGGGCCCCTCGAAGACCAGCGCGGGGCCCTTGGCCCCGAACCGGATCGGCGCGCCCTCGTGGTCCAGGTAGCGTAGTGGGAGCTGATCGCAGTCTGGTGGGTACACGTCGCCGGCGTAGAGATGCCACTGCTTGGTGTCGGCGTAGTAGCCGTACCGCGCCTTCTTGCGCGTGATGGCGTCGATCACGTCGGGCGGGGGAAGAGGTGCCATGATGTGTTAGTGTTGGGATGCCCGTATAAATGACAGGTGGACAACTCTGGGGGTGCTAGATTGCGGTACGGGAAATCAATTTTGGAAAAAGGTCTCGTATTTCTTAAGCAGATCTAGCTGCTGTCACTCTTCAAGATAAAGCGACACTACAGAAATTATAATGCCTCGAGTGTGAACCGGCCTATGGATGATCGGCCATACAATTATGTGCACCATGATCCCCCGCTTCTCGGCCCTCGGGCTTTAGAGTAGCCACGACAGAGGATCTGCTGTATCGAGCATGATTGAAGCTTATGGATCGGATCATCCGATAGGGATCTGTACCGTGTTACGTCGTATATCTGGTTTGAGCAACTATGCACGTATGACAGGAGTCGTGAGACACTTGCTGCCTTTACTATTTATGATTCTTCAAGCTTACAACGTTCCCTGGGAGCATTCTTTAGGTACTATTACTACGGAAATAGTAACTACGGAAATAGTAGGTCCTCTTCCTGTCAAAGCGGTTTTTGGTTGCTTCCGTTTCCAGCTCTTGACTGAACTCCTTGCTTCTTCGCGTCGGCAATGATGAGAAAGATAGCGATATCGATGATGGCGTCTGAGCAGATGATGGTGGCTGGACAGCTAAGGCTCTTGTGAAATCCCAAGCGCCAGAGCTGTACGACAAAAAGAAAATCAGATCCGTCCGGCACATGATGCTGGCCAAATTCTTCATCGTGTCCAAACACGTTCGTACTCTTGTGTCGCAGGTAGAAGTTGACACAGAGCGACGTAGCCGAGGTAATACCTCCTTGGCGCTACCACCCCTGGTTCCCCTATACGGTGCCTCCTGGCGCCGGACAGCTTGTTGACATTTACCACCAATAATCCTCTCTCTCTATCAGTACCCAGCCAGAATTGGACATGACATTGACAACGCGCAGCTCGTCGTCCCAATATCCATCGTACTTCCGTCTCCAGCGGTCGGTTGGGTTCACATGTACCGAGATCTTCGGGCGGGACGGGATGGCTTGGAGATACGAGTTGAACAGGGGGAAGGCATCCAGCAGCTGGTCGACGCCGCCTGGCAGGTTGCTGCCGCGGAGTCCGGCGTCTTCGAACTCGATCTCCTTGAGGTTGGGGCAGAGCTCCACCAGGAGACCTACCGCACCAAAGCTGCCGCCGCCCTGGCCACTGCCATCGCTATCAGGGTATGGGTAATACTCCTCCCACTGCGGCCATGCGAACGAAGCATGACGAAGGAAGCGTAGTTTCTCGGCGCCAGTAGTCGGGAGGATGGTCTCGGCAAGACAGTATGGGTCGGCGAGGTGCAGGATGTTTTCGCCATAGAGGATGCCGACGGCTTCATTATAGACACGCTTGCTGGTACGGAGAATGGCGACGCTGAGGGGGCTGTCTCGTTCCGATGAATCCTCATCAGAACCGCCGATGGAGAGACTCCAACCCTCGGCGTCTTCGGGGGTGCTGAGAAGTTCAAGGTACTGCGAGGAGGAATTTCAAGTTAGTCGTGGCTGGGACGCAAAGTGAGCGATGGCAACCCCGTCAAGCAAGGCAGGAACCCTCTACCAGAAAGATAGGTATACGCTGCTTTCCCTTTTCTTTCTGAATGGATGGGATCTACTTACAATCTTGTTTCTGATCTCGCCGGGGAGGTCAAACCAACCCAGTGCTTTCTTGGCCTCCGCCATCGCCGAAAGGGGCTGACTGTGCGACAAGAGAGCTCTGGCTTTTTCAGCGCATTACGACCCAGGGTTATAGCAATTGTGCAACAGTGCTGTTCCAAAAAGAGATGCAAGCCAGAAGGAAAGGTCTGCAAGAGTGTGTGGAAGAGCAGGAGGGGTGGCAGATGAAGGTTGGGTCGGTCTGTGGAAGGTGGTGGCCGACCACATTTGACGAGGGGCCGAATAAAGTGTTTGGTCGGATCGCAAACCCTGCCGGCGTCGAGGTGAGTTCAATGTGTCCTTGTTCAGCTTGCTTGGCCTACAAATAAACTAACATGACATTCACAGCAGTACCATTCGTGTTAAGTTTGACAGGGCCCTGGTGCGTGCCATTTCTTCTTCTTAATTCGCTCCCAGTTTCCGGTCATAGTTTTCCCATCACGTCCACTATCTGATAACCATATAAACGGTTAACGGAGTAGCTGGCCATAGCGACTTGGAATAACCGTCCTTACTTCTCGCGGTAGGTGGTCCTGAGTTGAAAGGATTAGTCAAATCATGCGCAGCACAGTTGAGCTTTCCAATGTCATATCAGTCACAGCAGTTCATTTGGCGATAACAACGAATCCAGAACAGTCATTTTCCAGGCATCTTTCAAAGGGTTCTGCAACCTATGCCCCAACAGCCGGTATGTTCTTGCAATGACTTCCTGACTGGCCCAGTACCGTTCTGGCATGAGTCAATCTGAAAAGGGGTCATATTCCATGATCTCCAAGACCCAATTGAGTTGGTCTCTTCCCCTCACCAGCTCTGACACATCAGGCTCTACCAAACCAAGCTCGATTAGGTTTCCAGATAGCGGTATGTCAGTAGGATAGAACCGAAACGTCATCTGGATGACTACTCTTTCCAGCGAAGAGATATTTGCAAGGTGCGAGTGCAGTTCCCTGAAGGTCCGCTTCCGGTGCTTCCGGTCGGGTACCGGGCAACAGTGTGACTGGAAGACGAGCTCCTTCAGATTCGGGCAATGCGCAACAATCATAGATATGGGGTGTGTTGGCAAGATTTCGTCCCTCGTGAGATAGCTTGACACATGAAATCCACTCGTCGCGACACGGGTAAGATGACTTTGATTACTGACGCCGATAGTCTGGAAGAATACCTGCATGGAAGTAGGGAAGTAGAGAATCGAGACGATGTTGTCTCCGTAAAGGATGCCGATTGCCTCTGCATGGACACGTTTGTTTGTACGAAGCACCGAGACATCAAGGGGCTGCTCCAAAACGGCCAACGGGGTCCCCTCGGGTCTAGTACTCCAGATCGCAAGTGGTTTCGGACGAGTCAGCAACTGTCGGTACTGTTAGAATGGATGTTGTTAGTGCTAAGCCTCTGGGTTATGACAGCCGTCAAGTCAGGTCGGGATTTCTTGACATACTATCATATTCCTGATTTCGCCGGGCAGGTCGAACCAGCCCTTGGGCTTCTGGGTGATGTCCATCGTCGGTTTGGGGTGCGAGTGGTTTCTATCAGATGAAGAAGTGCGGTATGAACCGCGTTAAGACTATGTCTGTGGAGGAAAGATGGAAAAGCAGACGGCTAATCGGTAGTAGTGAGTTATGGTTGGGTCAAACAGGTGAAGGGGTTTGATCATTTGAGTTGGCCAGTAGATTGGTGCCAGCCAAGGTAAGACTTTACTGGGTTGGGTACAGTGTACCCAGGCGAGGCTATTCCTTAACACGAGTATCGATACCAAAGTTCTGGGTAGGATTTGTACTCTAGTACTTGAGCACGATTTGGATGCTGGTACTCAAATCTCGACCACAGCCGGAGGGTTGCGCAGTTCGTTCTGCAGACCCGCCACTACGGCGGCATTGACAAACGTCGTTATTTTGCCCAAGTAGTAGCTGATTCTGCCCCAAGCCACGGAGATGGCCACCAGCTTCCTTGGTAGAAATATCCAGAGCGACGGTTGTGCCCTGTAGCTAGATGACGCCTCCCCAGTCCAGATCTGCCTTGGTTGGTGGGCTTTGACTTCTACGGCGAAAGGTCAAAAGTGCCTGTGCGACCTGTCGTTTGCGGTAGCCCCGAGTTTTTATGTTGGTAAGAGGTGCCGGGGTAGACATGGAAACGGGCTATTGCCGGAGTTGGTGGCCGAGAAACGATAGCGTTATTGATTCAAATCAAGCCGAATAGCTGGGTTGACGTTGTGTATTAGATGACGATATACTCGAAAGTTTGTAGTTAATGGGTAGGTGCTGGGTGATTGCGTGCCTTCCAAGAATCATGCCTGTAAAAAACAACGTGACTTAGCTGGCATGCGCCATGATTACTCAACTTGGCAGCGGGCGATGGATGTCAAGTTGGACACTGGATCAAGGGAGTGAATTCACGTTTCATTGAAGTTATTCCTGCATTCGATGCGGCCGTATTCAATACCATCATCGAGATTCTTGCTGTATTCACCCTCTTCCGAGGCCTATAAATGCATCGACCCTGCTAGTCCTTGGTCCCAATCGCTCTTTACCAGCAACGCCTACCTACCTCTTGTTACGACCTCTCCTCTTCACCAAACACCCTCGACACCCTCAGTACCCTCAACACCGTCAACATGAAGGTCGCATTCTTCGGCACCCCCTTTCTCGCGGCTGTCGCCGCCGCCTTGCCCGCGACTGCTGCTTCTGCTGCTGGCAACCAGATGATCCAGTACTGCGACTCCGACAACCTGCAGGGCTCTTGCACCAGCATCTACGATGGTGACGAGTATAACTGCAGTAAGTAAACAAATCTTTGCTCTAACAATCACTTTTGCGAGCTGTTTGCTGACCGTGAACCGTCCTCCAGTCAGTGCTCAACACGCCACCAAGTCCATCAAGGTCTCCCAAGGATTCGGATGCCACATGTTCCTGTGAGTGGCCATTCTCTCAGTACCGAGACATTCCGCCTCTTTATTGCTCGAACAACGTTACTGATCAAACTATCTCTATTAGGGGGGGATGCAGCTGGTCCGATATGGAGACCTGGTACGCCGGTGTCTTCAACATCGACACCCTGTGGAATGAGTCCAAGACCATCGAATGCTATCCGGCTTGAAGGGAGAAAGCGCAGCGATACCCAGTTGAGGTGCACCTCGATAGGAGCACCAGCAAGACAGACATCGATCCATCATGCGGCAGTCCTCAACCTCAGATCTGATAAACGTGGGAGGTTCTGGTCCCAACAGTCCTGGCTCTGGGTGAAAAATTGATAGCCTTGATACCCTAGAATCAATACTGTGTGGCCTGATAAGGTGTACTTCTCGTGCCGTCTTTCATGTTATATGGATTTATGATGGCAGGTTATGGCCTTTGAAGCCTATCCGTCCAGAAACGAAGTGCGCGCAGGTATCACATGCATTGGGTGTTGTTCTCTCCTCCAGTGAACATACATTGATCGGTGCGCCAATGGAGTATGAAGACGACAGGAATTCCACTACGCGCCGTGGTGGGTACCCCCTTCAGCGGCTGTAGTTCCGCTTAAACGCATCCCCGCGGGGCCGGACGACTGCTAAGAACGAGAAGTAAGCTGACCCATACGGCGGTTCTCGCCTCGGTCTGGTTCTGTTAGAGCGCCCCGGCTTCCCCTGTAGCGCCCACCGAGCGCGCGTATTTCGATGAATACGAATAGGTACTGAAGTAGATTTTGGGGCGGCTGCGACCTAATCCAGTACATAACATACATATTCTCATTGGGAAGCAATTCCGTCGCCTCGGGGCTTACAGCAAGCTGTTGGATGCCGCCACCAATGACACCTGCCCTTTGTGTCGCTTGGCAGGAACAAAGACAATAATACTGCGCCGCGGCTGATTGGGCAACCTGAAGTGTGTGTTGTTGAGATATTTTACTTTCCTCATCCAATCGAGGTAACCACTGTCTTTTGGCTGACAGGGCTTTTCAGGAACAGTAACGCAGGAGGAGAAATCAAATCAAAATAAGATGTGGTTGGCGTACCAGTAAGCCCGATGAACTCCGAGTCGCTTCGTCCTTCTAAATTTAGGCCCTGGATGCTGGGCGACAGGGATGGGGGATCCTTACCCGCCGTGTACCTGGCTAGTCCAAATCGCTGATCCCCCCTTTTTTTGTTGCCGCCAACCGATCGTAGGTAATCGCCAACAAAGGCCACCAATGGGAAACCACAACGCTTTTGTTGACCCTGAAGGATCGCGTGGCCCCCCGAACCTGCCCCCTATCGGTGCAGATTGACCTAATTCATTACTTGAAACAAACCCCCTGTCAGCTGACCAGCGTTTGCTCTTCCCGCTCTTCGTCCATCCCCTACAGATTTCGCGCATTGCTGATCAATTACAGGGACGGCAGGTCGGGGATTGTCTTTGTTCATCCGTAAGCCATGTGCGCCTGAGGCCAGGGTACTCGTCTTCCTGCCCTATTAGGACAATAGTCTGGGTCTATAATTGGATCCAGATCCCAAAGAAGGGGCTCTAGACTTGGGATGTACAACCCTCCTTTGTGGGGGCATGTTGTTCCTGCATCCTTCTCATTGACCATGGTTCAAGACTTGGGCATACAGGGACGCCTGGGATTGGCCCCCATGTTAGACAACCAGTGCCTCCGAGGCTGCTTGGTGAAGGTCCGACACATCACAGCTGACGTAGTGGTCCTCTTTATCGTCCAGGGTAAAGATGCCCAGGCTGACCCTAGGTATGTGTGCTGCTGCATTTAGCGGTGCTCATGAAAGGAGAGATGGACAGGCAGTAAGCAAGTGAGTATATGGCAAATCAGCCTAGGCGCTTTCCTGATACGGAAACAGATCCATCTATATAATCTCCATCCCCAGGTCCGATCTACGGTCTCCATTCTCCTTTGACAATCCATCATCCTTCTTCACACTCAGCGCCGCAAAGCCAATCACACTCCTTTCTAGAACATACAATAGCTGGCTGGCCAGTCACAGTCGCATCATACCACCCTCGCCCCTCAACACATACCCCAACATCACCATCCTCTCATAGACACACCTCTCTCCACCATGCACGCCCTGCTAAGCATCGTAGGCCTCGCCCTTCTCAGCGGCCTGGCCCAAGCCGCCCCGGCCAGCCAGGCGCGAGGGAACAGCAACGGCGGCGCCGGCCAGAGAGTCGGCATCGCCGTGCCCGACAAGAATTCCAACGACCTCAATGCCTTGGTGGGAGGCGAGAGCAAGGTAGACTGGTACTACACGTGGGAGCTCAACGACAGCCCCGTGATCCGGAAAGCGAACCCCAAGGCCGAATTCCTGCCCCAGGTGGGCCCGCGGGATGTAGACGCTCGCGACCCCGCCAACCCGACCCTGAATGAGGACTCGGCCAAGAAGCTAAGCGCCCTGCGCAAAAGCGGTTCGAAGCGGCTGCTCTGCTTCAACGAGCCCGACGAGGAGGTCAAGAACGGCGGCACCGGCCTGGACCCGGTCCTCGTCGCCAAGTACTACAAGCACGTCATCATGCCCCTGAAAGAGCAAGGGTGGCAGATCAGCCACCCCGTCGTGACGGGCAGCCCGCGCGGGCTCGGCTGGCTCCAGAAGTTCGCGACGGAGTGCCGCAAGCTGAACGGCAACGTCGACTGCCCGACCGACTTCGTCTCGGTCCACTGGTACGGCGCCGCCAGCGGCCTTGAGAACTGGGTCGGCGAGCTCTACGGCTTTTACAAAAGCTACAGCAACAACCCCAAGTTCTGGTTCACCGAGCTCGGCGTCCCAAAGGCCGGCGTCGAGGGCCAGGGCACCCGCGACCAGAACATGGAATTCCTGACCCAGGCCCGCCGGTTGTTCCAGGATAACAATTTTGTGGAGGCATACGCTTGGTGAGTAGGCCCCCTTTTTTAGCATTTACTGTTGTGGAAAGATTATACTGACGCTAAGTTGGAAAAGGTTTGGTGTCAACCGAGACACTCACTATAACGCATGGACGGGTTCCGGTGTTTCTCTGTTTGACGGCAGCGGCGAACTGAACAATCTCGGTAAGATGTTGAAGTTGGGGACGTCGAATTAAAATGTGCTTTCTTTTCTTTTCTTGGATTACTAGCGACGGCGTTTCGCCCCCCTTTCTTGGAAAACTTTGGGATAGAAGAACAGGACAAGCGTTGGCCATTTTCATTCATGCCTTATTTATACATATTTCAACCATCAAAACAGCTCTTCTTCTTGGCTTGCCTGACTCCTTGGATACTTCATCTTAAGCCACCACCCGCTCCGTTAGACCTCTTCTGACCGTTTCGAGCACCAATGGGCCACCGCCGGGGCCACTGGCATCGAGACTCAATGTAACCCTTTCTCGGTCGGCAATGACCCTGACCGTCTCGCCAAGGTTCCTGAGGTCAATCTCGCAGGGCTCTCCGCCGGGCCCGTCCACCGGTGTCAGAGCACCGCTGCCACCCGCTTCGCCTGGCACGGACCGGACCTCCCTGATGTCAATGCTCGGGTATGGCAGCCATCCTTCACGCTGCGGGATCAGGAGCAAGGGGATTTCTGCTTCGGTCGCATCCGTACTGCTGAGCTCGTCGTCGTTGGTGGGCGCTGGAATGACGAAGTGTCCCTTCCGACGGCCGCCAACGAGCCATGCATCGCCTGGTGCCAAGACCTCGTAACTGAATTCCATATCCGACATGTTCGTTATGGGGGTAGCAATGTCCCAGATGCGTGTCCATTTCAAATTCAGTGTAGCCGGGATCAGCTGATTGGTCACTACAGCAGCAACGTCCGACCCCGGTCCTTGCTGGAGCTCTGGTGCGGTGCCATTCGGTTGCAGGCTGATGTCTGCAGTATGCACAATCGTGACCGGCGGAATATCCACCGGGATCAGAATCGACCGAGGTTCTACTGGGGTGTCTTGGGGCAGAGCCAGTGTAGGATTCTCTGACTGCCACTTCTGGATGCACGAAGCCAGCGTATCGGAGAGGTTCTTACCCTCGGAGTCTTTGCCCAGGCCCGCGAATGATCTTGCCCAACTGACGCCCCTCAGGAAGTCCGTATGGAAATCCCCAGTGAGGGTAGCCCGCTCCAAGGTGTGAGCATTCAGTTCATCCCGCACACGCGGCATGACCGTGCTACAAAGCAGACGGCTATAAGGCTCCAAGGGGGTACCAGCCAGCGATTGGGTGATGGACTCCGCTACCAGATCGACGATCTCGTCCTGGACCACGCTGTACTGGAGCTTCAGGTAAAGCGTCTTCTCCGTCTTTTTCGTTATCTTGACGCCCGCCTTCCGGGTGATTTTGTAGAGATAACTGGCTGGCTGCTTAGGGAAGACAGTTACTGCCTGGCCCATCGGCATCCCGAAGTGGGCCTCGAAGAGCTCCGAGTTGACGAGTTCGCTCTTGAACAACCTCAGAGGGCTGTTGCTGGCGGTCGACACCGTGAAGCGAGAGAATAGGGCTTTGTGCTTGAACACGTCTTGGACGTTTACACCCAAAGCCAGGGAGATCGGAACACTGGGCGTTGTTGAGAATAGGTAAGTCCCATGCTCAGTTGTGTAAGTAACCTCGATCCTGACGGACACATTCAGAACCTCTTGTTCCACAGTAAACGGGAACCGAATCTTGAATGCAGCATGCTTGGGTAGACCCTCAAATTTGAATAAGCCAGCCTCGGGTTTCTGAGCAAACTTGTAGTCTGTGTCCTCGCCTTGTATGCATTGCCCTTCGGCAGTCAGAAGACGCAGACCGCTCGTTGCAGCTTTGACACGAACTTCAGCTTTGATGAGTTCGTTCCAACCCGAATCGAACTCGACGTCGACTTTATTATTGTGGTCGAGTTGCACGGTGTTGGATGCAGCAAGGCGTGCGTCGAGCGTGTTGGCGCGATGGTAGACGGTGATTCTGGGTGACCTCAAGAACCCCCGCTTGCTAGGGGCTGGCTGACATCTCGTTCATAGTGTAGGCATAAATTGCTGGCAATGAAGTCAATCTTATCAACGTCGTATGTACCGGGAATGACAACCTAGTATACAATTAGCAATTATGTCTTTTTCCAAACCGAGTATGCAAACTTACCTTGCTATCGAGCTTGAGCCTGTTCCGCCCTGGCTTGATGACAACAGGGTCGGCCAGCTCGAGCCAAATCTCCCTCTGTGCACCGCCAACGTGGCCAATCATCCGCATCTTGGCCTTCTCAATCGGCAGGTCGTCGACCAGCAGACTAGTGGCTTTGAGCAGGATAGAGAAGCTATCCCGGCCGTCGTGGTATTCAGGCGTCGCTTCAACCTCGATGCCAGAGAAGAAGTTCGCAAGCGGCACACGGGCTTCATTGGAGATGGTTTTCGTCTCAGATAGGAGGTGAGCAAGATTGCCCTTGATTGCATCATTGTCGGGGTACTCTGTTTCATCCTTCTGTCCGATCCGAAACGAGGTCCGGTAGCGCTGCCTCTCTTTCTCAGCTGAAGCTGCTTTGGACAGTAGCTTCAGAACAACTTTGATATACTCGTCTTTCCTCTGTAATTGCTTGAGGCAATCCGAGTACATGACAAGCATTGACAGTTCGAGCAGACTCCAGCCACTCTCCCCGAAAAAGGGGGTGGTTCTGTAAAAGAACGCCGCTGCTGCTGCGTAATCGCCCATATGATACTTCAGCACAGCCAAGTCGGCCATACTGGTCTGGACAGAGTGTGTGTGTTGGACACCGTGTAGTGCCTCAATGCCTTGTCCGTTAAAGACTCATAAAGCCGGTAGAAGTCCTCACTGTTGTCTAGGGCCGCCCGCAGAAGCCTGCTCTCGATACCAGCAAGAGACACCACTGCTTCCGTCGATGGCTGCTGGTCTTCCGGCACCGAAGGCGAATCATCATTGAGATCGATCTCAACCATGTCTACGAGTGAAGACTGTCCGACCACAGGGACAGACGCCCAGCCATCACTCCAAGCTCTCTTTTTCCCGCACTCCTCCAAGATGTTTCGAGCTAGGATATGAAGCTCGGCTCTTCTAGCAGCCAGCTCTTCCAGTCCTAACTTCAAGAAGGCGCTGTGCTTCGCTGCTTCGTGATCCGTTTGAACCTTCCCTGCCCCCGGCCCAGGGAAGAAGCTCGGACTCGGCTGAGGACGCCCTGCGCTTGCACCACTGGTGCTAACCCTCAAAGACGATTCCCGCGCCGGGTGCATCATGGTCTTCGGCTCTGGTATGCTTGCTTTTTGTTCATGGCCGTCAGGGGTAGCCAAGGTCGAGGGAGGGATGGGGAGAGCCTTGGTGGATGTCTGCGCAAGAACCTGCTGTGCAATAGAGAAGGCATATGAGGCGACCAGGTTATCCATGACTTCCGTCGTTGCAGCATCTGTGGAAGGCGTTTCCTGGGAGTCATTCTCAGTCTTGGCTTCTTTAGCCAAAGCCGCTTGCACGTCGCTCCGCATGACCTGCGAGACGGAAGGGATGAACTCCAGCGTCCGCCTGCAGATTTCTGCCAGCATGGACAGGTTTTCGCTTTCGTTGTCGGTGTGTTTTGGCGGCAGCGCTCGGGGCGCCACGCCTTGGATTACTGACTCCTGCTGCTCCTTGAGCTTTGCGAGCAGCTCCTCTCTCGTAGACCAAGCATTGCCGAGGCGCAGCAGAAGCGCGATTTGTCGGGCGAAAATGTAGCATCTAAAGTCAAACACCGAGACGTTGTTCTCAAGAATGAGGTCGCGATAAGGCTTTTTGGACGAATTGATCGGGATCTCATCGAAAGTGTCATCGCCCCCTGAGGTGGTTCTGGCCCCTGTGGCCTGCATGTCCACAACCTCATCGTCATCTTCTTGGGATTCAGAGATGGCTTTTTGGGCTCTGAGTGCGCTTTGTTTGAGCTCGTCGGTGAAGCTCAGTAATGCGCTAGCTGTCGTACCGGTGTCCCCCGTTCTCTGCTCTTTGATAATCATATCAAGCCCGACACTCAACTCGTCGTATCCAACCAAAGCATCTTCGACCAAGCCTACACTCTCGAATCCCCGAGCCAGCCCTTCTTTGAGGATGAAAAAGGTGCAAAAGTTCCAGCCTGGCAAGCTCCGCTGATTATCCTTCTCTTTGATATCATCTTCATATTGAGTAACACGCATATCAAAGCTTGACAAGATCAGGCTTCGCATCTTGACTATCAGATCCTCCCACGCAGCTTCGTTGTCTTCGGCGCTCTCCTTGTATCCGCTCGGCACGGCAGGCACGACGCGCGGCAAGCTGTCATAGGGAACATCGTTGATGCCAATGCGAATCTGGCCAATGTGCTCGACACCGCCTTTACTGGTCGACCCGAAGTCACTTCGTAGCTTTTCCAAGAGGGTGCTAGATCCCGGTCTCCATTTCGAAACCGCCGATGGCTTCTCGATAGCTCCCGCATCGCCCTTTCCGGTCACGGGTGGTTGAGTTGCAGCCACTGTGTTCGGTATCACGACATGGAGAACGAGCCACTCGAAGGCGTCATGGTTCTCGGCCGTGTTTGCCTTCTTGGCGCTGGTTCCAGGCGTCTGGTTCTTGATCCAATCGCGAACTTCCGAGCGCACTTTATTCTTGTAGGCATCGTTGTCGTCGCAGCGTACGAATAGGATCTTGAGATAAGGGGTTTGCCGTAGGCCAGGGATCTGATGCCGGCGAGCAGGTTTATTGGACAGGTGGCCAGCTGTCTTTTCTAGAGAGGCGTCTATGGACAGAGGAGCCCCTCCGTTGCCTATCTGTGTTTGGAAGCCATCGTCGCGAGCTACGGCGCTCTCGGACCGCTGGCGCACCGGGAAAAAGGGGTCGGGCGAGAAGATGGGGCGCGGGTCGACGGTGCCTTCGGGCGCAAGTTCGATGTGCAAGGTATCGATGGAGCGAAGGGGGCCAGCGTGAGACTGCCAGTGTAGGTTGCGCAGTGGAAGTCGGGGGATCAAGCCGGGTGCCAGCAGCTTGTAGACGCCATGGGGGTCAAAGTACTCGACTGTCGCGTGCTTTAGTATAGATGCGCCAGGTCGTTCACGAGCTTGTTTGCAGAGGGCATACCGGTTACTTTGGATGTAGAATAGGGCTGTTCCATGGTGAACAGCGTTAGGTATGGATCATGACTTCATTATTAGACTGGGATGGTATGCAATGGTCTACGGCGTGTAGATAGCTTCGTAGCGTCGATTGGGAGGTCGGTGTTGCTACGTTGCTGGCTGAATTGGTGGTCGGGCCTTTGGGTCCAGTCTCAGTCTGGGTCCCGTCAATCAATTGATTGATCCCTGTGCTGGGTGCTAGTCTGCTAGACCGGTACCTCCTTTCAGGTACCAAGCCTTAGTTGGGCCCGATTCACGTCCAAGTGGCAGGCGGTGAAGCGCCACGCCCATAATCGATTGGCTTCGGCGCCAAAGCGAGTCATCTTAAAGGGCATGTCGCCATGGCGTTTTGATGGCGGGGTCCGGCAAAATCAGAAGGAGCTCTCCCCTGCCAAAGGTGGGATGCCATATCGGCTAACGGGTAGGAGGTATTATTTTAGAGGGAAAAAAGTACATAATCTAGGCATTCAAGAAAAAAACAGTCATTATTTGTGTCTGTGTTCCTGCTCTTTGATTCTTATTCACTGTGTAAGTCAAAAAGTGAGAAGAAATGGCTTCTTTGCAAGCTATCCGTTACACGCGGGGCTCCCTGCAGGTCCTCGACCAGCTCCGTCTCCCGCATGAGCACCACTACGACCCGGTCACCACGGCCGAGGAGGGCTTCGACTGCATCCGCTCGATGCGCGTGCGTGGCGCACCCGCCATCGCCATCGTAGCGGCTTTGGCCCACGCCGTCGAGCTGCAGAACGGCGCCGGGCCCTCGTCGTCGGCGGAGGACACCATAGCCTACATCGACTCCAGGCTGGACTACCTGTACGAGTCGCGGCCCACGGCCGTGGACCTGGGCAACGCCATCACGAACCTGAAGAAGGTCGTGAGGGGCGTCAATGTCTCCAGCCTGGACCAGGACGCCGCGCGGTCCGCCATCGTCAATGCGTACGTCGAGGCCGCCGAGGAGATCTTCCGCAAGGACACCGAGACCAACCTGAGCATCGGCGCGCACGGCGCCCAGTGGCTCCTCGAGAACGCGCCCATCAGGTCGGCCGAGGGCAAGGTCGCCGTCCTGACGCACTGCAACACGGGGTCCCTGGCCACGTCGGGGCACGGCACCGCCCTCGGCATCGTCCGGTCGCTCCACTCGCAGGGCTCTTTGTCCCATGCCTTCTGCACCGAGACCCGGCCCTACAACCAGGGCAGCCGCCTGACAGCCTTCGAGCTGGCGTTCGAGAAGATCCCCTCCACTCTGATCACGGACTCCATGGCCGGCGCGCTCTTCGCCACTAGGAAGCACAGCGACTACATCGCCGCCGTTATCGTCGGCGCGGACCGCGTGGTACGCAACGGCGACACAGCCAACAAGATCGGCACCTACGCTTTGGCCGTGTTG
The DNA here is from genome assembly GCA_006503535.1 of Arthrinium phaeospermum. NCBI lineage: Eukaryota > Fungi > Ascomycota > Sordariomycetes > Amphisphaeriales > Apiosporaceae > Arthrinium > Arthrinium phaeospermum. Next base: position 1,584,904 of record QYRS01000013.1, read on the forward strand.
GCCCAGCACCACGGCATCAAGTTCATCGTTGCTGCGCCCACGACCTCCATCGACTTGCACACGGACAGCGGTGCTGGTATTAAGATCGAACAGCGCAAGCCGGAGGAGCTGACTCAGATCAGCGGTGCTGTCGTCGGTGCCGACGGTAAGGTGGATACCACCAAGTCGGTCAGAGTGGCGACAGCTGATCAAACCATCGGTGTATGGAACCCGGCGTTCGACGTGACTCCGGCGGAGCTGATCGATGCCGTGGTCACGGAGCGTGGTGTTGTGACGAAGGGCGCCGATGGGCGATTTGACTTCAAGGAGATCATGCCCGAGAGATGGGCAGAAGTTGCGCCTACGCCCGAGGGATGGGCAGAAGTTACGCCCGCGAAATGGTGAGAAGTCGGAAACTAAGGGGCTAAAGGAACGGGAGTAATTGGGTTAAGGCAACGCACAAAAGGGTCGGCATCTCAGACGGACTGAAGGATGGGATTTGATCTGCATAGAGCGGGCATCGACATCGAATTAATTGATTGATGGGTATATACCAAGTATTAAAATGTACAAAGCCTCTCCAACCTGTGCTGAACCAACCATTGGATGTGTAGGGCTCTTATCGTGAATTTAGTTACCCAAAACATGAAGCACGAGCTTCTTGTAGTCCTCGACAGCCTGTTCCAGCTCCTTGACCTTGAGCGCCTCGTCGGGGCCGTGAGCTACTAGAATCGAGCCAGGTCCGTAGAGATAGCGGGTATGGTCTCCCTTCAGGTTCGGCACGTCGGTGCCGTAGTTGACGGTGATGTTCTCAAAGCCGGCGACTTCACAGTCGCAGTCGACAGCTCCGTAGGGCTTCTGGCAGGTCATTTCAAAGGCCTCATCGTCGACGCTCTTCAGGGTCTCCCAAAGGCGTTCCTGGACTATCTCGCCGCCTCCTTCCTGCGGCCCGATGGCCACGCGCAGGGCGATTTTGGCCTGGGCATTCTCGGGAATCACGTTGGCCGCGACGCCGCCCTCGATGTGGCCGATGTTGACGGTGGTGTTGCCGAAGCGCTCGGAGCTGCCGAGGTCCGTGTCGAGGACCTTGACGAGGCCGCGCATGAGCACCTCGGTGGCGCTCTTGCCGAGCCAGGGGTAGCCGCTGTGGCCGGCGTGGCCGCGGGCGGTGATGTCGCAGCCCAGGAAGCCCTTGTGGCCGCACGCCAGCTTGCCCTCGGTCGGCTCGCCGAAGATGGCGGCGTCGAAACGGGGCGGCGGGTCCAGCTCGTCAAGCGTCGCGCTGAAGTAGCGCATGCCGTCGCCGCCGACCTCCTCGCCCACCACGTACAGCAGCATCACGTCCTCCCCCTTGACCTTCTTGGCCTCGAGCAGCTCGAGCACCGCGATGACCTGGGCGGCGACCGCGGCCTTGGCGTCGACGCTGCCGCGTCCGCTTATGACCGTGTTGGAGCTAGGCTCGGCGTCGGAGGACGAGTACGGGATAAAGGGCGGAACGGTGTCGATGTGGCTCGAGACGAGCAGCTTGGGCTCTGGGTTGCGGGTCTTGCCCGGCCAGGCCAGCACATTGAAACGAGGCTTTGCGGCATCGGTCGAAGAAGAACCGTTGAAGGACGGGGGGATGAACTCCAGCTGTGCGTGAAAGCTGCGTTCCGTCAGATAGTCGACCAGAAACGTGCCGACGGCATTCTCGTCCCCGCTGACTGAGGAGATCTCGATAAGCTGCTTGTGGAGGGACAGAAGCGCGTCGCGGTAGCTTGGCGCCCCTTTAGTTTCCGAGGTGATGTGAGCAGGTCGTTGGTCGGCAGAAAAGCCGTTGCCCAATGGCTTCTGCAGCGAGCTGGCGTAGGCAGCGGAGCTCCCAAGGAGAAATGCGGGCAGGAGCTGGAGCTTCATGGTGAAGAAATAACAGATGCGTATACCCAAGTGGCAGTCAATTGGGTTTTACGATTATCAGCCAGTCTTACCTGGGCCAGAACAAAGCAATTGACAACCTGCAGTGGGCTCTGCTGTCGGGTCTTTGATATCGCTTTTTATCTTGGAAATGTTTACCGTAGAATGAAGGTATGCAAGTTGACCTAGCTTCTCCAAGAATGACGCGGGGGGCGGCCGCTTAGTGGGCTTGGATCGGTGGCTCCCCAAAGAGATCCACTGAAGCTCCAGCGAGAACGGGCTGGCCTTATCTAGCCCTTGTTTATATTGCCAAATATCATACGTAATACCTAAGTAATGTAGAAGGAAACAGTCTATAAGCTCGGCAACTATTCTATTCTCAATGTAGGTACTCACGCAGGCGTAGGTTACAATAATACTCATATTCTTCTACGGTGATGAAAATCGACCACATGCAGATGAAAGCACTCGTAGTAACGAAGCTGACCTGTACAAATTCGAATAAGCACCTGCCGAGCGGCCATTACGAAATTGCTATGAAATGGATAATAAAATCATCGTGATCAGAGTGGAATGGATCGAACAAGCGTCGCATCTGAAATGGCATCCGCCTCGACCCCCATCTGAGGGCACCTGGGATGGAGATTTCCGTTTTGACCACGAACGGGCTCATCAGCTCTGTTTGTGTCTGACTCGATTGGTTTGTATCTGTCACCTTCCCAGTGTGGGCATCAATGGGTTCGACGAAAACATGGTTGCTTTCTGTGTAGCCCATAAGGAGCTTTTCCGGATGTTTCCCTTCCCCTTTAATGAATGACAACTGCAGGCCGTCATCCAGGAGGTGGTTACCTATCAACCACGGGTTTCCCGTACTTTACCAATTTTAAATGTAATGGAGTAAGCCCAAGTAAAGTCCATTTATGTGACCTCGTCCCGTCTTGGATGAGAGGTGGAATGATTCGAGTCAGGACAGCCGATATTAGTATTTCAACTGGCTGGCGACGGGACTCCTGACGGGCTAGCAACGTGCAATGATTTTTTACCATGGCAAGGGCAAATAACATTGGTCCCGCCTACTGCAGACGGCCCCGAGTCCTCTCATAGTCTTCCACCATCGCCCTCCGGCGCCCCTCGCCCCTCGGCACGAACCCGACCGAGAACGGCTCGGACCCCAACACGAGCCCCCCGTGGTAGCCGCTCTCCACGCTCAGGTCCAGCGGCCCGCGGGGCTCGAGCTCGAAGCCCCAGACCAGCTTGGCCGCGACGGCGAGGACGCTGGTGACGGCAAACACGTCGCCGGGGCACTGCCGCCGGCCGCCGCCGAACGCGTAGTTGGGCTTGCGGCCCTCGGTGCGGCACCGGGCCTCGACCCCCGGCTTGACCCCAAAGGCGTTGCCCAGGTACCGCTCCGGGTCGAAGGCGTCCGGGTCGTCGTACAGCTCGGGGTCGCGCTCGATCGCCCAGCTGTTCTGCAGCACTACGGTCCCCTTGGGTAGGCGGTACCCACCTACCGTGTCATCGGCGTCCAGGACATGCGGCAGGTTGTTGGGGGTGGGCGGTCTCCAGCGAAGGATCTGTCACATGGGCGAGGTGAGATTACTGTGTCAATGTAGTCGGGTCACATGAAGAAAGCTAGTGGGACTCACCTCTGAATAGCAGGCACGGAGATACGGTAGTTTGGGTATGTCCTGGGGCTGTGGGGGTCTGTTGTCCGACCCGCAGACGCTTTCGACCTCGGCCTGTGCTTTCTTCATGATCTCAGGCCGCGCCGCCAGGATCTTGACGAATGTCAATGCCGTTGAGTAGGTAGTGTCCACCGCAGCGTCCAGCAGGCCGCCTCCAAGATATGCCAGCTGGCAGTCGTCGAACTCGGTCTTCCCGCTTTCCTCCTGTGTTCTCAGCATTCTCGCCATAAGCGACTCGTACCCGGGCGGCGCCTGTGACGGCGAGGCGGTTTTCCTCTGTCTACGCTCCTCCTTGGCGGAATCCAGCATCATCTCGTAAAACCCCCGCTGATTCTTGTGCAAGTCTCGTGCCGTACGTTTCCACTTGGCCAGAAACGCGGGCACCCACTTGAGGACAGGAAACATGTCGACCGGGGGTGCCACCCCGGGCGTCAGCAGATTCAGCCAGTTCTCCTGGTTGCTGTAGAATAGGTCGATGAGCTTGGGTTCTTTTTGCTCACCACGGTGGCCGCAAATGGCGAGCAGCGGGGTCGCCAAGGCCCAATTCCGGAAGCCGTCAGCGAACCGGTCCGGGTCCACGACGAGTCGGTACATAAGATGAGCGGCCGAGGCCTCGAGGATAGGCGACACCTGCTCAATACCAGCGGGCCCGAGGAGGTGTCTGACGACAGCGGTGCGCCATTGCTTGAGGTAGCTATCATAAGGGAGGAAGATGATGTGTTGGGCCTCGAAAACGATGTGGTTCCTGACGATGTAGTCTTTGGGGCGGCCCGAGTAGATGGAGCCTCTCTTGTCTAGCAACTCGCGAGCCATCCGGGCACTGTTCAGGACGACAAGATGACCTGGGCCAGCTTTGAGACCAATAATCTCCCCGTACTCGGCTCGCCATTCCGCAAATTTAAGAAATGTTTTGGATGTGGCAAAGTGGTGGACGTTCCCGATGAAAGGGAGAGCTGGCGGGCCAGGCGGGTAGTTTCGAGGCCGTAAGGATTTCAAGGAGAAACGGACAAGAGTGACGAGCGACGCCAGGAGGAGGCTGAGGCAGACCCAAGAGACATGTCCAAAAGTCACTTCCATTGTGTATCGTGTCTTGTTGCCTGACAATGCTCGACGGTAACACGGTACCCCGAGTAAAACATGCAAGCAAGGAAACTCAGGCAGTCGGTATTGTATACTTATATCTCTGGACAATTCGCCGATTCGAGCATTGAGTGAGGCATTTGGTGTGACTGGCCCTGGGACCGTCACGGTTGCCGTCATTAATATGCGGGCGGGATTGGAGGTCGGTCCTCTTGCCAAGATAGGACAATGTTGGCCACTACCTATGTTCTAGTAGTATGCACGCTTACGCATATTCCTGGGCGGTACATTTACTTGGCGACGCGGCACGATGGCGTCAGTCTTTTCTTCTTTGTCCCCCCAGATGTATCCTGGCTCGCCCATGGTACGGTAGTCTCTTTACTTTTCTCTTTCTTAGCTATCTAAACAAAAGTCCTGGCAACCTGGATAAAAGCTCATCCCGAGCCAGCCCTGGTAATCGATGTAAATGCCGTTTTTGCCGCGGGGTCAAACTAGAGAAGCCTCAATCCGTCTCAGAGCTCCGAGTGGCTAGGTCCTGAAAGGAGACCAGTCCAGGATTCGAATTGCTTTTTGAGCAATAGACAGTTCATAGTGGCCGCCAAAAGCACCTTGTTCGCCAGCAGCTCCGCCGCCTAAAGAGCCAACGCCGTCCGTTCCGTGCCCGTATCCCTCGTGGCCACTTGCACATCCTGCACTGGCACCTGGCAGGAGGTCCGGTGGGCAGACGTGGTGCCGAAACGACACAGTAGAACGATGAAGAATGCCAGTAGCTGAGAGGGCACAGTGCAATCTAGAGACGAAGAGAAGATGCCAAGCCCTTGAGGAGATATGAGGCTGGATTATATTTCAATTGTACAGCAAGTACATTCAATACGTAGATATGGTGGTTGGTATAGCTCCTCGAGGACCACCCAATGATCGAGGAAGATATCATCGAATGAGACTGTATGCGGAAAGGACCAGTTGCGAGGGTCGTAGGGGGTCGAGGTGGAAAGAACTTGAGGCGTGCACCAGCACGCCTGGTTATAACGTATCTTATTCTCTCGCGCCAGACTATGTACAGAAGCAAAATAACAGATGGATATCTTGATGTAAAGGGAAAAACGAGTCAAGGAAATTTGTTTTCTGAAAGCACATTGCGCCAAGCCGATCAGAATCTTCAATGGGATTGTGCAGCCCGAAATATAAAAGACTGCACTCAAATGGCCTGCACAGAGGGCAATGCCGGACAATACCAGCGAGCCCACATCAAACCGCCGCGGGGGTAACGGTCGAGGGCATTGTGAGCTTCTCTGGCTCACTTACTGGTGTGGAAAAGTAATCAGCCGCGCCCTCTCCTCCGGCCCCATCTTCTTCGTAGATCTCCTCAACCTGTTCGCCAGGCACTCTAATGATAGGGCTGAACTGATCTACCTCTTCGATGCTTTCCTCGTCCATCTCTCTTTGCTCGCCATCTTCCTTGCTCTGTAACTCGTCCTCGGCCTCCTCGTCCTCTTCTTGGATAGCCATCTCGCCACTTCGCCGTCCGAGACCATTAGCACTAGCGTTGCGGCTATGGCTAGTCTCTCGGCTGCGACTTCCACCACCTTGGTTTCCAAGAGAGAGCATGGGCCCCTTGAAGATGTTCTTCTTTCGTTTTGCAAACAGGATGTTTTGCGATGCGAAAGGGTTTGGGCTCCCAAGTGGCTGATTTTGATTGCCAGACGGCATACCCTCGTTGAAGTTAAGAGAGAGCGCGGGGCCCCTGACTAACCGGATATTCGATGGAAAGGCTGAACTGGTCGGCGTGGCAGGAAGAACCTTGACTGAATGATGCGGCGACCGTCCAGTTGCTAGTGGCGTCTTCGCAGTCGACATAGACGCCGTGGACGAAGTCGAGCTGGCCTTCGAATGAGTATGCTGATGACGGGGCATTGTATGAATGGAGCTCAGTGAGGAGGAAGTTGATTTCCGGCCGCGAAGACCGCCCGAGGGCCGGCGTACCGTGGAGCGAGGCGTGATCGGAGCGGGAGATAGCGAGTGTCGCTTGTACGAGGATGCCGAAGACGGCCCCCGTTGTCTCATCTGTCCCGAGTTCGTGTGCGTGTGAGATAGCATGGTGGGCGTAGTGACGTTGCCGCCACCCCGGTTGGAACCAGCACTTCTCGTCACATGGCCATTGGTCTGGGCTGTTTCGGTCGTGGTCTCAGCTTGGCCATTCCCATAGGAGGTGTTTTTGCTAGTATGGGGTCGCGGGCTGACATCTTTGTGGTTCTTGTTGCCGTTTTTCCCATTCAGATTCGGAGTTGACAAACTGGGTCGTTTACTGGGCGTATGGCGTCGAGTGGTGTCCACAATCCAGTGCTTCCAAGTCTTCCAGTGCTGTATGATTGCCTGCGACGGCTTCTTGCGCATTTTCTGTTGAGGCTCTTGCTGGGACTTGTCATTGTCGTTGTTATTAACCCCAAGCACGTCGGGAGCAGTTACCAGGTGCAGTGTCGAGCCTCTAGATCTTGCACTGCGGAGAATTCCCTCCTTTGGCGGCGGAACAGGTCTTCGCTGTAGCGACGTACTGGTAGACCGTATAGAGTCCTTTTCCAAAGGCGGCGGTGGCACATCGTTGTCCGGGCTGAAGTTGCCTTTCGCATAAGACTCCGGGAGGTTAGGCAACTCTGAGATGTTGAGATCAGTGTAATGAGCACTTCTCCTCTCTGCGCGCCCTCGAGTTCGTGGCAGAGGGGGGTCCCCGAGCCTGAAGACGCCCTCTTCGTCCATAATCGGGGCCATACGCTCGAGCTTGCTCGACGCAGCCGAGAAACGACGGGAGTTCCTGTTCTCAGCCTCCTTCTCTTTCCGTCTCCTCTCTCTTCTCTTGGCCTTCCGCTCCTCCTTTTCCAAAAGCAGTGTCCACCAGCCCGCTAATGCGTCACATCTTTGTGACAGTACGCTTTCAATGACTTGGTCTATATCGACTCCGGCGCCTCTCATTCGGTGGAGACAATCCTTCTCCAACGCCGTGGTAAAGGGAGCAGGCTGGTGCAGCTTCAGAATGGCCTGTTGCTGCGGGGCGTGCTCCAGCAAAAAGGGATGTTGCAGAATATCTGGAAGCGTCGGCCTAAGCAGGGGCCGTTTCGAAAGGAGAATTTTGATAAGTGACACGGCATCAGCAGACAAATGGTCGGGATATTTGGGCTCCTCGGAGAGGATCTGTTTCCTCGTCACGTTATCGTCGTCGTCGTCGAAAGGCAACTCGCCGCAGAGCAGCGCGTACAAGATGACGCCCAAGCTCCACACGTCCACCTTCTCGCCAGCATACTTCTCCCCCTTGAGCATTTCGGGTGCTGAGTAGCAAATCGTCCCGCAAAAGGTCTGCAGGTAGTTCGATTTGCCTTCATACTCGCGCGTAAAACCAAAGTCGACCAGTTTCACGTTTTCGTGCTTGTCTAACAAGATGTTCTCGAGCTTCAGGTCCCGGTGGACGCACGATTGCTGATGCACATAACATACCGCACCTACCAGCTGCGTAAACGTCTTCTGGACTTTCTCGACCGGCAGTGGGCCATGTTTCAGCAGGTAGTTGTATAATTCGTCGCCTGGGCAATATTCCAGAACCAGCCACACCAGGGATTCCGTGACTATCACCTCGTAGAGCCGTGCGATGTGTGGGTGGACGAACTGCCGGTGGTGATGGATTTCGCGAGCCAAGTTCGAGTCATCTTTCTTGGCCGACTTGAGCACAACCTGATGCAAACACGAATCAATATCTTCAACCCCTGATAAGCGTGGTCGAGATCAAACAAACCTTAGAACCATTGGTGAGCTTGTGCGTCGCAAGGTAAACCTTGCCAAAGGAACCCTTTCCTATTAATTTCCCCAGACCGTAGTTGCCCACGTTTTTCAAATCGGCATTGGAGAACTCGCTACCGAGCAAGTTGTTAGCATTGAGAACACCAGTCGGAGCTGTGACTTTGGGCAGAGCGAGGGAGCTTACTCGAGAAGTTCCTGGTATGAGTTGGCGAGCTACAGTTTGCACCAAAACGTTAGCTACCCGCCGAAAAGGGACATTTAGACGGCAGGCTGGGCTCGCAGCCCAGCAGAGGCTGATCGTGACTGACCTTGGCCTTTCGTCCCAGCGCCTCGGCCCGGGCTTTGCTTGTCTGCATGTCCTATTTTGCCTTCGCCACGGCGACCACTTCTTCCGGCCGCGCCCAGGTTGTCACGAGGCTTGATCGACGCAGCAAGTCACTTCAAAGTGAGGATTCGGGAAAAACAAGGTGCCACGGCTCTTCGCCTTGGCGTTCGCTTCGTGTCTGGCTACAGGTGTTCCCGAGGACGGCGGGTTGGTGCAGGAACTGCGGTGCCAATTTTCGAACGGTCGATCCAGATGTTGGGATCTAAGCCGTTGTGATAGAAAGCGCACGAGGTAGGTCCGACTCGGATGTGCCTGTCTGCTGCAACGGCCCCTATTCCGTGTCGCAAAGCAGCTATGACCTATGTCATGCGCAGCGTCGGTCTCGTGTCGTCGCCTAGGTGATCTCGTTTGTACGAAGAGAACAGCAACCAAATAGGGCCGGGCCGGACGACTGATAAGACTGGAGGGTATGATGCCTCGACGGCTCTCCAATCATTTGGTCGCGCGCCGGGGAACCGAAATTTTCGGATATACAGGATTCGAGACAAGCTTTCGTGCTTTCGTGCTTTCGGAAGAGAATCGGTGGGAGACTAAAGGAATTGAGTAGGTAGACTCGACGCTCGCAGGCCTGCTATGTTGAAAATTGCAAGAATTAATGGTAGAAAACTAAAAACGACATGGTGATAGGAAAACGACAAGAGACGGATAGGGAGAAAAAAGAAAACATGTCATACTGGACGTGACACCAAGACAAGTCCGAGTTCATGGCAATGTTCCTTGGGAAAGACCAAATGGATCATGGTCCCACGAAATGCGACCAGAGCGGGAGGACAGGGGTCAAGGGGCCGCGAAAGTAGGCTGGTTAGGAGGAGCCAAGAGCCTGCACTGACTGCATCAACCGGATATTGAGGGCGGGACAGTAGCAGACAGTGTACCGCACACGGTATCTCAACTGTCCAGTATGCTTGCATGCCTAGCTGGAGCTACAGGGCACATGCGCTCTCCCTCACCTGACTCTCCCCTCAATTCGTTATTGCAGATACCTACATTAATTGCCTCACATAGAGCAGATATGTACCTAACAGGAGCCCGTCCACGACGACGTTTGGATAAGATTGTCTGCAGATACAACTATTGATGGGGTTATATGCGCGCAACCCCGTACCAATCTGACATAATAAATGAGGTAAGTAAACTGAATGCTGATCCTCAGGCGGTTTTTGCAAATTGCGGGTGGTTGGCCTGGGTCGTTACGCTACGCAGCTGCACTGTACACACTAGCCGGAGGAACCTGGCAACTAACGAGTAGCACTTGCGCTTTGCAGGTTAGTGGATTGTCGAGCTTGCTGCTTGCTTGCTTGCTCTGAAGGAAAATATCCTTTTGCAAGCTCGGATAGCTAGCAACGACAAACTATTGTGTAGTAGGTACGGAGGTCCCTTTTAAAAGTAAAGTCCCCCCCCTTGTCACCACCCCCTGTTATTACCCTTATTAATAACCCTTATATACAACCCCTATATACTCTTATCGGTTATCTATTAATTAATTTTTTTTCTTTTTTTTCTTTTTTTCTTTTTTACCCCTTTTTCGATTAAACTTTTTTCGTATTATATTATTATAATATTTATAATTAAAGCTATTATAATTAATTTAATAACTCGAGCTATTATAATTATATTAAAAGTTATCAATAATTAGTTATAGGTTAATATTAAGAGAATTATCGATATAAAATAACATATTATTAAAAAGCTATATTATAAAGCTTTAAACGTCGAATTTAATTTTAATATAAAGCTTTTTATATTACGAAATAAATAGCTTTTTAATAAGGTTAAAATCGGTCGTCCTTATAAATAAAGCGATAAGTTAAATTAAATGTTTATAGAAAAGGTAATAATGAATCGGTACGGCCGAGAGAAAATTACTATTTAAATCGTAAAAAGTTTTATAAATTTTTTAATATTTCCGAATCGATCGTATAACGAGCTTTTCGATTAGCCGGTTACTGGAAAATTAAACTAATTAAAAAGTCGGGGTTAATAAAGAAAATAAAAATAAACCGGCTTAATTAATACTTTAAGTATCGATATTAGTTAATAAAGGATTAAAAAAAGGTTATTTAATTCGATAAAATTAGTATAATTTTAAATTAACGTTAAAAGGGTTACCGAATTTAAAGGAAGTTTAATAAGGCTTTAAATAAAAATTATATTTATAAAAGATAAAAAGGTTATTTCGAATTTATATTTTAAAAATATTTTATTTATAATTATAAAGGACCTTATTATATATAGCTTTTAAAGATTATTATTTAAAAGAAAGTTATTATTAAAGTTATCGCGAAATTAAACATTAAATTAAAGCTTAAGAAAAGAAAAGACTAAGAAATAGAATAAATAAATAAACTTTTTTTACGGAATTTATTTAATTGAAAATTAATATAAAAATTTATAAAGGATATTAGTAAATTAAGCCGGATTAAAAAAGGGGGGATTAATTAATAGCGATATTAAGAGAAGATATTCTTTTTTAAGCTTTTTTTTTTTTATTAAAAAATATATAAAAAGAAATTAGGTACGGTAATATAAAAAGATAAGGTACCGGCTTATTTATATTAATTTTAAAAGGTTATTTATAACCTTTATAAAGTAAGTCGATTATTATAATATAGTAATTTACCGGATTTAAATACTATTAAGCCTTATTAATATTAAATAAAGAAGAGGATTATTAAAAAAAGAGTTTTTAAAAATAAAAAAAAGGGATTTAAATATAGCTTAATAATTAATAAAGGGTTTTTTAAAACGTTATTTAAGCTTAAATTAAAAGGATCCCTCGCTATATTAAAAAGATTATCGAGTTAAAAGAAGGGAATAAATATTACGAGGGGAAAACCGATATAAAAAATAAGTTATTTATTATATAAATTATAAACTTATAAATAGAGCTAAAACGATTAAAAATATAATAAAAATTAATTAATATATTTTATATATATTAACTACTTATTTATTAACTAATATTAACTATAAGGGTGTATTATATTAGGGGTATTAAGCAAGGGGGTGTTAATAAGGGGGGGGACTTTATTTTTAAAGGGGACCTCCGTATTTTTATTTATTTGTTTCTGTTTCTGTTTTTGTTTGTCAGCAATGTTCTTGTTCTCGCAGCTTACCACCTTCCCTGGTTTCTCGGGCCGTTCACGAACGTTCGTCCCAGTTCAATTACACCCCCGTATCTACTGTACAATAAATGAAGTAGGCAATGTAAGTAAAGTAGGTAGTAAACCCAATCAATGTATGCAACCGAAACAACGACAAGTGGTAAAAGTGAGTACCTCTCCCAGAACCTCTCCAGTTGGCTTACAGTATCGAAAAAGTGAGACAAGACAACGTGACAAGCTGCTACAGACCTCTGTCTCCTGCCCGCGTAATTAAGCGTGTACCGAACTTTCTTGTACGCTCGAAACATGTACCTACCAGGAGGCTTGATGGGGATGGGCCAAAATGAATGGACCGTTGCGCCAGGTGGACACCCGGGAAGTTTCAAGGGTCTGTGCATCTCATCACTTTCTCGACTCTTTAATCAGTCGCCTCATCTCTCCTCGACCCCCCGAAGAAACCCCTGCGCACAATGTTTGATATTTGGTTTTGAAGAGAGTCCCCCTATTCACCTCTCTGCCCTTCTCGAGAGCAGGTCAACTTACGATCCCCCGAGTCATGGGGCTCGATAGATTCACTGTAAACTAGGACGGATGCGGCAGGTTGTCATCAAGACTGAATAAGGATCAAGACTGAATAAGGATTTGTGGGTTGCTAGGAGCCGAGTAGATATCGGCGAGCAGCCGATGAAACAATGTCATCATGGATGGGTCTGTAGAAGGCGTGTGGATGACGATATAGTAGTATTGCCCTGCGCGCGTAGAATTTGCTGAAACAGCTCAACTATTGGTACAGTACGTATGTAGCAAGCAGCCCTCCCGGGGCCCACGGCCGGTACTACGCTGGGGTAGCGTTGCCCTGTTCTTTGCCCTTCGCCGTCTCCGTAACCTCCTCCGTAACAGGCACGCCAGAGAGGACGACCAGCCAGAGCGTCTTCGCGCCCCAGTCGAGCGTGACGATGCTCTCCGCGGCGCCGACCTCCACATCGGCGATCCACCCGCCCAGGGCCGCCATCTGCGCCTGGGCGCCGCCCTTCCTGTGCTCGCGGGCGAGGTCCGCCAGGTGGCCGGGCGGCAGTCCGACCGCCTCGGCCAGCTCCGCCGAGTCGAGCAGCCGCGCGTCGAGCCCGCGGCCGTGGAACCACTTGCCGTTGGCCGCCGTCACGTAGGCCGCCGCCCGCTCGCGCGGCGTCTTGGGCTTCGCGGCGATGCTGCCCATCAAGGCCATGGGCAGCGTGACGGCCGCCCCCACAATGCGCAGCGCCGCGCCGACCGGCAACGTGATGGAGCCGCCGATGGCGCCCACGCTCGCCGCGATATAGTTGCCCTTCTTGGCCTGGTCGCTGACGTCGCGGCGGATCTGCTTGGCCTGCGCCACCGTTTCTTTGCTGTACCGCTTCGGCAGGTCGCTGATCTTGCGGCCCATATCCGCGGCGTGCTGGACAGCCTGGTCGCCCACCTTGGCGGTCAGGAAAGCATTGGTGGTCTTCACAAATGACTCCCACGTGTTTTGAGGTATCCCATAGCCCAGGAGCGATGGCGGGTATGCCTGTAGAAAGGGGGCTGCTTTGTCCGGAGAAGATTGCGGTATAGCGATGGGCCGCTGACCGCCTGGAGGGGTTGGTGGACTGTATGACGGTGGCAACGCGTCGCCCGTGGGGAAATTGAAAGGCTCCGATGGTGTAGGTCCCGTAGGACCCTGGACTCCACTATATGCACGAGGAAGTTCCGCAGCGCCCGAAGAGGGTTGAGCCGAAGAGGGTTGAGCCGAAGAGGGTTGAGCCGAAGAGGATGCGCCCACTCGGTCGCCGGCTGATGAAGGTCCGGCAATGGCCTCGTAAGCCGGCAAGGTCTCCTCGGCCGCCTCCGCTTCTTTCGATCTCGTGCTGGGTGCCATTGTAGAGATGAAACAGGGTACTGATGACTACCCAGATGAACTGTAGGGTCAAGTCCTAGATCTTTCGTAAAGGAGATATGGCGCGAGCTCTGCATATATCGTCGTGGTATTTCACTGCTTATCATATGTAAGCACGCGGCGTAGCAGGTGGTTGGTGGCTGAGCCGAGCTGAGCCTAGCTGAGCCCCCGTAGGATGACACTAACGAGATGGTCGCACTGGGTCTCAAGGGATGCAGCTTTGCTGACGACCAATTGCATGGTGTAGTTCAGGTTGCAGTACAAGTACTTTATCACAATGCAGTGATTGCGAGTTCTGGTTCTTGGCCATGCAAGGATCGGTTGGACTTCTGCAGACGCCGCACGGCAAGAAAAGTGGCATTGGATTACGGTTTTATTATTCATTTTACCATTGATACAGAGCAGCAACGACTTGTTCCCAATAATATACAATTACTTGTCCCAGACGCGACAACATCGCGGTTCTCAATTGTGGTTCCCTGGCATCAGTTTGTCAATGGCCCTCTTGATCTTGGACCCGGACTTGGTAGCGCTGGTCTGCGACGACTCCTGTTGGTGTATCATTAGCCCGCTGTATTAGCCATCACCAAACTTGGGGGAGTATCAAGGTCCCCCGGGAGGACTTACTGATGCTCGCCTCTCGACGCCCTGCATGAACTCTCGGTCAGCGACAATGGCCTCGTCAGGCAGGCCACGTTTCGCAGCCGCCTCGCGTTCGTGCTGCTCTTGTTCGACATGATGCAACCCGTCATGGGCGGCCTTGATGGCGGGGTCTGGGAGACCGTGGCTATCTGGAGACGACATGGTCTACTGTGTGGGAAGCTTTCTTATCTGATAGAACAAATTGTTTGACTTGGTAGGTAATATATCACTTAGGTAAAACAGTCATGAAGAGTGTGTAAAAACATGGCGTACTGCACGCGACTATATACCAGATGGGGCCCTTCGAAAAGGACCTACTCGGCTATTCCCATAGTCCTCCTACGTCAATTTAATTTGGCTTTGGATCGTGAGTAATGGTATCGCCGTGATCTGATGTTCCAATTCGTCGATGGCGTGAACTAACTGCTCATCCAGACGTCATGTGGTGCTGATCCCGTTGGAGTCTTGGAGAAGGTCGAGAGGAGATGGCAACAAACAACCCGATTGTTGAGAGAAGGCCGACCGAGTCCAGGCCTATGACTATGCACAGAAGCGGTAGATGTAGAGATGTACCAGCTGACTGCTTATCAACCAGCGTTACAGCTCATGTCTCTGCAATATCAATTGGTGCGCCGAGTGCAATCACCTCATCAAGACGTGACAGGGGAGCCAATGAAGGTTCTAGCCATTTTAATGCCGTGATATCAGGTCTGAGGTATGTAGCTATCTCAACTAGCCAAGTGCGTGGTGGTCGACATGATGCTGCTCGTCCCGTTGGACAAAATCGAGGCAAGTTCCTACCAGAACAGGTCGTTGATATGCACATCTGCAAAGGCCATGTTCCAATTCGAAAGTTGTCTGCGAGTCTGAAAAGCTGGCTTCCCGGTGGCAACTTTGCATGTATTGGAGCAGGTTTCCGAATTCCCGTCATACAACGTCGGTATCGGAGTACAACCAGGAAACGCTCGTGAGGTTATCATAAGATATCAGGAGCCCTCCACACTCCATACCTACGACTACCAGCACCTTACCTACATGTACTTAGCCTTTTGATAATTGCGGGGGAGCCTTGACCATCTGCTAGATCATCGAGGTGCCAAGCGACGGCTAGTGCTGATAGTGGAGCTCAGCCACACGGAGGATCTGCCGGAGTTAACTCCTTGACGACTCAAGCCACTTGAGACCGATTGAGCAGTCTCCGATAGATGGCTA
Organism: Arthrinium phaeospermum; assembly: GCA_006503535.1. NCBI lineage: Eukaryota > Fungi > Ascomycota > Sordariomycetes > Amphisphaeriales > Apiosporaceae > Arthrinium > Arthrinium phaeospermum. Next base: position 1,600,582 of record QYRS01000013.1, read on the forward strand.
AATCGAGCCATCAAATTGAACAGCGAGACAGTTTCGCGACCACGTCGATGATAAGTCGACCATCAACTTCTTCCGCACAGCATGTCGGCCCCTAGACGATTATAATTTATTCTCCCACTATCATTCACGTCAAACACCTCTTCAAGTGTCGACCGCGCAATTACGACCTCGCTGGCTCGAGGTAGCTAGCTGTTATGCGCCTGTCGCGCCCATCCCCGAGGGGGCGCCTGCCTTTCTTGCTGGTCCTCCAACTCCTCTTCGCATGCGCCGTTGCCTACCAGACGCTCTCTGACGACTTCCTGCGAAACCTGACACTGGCCGAATCCGACTTCGACATCCACAACCAAGACGGCCTTCTTGCGCCCATCCTGATACCCCGAGTTCCTGGAACGCCCGGCCAGGCCAAGACGCAGCAGCACTTTGTCAACTTCTTTCGCAAAGAGTTACCAGACTGGAACCTGTTATGGCAGAACTCGACAGGAACGACGCCGGTGACTGGCAACAAGCAGATCCCCTTCTCGAACCTGATTGTTCGCAAAGAACCACCATGGACGAAACCAGGGCAGGCCAACTACTTGACGTTGGTGGCGCATTACGACAGCAAGTACAAGCCGGAGGGCTTTATCGGCGCCATCGATAGTGCCGTGCCCTGCGCTATTCTCATGCACATTGCGAGATTCGTGGACAAGTACATGAAGCAGATGCACCAGGAAATGGTGGCTCTCGGCGAGTTGGGAGGCACGGTGCCAATGGATATGGGGCTGCAGATACTCTTGCTCGATGGAGAAGAGGCTTTCGGCCCGGAATGGACGTCGACCGATTCTCTCTACGGATCCAGGTCTCTCGCCGAGGAGTGGGAGCACACGATGAACCCGGCTCTGTCGAACTACCGCGACCCCTTGAGCCAAATCAGCATTTTCGTGCTGCTGGATCTCTTGGGGTCCGCAAACCCCCGGATCCCGTCCTATTTCCTCCCCACGCACTGGGCCTACAAGAACATGGCGAGTGTCGAAGAACGAATGCGGAAGCTGGGTCTTCTCGAGACGAAGCCAGCACGGCCATTCCTCTACGAGGCGGGCAAAGTGCCCGATCAGTTCAGCAAAAGCTTCGTCGGGGACGACCACGAACCGTTCATGAAACGTGGCGTTCCCATCTTGCATCTCATTCCCTCGAGATTTCCCGATGAGTGGCATACTCTCCAAGATGACGGCGAGCATCTAGACATGCCAACGGTGAGGGATTGGTGCAAGATAGTAACGGCTTTTACGTTGGAATGGTTAGATATGATGGAAATAGTGCCAGAGCAGCCATGAGCTGGCCGTGTTTTTATGTTGCTCTACCTTTGATATGATACCATGAAATTCTAGTTCCACCAACAAGTCATCTGATCTTATTCCTGCTAGTTGATCAAGTCCTCTTTGACCTGAACTTGGAGACGAAGCTTGGTGTTTTCATCGTAATGTTTATCGAGGTCGGCGGTTTTCTGCTCGATCTGGGCGTTTCTCTCTGCCAGCTGCCCTTCAAGTTGGCCAATCCGATCTGTGTAACGCCGAAACTTCTCCTCTACCAAGACTTGCAGGCTACTGTCATGCGAAAAGGCCCTGTCTGCCTTCAGCCTTGCATTCTCATTCCGCAGCTGTTGAATGAGTCTAGCTTGGTTGGCACTGATGGCTTGCTGGAGGTGGTGAGGTAATCTGGGATCCATCGGGCTTCGTTCTGAGCGCTGGCTAGAATGAGGAGAGGGGTAGTTGGTGACTGCTTATACCTTTCAATGCAGAAAGAGGAAAAGAGGAAGGGCGACAGATTTTTGTGATGTTTTCTATAATTCTCGCGGGAATTCTGCAGAAAGCTGGCCGGAGTTGCAGGTGTTTCAAACCAAACATAATTCAGTTCACAGCCTTCGCAGAAAGGGCCATACCCCATACCTGACAACTTGATCAGACTGAGCTTTTGCGAAGCATTGAATACAGTGAGGTACTGCTTGCAAAGTCAGATAAGATACAGAAGAGCTGCATTCAATGACTTTCACCCCTCTCTCAATCAGTAATGTGCAAAAAGGTCTATAAACAAAAGCCTCCCCATCTATGTCAACCTTCAACACCAACCCCTCGTGCTTATGGTACAACGCCATAACCATACACACGAACAACAAGCAACCTGTTCCGACGACTGAAGCTACATGCCCGATACCTCTTTGCAATAATCCACTGCTGTAAGTGATCTACCCAACCACATAATTATAATGAGCGGCCCTCTGCTGCTTGCTATCTCAGTCTTTGCTAGACCATTTGACACTGACTCATCATCCTAGACCACATCGCAAACATGGTCAGGACGCAGTTTCCCGATCATGCCAATGGCCTAAACCTCATGATTGACGACAACGGCTTCTTCTTCGAGCGACCCAAGGAGGCCAGGTGGAAGGGTACCCTACTCAAGAACCGGCGCGACGAATATGCGATCGTGGCCGCAGTTAAGACGGCCTATTCTGATGAGGAGTACAAGTGCATGCAGCCATGGAACAAGTTCACCGAGTGCTTCGTCCAGCTGTTCAAGCTATCGATGGAGAGAAAGGACGAGTGGGCCATGTGCAAGACGGAGCGCGATTTCTGGCTCGCCATCAGACAGTCGCTGGACTGGGCCCAGAACACCCAGGTGGATGTCGATGTCCTCATGAAGGCGGTTGACCTCCTCGTCGACGGACGCCGCCGCTTCCTTCGAGAGTCACAAGATCTTCCCAAGGGATCATTCCTGAGCGCCTGGGTTCAGGGTTGGATCGAGGCGATCGACAACCCGGAGCTGCTGAAGAAGAAGGAGCAGATGAGAGGCGAGGCTCTGGACGCGAAGCAGGAAGGCACGAGCGAGACCTCCGACACCGAGATGAAGGACGTCTGAACTGTTAAGTCTCCCAAAGACGAGCAGAAGGATGGGTAAGTGAACATAATGCATGATTCGCAAGTGCGCCTTGCTAACGGGTTCAGGGAGTCAAGAATGGCCATTGATTAACGGGACAAGCACGAAGCCTCAAGGCATGCCCAATCAAGGGCAAATCATACCATCCTACTCAGAACAGACCAAGGCGTCAAACCGATGTGAGCTTCCGAAACGGTGCTGGAAACCATGCGCGTGCTTGGGCGCGACCTGGATAGTGATGGGTGTATAATAATACAGAACCGTCTCATAGACGATGGATATCATGAAAAGAAGTCACCTGCGCATGTAGCACATTTGAAAAATGTAGACCGTATGTGTTGGAGACATCGACCAGTTATGTTTATTTCCCCCCCTTTGCCCATTCCACATTTTTCAGTACGATTCATCAGATAGAAGACCATGAAAATCTTCAGAAAGAGCAAAAGATTGAGCAGTGCCTCTAGAAAGCAAGCAGAAGGGTTATCTGGGGCGGTGCGTTGTATGGCTAGTACGTTGTCCAATACAGCAAATAACCCGTTGCAGTAATTCCAATTTTTCGCCAAGTGCGCCAGCCTGGCCCAACTGGAGTCACGCAAGTGTTGGGAATTTGCTTGTTGTTAAGGCTTTTGACTACTTGCAAAGTCCTCTGTAAGTAGTAGGTCTTGAGGGCGTTGACAAGTGAAGTTACTTGTGTGTTATGTTTACTCGTTCGAAAGGTCTCCAACCAAAAAGCCAGCCAGATATCTTCAAAATATCAAGGCAAAAGAAAGCAAAATAGCAAAAAAACGTGATAGGTCTAGAAAGCAGAGCATGATTACTAACTAAAGTCAGAGCACGTCCCAGGAAGCTCGGCGGCGGTGCGGTTTGTGGTTAGCAGGTTGCCCATTACTCGCAGATTTGATTCGGATTCGAACTCAGGTCCTCTCTCCGATATCAATGAACGAACAACGTGGGTGCAGTAGATTCTTACAGCGTTGCTCGGTACCACCCAAGCCCTGCTCGAAAGTACCGCGGTTGTTGGAGATTTGTCTGTTGTTTGGATTTATGACTACCTCCACAGTATCCCATGAGCCCAGCTACTCATACAGTACCATTGACGGGGGGCAGTCCATGCTGTACGACAAACTGTTGCATTGCACGAGTGAAGTAATTGGTTGTCTTCGTCGGCCGTCACTGCCATTGCTATCTGATATCTTCAGTTTGTCTAGTAGCCCAGCTTCTGCGCTTTGCTCTGAGTATCTCCCATACACCAAGCAATTTCAATTCTATTTTCCTCGGGCGTAGCAACTAATCTGATAAATTCCAGGTAATAATTCTTAACTACTTCTTTTAGAAATATTACGAACTCTTTCCTTGTTTTTCCAGTTGTCCTCTCCTCTCTGCAGTCGCACTACCTTGACGCATCCCCCCCTTAAATCTAGTTCGATGCCGTCTTCACACAATCGCCCATAGATCGAACCCCCTGCGTATCGTGTTGATAATTATGAACAGTTCATGGGATTCCTGCTTTAGACAAACTATGAACGATGATGGGTACATTGGAGTTCTGGCCCTCCAGGAATAGCTGAGAAGCCAGTGTATTCTCCTGTTGTTTATCGAGTATCCTGATACTAGAAGTTACCTGTAAGGCCAGAGGCGATTCTTTCCGACTGCGAGATTGAGCATGAAACAAAGACACATGAGCAGCTAACGGACATACCAAGGATTATACAACGAACCGAAATAAAATACATGTAGGCATGCTGCTGGTCTAATTACTGGCTATTCCACCGTCAACTTTCTAACTGTCAACACCATGTATAAAAGCTCTCAGACCCTCTAGAAGCCATTTTCCTGCTTAAATCATGCCCATTCCTTCAGAAAGGGAAGGGAAGGTGAAGCTCACTATAAAATGGCAAGTGGCCGTGATAGATGTGGTTAGCCCCTTTGCATACTATATACAAGAAATGATAAGAGAGGTTGCATACCCCACGTCACGGGGCCATACTCTGCAACCAATAAACGCTCGAGGGGGTAAATGCCGAGCGTTGAATTACCCCAGTGTTATGCATAGTCCGTGAGGAGAAGTTCCACCAGCCGGAATCTGGGGTAATTAAGCCGGGGTAGGAGCATAGAAATATGCCCGATCCGCACATCGACTTTCTTCCGTCTTGAACTAATTTTTGCTTTGGTTTGATCCAAGTCGTTGATACACTGGAAGAGTAACGGCAGGCTACAATGTTGTTTGACAAGTTATTCGAGTACCTAGGCAGTGGCTCGGCGGCATCTTCGCCGAGGGCCGGCAACGACCTGGCCCATTATGCGGCCGGTGCCATTTTGCTGGCGTTGCTTGGGCTCTTTGTGGACTATGGGTATATGCTATGGCTGCGTTCAAAGCTGGTGGGTTGCAAGACGTCCAGACTTGATCGATCTGTTGTACAGCTGCTGACTTGGAGAAGCCCCCGGGGCCACGGCCATGGCCCATTGTGGGAAACACATTCATGCTGCCCGACACCAAACCGTGGTTCTGGTTTGAGGAGCTGTCGAAGAAGTACGATGCGCAGCTGATCACGATATGGATAGGGAGGTAAGTGATGAAGCAGACCCCCGAGAATCTGGAACGACAACAGGAACTGACTCCTGCCGTATAATCTGAAGAAACCCCACCATCTGGATCTGCGATGCCTGGGCCGCCTCGGACCTGTTCGAGAAGAAGGCGGGCATCTACTCGTCGCGGCCGCGGATGGTCGTCTTCGCCGAGCTGGGCGCGGGCCAGAGCAACTTCCTCAACATGTACACGACGACGCCCGCACAGCGCGAGCGATGGCGGGCGCACCGCAAGCTGATGCACCAGGGCGTGGGGGTGCAGGCGGTGCGGCGGTACCGGGCCTTCCAGAACGACGAGAGCCGGGTGGTGGCGCTGGACCTGCTGGGGCGGCCGGGGGACTACGTCAAGCACTTTGAGCGGTACGCGACGAGCGTCGTGTCCATCATCGCCTTCGGCCGCCGCGTCGAGACCAGCCAGGACCCCATCATCACCGAGGTCATCGCCGCCATGCACGTCGCCGCCGACCTCAACGTCCCCGGCAAGACCTTCCCCATGCTCATGGAGACCTTCCCGGCCCTGGCCCGCTTCCCCAACGCCGTCGCGCCCTGGAAGCACGGCCTGGGCCGCAAGCGCGGCCGCCACTTCTTCTACGCGCTCGCGGCCGAGGCGGGCGCGCAGGAGGGCCACGACGACTCCTTCGTCAAGCGCATCCTGGCCGAGAGCGAGGAGCAGCGCCTGGGCGTCGAGGAGATCGCCTCCCTCACCGGCAACCTGTTCGGCGCCGGCTCCGACACGAGCAGCAGCACCCTCATCACCTTCGTCCTCGCCTGCTGCGCCTTCCCCGAGACGCTGGGGCCCGCGTGGGAGGAGCTGGACCGCGTCGTCGGGCCGCACCGCAGCCCGGCCTGGGAGGACGAGGAGAGCCTGCCGTACGTCAAGGCCTTCGTCAAGGAGGTCTTCCGCTGGCGCTCCGTGGCCATCATCGGCGGCCAGCCCCACGCGCCCACCCAAGACGACTACTACAAGGGCTGGCTGATCCCCAAGGGCTCCTGGGTCCAGGGCAACGTCTGGGCCATCCACCACAACGAGCGGGAGTTCCCCGAGCCCGACCGCTTCAACCCCAAGCGCTTCTTGGCCGACAGCCCCGACAGCCGCCCTTTTCCCGGCGAGCGAGGCTACATGACGTTCGGATGGGGCCGCCGAGTGTGCTCGGGACAGGCCCTGGCCGAGCAGGGGACCTGGATCACCATTGCGCGCATCCTCTGGGGCTTCCGAATCCAGAAGGCGAAGCGGTCCGACGGCAGCGTGGTGGAAGTGGACATCAACGACTACACGTAAGTTGGGAGCTGGACGATCGAAATAACCATAACACCCCGCCCAATGGCCACGACAGCTGACTAGGTACTGACAAATCGAATACTTACTTACTTGCTCAACACAGAAACGGACTCAACTGGCGTCCGCAGCCGTTCGAGTGCAGCATCACGCCCCGCTCCGCAGAGATCGGCGAGACGATCCAACGCGAGGGCAGGCAGGCCTTGGAGGAGCTGGGGCAGTATCGAGGCGAGACCAAGTACCGCATGTCGACCTTTTACAAATGAAAACACCAAAAGAGGGCCCAATTGGTACATTGTATGTGTAGGCCACATGAGTGTGGATGTGGAAGGAAGCTGAACATGTTTGCCAGATTCAGGGGCTCATCCACATAGATGGGAAAATTTTGACACCGCTGGAAGAAACCTCCACTGGAGATGATTGGTATGGAGTTTCCTGATAACTTTCACGTTTTCAGTTCCACCTGATTGGAGACAGGACAGTGATCTATTTGGCGAGTTAGCATTGCAGCCTCATTGTTCAATGCCGATCTTGGAAGAATGATTGAGTCTACCCCGACCTCACCCAGCTGAATGCAAGTGACGTAAATGATCTGAATCTTCCACGACCCAAGATAAGATGATACTAGGAGCTAGGTAGCAGTAGCTTGTGACAATTGCTTAGCCCCAGGTTTGGAATTCTCGTGGCCGGCCGCACTTCTGCCCGTCCAAGGGTCTATAAATAACAATACCCGGACAAGACCTCGGGCCATTCTCAGCTTTATTAGCACGTCTCTACGGATACCACTGGAACTCTTGTTTGGGCTGTGCCGTTGCCTAGGTAGATTTCGATATTTACCTTGGCTGATGCTGATATAGAATGAGTAAGCGTCTTATTAGTCGGGAGAAGCGTTGCTAGTTTGGGCCCCAGTCGTGGAACTGTAAACTTTGTTCCTTGACGAAGCTTTTGGAACCCGTTGCTACTTGGAGGTTAGTCGATAGAAGGTGGAGCCGAAGAAAACTGTCAGACTAAAATAGTAGCCAGCTAGGCGTTGTCCGGGGTGGGCCGAGCGAGGGATGCTGTATACGAGGTTTTCACCACATGATCTAATGATAAGAACTCTCATCGTGAAGTGGCACATGATGTCAGACGAGAAACTGCAGCACAGCTTTGAAGGCCTCCTCCCGGCCGCCAGATCCGAGCCCACGGGGTCCTTTTGCATCCGAGGTGGTCGCAGTGGTTGTCTGCTGTTGCCGCTGCCATCATGACGGCTCGACAAGCTATGGCTGCGGAACGAAGGCCGCAATCATCCATTGTCGCTCAAGCAAGCGGGGTCCAGAACCCAAGTGAAATGACAGAAGCGAGCTGACCGAGTAAATGGGTGAAAGAAAGCTAATGTCAGGTACCACACGCAGCAGATAGTTGTAGAAGCTTGGCCGGGGTCGTTGGCTGGTCCACGGGTCAGGAAGAGGCACGTCTTGCAGCCAATCAAGAGGCTTTCCTGGAGCAGATTTCGACACACACATCTCCTGTGTCGTGCATGCATGGTCCGATAGATCCCCTGTATGGAATGCATCGAAATTCAGAAACCTCCCATGCTGCACTGCAAGGGACTGCGCGAGCCTGCAGTGTCGTGACCGTTGCGGACCAAGAGCTGCCCCAAAACAACGCATTCGCGCCTGTATGGAAGCAAAGGCACATAGGGATCTTCGTGCTGCCTAAGGGAAACCCCAGACGATATCGAACCACTGATGTTGCTACCACAACACCAACACGCTCTCCACCTTCTCCTTCTTACGGGTTGCAACGGCAGCAGTCGTCGTGGGTAGTTTGACTACACAGCCTGCCTAATCGAGGGGCCTCCTTCCGGCACGGCGGCACAGCAACGTCGCACCCAGATCGGGGATGCGCGAGTGTTGAGCGAGTTGGGCGAGGAGTTCAACTGGCGGCCCTTTCCCTTTCACGCGACGGAGGGATTTATTTTAGATAGAAAGGTGGATCTGGGGTTCGATACGAGACCAGGTACCGTAGGGCCAACCAGCTCGACTTCTTCTGCGGTTCCCATCAGTCGACATTTTTTCTTCCTTCTTTTCGCCAATGCGAAAGTGGTAAACAGCCCGAGATCGACAAAAGCAATGGTACCAGGGCAACTGGCCAAGGGTTCGCCAACGGGCAGGGTTGGCCACCAGGAACGGATAGGCAGAATACCTACGGAGTACAAGTCGCGGGTTGGCTGGTCGAACACCGGGTTGCGGTATGTAAGCGACGAGACGAGTGTCGCTCATTGTCTTCAACCGTCTTCACCGGCGGCCATATGCCCGGATCTGGCCTGGTTCGTGGAATGCGGTCGCCTTAGAAAACGGGTCTTTCGTCTGTTCACGAATCTCCACCAAACGGGCAATCTTTGTGGGCGTGACAGAAATGAACGAGATCCACTCCCGTGCAGCTTACAGCGATGACCCCTGAAGCGCCATGCTATCTTGAGCTGCTCCGGCCGTGCCTGCGTGTGGTGTGTTACCGGCCGTGTTGCTGGTTGCTGGTTGCTGGCCGTGTCGACATCGATGAAAAAGGGCCGTGTTTCTCGGGTCGACGTTCTGAAGATCTTCTCTTTGGTCAGCAACAGCCCATTAATACGAGTGGCCTTAGCTCATATACTATACTATCTAATACTTTGGTTTTCTCCATTTTCTCGACCCTCATCGTTACGGTCCAACCACCCCGTCACTCGCTTAATCCACCAACGCAAGTCGACATAGTCGCTTATACATACCATATATACCCCCGTTGGCCTCTCGCTTTTATACCAGCAAATCGTCTCATACCTACTTGCCTAATTACACTTACTTAATCACCCTCCTCACAACTAATCATGCCCTCCACCACCTCCGTCCTGCGCGCCGCCGTCCTGGCCGGTGCCGCCAGCGCCGCGAGCGTGCCCCTGGCCGCCCGCCAGCAGACCACCACCACCTGCTCCGAGACGCACATCTTCCTGGGCAAGGGCAACAACGAGCCGTACCCGGGCCGGCAGGGCAAGCTGGTGACGGCCATCTGCAACGGGCTGTCGTCGTGCGACTACGAGGACATCCAGATGCAGAACATGCTGCCGGACGAGTACTGCGGCGCCGTCCACGAGGGCTCCACCAACGGCGTCGCCCAGATCATCGCCTACAACAAGCGCTGCCCCAGCACCAAGCTCGTCGTCAGCGGCTACTCCCAGGGCGCCCACGTCGTCGGCGACATCTTCGGCGGCGGCGGCGGCACCTACTTCAACGGCTGCGTTGAGGAGCCCACCCCCAACCTCGACATCAACAGCCCCGCCGGCAAGCAGGTCGCCGCCATTCTGACCTTTGGCGACGTCCGCCACACCGCCTTCCAGCCTTACAACTACCTCGACGGCGCCGACAAGTGGGGCCTGTACCCCCGCAACAGCCAGCAGCTGGCCAACGCCGCCAACTACGCCTCCGTCTGGCGCGACTACTGCGCTGGTGACGAGCCCATCTGCGCCGGCGGCAACAACGTCGAGACCCACTTGAACTACTTCGATCTCTACACCAACGAGGCGGCCGAGTACGTCCAGGCTAAGATCCGGGACCACCAGGACAACAGCAGCAGCAAGCCCAGCAGCAAGCCTAGCACCACCACCACCAGCAGCCCGACCTCGACTGTCGCTCCTTCTTCCACCGTCAAGTCCGTCGTCACGACCGTGACCAGCGGCACCTCGACCACCGTCGTCACCACCTCGTCCGTCGAGGTCATCTCTTCGACCGCCGCCGCCAGCGCCGCCACCACCAGCAGCGCCGCCGTCAGCTCCGTCGGCACCGCCTACCCGGCCTCGTCGTACGTCGCCGACCCGACGACCGTCACCAAGCCCGCCAACTACCACACCAACTCGCAGTACCACACGGCGCCTCTGCCCGAGGCCACCGCGCCCACCACCGAGGTCCTGTCCTCCATCCCGGCCAACACGGCCACCGCCACCATTCCCGCCTCGGGCCCTGCTTCGGCCGTGCCCTCCTCGGGGTCCCCCTACCCCACCGACGCTCCCACCACGAGCGGTGCTAACGCCGAGGGCGCCAAGCTTGGATTCGTTATTGCGGCGATGGCAGTGTATCTGATGTTCTAAGCTTCTGTTGAGAGGATAGGACGGAGGGAGATGGAGAGAGCGTTATGAATAAACGATGGACTTGGTTACGTTTTATGTGTATATAATTCCTTCGCCCGTGTAACTAGAATCCCTAATGTACCGTACGCGAGCCCAGTATTCTTTTTTTCTTGAAAGCATCCAAACATGCATCACCACGAGTTGGGGAGAGTGAAGTTACGATGGTGTGTGTGTTTCCGAAATCGACTAATCCGAATGGCAACCACCGCATTGAAGGAACGGGTATAAAAGACATGCATGTCATGAGCAGTCTTGGCAATTGACAAGCGAGATTGACGTACTCCTGGTATGATGACATGACGTGCATGCTATGCTGCAGGAGTGCTAGCACATGTCGGTGTTTTGACTTGTATGCAGCCAAATACGGATACTAGGTAAGCATACCAGGTAACTTGGGCTATCAACTCGCGACCAATTTCGCCTGTAGCAGACCAGTAGTAGGAGGTCGTCTCTGCATTCTGATATGGTTCCCGTCAGGGATCAGGGACCAGGGTCTGTTTGATTTGAGGCCCAATTGAACAGTGTGCCCCCTGCCCCTGAAACTGGAACTTGGGGCTGATGTAACCTCGAGCTGAGCACGTGCAATCCGCAGCGGAAGGACAGCGCAACCTTTTCTTTTCGACCAACATGAGAACAAGGCGCGAGGGGCACAGACAGTAGGTGCAAGTTGCGGGTTGCGCGAACCTTGAGAACCCTGAATTCGGTAACAGCCGATTTCGTCTCCAGCGCGCCCTCGTCCCCGGGACAGATGCGTGAGTCAGCAGCCCCCCAAACCATTCTACAGCTCGTTCCCGTCTTATTACTGCAGATGACATTCTGTTGAGCTGGGCTTCGAGAGCATCATTAGAAAGCGGGGGTGGTCAGTGGCTCGCTCGTATTAGGTAGGTAGTCCTCTTGCAGCTTCGTTACTCTGCTAGCTCATGGGACCCTTGATGCTTGGGTTCCGGGATGAGTGGACTTTTGGCGCAGAACCCCAAGCCGTATTGAAATCCCGACAGGGGTTCAGATAACGACACTGGAAGCTCCATTGATTGGGCTCTTGCAATAAGTGTTTCTTCGGAATCAGAACTGGCCCATGCCGGTATTGAAGAGGTCCTCTGAAAAGTCCATCGAGAACAGCTCCCCGAACATCTCACCAAAAACACCCAAATCTTTGAGAAATGTAGGACTCTCGAGCCGTGAGTCCTCCGCTGCAGTAAATGTGGAAGAAGGCGTCGAATCCGAGCCAGCCCCCGCCGCCGGAAGAATTGCAGGATGCACTGCTGTGGATGAAGTGTTCAGTTGTGCTTCCGAGCTGAGCTGGCCTCGCTCCTCCGGCCCCGCCTGCTGCATCTCCCTCACGTAACGGGCCTTGGCCATCATCCTCCGGATGGGCCGCCAGAGTGTGCCTTTCTGCGCCCGTTGGTTGAGCTTCCAGACATCGTAGGCCTCCTGCACGCACTCCCACGCGCGATCGCAGTCGGCAGAGGGCGCGCGCGCACACAGCTCCGAGAGCACAAGCGCGACGGCAGACCACTGGATGTACGTGTGGGAATGCCAGTGCCACGGGGTCAGGAGCGGGTCCAAGAGCAAGCGGCTGGACAACTCCAAGATCTCGACGGACGTGCGGAAGAGCTGGTCTCGAATCTTCGCGTCATACAGCCCGGGAACTTGCGACGGCTTGCTTCTATCGTGGATGGTAGTGAGTGGGGCATGGATCATCAACCATAATCGCTTGAAGATCAGCTGCGGTGTCAGGGATACAATCAATTGGGAGGGATCAGAGAGGTCGCAGTGACGCAAGTATTTGCTCTGGATTGTCTCCTCCAGCTCCTTCAGCAGAGTATCGCGTTGCTCGCGCGATAGCACATCCTCTCCTACGTGCCCCTTGAGCTCGGACGACGCTGCAGATTTTCGAAATAGTTTCCATGCAGCTTTCATCGATTCAACTCGGATCAGGCAGAAAGTCATTTCGGTAAATCCCTCTCGCTCGGCAGGGAAATCCGGCATGTTTGGCTCGATATCGCTCTCGTTGATGTTCAAAGGTGGCTTAGTATCGAACGCCCGGTCGTTCACGATTGGCTCGAAACCGTGATATTCCGACGATCGATTATCTAGCAGACAAATGTGCCACTATAATGTCCCATGTCAGCAGATGATGAGTGGCATATATAAAATGCATATAATCGGTCACAGGAGTGGCTTACCCATAGCCGGCGGCGCATCTCTGTTTCGAAGGGCTTGAGCCCAAACCGTGTCCCATCACGGTGCAGGCCCATGGTCTGCGCGGTGTGATATATGAGAGTGGCCAGCGACCACGGTGTGCGGGAATCATCCTCGTTGCGCAACGCCAATACGAAACATGTCGCTGCCTGAAGCAGAGTTGTGCTCTGTGTATTGAGCAGGTCCGCCCGGGCCAGGGACTGCTCGACGGCGAATCGATACTGCATGACCGCCTGTTCCCGTGGCAAGCCCAAAATCTCTATGCATCTCTGAGGAGAAATGCTTATGACAGCCGTGTAATAAACGGTGAAGAGAACAGCTTCTGTGTCTCTGCCAATGGAGTCGAGGGATGCAAGTGCATCCCAGTAGTCTCTTGAGAGCGTGGGCAAATGGAAGATGCGAACCATGGGCGCTACGTTTTCCGTGAACACTCTGAACAGCGTCACTGCTTGAGCTAGCGGAGGGTGCAACGAGTGTAGGGAGTGGGCGACTGAGCGATAGCCCAAGATTGCCGCGTTCATCCCCAAAGAGGAAGAGGTCGAGTTCGAGTAACCTGCCGCGGGCGGGTTCAAGCCTTCATCATCAGAGCCCGGATCTAGCAGCATTTCTCGAAGTTCTTCGACCTGCCATAATGTTGGTGGTCAATACATGTATCTACTAGTAGTGCAAACCGCTCCGTTGGGGAAGACACACCTCGTCAGCTAGATTGCCCCATAGAGCGTTGTCATTAACGTAATAACTTGTCTGCTCGCGGACCATGAGCCGACTGAACCTTTCGTCAGCAGACTGATCCGTGTCCGACTGCCCCTGGCTCACGCCCGATGCCGCCGAGGTCTCGGGCTTGTCGATGTCTTTGCCTTTGGCGACCAAGCCTTTCGGATGAGAACGAGTGTCCAACTCCCGAATAACAGCCTCAAGGCGCGATAGCCTGTCGGCCACGTAGCTTTCTGTCACCTTCCGAGGTCTTTTCGGGGCTCGCCCCCGGCCCGAAGGATACACACAGGCTGCATCAACTCGGGCACAGTTTGAACATGGCTGTTGACGATCACATTTGATTTTGCGCGCCCGGCATGTCTGACAGCTGCGAAGATTCCGCACGCCAGAGACGGGCAATAGTGCGTCACTGCCGATGTCTCCACCAGGAGCTGCCATCGTCCGGGGAGATTCAATGTATATATGCGATTAGGCGAGGGCAATGAAGAAATGACCGGTTGGGCGTACAAAGCGGTCACAGGATAACGGAGTGCAATCCACCCTGCAAATGCCGATGAACCAAATATTTGGCTATAGACATGGCGGTAGAAGACGTTTTCCTCGTGAAACACGTTGAATATACAAGCGTGTCCTGTGGCCAGCCGGGAAGAGTTCACTTGGCCAGGACCGTGATCGATCAGGCAACGTCATTTGGGCTCAAGCTTGTCGGATAAGCTTATGCGAGCTGCGAAGCCGACTAACACCGACCTGAGCAGAAACACCACCCCACAATCACTATACCTACGTGTTGCATGTATACTTCAGCAGGTAAGACTGGCGACATTTCACTCTTGTAGGAAAAACTTTATGCGGAACAAAAAGAGAAAATTGTATATACACTTTTAGCCAAGCCTACAAACAGAGCCGAAAAACATAAAAAGAAGGGTCTTGCCGGGGATCGAACCCGGGACCTCTCGCATGAAGCATCAGGGTGAACCCTAAGCGAGAATTATACCACTAAACCACAAGACCGAAACCCTTGCAATCAGAAGGCTGATTTGTTGTTGACGATCGGTCATTTAACATAGCATAAGACGCACCCATTTGATGATCGATACGAGCTTAGGCCTTCTTTTGCCTGCTTGCAAAATTGCTGGGAGTTGAAGAAGGGAAAGGCCAGCATTGAGGAATGATTTCATTGATGGAGACGGATACGCCACCTAAGATAAACAGAAAATGGAGGACATGTTTTTCGCAGCGAAACCCCTCCGTACAACCCCAAAGAACCAAGTAAACTTCAAAACAATTCAATGGTCAGACCGCATTGTGCGGGTGTAGTAATTGGAATAATCCTAGACCGCGAATACAATGTACACCTCGCAGCCTCTTCATGTGATGGGTGCTGGCTCATGTTGATAATTCTCCATAGGCTGCAACACCAAAAGTATGCCGATTGAATAGCAGCCACATGCAACTGATAAAAGGGAATCGAGGAGCGTCCTGGAGGCTTGGGCGATCATTCAGTTTGTCATTGCTTCCCCAAACCCGATTCTGACTCGAGGTGTGCTGCGAGGTGCATCTTGGTCAACACTGGATCCGGTAGGAGTCAAGTGTCTGGTTCGTTTGGTCCCCTTGCCGCTTCCCAGTATGCCGGCATCACCAATCTTGCCCATACTAGTAGGCGTGCTGACCTCTATATTAGCGTGAGTGAAACTGTTGGTATTGTTCTGCTTCTTGGCGAGGTCACTACCCGAACCGGAACGCTGACTGAAGACCCCCGAAAAAGTACGGGAGCTTGGTTGAGGTGAAGTACCAGAGCTTGCCTCGCGACTGCTGTTCTCCCCGTTCTCGTATACCTGGCTTTGGCCAAAGCTGTCGGGAGGGTCTCCAAAAACAGCCTGGGAGACCTTGCGCATGTCCAGATGATCAAGAAGGCTTGGGGCGCTGCTGTCCGGACGGCTGGCTCCCAGCCGGGTTTCCTTTCGTGACTTGACCTCAGCACCTGGCGCTGTCATCGGGGTACCCGCTTGGTTAGGAAGAGGGCACGGCTGATTCAGTAATGACTGTGTCAGAGACGTCGCCAGCTCCGGAGGGAAGCGGCTTGCCTTGGCTGAATTGACAAATAGATCGTTGGAAGGCGGGTCGTTGACAAACCCCCGTGCCGACAGCGAATGTGGCGTGTTGCTTGGCGCCTTTGGATGCTGCAAGCCGTTTTCAGCATCTCCATTGACCATGGTGCTACTCGAGTTATGGGCGTGAGATCCTGTCTGCTGCAGTCCTGCCATATACCGGGAAGTACTGTCTGCGTCGCTTATATAGTCAGGCATGCTGGCGTCCGAGCTTGTAAGCTTTCTTCTGAACGCCTTCTGTCCTGCCGCCTGTCGGGAGCTTAGCTTAGACTGTTGGATACTTGGAGATTGCCCCAATGGGCCAAGGCTTGGGAAGGTCCAATCACCAAGGTGTGATGATGGGTCTGAATAGGGCTGGTAGAAAGCATTCATCGAGTTGATACTGCTGTTGACCCCCCCTTTAAGCCCACGCTGTAACAGTGATTGCGTATGAGGCATGTTTCCAAGAAAGCTGCGTGTCTGCGTAGCTGTCCATCCGGCCATACCAGGTTCATGGCTCGAAGACATCGACTTGCGAATGCCATGGTCGTTGCTCCGGCGTGGGGAATGGATGTGAGCCTCCGAGCCATCCTTGTGCAGTTGCGTTGGGACGGGCATCGATTGGGCTTGAGCAGGACTACGGTACCACATACTTGGGTTTGGCCAGGCGATGCCCGAAGATTCCAGGATATCTAGTAAAGCGATTGGTCAGTGGATGATACTCCATGCACCAGTCTTCGTCCGGGAATGACTTACCAGCGGGGGCGTGTTGGAAGGAGAATGTGATGATGTTCTTCACACGCTCGACTGGAACTGTCAACGAGTCGCGCGGAAACCCTTCACTTATGATAATCTTGATGCGTCCGAGTTCGTCTGAAGGACTCCAGTAGTTTTGCTGGAGAAGCTCTTCTCTGAAATGAGGGAACTTGAGAGGCTCGAGCTCTCCATTCTTGGTGAATTCGAAGCTTCGGCTCAGAAGTTGGGGCCATGTTGCCCCTTGATCGAAAGAAGATGATCTAACCAGCCGTACACTGGTTAGTCGAGATAATCACCAAGGAATAGTGATGGACTTACGCAACCAGCCGTCCGTCGATCACCACGCGAGCCTCCCATTTGACGAGTTCCAGATGCTGGCTGTAGCTCCTCGTGTATTGGCTGATTTCAGGCTTTCGCCAATTGTGGAGAGAGATGTTGAAAGGAGTGCCGCCAGTAAGGCCGGGTACGAAGCAGGTTAGGGTAGGCAAGCCGTAGGCCCCAGAGGTGAATGCGAACTCTGCAGGCAAGGAATGCTATGTTAGAGTGTACTCCGGGGTATGTTCAGCGACGTGATTCAATCTTACCTGGATCATGAACAACATGGCACTGTGTCTTGAACTCCTGCAGAGGGACTTTGGAGTCCTGGGGAAAGATAAGAAGATCCCAATCCTCGTAACGCATCGTGATGAACGAGCCAAGGCAAGTTGCGTATCGGAATACAGGGAAAAGCAGGCAGAATAGAAACTGGATGATAAACGAGGGTTTGATGACCCAAAAAGCTCGAATGGGCGTTTGTCAGAGAACCCGGATGCTGCACATTGAAATATGGCAGATCGATAATGTTAGAAAAGAAAGACGTGGATTATGTCCAGAGCAGCATGATGCATGTCTGGTCGAAGTTCTCGGCCAACTCCAAAGCATAGGTCCTTTCGGGAATCGTCTTGCGTATTTCGAAGAAGGCAGCCACGGACTTTTGGGGCCCCCTTCGCCGCTTATCGGACAGAATTATGTTGCTAAAGGAGGTCGTGACTGCCTCCTCTAGGTGCATGGATTCTATTGACTAGGTACCGTACATGCCTCTTTTACCTACTGACTACCTCCCTAGGAGTAGATCACGAATGCCCGCACGTATTGACGTATGTACATCATGCGTTCATCAGGCGTAATTGGATTATCGTGGTAACAAAACGTGAGACCAGGCCATTACTTCCATCAGGGCTGCTGGGTGCCCATTGTTCAAACCGATTTCTGATATAAGCACGATTGACGTGGTTCAGATTCGATATGCGCGGTATCACTTGGACGTCGACACGAATAGTAGGTGTGGAAATCAGCAAGAATGGCACAATTGCGTGTGGGAATGAAGGCACGCACTTTTGCCTTGGCAAAGAAGAATGATGCCAAGCGCGAACGAAAAGTCCAACCCCTAGGGGTCCTGCATCTTCGATCTATCTGATTTGATGCGTCCCTAGGCGTATTGCCCATACTGGATTATGCTATCAGTGGAGATCAAGGACGGAGAGTACGAATCTCTATATTTCACATAGGGCAGGGGCCGACTCTAGAAGTATACTAGATCACATGCGACTAACGGCCAACCAATTGCTTCCCTGAGCAGGGTTCCATCTACTAAGACGGCTCAACGGCCTGATGTTGAGGTTTTATCTTCTGTCTAATTCCGTTGTTACTGCACTGAATTCGGTAATATGTACACTTTAGGCCTCCTCAGCAACCTGGTAAGGCTCGGGGTCACCAGGAGCTCTCGCCTATGAGTAAAGTTAGCATGAAGAATCCAAAGATCGGTGCCTTGTCGACCTTACCCTGACGGCGCCCTTGCCACCCAACTCTCGCTCCAATCCTCCCTCATACTCCCGGGGATACGATTGCTTATCGGGGTAGACTTGCGCAACCACGTAGCAGACACCCAAGAAGACGGCTACGAAAGCACCAAACTGGAAGGCACCCTTCGCGGGCGAGACCCAAGTGTATTCGTAAGGGCTGAACATGCCGAGCACATCATGGTCCTCATGCACGGGCTCGCCGAAGTTTCGTCGCTCCTGCTTGTCCCACCAGTCGGCATGAGGGTCGCGGAACTGCCTCTTGACCCGAGGAGGGTTGATGAAGCCGCCGTTCTGCCCGCTCAAGTTAGTTTCCCGCCGACAAAGCAACCATGCGCGTTGTGGCCTGCATTACTGACCATGTTCGGGTCCTCGGCGTCGGTCAGCTGGGGCGGGTCGGGGTACTTCTCCTCGACGATGGACTTGTCGGTTATCGAGTTGGGGAGAAAGCATCGTCGCTGGATCATGGGTAGTCGTCGGGCAGCCTGTGCTGCAGATCGCAGGGCCGGAGCCTGCGCAATTCGACGAGGGAGCATCTATGATAGTCGGAATCAGTACAATTGTCGGTACCCAAGTCCAATTGAAACATACCGTGGCCATTTGCGCGCCTCAATGCCTGCCAAGTTGCGATGCGGGTGGTTATGCTGTTCAACAAGTTGAGGTCATCCAATTGAATTGACGATGAGTGGTTCAAGCTTTGGTTCGGATGCGAGCTCTCTTGTGGCCTCAGGCATCAACTTGGCTATGTCGGCTGGCTCTGGCTGTCTGTCTCAACTTATCCCCCGGCATTCTCGTGCATACCTTTTGTGGGCCACTCGGTTTGGCCCCCAATGGATACTTGTACATACCTAACTAAGGTTACCTAAGGGTAGGCCCAAGCTTGTCCCTCCATCAATTGATAGCAGCAGCGGCCAGCGGGTTTACAGCCACTGGCAGCCACCAAGACAGGTGCTATCGATCGGAATTGAACATCAGGTACCTCCAAGTACTGCACTGCAAGTACCCCAGCCCGGACTTTTTAGCGATGGAGGATGTTAGCTCCAGCACCCAAGACGTGTCTGGCTACTTTGCTAGGTTTGCCTTCTCTGCTCTTCTAATCCGCGCGACAAGGCAGCAAGCGCAAAATTTCTAGAGCAACGGGGGTCACTCATCAAACTTTTAGCTGAGAGAGTAGCATTTCAACACATTTCCCATCGTAACCACCGGCACGGTTCCTTGAGCATGTCCAGACTTTGCAGTGATAATCTCTCGGTTCTTCTCTATTCGTAGACCTATTTTTTGCCTCCCCAAATGCCAGATTCGTCGAGTTCGAGACCCTCTTGTCCCTCCGAGACCCTGGGCACCACCGCGTCATGGCCGATGCTTCTCCAACTGCTGCCACTGCGCCTGCTCCCGCACACGACCTCGATGCAACTTCGAATTCCAGTCGCCACGACACCGATGCCGCTGCAGTAAAGAACGAGAAACTGCAGCTCGACACGTCTAATATACCGCCCAAAGTCCAAAACCCCTCTGGCGATAGCAGTGATTCCGACCTGACTCCCATAAAATCGGACGATGAATTCGAGGAAAATCCTTTTGCAGAGCCCTCATTACCGCAGGACACGCAGAATGGCCTGAATCACGAAGCGGACACCGAGCTCGACGATGATGAAAGACCGGCCAAGCGACGTCGAGTGTCGACGCCGCCCCCGAATTCCCAGCAGCGCAAACCCAATCCCGTCTCGCCGCCCTGGAAAAAATTCGAGGCTGAGGGCCCGACCAGGATCATTGACAATGGCAAACGGAGGTCTGGCCGCGTCAACATACCAACTCCAGGCCCGCCGCCTTCAGCAGCCAAGTCGCGGCTCACTAGAGGTGCTCTGCAGGATCACAAGGCCACGCCACCAGCTAAAACCAAACAAGCAAACACTCCTAGAGCAAATGGCCACTTGAACGGTGCGCTCAGATCTGCTCCCGGCAGCAGGGCAGCAGCCTCCAAAACCCCAGTCTCTACCAATAAAAGTGCTTCGAAGAAGCCCGTTACCAACGGCACTGGGCCAAGGACCACCAGCCGACGGAAATTATCCCCATCGCCGCCTCCATCCACATCCAGACGTACCTCGGCCAGGACGCGACGAAGCTCCCGTAACCGACGCGACAGCCCAGAAGGTCCTCTTTACGATGACGACGATGGCTCTAGCGCCCGCCCGACTAGGATTCGGCTACGCGTCAAGTCCGCATTCATGCCCATCGTCCACCCCGCCCAAGTCAATGTGCTACCAGGACAGACGGTAGCCCGGCCCAAACTGGGTGAAGATTTCGCCGACTTTCTCCATAAGGCGCCAACCATAGACGTCCATGAAGGCGGGTGGCAGGACTTGGGTGACGATGGGCCATCGTACACCGACGAGCAGGCCGAAAGAGATGCCAAGCTGCTTGCGCGCGTGGAAGAGGAGGCTAGGCCGGGTGGCCTACTCGATGAGGTCACCTGCGCTGCATTTGTCCCGGAAACAGCTGAAGAGCCTCCTCGACAATGGGCACATATGGATCACCTGCTCAAGGCTACGGCCAACTTCAGGAAGCTTATGCTTATTGAACACCACCGACATAGAACCACGGCGCGGAAGCTAGCCGAGGCTTGTCGAGACGAATGGCTCCGGAGACAACCCAAAACAGCCGAACAAATCGAGGCCGAGGCAAGAGAGGCCTGGGTAGCGCGGTACAAGACTGTGGCCAAAGTACTCTCTGGCACTTGGGAAAATGTGCGGGTCGAAATTAACCGCAGGCGTCTGGAGGAGTGGGAGGCCGCTGAACAGAAACGGGTGAAGGCGGCCCTGAACGAAGCAGTCAACATGTCGGAACTCAAGCTCCAAGCTCGTCGTGCCCATTTCGACTCTGAAATTGTTTCTGAAGAGGATGACGATGCAGAGGACGACATTACAGACGAGGATGATGAGGATGAAGAAGACCTCGCAGACAAAGACGATGCTACGGCCGCTGATCTTGATGGCGACCTGCAATCGGATAATGGGTCCGATACTCATAGGACCTTCGGTAGAGACGAAGACAATATGACCTCATCGGACGACGAGGACGACGCGAAGTCGGACATATCAGATGCTGAGTTGACCCAGGAGCAGCTGAGGGCAAAGTACGCCAATGTCCCTGATCTGCCACGCGACGAGATGGACGCAGAGGAGGACCCCGTCGATGAGGAGACGCGCGCTGGAGTCGTCGACGAAGACGAAACAAGTGACGAATCCGTCGACATGGATGACGACCTTGGCTCAAGTGATGAGAATTCCGAAAGCGATGTCGACGATGGGTCGGAGGATGAGGACGACGAAGAAGAGGAGGAGGAGGAACCCTCAGGTCTTCTCGGATTGCTTTTCGGCAAGTCTGAGTTGAAGAAATTGAAGACTGATGCCATCGAAGAACAACCGGACACATCCGCCGACGATGTTGAGATGGGAGACGCGCCACCGCCGGAGCGCAGCGAGGCTGGGGAGCAACCTAACGGAATTGAACCCGCATCCAACGCATCGGCTGATATGTCCCTAGACCTGCAACCAGGCCATGAAGACCCGACAGTGCAGCCGGAGAACACGGGACAACTGGGCCCTCAGCAGACGACGGAAGCTGAGACGTCACAGTCACAGCCAATGCAAGTCGATGCGCCCAACAACCCGTACCAAGCCAATACACCAAATGCCATGGCAACAGTACCGGGTCCCCTCAATGCTCAGACCGTTGGCAATGAGATTGTTGATGCGGTCAAACACGCACAACCGGAGAGGAATGCTGATTTGACTATGATTGGGGCCGGTGAAGAGGCGCCAGTGATCCGCAGTGTCGAAGCTATTACTGCTCCTGTTGCTGCGAACGTCAGCCCCGGCACAGATGCAGTGACTAACACCGGCAGTCGGGATCCTAGCCAATCCCCCAGAACATCGGAGACGAAGGTTACAGATGCTGATACGGCTTCATCGGTAGTCAAGTCCGGCCTTAGTAGGTCATCCTCGCCGGCAGGCCGCACACCCAAAACTGAGGTACCTTTTTTGCTCCGAGGGACACTTCGCGAATATCAACATTATGGTCTGGACTGGCTCGCGGGCCTTTATCGTAACAAGACGAACGGTATCCTCGCCGACGAGATGGGTCTTGGGAAGACGATTCAGACCATTGCTTTGCTGGCCCACTTGGCTTGCCATCACGAAGTTTGGGGCCCTCACTTGGTGGTTGTTCCAACGAGCGTGATGCTCAATTGGGAAATGGAATTCAAGAAATGGTGTCCCGGCTTCAAGGTTCTCTCATACTACGGTAGTATAGAGGAGCGAAAAAGGAAGCGTCTGGGTTGGAACTCGGACGATATGTGGAACGTTTGTATCACGTCGTATCAGATTGTCCTCCAGGATCAGCAAGTCTTCAAACGTCGAAGATGGCACTACATGATTCTCGACGAGGCTCACAACATCAAAAACTTCAAGTCCAAACGATGGCAAACGTTGCTGACATTCAACACGCAAGCCCGTCTTTTACTAACAGGAACGCCCCTACAAAACAATTTGACGGAGCTCTGGTCTTTGCTATTCTTCTTGATGCCTTCGGAGAATGGAGTTGGTGGTTTCGCGGATCTCGCTGAATTCCAAGACTGGTTTCACAAGCCAGAGTCCCAGATCCTGGAAAGTGGCAGGGAGCAGATGGACGACGAGGCTCGAGCCATCATTGCCAAGCTTCACAAGGTCCTCCGACCTTACCTGCTTCGTCGATTGAAGGCCGATGTCGAAAAACAAATGCCTGCCAAATATGAACATGTCGAGTTTTGCCGACTGTCGCGAAGACAGCGCGAGCTGTACGACGGGTTCCTCGGCCGGACCGACACGCGAGAAGCGCTGGCATCAGGCAACTACATATCCGTCATCAACTGCCTCATGCAACTCCGTAAAGTCTGCAACCACCCGGATTTGTTTGTTGAACGACCGATCATGACATCCTTCCGGCAGCGTGGGTCTGTGGCTGCCGACTATGAGTTCACAAATCGTCTGGTGAAGGACAAGCTCTTGGCGGCAAATCCGATGAGCCTCGTGAGCCTCAACTTCCTCAACTTGTTGCCGACCCATTATGAGAACCTCTCTGGCGCTGTTTGCGACCGGGTTTCCCAATTGAGCTCTCACCGCTCGCTTATGGACTTGAGAGAGGCTCAAAAGACACGGGCCCAGTCTGCTTATTCGAACCTCGACCCTTCTGCTGTTGAGTCCAACATCGTCTACCTCGAGAGCGCAGCTCGCTGGGGAAGATTTGAGGAACTGCAACATTGTGTCTACATCAACGCTCTTCGCCGACAACAGAGACCAACATATGGCAAGAACCTGCGAGACTTTTTGACAATTGGTATCGACAAGCGGCCACACAAGCCACGCCCCAGAGTCCCGGCCAAGATCATGAGCTGGTTTGAGGAAGAGTCACCCGTTCTGCGCTCCATGGTACTGGATCTAGACCAGCGTGCAGCAAGCATGAAGAAAACCATCTCCAGATTTGCGTGCATCACGCCTGCAGTCATCACGCGAGATGCCGACCAGTTTGTCTTGGGCTCCAAGGGCGTCCAGGTGTTTGATGAGGAGAACCTTCGACTCGCGGCTCCTGTTCGCCATGCCCCTTTTATGCCCAAGGTGGCGCCTATCGATCCATGGCACGAGGCCCGCATGCGCCTAAGTATTCAGTTCCCTGATAAGCGGTTGCTCCAATACGACTGCGGCAAATTGCAGGCCTTGGACCGTCTTCTGCGCAAACTCCAATCCGGCGGGCATCGGGCTCTCATCTTCACGCAGATGACCAAGGTGCTGGATATTCTGGAGCAGTTCCTCAACATACACGGCCACAAATATCTCCGCCTGGATGGTGCTACCAAGGTTGAGCAACGGCAAATCCTGACTGATCGTTTCAATAACGATGACCGCATTCTTGCTTTTATCTTGTCCACTCGATCGGGAGGACTGGGCATCAACTTGACTGGTGCTGATACTGTTATTTTCTACGACCAAGACTGGAACCCAGCCATGGATAAACAGTGCCAGGATCGATGCCATCGTATCGGTCAAACCCGCGATGTACACATCTATCGCCTGATCTCCGAACACACTATCGAGGCCAACATCCTACGCAAGGCCTCGCAGAAGCAAATGTTGGACGATGTGGTCATCCAGGAAGGAGGGTTTACCACTGACTATTTCAACAAAATGACGGTCCAAGACGTCATGAAAGATGTCGTGGATGATGCTGTGGAAGATGTTGTTGGAGATGCCATGGACCGCGTGTTGGGAGGTGCCGAAACAGGAGGCGAACGTGCCGTTGGTCGAGTTCTCGAACAGGCCGAAGACCGTGAAGATGTCGCAGCTGCCCACGAAGCCGAGAAGGAGATCCAGGAGGACGAGGCCGACTTCGACGACAAAGCTCCTACCACTAGCGCTTCGGGCACATCGAGCACAAGACAAGGCACCCCGACTACCCGGGACGCATCGACCGCCCCGGGCATCGGTCGTTCGAACCTTGGCCTATACGAGCAATCGGCCGACGCCGTGGTGGTCGAGCTCAACGCATGGGGCGAACAGATGCGGAACATTGACGATTTCATGCTTGGTACGATGGGACGCATGTTAGAAGGCACACCGCTGGAGCTGCCAAAGGACAAGAAGAAGGGGAAGACCAAAAAGGGGAAGGACACGAGAAAACGGTAACGGCGACGGCCGATATATTACGACAACTGTATCATACGGGAGTGAGAAGCGTGTTTGTTGTTTTTGTAATTATGTTCCATTTTCCACCGCTTGCGGTGGAGGTCTCGCCTTAGATGGGCGGGTTTCTTCGGGGAAAACGGAAAGGGGGGCTCCCTCTGAAAAAGGGGCAGAGAATCGAGCCCTAGACTAAACAGCATTGGGAACAGGTGTTCGGGAGCGTGTGTGTTCGGCATGGCCTCTTATCATCCTTGGGGCGTCTACCAAAATGGAGAAACTGTACTGTATATAGCACCAATAATGACAACGAAGCAGCTCATGCGACCTATCTACTCACTACAGCTACTTGGCCTCCGCTTACAGTTGTTTGGTGATGTTTTCAGGGTTTTGGGCGACACATTCTGTAAGGGATTGCTTGTTAGCTGAAAGCTTGGGATACGTCCGAAAAACGGTTGGGGCTTTTCGGTTACGTTATTCGCCGGCTTTCGATACGTCCAAGCAGTTTTCAACGTCCGCCCTCCCCCCTTCCCTCCCCGGGCCCCCCGCCCCGGAACGTTGCCACGGATTGCCCCGTACCGGCTTCGAAGTGCAGATAACGTTCATCCGGAGCGCCGAGGGTCGATCGCAAGCTACACCACATTTGGCCATTCCAACTCGCACCGAGTCACCGACCGAAGGGTGTGTTTCGTGAAACTTGGAGGACGGACGAGACCGAGCGCGAGCTTTCCCATACTCAACATTGGTCCTTGAATAGCATACAATATGCAATATGCAGTATGCAATATGCAATATATGCATGAGGATCTCACGGAGACCACCCGAAAGCTAAGCGACTGCCTCGTAGGGTGAAACACCGTCGAGATTTAAACGGATAGCGCCTACGTCGTACGTGCTGTTCGCTTGGAAAGTTTATATGTATATAAGAATATTCATGTTCTTATTACAGCTCTACATAACGCACACGCTATCCGCATACACACCGAGGAAGACCAGTGTTGCTAATTATTCCTCGGCTTTCTATCGTGTTTGGCGATACAGCAAGGATAATTTGTTGCTCGCATGGCAGGCTGCCATTTGAGAGAGGGGTCATGCGACGTGTAGGAGAAGGGCCAAGGATAGATGGTACGATCGGCTCATCGGATCGATCTTGGATACCCTTGCTATACAGTTGCCCGCCCGGCACCCACTCATATAACATCCTGCAAACGAAACTCCCAACACGAGGCTCCCTTCTTCTCCCCCTTTCTGAGACTGAACGGTATGTTAGGTGCTACTAAACCTGCTACTATCAAGTCTTCCTCACCACTACTTTTTTCAATCTCCTATCAACCATGACACCTGAACCACCACTAAATGAGACTGGCAAGACAATGGATGCCGAGCAGTCTTCTGGGAGAAAACGAAAGCTGACTGTCGATGACGAGGACGAAGAGGACAATGCCAAGACCCAATGCCTTGAAGGGCCAGCAGAGAAGCGAGCTTGTCGTGTAATCAAGGACGAGCCAGACGACGTGGATGATGGTATGAAACTACGGTCGTTGCCCGCACGCCCCCGGAACCAGTCGCCCGTCAAGAAAGAAGAAGACGACGACTCGTCATCTGAGTCTTCGTCATCCGGAGCCAGCCGCGGAAGCCTCCTTACACCACCGTCATCGCCTTCACCACCACGACCACGATACTGGCACCCTGCATTTCCCGACCGGGCCGTGCGATGCGGCAAATGCTGGCAGACCGACACCGTCGACCGCGTGTCGGTCTTGCCGTCCAACCCCTTCAACGCCGGACGCCTGCGCTTCACCTGCACCGAGTGCGGACCCTGGAACAACCCCTTCGGCAGCTTCATCTGCTGGGCGGACACGGGAGGCATCTACGAGAACAACATGACCTGCGATTGTGGCCTGCCTGTGCGGGCCGACCTGACAACGAAGGCCTCGCCGGGCAGGCTCTTTTTCAACTGCGCGATGGGCCAGTGCCGTTTTTTCGAATGGACCGATGAGGTTTTGGTCGACAGGGCTGATCTTCAGTACCGAGTGCACATCTGGGTAAGTGACATCGATGGAGAGTGCCTATATTGCTTGCTAGATGTGATACGTCATTCATGTTACATGTGTCTGGGCATTGGTGGCATAGATCTTATATCCAACAACTACGATACCACACAAAACTTACTGCTTGCTGACTTGGGGATGCATCAACCGGGGACTGTAGAATATCGAGAGATTGAGAAGACGGCGACCGATGCAGCGCCGGCGGCACACTTTGGAGCATCGATCTCTTGGCGACCTAATCCGTCAAATCGCATTTGGTGATCGGGCAGGAGAATTCGAGATTCCGTGATTGGATAGGCTGATCGCTTTCAATTGAACGACCGAGGAGTTACAGGTGGTTTTGGATCGTATTTATGTAGGGTCATCCCCGCGCTGGTGATATTCGAGGACGCTATGCTGCTATGGGGAGAGAGGGGCAGACAAGGGGGAAAATCAAAAGTGGAAGAAAGATTGGCGAGCCCCACCACCAAAAGGACCCCGCCATGCCGAAGGAGATAGCCGTGATCGAACCACCGCCGCCGGGCCGATATTCCATTATCAAATCATGTAAATTCATCTAAGTACTTGTACTTACTATTTCTTCGCCAAAGCCGTTGATCTACGAGTGACCATATTTTTGTTTTTATTTTCGAATTTCTTTCTCATCTTTGAAAGGACGTTGTCCTAGTTCATGCACGCCGAGCGGGGACTGCTTGACTGACTGAAAATCGTCATGGCGTCGGAACAAGAACTCGTCGCCGAGTCGCAAACCTTCCGGGAATACCTTCCCGATCTCGCCACGCCCCGGTTCACCCGCATAGCCGAGTGCGATGCCTACTCCCACGCCGCCGAGCTGGTGGACCACCAGCGGCCCCCCTGGCTGTACGCCCTGTACCAGCACTGGCTGAAGCTGCTCCAGGAGCCCTTCCGCGGCGTCACCAACGACGGCCACGTGCGCCCGGGACTCTTCGCGCCCCGCGACGAAGGCATCCCCACCGCCGCCATCGCCGAGGCCGCAAACAAAGTGCTGGCCCAGCTGACGGACGCCCAGCGGCAGAAGACGCGGTTCCACATCGACTCGCCGCAGTGGCGCACCTGGTCGAACCCGGAGTTCCTGCTGTCGGACAAGGGCGTGCGGCTGGACCAGCTCACGCCGCCGCTGCGGGCCGACGTCCTGGCCGTGCTCGAGGCCGCCCTCAGCCCCGAGGGCTACGCCAAGGCCCTCGCCGCCATGCGCGTCAACCACTTCCTCGGCGCCCTCGTCGGCGCCCCCGCCGTCATGAACGAGTTCTCCTACAACTTCTGCCTCTTCGGCGAGCCCGACGCCCGGGGGCAGCCCTGGGGTTTCAGCTTCTACGGCCACCACCTGTGCCTCTCCGTCTTCCTGCGCGGGCCCCAGATCGTCGTGAGCCCCTGGTTCACCGGCGCCGAGCCCAACCTCATCGACGACGGGCCCTACAAGGGCACGCGCATCCTGCACGAGGAGGAGCGGCTGGGTCTGCAGCTCATGCAAAGCTTGGCCCCCGAGCACCAGGCCGCGGCCCGTACCTACGAGCACATGAAGGACGACAAGATGCCCAAGGGCCGCTGGAACCACGACGACCAGCGCCACCTGCTGGGCGCCTACCGCGACAACCGCGTCGTGCCCTACGAGGGCGTCGTCGTCGCCTCGCTGCCGGCAGAGCAACAAGAAACCGTGTCCCAGATCCTGGAGCAGTACCTCTTGTACCTCCCCGCCCGCGCGCGGCAGCTCAAGCTCGACGACTGCCGCGCCTGGTACCACGAGACCTACTTCTCGTGGATCGGCGGCTACGGGGGCGCCTCGGACCCCTTCTACTTCCGCATCCAGAGCCCCGTCGTCGTCGTCGAGTTCGACCACCACTCGGGCGTCTTCCTCACCAACCAGGAGCCCAAGCGCTTCCACATCCACACGCTGCTGCGCACGCCCAACGGCGGCGACTACGGCTTCGCGCTGAGGGGTCTGAAGCGGGAGGGCGAGGTCGCGCAGGAGTTTGTTTGGGAGGGTTGAAGGGGGCGAGCACATGAACACATCATCCATCACTGGGCAGGCTCACTTGTAGTGATGCAACTGAGGAGAACCATGGTAGAGCGGTTGCACATTTACTGGGAAATATTTCTCGTTGTATATAAGTCGCTTGATATCAAAAGGAATTCAGGCGTGTATGGGGCGACCTTACCAGCCTGCAACCCCAGCATCAAGAAGCAAATGATCAAGCGTCTGACTACCTCGTGTGAGTGTAAGGCTAACAGACCCCGTCACCTCTTGTGGCATTTCATATGACCCCTTCCATAGTCGGAAACCAGGTTTTGTGTCTTCCGTCGCACTCAAGTTCACAGTCGCTTTTACAATCCTGGGAGCCAGTGTCAGGGGCTGTTCTACGGGTGCTGCTACCACCACCGCCATCCCTTCTTTCCAGAGATCGCTTTCGGTGGAGCTGGCGACGGTAAAGGAGACTGAACTCCTTGTGGCGGTCGACATGCTGGGCATGAAGAAGGGCTGGCCCTGGCGGCTGATTGGGAACGTCTGCGCGGCCAGGTTGTCACCAGATACTGTGAATGAGGTAGCGTTGCCGACCTCGCTACTTGGGACTGCGAACGGGTAGAAGTATGCATCGCTGTTACCGTATGCAGTGTAGCCTTTCTCGGGCTCGGGATGAAGAAGTGTGGTGAATTCCCCTGCTGAGAACGTGATGGTAGGCCCGCCCCAGAGGACCTGAAAAGCATGTAAGCATCGGGACAAGTTCTCAGTTTAGGATAAGGGACGCAGTTGTCAACTTACTCTGATAACTCCAGAAAGAACAAGTGCCCCTTTTTCATCAAAGTCCCACGTCACATTGATTGGCTTGATGGGCATCGGCGCAATGGCGTCCTGAAGCTGCACGCCCGAGGGCACGGTGTCGATCATGCGACCCAAGAGCCCGGCGCAGGTGTCCTGGAACGGCTCGGTGGTCATGCCGTACAAGTCCCGCATGGTCTGGTTCCCGTCGCTCTCGTACAGCCTCCGATCGGAGCGCGAGGTCTCGTTGAAGCTCGTGGCGAGGGGCCCGCCCCGGCCGCCGGTCGAGTCGATGTACTCGTGGACCACGAGCGGGTCGAACACGCCCCGCGTGCTGTCGAAGTTGGAACCGCCGTTGGTGTTGTTCGGCGTGACCGCTTCTGGGCCGACTACCTGCGGGATTACGAATTAGCATTCGTCCGCCAGCTAGACGACGTTGAGTAATAGAAAAAAGTATCAACACATACTTCGGGGAATCCACCGTGGTGCACAGAGCCCAAAGTGTGCCCGCAAGCTGTTAGTCCTATGGCATCCTTTCTATTGAACCCAGCTCTGCCGAACTCCTCCAGCGTTTCCTCTACCCCTGTTTCGGGCTCCGGTACGCCCGTCGTCGGATCTGCATGCAGAGCATCGACGCGGCCAGGTCGATAGGGGATAGCCTTGCCACCGCACAGGTGAACGGACATGACAGTCCCCAAAGCGATGAGATCCGACACTAGGGCGGCAGGGAACGTGAGCCAATCAGCTCAAGAAGAGAGAAGAACACAGCGACCCTTGATACCCCATTCCGATGAATATCATCTCGAGTCCTCGGCGCATCGACTCAACTCACTGGAAATGTACTCATTCACAAACGGCCGCCAGAACGTGAAGCTATCATTGAAGGCGCTGCCCTTGTTCTCCGCGCGCGCCGTCTCGAAGCCGATGGACGCGTCCATGCCGCCGGTGACGATCCCGGCTCCCGCAGAGGCGGTGTCGGCGGTGACGAAGTCGTGGAACGCCACGCGAAGC
The DNA here is from genome assembly GCA_006503535.1 of Arthrinium phaeospermum. Classification (NCBI taxonomy): domain Eukaryota; kingdom Fungi; phylum Ascomycota; class Sordariomycetes; order Amphisphaeriales; family Apiosporaceae; genus Arthrinium; species Arthrinium phaeospermum. Next base: position 1,631,643 of record QYRS01000013.1, read on the forward strand.
CACTGGGCGGCCGTGGTGCGGCCCGAGTTCCGGGACGGCTCGCCGACCTCTGTCACGTAGTTGGTGCAGGGCGTGATGGCGGCCGAGAAGTTGGAGGCGCGGGCGCCCCAGTGGTCGACCAGGAGGTGCTCGAGTAGCGAGGCTTGGGGGCTCGGGTAGAAGAGCATGGCTGCCCCGCCGTTGCTGGCGGCCAAAAAGAACAGGGGTACGAGTAACTGCTGGAGCTGGCAGCTCATCGTTCTTCCTCCTTTCTTTCTTTTGGTGATCGGACGAGCGCGCATATGCACATACATCTTACACAAGATTACGAAGTGCTAGGTTTTGGAGGAACATAGTGTGACGGTTGTATTTCAATTCAGGCTGTCCAGATCCCACTGTCCTATATGGTATCTAGGGAAATTCAATTCTCTTGCATGTGGTTCTAATGACTGCATGGTCCTGTATGGCCAAACCTTGTCACTAAAAGACGGTGTGGCGACAAGCAAGCGCCTATCAGCGATGCTCTCCAACCCTCGGCTCGCGATATGTCGCCTCTTCTAGAAGGCATTCCTTCCGGATTGGCTACAATAATTGTAGAGTCCCGATCATGTTACATTGTTGCAGATGCTTACTGCAGCTTCGAGGCTCGCTTATCAGTCAGCGAACGAACACCCCTGCTCATCTGGGGTCTGGACCATAGTGGCCAGGATCAATATCACGGCAGAAGAGCGGTTTCTTGAAGAACAGCATCTGTAAAATCGATCATTGGTTCACGGCACACATCGACTGTTCTTCTCACGAATCAATGCACACCTATCACGTTAGGGGTCCTGGGTTAGGTGTTGCTGCCATACACCATGGGATAGCTGCACGGGGTAGAATTACAGACGTCAATCAAGGTTAGCCCAGTCGACACACGGAAAAGGAGAACGGACAATCTCTAAGCATCTTGCCACTGCCGCGTAGTCTCAAATACGACCAGACCACTTCGATATCTATGGTACGGAAAGCCAGATTTGTTGATCATCAAACCAGGATAGCAGAAAGACACAAAGAAATGAGCTCTATGTAAGACATAACGAACGTCAACCCATGTTGGTGTATCTCGGTGCTGGTAAGTAATGAATAAAACAAGGGACATGCGATTTGTCGCCCTTCCAATTCCACCAGGTGCTGCGTTACCGTCGTAAATGCGTCCACAGGTCTATTCCTTTAGATTGGCTCGTCCCGCGGCTCAATCAGAACCTCGTTAACAGAAACATGCTCTGGTTGCTTCAATGCAAACACAATCGCGTTGGCCACATTCTCGGGTTCCAGGACCTTGGCGCCAGATGGTTCACCGAACTGCTTAAGAGCCTCTGCGTCAGTCGACATGCCCAAGAGGTCGGTCGCGACGTTGCCGGGCTGCATGCTGGTGACTCGTAGACCGCTACCAGCAGTCTCCAGCCGAAGACTCTGGAGTGTGGCTTCGACGAAGAACTTGCTAGCAGAATAAACGCCGAGGCCAGGGAAGACCTTTCGGCCCGCGTCGGACGAGATTGCAACAATGTGACCTTTGCCCCTTGAGAGCATACCTGGTACAGTGGAAGACAGGCAGTGGAGAAGGCCCTTGCAGTTGACATCAACTGTACGGTCCCATTCCTCGGTCTGAATGTTCTTCATCATCGTGAAGTACATGACGCCAGCGCAGCTGACGAGGATATCGACAGGACCAAGCTCTTCAGTAGCGGTACGCAGAAGTGACTCGACCTGCGCCTTGTCCGTCACATCGGTCTTATGGACGAGCACTTTACCACCTACACCAGCAAGCTTAGCCTTCAAGGTCTCGAGTGCCTCGGTGCGGCGTGCAGCGATAGCAACATGTGCACCTTCCCTAGCCAGAGCGGTGGCAACTGCGGCCCCGATACCGGAACTAGCTCCGGTAACAACAGCGACACGGCCGGAAAGAGGGCCCTTGGGCTTCGCTTGGGCTATTGGCCCCCCTTGGCGGGGTGCATGAGACAACCAACCGCGAGCATACCAGTCCCGGCAATAGGTCTCGAGAAGCGCGCAGTCAATCTTGGGTCGTTGGAGTCCATAAATGTCCAGGACCTTCTGGGTCTTTGCATCATTCAGAACCGTGACGGCCTCCAAGAAGTCAACGGTTGGCATACCCCGACGTAAAATGCCCGCTGTAAACGAGTCGTCGCCGCTCGTGCCAGGAGCACCTCTCTTTTCGTTCCAGAGTGCCAGCCATTCGTCCCATCCTAGCAGATCCGTGGGGTATCCAAGACTAGTCAGGTCGCCAAGGAGGTTGGTGGCTGTCACGGGCTTGGGGTCTCCGATATGGAAGATGCGCTGCTCCGTATCTACGTGGTTGGCCAGTGTAACGACTGCCTGCGTGACGAAATCGACAGGCGTCATCTCCGCCAGCCAGCCGGGGATTTCAGGGGCGTATCCGACATGAATCGACTCAACAAACAGGGCAGTGAGCAGGTCATAGGTGTTGGTGGATCCCAAGACACTGTGGCCACTGATGGTACCGGGTCTGTAGATTCTGACAGGCAACCCGCGCTGACCGGCCTCCAGAACAAGCTGCTCGGCTACCCACTTTGTCTGGCCATAGCCATCGACCAGCTTTTCGGGCACCGAGTCTGCATCGATAATTGTGTCCTCGCTCCAGCCTTCGGATGACGGAGGCAGGACGCCGTTTGTGGAGATGTAGTGCACCGTTGCACCACTTCGACCCGCTAGGCGAAGTATCTCCTTTGTGCCACCCACGTTGGCTCCACGCATGGCAGCATAGGGGTAGACAAGATTGACTGTAGCGCCCGAATGGACAATAACGTCGAGCTGGGAAGTCAATCCCTCGAAGTCCTCCTCCGACAGACCCAGTCGCTTTCTGCCAAGGTTGCCAGGCACGACGTCAATCCGATCCAGAATTGACGGCTCCCAGATTCCCAAGTCTAAGAGGTTCTTGCGGATGCGTGCCATTCCGGCAGAACGAGAGGTGGATTGCGCCGGCTGGGTAAATCGCACGAGGCAAAGAATACGTGCCGAGGTTGACCTGATCAGCTCTGTCAACAGGAAGGCACCGAGGTAGCCAGTAACACCTGTGAGGAGGATCGTCTTGGCGTCCTTCAGTGAGCACATTGAAGTATTTGTGGGCTTGATGTCCTCGGGAAGGGCGGAATCGGCGCGCAATACGGCGGGAAGGTCGGCCTGCACCTTCGCTGTGTGGCCGTCACGTGCGTTTCGCACGACTTCCAGATGGCCTTCGAGAGTTGGGTTCCCAGCCAAACGTGCCAGGGGCACTGGAAAGCCGAAGTTGTCGGTCAAGCGACGAGCCAGATCGGCAAGGGCCAGAGAGTGGCCTCCAAGGTCAAAGAAGTCATGCTCCTGTGTGATTACGTTGATCGGGAGACTTAAGGAAGTGGCCCACGCCTTGGTGATGGCCTCTATCTTGATCTCTCTGTCCTTTTCTGTCTGTTGACCGTTTCCATTAGGCGACTTGGTGCCAGTGGGACCAGGTAGTCTCTTCAGGTCGACCTTGCCGGAGACTTGGTGGGTAGGCAGCTCACTAAGCTCAACCCACAGAGCCGGGATCATGTAGTGAGCCAGATATGCCGACAGGGTCTTTCGAGCTACTGGACTGTAGCCAGACTCTTCCACCACAGGGATGACTCGCTCTCCCGGCTCCTCCTTGTCTCGGACAAAGTACGCGACGAGCTGACGGCGTAAGCCTTCACCGTACGAGATGACTGCGCAGTGGCGAACAGCCAACTGTCTCATAATGATGCTTTCGACGGCGCCTGGCTGCACGCTGTAGCCGCGGACCTTGATCATGGCTCCAACACGACCCGTGACCTCCATAAGACCAGATGGAAGCATTCTTGCCAGATCACCAGTTCTGTACATACGTGCGCCTGGCGTTTTATCAAAGCTATCAGCGAGGAAAGACTTGGCCGTCGTCTCAGGGAGGTTGAGATATTCGCGGGCCAGTAGGTTACCGCCAAGGAACAACTCGCCACTCGAGCCATCCTCAATCTTGTTGAAGTTCTCGTCAAGGATGTAGGTATGCTGGGGATCCATGGGAGGTCCCACTGGGCAGATTGTTGACTCATCCGTGAGCATTTCCTTGATATCGCCACAGGCGATTTCATGAGTCTCACTTGCACTGTAACAGTTGAGCAACCGCGTGTTCGGCAGGGCGGCGAGGGCTCTCTTGGCAAGGTCGGCGGTGACAACCTCGCCGTTGAGCCAAAGCCTGCGCAGATCTGGCAAACGAGCGCCAAGTTTCGAGTGTCTGGATAAAACAGTGGCTAAGAGAGTCGGTGTCATGAGAGTCTCGGTGATCTTTTGGGAAGCGAGTAAGTCAACAAGAGCCTCCGGGTCGTAGCTGGTCTCGTCAGGGACAGTAACAACCGTAGCACCTCTCAGGAGCGGGCGCAAGATCTCCCAAATAAAGAACACATTGCACGCCACGCGGTCTCCTGGGTGCAGATCGCTCAAGTGGAAACGCTGGTCGTACGATTGGACTGAGGCTCTGTGAGGATTCGCGATACCCTTGGGACGGCCCGTGGTACCGGAAGTGTAACACACGAAAGCGAGACGATCAAGGTCGTCATCGGAGGGCAGCGGCGAAAGCTCTTTGGACTGTCCCTCGGGCCCAGAAGTGCCATTGGTATGGGCCTTGGCCTCGTCCAGCAGAATGAGCGGAATCTCGGGCTTGATTGAGCCAGCATAGGCTCGATGAGTAACCACGACAGCAGGACTGGCATCGTCGATAACGTCAGCAAGGAGACCAGGGGGGTATGCAAGCTCCAAGACAAGGAAGGCTCCGCCAGCACGCAGAGCCGCCAGGCAGGCGATAATATAGTCTGCACTGCGGCCCAGGAGCACACCAACAAGGTCATCGCGCCCAACTCCGAGATGGCGTAGACGGTCAGCTAGGACACTGGTCTCATGTTCCAGCTCGGCATAGGTCCATTTTTTGGACTCATCCTCCAGTGCGAGGGCGTCAGGGGTAGCAGCTGCCTGTTGGCGAAACAGCGCCGACAGGTCTTTGGTGATGTCGAGGATAGGCATGGCTCCGTCGGAAGGCAGATTGAGGAAAGAGGGATTCAAAACGGGCACCGAATTGCCGAGGGGAAGGTTCAGCCTCTCTTATTGCATGCAAGAGTTTTGCTCGCCGTACCAGGATCCCACGATATCCCACGTGGCTTGCTCAGGTCCCGGTAAACCCCCCAAAGTCGTGTCAAATCTGAAGCCGATATGCTGAACAAACAACAGCAACGAATGGATGGCTAGATTGGAAATTGCCTCTCCGCGTCAGAAAAATCATCTACAGACACTGAGAAGACAAGAGGGACAACAGAAGAGGACAACACTCATACCGTGTGGTCGGGTGCTGGAGATTCTTCGAGATTCTTCGCTTGCCGCTAGTACAACTTGGGAAATCGACCTTTCCGCCAGCCGGAGGCTCAACTTTCAAGGCAGGCAGGAGGAACCCTCTTCAAGTTTTATATGGGGTAGATCGCAACCGGAGGCAGGTCAAACGTTCCTAGTGTTGCGACTTTGACGTCAGGAAACAGAGCTCTCCTATGTTATATCCATTTGATGGCAGGTATGACTCGGGTTTGGGCAGGTACGAATATGGTGTGTACGTCGGGACCTGAAGTATCACTCACCAAGTATGTAAAGTATGTATGTACATGTACTGACTGATGGCAGCAGGTATGGCGTCCTGTCCAACCTTACCTAGTGACGTTTGACAGGCACAATCTGGGGAAAAGTTGCACCTTCCCCCAGGCGAGACATTTCGAGGTGTCCCACGCTGTGTGGGCTAGGGCAGTGGGCAGTGGGCAGCTCCAATCATTCGGGCAACATGCCTTGTCTAAGCGAAGCCCGCGATCAACGGTGAGTACTATCCGTTATCCAACAACTGGATCCGCCGACGGCCGGAGCGGGCTGGGTTCCATTAGTGGGTGCCGTAAACGTAAGCTAGCCCTCTTGGCATGGGTCGTAGGGCAGTGAGGAGTGAGGTACTTGCTGGGCTGGGTTGGCCTGCATCGGCATCAAGATGATGATGCATGTGCTTGTCCCTCCACCCCTGCGTCATCGTTCTAGCATCATCCCACATTGTACATCAATAGGAGCAGAGGGTGTGGGAAGCAATGCCTAGGTAATGTTGTGATTGGGAGATAGGAAGTTATGATGTACGTAAGGTATAGAGAATTCTCGGAACATCGTAGCATAAGAGGCTGAGTCCTGCCGATGTTCATTGGTCCCGACCTGCTGTTAGTTTGCACTATCGAATGATGGGCAGATCGGGATCTTTTCAACCCCTCCTCCAGAGTCCAGTTCTCCCTCCCCTCTCATCAATTGCCCCACGTTGAAGGCCTTATCTCTGTGTATTACATAGCACCAGCTTCAATCTTACATACCAACCAGGAATCGTGAAAACAACCCAGAATAAAGCGGCGTTCAATAATGGAACGTGCCAACCTATGCCAGCGCTGGCTATAGCTCTCAAAGGGCTTTCAGGTACACCCAATCATTCTGGCGAAGTGTGCCCAGCCAGAACCTGGTCTCGCCCGCTTTCCCGTAGCCAAGGCGCTCATATAACCTGTGTGCATTGAGGTTCTCCTCCCACACCGTCAGCCATATCTGCTTGAAGCCCTCGGCGCGGGCTCTTTCCTCGAGGGCACAGATAAGCCGGGTGCCGACGCCCTTTCCGTGCATGGAGGGGTCGACGTAGAGCTTTTGCAAGCAGCAACTCTGTGCTGCCTCTCCGCCCAAGCAGGCGTCGGTCTGCCCACGCACGAGCTGGATGATACCGACGACGGCATCGTTGTCCTCGGTTCGGGCGACGAGAGTAAGCTTGACCGGGTCCTTGAGCTCTGCAATCATGGCGGAAGCCGAGTAATTCGCAGCCATGAATGCTTCAAGGTCAGCATCAGGTACAGATTGGCCACTCATACTGTCGAACGATCGCGCGCCTACGTCTGCCATGGCGTTGGCGTCCTCGATTGACGCACTTTCAACTTTGATGTTGTGTGGCGGGTTCTCGACAGAACTTGATTGTCTGATGGTCATTTTCGAACAACTCACGTCGGCGACCGCGTCTAATGATACCGTCATGGTGGTTGATCAGAATAAATGGGACGAAACTAGTGTAGGGAGGGAAGAGCCTCGGATTTGCGTTTCTAGTAGAGTCGCTTGAATGGACATATGAGCATGCTCGATCTCCATCGATGTCACTAGGTTAGATTAAACATATGGAAGATCTAAACTTTTCAACGGGAAGCGATCTTTTACAGTGCAGAGCGTCAATTGACTCCTTCGTCTGTTTCTAATTTGACAATTGGCGCCCTGTTGCGCCCTACGTGTGTCGAAGTTCCGGTTGCCGCTCGTTTAGCTTGGCGGCACGCTTCGCTCGAGAGGATTCCTTATCCAAACCCTCGAGAGGCCTGCGACAAAATAGCTCGAGTTCAATGTTAATATCGTAATGACCGGGCAGGCGTCAACCATCAATTGGTGTTTAACGTACAAATTGGAATTCAGAATAAGGCCTGGTCTCGGAGCTCATGGTTTTGAGCTCTCAACTGCAGATATTGTCGTCAATTCGTTTCGAATGTCCGATTTCTGGACCGCTAGGCGTCTTTACAGCAAATGAGTATTCATGTTATGGCATATCACCCAGGCTGCAGCAATATTTCATTCAACAGTAAAAAGAGAGCATCATATATGCTTTATTAACTAGAGACGATTTCTTTGCGGCGAACATGTTACCGATCGATGTCCACGAGTGCCTGAGTGCCTAATCTCTCGTTCATATCATTCCTCTTGTGGCTCAGCAAATGCCAAACAACAGCACAAATCGCAATTAACAATAGGCTGGTTTCTCCCCACGAGTTCCCGATGCTTAGCAGGAAGTGCCGGGGCGGTGCTCAGAGGGGTGATGGCCACACGCGCATCGGCAGTCCGGCAAGCCTGGGTTGTAGGCATCGCTTGCTGCGCCAGAGTCGCGGACAGCTACGACCAGCCAGGGAGCTAGACAGAACATGTTAGCCGGGGTCTGCGAGCGACATGATGACAAGACTTACAATCGTAATCCTCGCACATCTTCATAGCAAGGATGTCCCACTTTCGTGACGAAATCTCCTCTTTGGCTCTCAGGCCATCGGTGTTGGCAGTGCAGTCTCTCAGGATCATGGCATCCCAAGGGTGATCAGGGCAGGTATCACGCGGGCCACGGAAGATGCGCACATTCTCTGCTCGGGTTGACAGGAAGCCCCAATCGCTTCCTGAACTAGGTGGAGCGGTAATGTTGACATTCACTGCGAATTATCGTCGTCAACAAATACGAAGTAGTCAAGAAACGTCAGTGTACATACCCAGAGTGTAGCTCAAGTCGCCGACAGCACCATTGGCGGCACCAGACTCGAATCCAACGAGATTGCCACCCATTTGGGCGACAATGTCCATGCAGGTCTGGTTGTTCTCGACGGTCCAGTCCGACTAAGTTACAGTTAGAGAAGCCGATCGAGTGGTCATGGTGGCAGACGCAAGGTAGGAGTAGACGGCTTACCTGGTAGAACTCGAGATCTCCAGCCTTACGGTAGTACTGTAGAACGTGGTGGTCAGCTATAAAGTGAGAAAGACATACACTAGACCATCCATACCAGCTTGCGAACGAAGCTCCTGCTGCCGTGGGCAACAAACGAGACAGGATTGGCGTTGATAAGTTGCTCGTCGCGTACTTCAATGGGACCATGGCGAAGCCAGTCCATGGGCCGGACTCGCATCATGAGGAGCGCAGCCTCATGCTTCTTGGAGGTCATGCCGATACCACTAGACATCTTGGATGGGGTAGGTTGACCTCGGGTTCGTTGTCTTGCTTGATGTGTGTCTCGAAATATCGAAGGAAGTTGTGAGGTGTGAGAGGTGGTAGACGGTGCCAGTCAAACGGTGAGTTTGGGGTGGGAGGATCAGACTGAATGGGAGTGGTTCAGTGTGTTCTTAAATAAGTCCAGTAAAGACCAAATTATGGCAGCCTGCAGGAGGTTGATTAATCGATTTAGTGTATGGTTGTCAGGGTATCAGGTGTATTGGTGCCTGAGCTTTTGGCCGTTTGCATACCTACCTCTCCCCGTCTTTCGTCAACCTAAGTTGTCACATTGATGGCCGTTGCTTCCCAACTTCCATAAATTGGATGTTGATAAGTAAGTACCCTAGGTAATGCGAAAGTCCAAACTCCAGATACCTATTCAGTTGCTGAGCTGCTATAGTCCATGTCTACCTGAGGCAATTACCTACATAATGTACATGTACCTAATGTTTGCTCCTTCCCTCTGGGGTTTTCAAAAAACGAGCCAGATCCCTGAGCCGCTGCAGATGAGGCAGGCAAGTACCTTAAATTCGTGCGTTGATGTGCATTGATCGGTGCCTACCTACCTACTTTACTTGTCAAAGTTAGGTGCGGCCTGCAAGCCTCAAATGGGACATGTAATATTCCTTGGAGCAGAGGGATAAGCTGCTGATGTTATGCGGATCAGGTACAATAGGTATGATGTATGTCGAGTCATACGAAAGGTAGCCCAGGCCTCCAATGTTCTTCGGTGCCGTTGGGCAGTTAGAAGGGTTGAAAGACTAGGTACCTACTATGTAGCATGGTTTATTGGCGTTGATGTTTGAAGAGGAAAGAGCGAGGGATAGAAACTTAGTCAACACGCGTTTGCATTGCTCACATTTTCCAAGTGAAGCCGTGGTTTCCGCCAGCTTGGCTCCAGAAGATCGAGCTATACACGTGCCTTAGCTGTTAAAAACGCATGACAGCGTCTTCTACAAGAGACCCAGTAAGGCTGGGATAGGTCTATATGAAGTGCACAGTTTATTCTAAGGAGCTCGAATTGGGTTGTTTGGGTCACGGCAACGGCTTCCGAAGCAGGGCTTAGACTAAGTCACTGAGACAAGGGAGCTCAGATATCAAGTGAATTAGTGGAGTGAGGTGACCAGCTACCATAATTACAGATGCACATAGAAATTATCTTGCAGTCACTCACTTGATAATGAATGTCGTGGTCCAGCAGCTTAGGTAAGCCGAAACCCCATGATTCCATTTCCGGGATCTGAACACACCTGCATGTTTTGTATAATTCGGCCCGTAATACAAACTGAAGCCGAAAATCTGGCCCCGGTGGGTTTTGAGGCAGGCAAAGAGCACCTAAGGTTTTGGGTGCAAGGTCAGGATCGTCTAGGTTGAGAGCGATATCGGGATCGGCTTGTATACCAAGCAATTGACGCCCATTCGGGGTCATATGCGGTTGGAGATCGGGTAGCGAATCGGACATATGCGTAGTTGACACACTATCTCCACCCACCTCGCTAGGAACGAGACCGGAGATGGTCCGATGACCCCAACTGGCTCCCAAGTGCCTTCGCATCTAATACAATTCAAATCAACATCACCAGGCACTGATCGATGCATTGATTAGGATCCATGACATGAATCCACAGTTCACAATGGCTACAGATAAGATGCAGCTGGCCCAGGAAGCATATGATACGTTGGCGTGCGAGCATACCACGAACAACCCCAAGAGCAAAGCGTCGTACGAGACCGCAACCAAAAGTCTCCCTGGCGGCAACACTCGGACGGTCCTCTTCTACGAGCCATTCCCACTCTATACAGAGAGAGCGGAGGGTTGCCACCTGTGGGATGTCGACGGGCACAAATACGTCGACCTGCTGGGCGAGTACACAGCAGGATTGTACGGGCACTCCAACCCGGTGATCTTGGAGGCGATCCAGGCAGCTCTGAAGCGTGGTCTCAGTTTTGGAAGCCACCATGCAGACGAGGCACGGCTCGCCCAGCTCATCAGGGATCGCTTCTCGAGCATAGAGCTGGTACGATTTACCAACTCTGGTACCGAGGCGGCCCTGATGGCTTTGGCTGCCGCCAAGATCTACACGAGCAGGTCGAAGATCGTGGTTTTCGAAGGGGGGTATCATGGCGGAGGTTTCTTATTCAAGTCCGGTCCACACCCTGTCAACGTGCCTCACGACTACTTGATGGCGCAGTACAATGACAAGAATTCTGTCGATGGGTTGATAGCAGCAAATGAAAATGACATAGCTGCTATTATTGTCGAGCCCATGATCGGATCAGGGGGTTGCATTCCTGGAACACCGGACTTTCTGGCCCATCTGCGGAAGAAGGCTACCGAGATTGGGGCCGTCCTCGTTTTCGATGAAGTCATGACTTCCCGACTCTACTCAGGAGGCGGTATCCAATCAGAGCTTGGCATTGCCCCTGATCTCACTACTCTGGGCAAATACATCGGTGGGGGCATGTCGTTTGGCGCATTCGGCGGGAAAGCCGACATCATGTCAATATACGATCCTCGAACGACCAGCACGGTGAGAAAAAACGCCTCCGTTCCCCACGCCGGCACCTTCAACAACAACGTCCTCACTATGGCTGCCGGGTCAGCAGGGTTGGAGAAGGTCTTCTCTCCTGACGTTGCACGGGCTCTACATGTTCGTGGTGAGGAACTTCGAAGTAGGCTCAACACCATCAGCCAAGGCACTACTCTGAGGGTCACAGGATGCGGCTCTATTATGACCATTCATTTCATCGCCAAACCCGTCGATCAGATAAACAACGTTCGAGACTTTGAGGATCGGAACACTTTCCTGCTTGATGTATTCCACCTATATATGCTAAGCCAGGGTTTCTACATTGCTCGTCGTGGATTCATTGCTCTGTCGTTGGAACTAACTACGACGGAGCTTGACGGCTTTGTCGAGGCTTTGCAGATGTTTCTTCGCCAGTATTCCAGCCTTGTTTCCGAATAGGGTGAGAGATGAGATCTTTGTGGGATTTACGAGTTGGGTGGAAGTGCCACGGTTGTAATTAGCATAGAATTCGGCCCTTTACACAAGTCTGACAGGACACCTTACGTTTCGTGATGTCTGATAAAAACTCCAATGCGACGGGAAATTATTAATATTGACTATAGTTCACAAAAATACGCCAAACAAGTGTGTAGCAACAAGCCAGGAAGACCGGCGCCGCCCTACACTCGTTCATGAAGATGACTATGGTCCTCAAAAAGGCAATCAAGCATCTATTGGGTATCGGTTTTGTTGTATAAAGACCAGCCAGCAGGCCATCCCGTCATCCCCCCAGTGGCATCCGCCTCATTAGGTACCTAAAGTACAAAAAAATAAAGCCAACGAGCAACCATGTGGCAGGGTGAAGCGTCACCCTCCTCCGAGTAAGCCATGCACAACCCAGCTCCCAATCAGGGTCCACCACATCGCCCCATACGACCAGCTACGACTTTGTATGCGCAAGCCCGAACCACCACTCGTCGACGTCGCAGTCGGGCCCGGCTGGCGCGCAAACTCGGGGCAAGCAAACTGCACGCTACCGATGTTCTGCCCGTTGAACTTGGTGCAAGTCCCGGTGGCGTTTACCCCGGTGAAGCCCTCCGCAGTGGTAGCAGCTCGCACAATAATAGCACGAGACCCCTGAGTAAAAGTAGGGATTGGTTGCCAAGGTGAACTGGTGTGCTCGCCACCACCATGGCTGCTTTCGCTGCTGCTTCCGCTGCCCTCTCCGCCGCCACCCTCGCCGGTACCACCACCGGTACTACTCGAGCTGTTGCGTCCCCCAGATGTGCCGCCACTGCCGCTGTAACTGCCACCACCACCACCGCTCCCGCCTCCACTTCGACTTCCACCTCCGCTGCCGCTTCCGCTGCCGCTACCCGAGGACTCGGTCGGAAAGTCGCAGCCTGCAGTTGATGATAGAAACAGGGTCGGCTGTCCACTGTTGGGGCATCCAGGCAACGTGCCCACCAAGATGGAGCCCGCCCCCGCCGGTATATCGAGGCATGTACCTGGACTTTGTCAGTGACTGTGGCCCCCGAGCAAACCGACGCGTGAGCAGTGGAACTGGAAAAGGGCGGTACTACCTAGTGCAAGATATGTTGGCTGGTTGGCCGCCGGACGGGCGCACTCGGTGTCGCGGAAGGTGATAAAAGACATTATATTACTTTCGCAGTTGGTCGGTCATGGTAAGAACTCCATCTTCGACCTCTCCCATGTGGTTTTGATGTCCGAGTTTTAGCATTATTTACTCGTCACGCCGTTTCTGGGGTGATGGCTGTCCGGCCGTTTAGCTAGACTCGATGCCTGTGCGGCCTCGTCGTGGGAAGATTTGGGTTTGATGGACGTGTGAGCGTTGAGACTGCTTTGGCAAAGAGTTGGGAATGTCTCGTAACCTTAAAGCTTGGACATTTTGCTGAATGAGGGTGTTTCTAAAAATAGAATATGATATAATAGGGTATATTGCATTGCTATAGCAGCCGGTGCTGGACCGGGATAGTATAGCTTGAACAGAGGAAAACGATTGCATTACCAGTGTCTTACACGATGATAGAAGAGTTTGCTTGCAAGGCTGAAGTACTTGTACCGGGACTTGTCCACACATCGTACAATATAAGACCCGAGTTGCAGTGAAACAATGTCTCACGTCCCGTAGTCATCTGCAAACACTCAGGCAATGCATTGTTTGTCAGCAATACGTAGCTTTGAGCATCGGAGGGTTCTTACTAGATCTAAAACTACACAAGTGTAGATGAACTAGGCACACGATGATGCGATTACGCAGTAAGGGAATTCCAGGAGTAATTATTATACGCGAATCCTGGACTCCTGAGTTGAAGGCAACCTTGTTGTAAAACTTATACAAGGAAGCCATTCACAACTTCTATATTCTTTCTCTATTAATATATATTTGTAATGATTCTGCTGTTTGATGGACATACCGGTCTTCATCAGCACCAAAATAATACCATCCTGAATCTGGCCACTCGGGAGATTTACTTACTTAACCCCCCCTTTTTTGATTTGTCGTCTCCAGAACATGTCTTCGGCTTGATGGACAATACCTTGATCTAGATTCCTCTTCCATGAGCGTGATACGTAATAACATGACCCTCGACATGGGTGTACGCTGAGGTATCACACATCGGGACTACGCAAACAAAGCTGTACAAGGTATGACTCGGGCTGTTTTCCTCGGACTTTTCTCCTCGGGCTTTTGTTGCATTAATCTGGATGAGAACTCTATCTATTCACATCCTTTAAATCATACCAAGAATGATGTCGCGCCAGGCACAGACGCAGAGCAACAGTCAAGAAACCAAATAGCATCCACCTCATCCTCCAACATGAAGATTGCCAACCTCCTCCTGCACATGGAAGGTGCCTCCATCGTATCAGCATTGGGATACTCAAACTGCAACATGAGCGACTATGTTCTCTGGATGGAGTATCATCTGGAGGGCGGTTCAGTTCTGGACATTGCTGAGCGATGCAACCGCCTGTGGGGGAACCTGGATCACGGTATGAGACCGAACATATTACTACTTGTTGAGCAACGATAGCCTGAGGTATGTATCAAGGCTGACAAAAGACACATATAGGGGTATGCCCTCCAACAGCGACCTATTGTGGCGGCGACCAGGCTACCAATATCCTTGGCTGGCACTTCCGCACGGAACAGTTCTGTGGGGGCTCTGAGGTGGCCTACACTTGGAATCTCGTTATGAGCGACATCTCAGACTACGTCGATTGCAATTGGAAATAATTGATCTTGACATTCGAAGAAAATCGGTTGAGCATCCGATCTGGTAGTGATTATAGCGAAGTCAAGACTTCATGTATTGATGAGTGGTCTTGTTATAGAGCAGGGTGTACTCAATGCTGCAGCCCCTTTTACATTGCGAGTTGCCTGCACTAATTGTACCGCATCCACGTCTTCAGATTCCATCTTGAGCATCCTGGAGAGGATGCTCATGATACGAAGTGCCACTTTGATGCACCAGTGAAAGACTAGTAGGTTTGTTACGAAGACAATAACCGTTCTAGTACAATCCGCAACCCCACGCCCAAGCCCACGGTTCCTAAATACGAGGCACTAGATACTATATCGATGACTAAAACCGCAGATAATAACTTCTCTTGACTTTCAAAGGAGCTAGAGTGAAATGCCACTGAGAGGCATGGATATTGTCAAGGCCGAAGGCTGTGGCTCATGAACGCCGGAAGAATCAGCTTGGCTCGAGCAGCGCGGCAGAAATGGGCCAAAACACAGCGACCAAGCCACGGGCAAAGCATTTGCCCAGCCTGAGTATGAGACCAAGGGATTGCTATTCGAGTGTTATCATTACATGTCGTTTTGTTATTGATGCTATTGATACATATTTTCGAACACGTCTATTTCGATTTCTCAGAATCTTCGACATTCTTCTTGGCGTCCGTAATGTGTACCTTGCCATCCGAGCCAACACTTGCGACATTGACCGTAACCGTGGGTTCAACCACCTTCTTCGGCGTCGCAGCATCTGGCTTGGGTTTCGTGGCAAGGTCGACGGCAGCAGGGATTGCGCCCGCCGGGGAGTCAGCAATCTCGTTCACGTCGTCCTTGGTAAGCACGTCGCTGATTCTCGCGCCGCGGCTCGACATGAGGAGCGTCATGGGGCCCTTGAACTGCAGGAACAGCCGGTCGCCCCAGATCGTCCTCCGAGCCGTCGTGCGCAGGCTGAAGAACACACGCGACATCATTTTGTACCAATCGGTCTGGCGCATGGTCCGGAAGAACTTGGCATCACCCAACCAGTTGGTGACGGAGGGTATCTGGAACGTGATGCCGGTGCTCTTGAATCGGAACGGAAGGGGCGCGTTTCGGGTGATCGTGTAAGCCACCACGTTTGACGGATGTGCGACAAACTCCTCGCCCTCGCCCAGGGTGAGCTGGTAGGTGTGACCCGGTGCGGACAGCGCTGCCAGACCTCGACCCGTCAGTTCCGACGAGCCCCAGTTGGCCAGCGGGAGCCTGTGTTGGATGCGCGGCGTGACTTGCAAAGTGTGGCCGGTCCATGCCAGTAGCGCGGTTCGCTGCGCAACCATCCAGTCTGTCGTTCCATCGAGATGTAGGACGGTGAAAGTCGTGGTCGGCGATTTGGTCGAGATAAGTGCCGTTATGGGCGACGTAGAGGTGATTCGTTGGTAAAGGAATGGCACACCTGTCGCGGCGCGGCTTAGAGGTGAGAGAAGAGAGAGTGTGGATTGCGCCTAATACAGTCAAAGGTCAGTCCGAAGAGCGATACACTATGTATGCATGCACATTTGCGATGTTTGTCCTACATTTTGTGCCTTGCCTGAGACGGCCACCAGAGTTCCCCTTCTTGTGTAGAGCCGTTGCGAGGCGGCTAAAGAGACGGACAAAAGAGAATAGGGCGAGCCGAGGACCTCGAAGCGGGCATCGGCGACGTCTCTCGAGGTGTCGAGCGATGTGCCGAAGGCATCGCCGCCAAGACGGGGCGATTCGGTGGTGGGCGATGAGCTGATCTGGATGGCCCTACATTGCCGGCAGATGTGGCTGCTCTGACCGGCCAATTGGCTTGCCCGACCTCTTCTGATCAAAGTAGAGGCAGTGCGCATGGCGGTGGTCGGCAGTGTCAAGGGCGCGAGTGGCCGCGGTGTTTTGTCGAAGTCGAATTGCTCGCTCGGTACGATTCAGAAAAGCAGAATTGGAGCTCAGAGCTTGGATTCCATCCCATCTACTATTTTGATGAGGTCAGTTGGGTTGGGCCCAAGCTCCCCCGGGCACCGGGCGCCAAAATCAAAATCGCATCATTGCCGGGCTAAACCTCGGGAACATCCGGGCTTCGCTTTAGGTAGCATCAACTGATGGGCTATCAATGAGAAAAATGCCAGAGACAAAGTGGTCACATACTGACTCTGAAAAGGGACATACTATTTTTTATTTTTACATTTCATGGATTGATCTTTGTTACCACTGGCATCGACCTATGCTGTCAAATATGGCGGAGGAGCCGCAATCATGGGCGACGATCCCCTGCTGATATTTTCCAACTGAGCCATCGACAACGCTTCATTTCCAGCGACCTCGAGGTATATGCCTGCCCTCGCCATGCGCAGATTCTCTTTTGATCTCCTCAATGCCTCGTCAGACGTGTGGACAGCCAGATCGGCCGACCCTTGTTGCGTCCGGGCCATTCCCAAACTCCGCTTGATCACCGTGTGGCACGTCTCAAGCTCTTTCCTTGCTATCCTGATTCTGTCGCGCCAGAGGATCTTGCCGTAGGGCCCATCCCATTGGGCCCCCTTGTCGGACCTAGAGGGCATGTGTAACCTCTTGATGGCACTTGAGGACTCTTCGCCACACTTCGCCTGCCTCAAGAGACAATGTGCCGAGTCCACCTCGCTTTGGGCCTTCTGTAAGAACCTAGTCTCGGCTCCATCACCGCTCATCTGTCCTTGAAGGAGTGCCTTTTTCACTTCTTCAAACGCTGATGCGATTCGGCTCAATGCGCCGGCCAGCGCCTCGACGGTATTTCTCGACTCTTCGCGTCGTTCTAGCACCTGGCGGTGGGTTTCTTGGGCCGAGCCCACCTTCCGCTGCAGAGCCCTCTCGTGTTGGTATCTCGAGCCGCCGCGTGAGAAAACGCTCTCCCAGAGACGATCGAGCTCCGCCTGGGCTTGAGTATGCTGCGAGGCGATGTGCTCGAGGTTTTCGAGCAAAGTCACGGCGTCCCTGCACTGCCTCTCGAGCACCAGCTTCTTCTCCTTGGCTCTGTGTTCCTGCTGAAGCACTTCGTAGTACTCTTGGGCGATTGATGCTGCCTTGGCTTGGTATTTGTCGTGTTGACATGCAGCCCGGTAGGCAAGACGCCGGACCATGCTGTCTCGGTATCGCTGGTGACTCCTCAAAGTCATACCCCTATTTTCGTCGAGTGCGTTGATTTGTGCCGCCGCCTTAACCAAGGCCTCGTTCAGTTCGACGACACAGTGTTCCTGTTGCTCAAGAGCTGACGGTGCATAGTCGGTTTGGGCAATCTGTATCCAGAGCTCGCTGGTGCGGGCGGCGGTCTCGAGAATTGCCTGGTGTATTGATGCCATCTTGATCTGGAATTGAGTATATCGTCGTTATTGTCATGATCCCCATTGACACCGACCCGCCTTGTCGCAGAGGCCAATTGCCACATTCTATATATGTCCCCATGCTGTTGCCTACCTGCCACAGCATTCCCAGTCATCGATGCCGGATTACTTAGGCAGCCGAAGACCGCTTAACGCTCATTGGCTTGTGGTTGCAGGCGGCGCTGCCAAGACCTGTGAGCTTCGCCGGGTGAGTCAACTATATCAGATCATTGCAGAAATGGAATTGCACATGACAAAATCCGTCAAATCATTTACACTGCGATTGATGAATGGAACAGTGCATTCGCGGTTTTTTCTTTTCTTTTTCTTTTCAGCCTCGTACCACGACGAGGCGCGTTGCAAAGTGTTCGTTCTTGCCTCAACCGCTCTATCGTTCCAAGAGCTGGTGGCTCCAGCCTGAGGGCCGGTAAAGTAAGTATTTCGAGCTGCAACATTTCAAGCCGGTGCGGTGGTTGGATACGTCAACGAGTATCATACCATATTGAAAGTCGGTTCGGGCATGATCTCTACATTAAGCAGTTGACGATGGAGCTTATGTTAGGCCGAGTATGTTAAGCAAGCTTGATCTGACTTTAGTTCTTACATGGTTGACAAAGTGCGGGATCGTCCGCTTGCATCATATCGAATTCCGGCGAGTTCTAGATTGTCAGCAGGAATTGACCGAGCAGTGAGATCCCGGCGACCCAGCGCGGTGGTACGATGCATCATGGTTGGCAGCCTGCTTGTGGGTGCTCGGTAATGGAACACTGTGAGACTGCGGAGCCCACTGCCGGGCCCCCATGTGATTTGAATCTCCGATGAGCCTTAGCGCCGCTCGCTTCAGGGGGGGGAAAGCACCCAAATTCGCGATGCGTTGATGCAGAAAAGAGGCGCTAGCATCAAAAAGACTGCGCCAGCGCTTGCGGCACGGTTATCCTTAAGTCCTGAACTAATATTGATACCTGCAGGCAGAAATGAAACGAGCCAAGAGGGCCTTTTCTGGCCCAGGGCTATTCTTCTAGATCGCGAGGTTTTCACTACCATGTGGTCTACTTAACTAGCAGAATACGCCGCCGCCCAGCCATCCTTTCGAACATCTTCACCCCCAGTCTCTCATTTGAAATTATACCTACCTCACTTACACTCGTTTAATAAAGCATCTTTCGTTCTTTGAGCTAGGTCATTCCATCTATACTTAATACTATTCAAAGATCAAAGAAAAACAACAAACATCGTCATGTCTTCCATCACCACCCTCATGCTCCTCTCGGCCGCGGGTCTCGCGACGGCCCAGACTACCGTCATGGACCTGTTCCTGCCTGGCTTCGAGGGCAAGAACCTCCAGGCGTCCGTCGTCACCGCCATGACAAAGCCCCCCACGATCGAGTACTTCGTCGAGTGCGCCAAGGGCACCGACGCCAACGATTGCGGTCTCGGCCCCGGCGTCAGCGTCACTATGGCCCCCGGCTCGTACGCCTTGGGACTGGATGACATGCCCGCGTTGTAAGTAGGAAGATGCTTAGTTCTTTCCTTACCTCTTGACTTTGTATTGCCTTTTTCAACTGCACACTATCTCCTGCGTTACTGGCATACGTTGAGAGTCATAGTACAATTTCCATGCTGCTCCCTCTTCCCTCTCTTGTTTGTAGGATGGCGCGTGTATCCCCATTTAATGTCAAATGGCAAGCCTAGCAGACTTGATGTCGCCAGCAGCCAGTCTATCTCTTAGCCCCCTTCCCTGAAGTAGGACCAAAACCTCGCGCTAACCACCCCGACTCAGCACCGAGAGCGTGAACTGCCAAATCGAGCAGCAGACCGCCATCTGCACCATGATGGGGGGCGGGTCCGAGGCCAACGAACCCGGCACGTCGACGGAGACCATGACGGACATCGACACGGCCGTCTTATTCTTGCCCGTCACCGTCACGGCCGGCCTCGAGAAGCTCGCCGCCTTCACCACCACCGGCGGAGGCAGCGCCGCGCAGCCCACCCAGGCGGCCGCGTCTTCCTCCTCCTCCGGTTCGGGCGGCGCTTCGGCGGCAGCATCGCCCAGTAGCGGGGGTGCTGCGCCGACGAGCTCCAGCACGGGCGGTGCCGCCCTGCCGCAGATCACCCAGCACGCGGTGCTGGCCGGAGTTGCGGCGCTGGTGGGAGGCGCCATGGTCCTCTAAGGGTCATTAGGATGACTGGTGTGCCACTGAGTAGCATGTATACTTTAATGATAATCTACGTGTCTTCATTCGGGTGTTGGGCGGTGTCGGTCTGGATCGGAGACGGGATGACCATGGACGAGATAAACGACAATAATAGCTGGCCAGTCTTGCATTGTAGAAAACTTTAAGATTTATAACAATATTCGGTATCTTTTTCATTTCAATGTTGTCATACAATTTACGTACAGCACACTCTGGGCAGAAAGTAGGTATGTTACAGGGGTCGATGTGAACTGCTTGCTTTTGAATCAGGGGCGTGGGAGAAAATAAACACCAAACCGACGAGGACCATTGCTAGTACCTCCCCCCTAACATTACGAAACATGCTTTTCCCAAGAACTCCGCATGTATGTCGCATCAGCTCCAAAATGATCTCGCAGAAGCCACTTGCGCCATGTCGCCAGACAAAATTCGAGGCACTGCACACAAAGCCGATGCAGAAAGCCACAAAAACACTCGGTCCCTCTATTGCGTTTTCGCCGAGTCCGAGCCGAAAGCAGGCTGTTGGTGAAAAAGCCTTGGATGTAATGGTTCAGAAATCAAAAGGTATGGGGCGCCAAAGTCGAAAAAGAAAGATGTTCTCGCTTGAAAATAACACAAGGAAAAGAAAAACTAGGCTCCAATGTTAGATATCGTGTCCTCGAGAGTCTTCAGGCGGACAGGTTTCGTCATGAAGACGTCGATGCCGCTCGCGTAGGCTTCGCGCTGTACGTCTTCGCTAGCTAAGCCCGTCAGCGCAATGACAGTGGCCGGACGCTGGTCTTTGGTATGTTCAAATTCTCTGATTCGACGGGTCGATTCCAGTCCATCCATGACGGGCATTGATATATCTACTCCAACAGACAGGTTAGAAAGGAGGAGAAGGCTAAAGTTGTATGGACAGTGCTTACCCATCAATACGCAACGGTAGTCGCCTGGGCTGGCCATGTATTTTTCCAGCGCCTCGAGGCCGTTGTTGGCCGTTGCGTAAGGCTTCTTGAGCTTCTTCAAGAAAGATACTAAGATCTGGACTCTGGGGTTAGTGGTGCTGGGCTTTGGCTTCGAGCTACAAGCTGAACTAACCTGCAAGTTTATCTTGTTGTCGTCGACAAGCAGATATTTTGTTTTGCGCGAGATGGGTTGAGCATTGTTCTCACCATTCGTCGGAGACGCATTTCCGGACGTGCGGCTGATCTCGAGCTCAGTGAGAACCTCAAGCTGCTGCGGTCCCCTGCAGAAACGGCGTTCTTCGGAGAAGGACGTAGTTCGCGAAAGCTGGGCCGAAGGACTGGAATGGAGAAGGCTCCCGCGACGGCTTCCCAGATCAGACCAAGAGGCCGAATCTGGTGGGGTAATCGGCAAGTCGTGTTTCGAGGGCGAAGTGGCATTCCATCTGCTCAAAGCAAGGACAAGTGCTTGAGCTACCTTGCGAGGGCCCGCTCTGTAGCAGGTTAATATCAAGCCACCCAAGCTTTGTCTTTCGAGGGGGATGGTACTTACGGTTGTGATATGAACTCGAGGACGTTCTTTTCCTTCCCTCTCCTTTGAATTATCGCATGTCGGTGGGCAGCTAGCGAATCGCGGCAGACGACCACCACGGGAGGTAGAACAGCATTGGAGCCCTCGATGGCCAGCTCCTTCAGGGACTGATCTGTGCACAAAATGATATCGGGTCGAATATCTCGCGAACCTGGCTTCAAGACGTCTAGGTGCAGCCAATGGCGACATTGTGCAACCATTAAGCTCATTTCCGAAGGCGGCGTCCTTCCTGGTAGCCCAACGGTTTCCACAGTGTCTTTGAAACCGCGAAGACTGACTCGAAGACCCCTGATCTTCTCAATCCGTTCCCTAAATACCGAGTCCCTCTCTACTGTTCCATACGGCGACAGAAGGGGCAGCGTGACGGAGACAGCGGTGCCTCGGGACACCTGACTCTCGACATGGATGGAGCCTCCCAAGACTTTGGTGATTTGTTGCACAAGTTTAAGACCTAAGCCAGTGCCCGGATTCAAGGCGTCTTCCTGCGAGAACGCACTGAACAGATGATGATGGAGGAAATCGTCACTTATTCCCTTGCCCGAGTCGGATACAGTCAGCAACACGTGGTTGGCGTCCTGCTTCCTCAACGAAACATAAATGTAACCATGGGTCGTGTATTTCAGAGAATTTCCGAGTAGATTCATGATAATACGCCGAAGCGCACCTGCTTCGGTGCGACACGAGAGCTCATGCAACGGGTCAACGTCAAGATACACAGATGGTGTGTCACTGCCAATGTCCATTGGATTGGCCAGTTTGGAATGCTGCCCAAATGCCTCGATACTGCTGGTTCCACTCGGGATAGACATCTTCTGAAAGTTATGGCCAGACATGATGCTCTCGATGGTTTGTTCCGTGAGAAGGCTTAAATCGATGTCTGTGGACAAGTTGGTCATCTTAGAGCTAAAAGAGAGGCTTTTCTTGCGGCTCATCGACTCGAATGATTCCTGAATCTCGTTTCGTATCCTTGGTAGCTGGGCGCCCTTTTTGTACTGGTCCTTGGAGTCTTTCATGAACTTGTTGATTTTGCTGTAATCGAGCAAGTGGTCCATGACATCAAGCAAGGTGCGCCCACAAC
Organism: Arthrinium phaeospermum; assembly: GCA_006503535.1. Classification (NCBI taxonomy): domain Eukaryota; kingdom Fungi; phylum Ascomycota; class Sordariomycetes; order Amphisphaeriales; family Apiosporaceae; genus Arthrinium; species Arthrinium phaeospermum. The sequence goes on from QYRS01000013.1 coordinate 1,654,434, forward strand.
ACTCCATGGAGTGTAAGACTTCACCCTGGAAAGCATCCAAGTCAGTACCGTCGAGCAGCTCAACCGCCGCGACAATGCCGTGAAGCGGAGACCGTAACTCGTGGCTCAGGGAGTTGAGGACGTCCGACTTGGCTTTCTCGGCCATCATTGTGTCGACACGCGCAAGACCTGACATGATCGTCATCCCACAAGCACGCAGATAGCTGAGCTCTGCATCCACCGTGAAAACTCGAGCAGGGTCTTTTGTCCAGACAAAACAGCCAGAAGACCACCTTTCCCTAGCAGAATCCCAGAGCGGGATGAATGCAACACTCCTGGCCCCTGTAAATATGCTTGAATGGGCCTTGCCTTCATATTGCTGCGAATGGGCGCCGTGTAGTGGCCGATCCCGATCCAGAGGAGATGGAAAAGGAACTGAATCGCGTCTTGCATACCAGGCCCATTCTCCTTCAGGCGAATCGCCAGCATGGATTGAGCCATCTTCCTCGAGGTTAAATATCTTGCCGCTGGCATATCGCTTCAAAAGCGTCTTGAGGAATCGCTCGGGTATGTCAATCCGATGAACACCAGCAGATACCTTGTCGCCCGTGCGGTCCTCTGAAGTGGACGAGCCCAATATATTACATGATTGGCCTTCGTAATTCTCCAGTATCTTCCAAAACCCCTCATCGCCAGGGGTCGTGATGGCCGAGTCGACAGAGGAGTTCGCAGAGTGCTGCTTCGCATTTGGTACAAGCCCAGCAAATGACCCGATAACTGCATCCAGGAACACAACACCTTCTACTTCGAGCGCATCTCGTATTGTAGATGCAGCCTCGGCAAAAACGTCTTTGATTTCTAATGTGTGGCCGTCATCAATCGGTGCTTTGGCCATTGGACTCGACACCAGGACGTTCGACTTTGTCTTGGTGATTGTGGCAGTTGCAGTTGCGCCTGAAGATGTCCTGGAATCTATTGAGTCATCCGATTTGCTAGAATCGAATGGCCCACCTATAAAGCTCGGTTGTAACGGCGATGGGTGTGGCCGCGGCGGCGCAGTTTCGCGAGTATGGGGGCTAACATCGCTGCCGCGTCGCATTTGCCGTTGTCGAGCTGTAACCGAAGCGCCAGTGTCAGGGGGAGGCCCCGTGTTCGCCCCCAACCACCACCTCGATATCGTAGACTTTCCATCGACAAAACTGCCGATTCCTCGCACCATCCGGTCACTGCGCTTCAGGTTCTCGTCAGACCTTCTAGACTCGAGGTACCCCGATATCGTCTGCGACACATCCCGCAGAAACTGAGACTGCGCATCGTCTAGTCGGGCTCGAGGCTGGTCGCTAAAGAGACTATAGACGCCTATGTTGATGTTTTTGGGTGATTTGATCGGTACGCCAGCGTAGAATCGGTGATATGGCGTGTTATCGACATGAGAGAGGTTCTTAAATCGAGGATCGGCCTGAAGATCGGGCACACACAGTATGGGCAGATCGCTGCTGGTCTCCCCGACATAGGAGTCTGGTGCTAATACATGTCCGCAAACGCCTTGTTCCCTCGGGATCGCAATGCCCCCTAACCACAGGTTCTGGCCCTTGGTCCCAGGTGCGAGCACAGAGTTGGGCGTGGCTTCGGCAATAACATGTTGGTGAGATCTGTCGAAGATTGATATCAGACAGCGGGTGGCGTCTAACCGGAGAGCGCCAAGCTGGGCAAGTCCTGTCAAGACTGGATCTGCGCATGTAGTTGGAAGTGGTTCACAAGGAGGCTCAGCTGCCAGGTGCGGTTTATGTGCGATTTCATAGCTTTTGACGGTTAGCTGTACAACATCCGGGTCAAATGGGAGAGGGGGTGGACGGAATATCATGAACGAGCGCCCCAAGGAGAGGGAAACGGCCAACTGCAGCAAAAGAGGGAAAAAAGTATAACATGAACTTTACGTACAGATGCGAGGCATATCTAACCACCTCCCGCTCGCGGGCCGCCTCGGACAGTCTACCCATCCTCTGAGACGAAGCCAAAGAATGGGACAGGCGGACTGCTCGTATTAGTCGAAAGGCGTTGAGCAAAGCCAGAGAAGACACGTTAGGTCGAGATAGTGACGGATATTAGCTCGGAGCAGTGGATGAAATACGGTCCATGACACCTATGCCTATACCCCAAGTAAGAGGCAGATCAAGATAGGCAATGGCACAGATTCTCACCGGGACGAGAACCAAACGTAGGGGAGCGGTATGATTATGAAGCATTGTGCGGCAACGTAACATAAGGATATTTCGGAAACAACCAGGGCAGGGACATGGGCGATTCAGTGTGAGATAGAATACCTAGCAGACAGATAGCGTCTTCCTGTCACCTGTTAGCGAGAATGATGGCGGATTCGCTCCGAAATTCCGTGATCAAGTGATTGTATGTAAGAACATCGACACTCACGCTCACACACACACCTACACACACAGGCAAGTGGGTTCGGTGGGGGGTGGAGAAGCCGCGATGGGTGCATTTGCGACCAAGGAGCGCTAGAGAGGGACCCCTCCTTGGATCGAGTGACCTAGAATAGGCCGCCCCATCGACCCCATATGTAGAGGGGTGGGAATCAGTGGGATACCCGCAGGCCAGCCACTAATCCCTCTACTCCAGCGGGCTTAGGAGCCCGCTACCAGGGACTAGCCTGCACTGGCCAGTGTTTAAAAGCTCACCAGCCGCCGCTATCAGCCCCCCCAAGCCATTTCAGCCTCTAGCAGGCTAGCTAGAGCTAAAGTATGGGAGCATGAAAACCACAGCGTCCGAGCATTCCATGTCTCCCTCCCACCTCCCTAACCCTCCCTCACCTGGCTCACCTGGCTCACCTAACCCAAATCAACATGACTTGTCATGCATGCAGCTTTCGATAATGGCCCTGCTAAGAATGGAGTTGTTCTGCTCCGATGGGTCGGTGCGACGCGTATATGTCCTCCATCCTTTCTTTTTCCTCTCTGCAAATTGGCACTGTTCAACTCGAGACGGACAGGATAGTCAATCCGCAGCGGCCTCGTCCCGTCCATAGCAATTGACACATCAGCTTGGCGAAACAATTTATCTGTGGCTCATGTCATACACCAGAGGCCTGCGGCTTGCCTGCTGTCGTCTCGTCCACAATCCACTTTCCTATTCCCATGCTATTTGCTATCTGGAATCTGCATCGACACTAGGATTGTGCCTCTAAAAATCCTAACGGGTGCATTAGATTAGACAGGCAATCAAGATTTGCCCGTTACCCACACAATAGCCTGGTCTGGAACCTACGGATTTGCTCGTGCCTGCACATCAACCCCGTCTCAACGCCTGCGGCCGCGTGTGGGCAAAACTCAATAGCCTGCTGATAGCCGGGACCAGAGGAAACAAGACTCAGACACCAAACAGCTTCGAATCATGGCCGCCGTTCCTCGGTCGCCGGCCCGTACAAGTAGCAGCGGGAAAGGACACCCTTCGCTCTGTAGGCAATAGCAAGAAACGGAAGAATTGCACACATCAGTATGACGGGAAGGTGGAGTCGGCTTGCCAAAGTCCTCGTGATGGCTTGCCGACAGCCATGATCCTAGTCTGGCCCGATTTCCCACGGCCTTTGCACGGCTTTGAAGCAAACTTTGGTGAATTTAGCCCCCCTCGAGTCGGTTGCACGACGACGGCAGTCAAGGCTTCATAGGCTATAGCCCTATGGCCCGACTAGGGAGAAGGGCCTCAAACCAGCTCAATACGTGGTCTGTGTCAATACTTAGCTAAGCACGCCGACAACCTGAACAACCCTGACGGTTGTCATCCTTGCCTCCAAGGTGAAGAAAACTGTGCATGATACCCATGGGCTCGTATGGGCCTCGATCGGGAAGATACGGCTGTCCACGCGGGTGCTTCTGCACCAGTCACCCGGGCCCTCGTTGCCCGAGTAAGGTCCTCGTTCAACTTTAATTTCACCGTTTCAGGGGCTCTCTTCAATTCCCCCAAAACACCAAAACTGTTAAACTCCGAATCCCAAACTAGGAAACACTGATCCTTAAATCGCGATCGCTAATACTGTCAGGCCAGGCACCCAGGTCATCGAGGATGATTTTCGGTATGGCCGTTCCACTCTAGGGACAAACCACATCTAAAAACAGTCATGAAACGTCACCCCCTATTTTGATCGACTCATGCTTGGCACAAACACTAATACCCGCCAAGACCCAATCACGATGACTAACGCTTGATTAATCGTCTCGAACTGGTCTTCCTATCACCGGAGTATTCTTTGGGGTCGTGGTAGAAAGCCCGGGGTAACGTTCTCACAAACCGACTACACAAGTATGCATTGATGGCTTTGACGGAGTAGGACGCATCAGCTTGTCGACTGGGCCTCACTGAGTCTAACCTCTCTCATCAGTCTCACCGGACCCGTTGTGTCTCTGCCATGGATACCCCTGGTCCTTGAAGCCATGGATGGTGTACGGTCCATCTATTCGGTATGCAATCGAAACGTGCACCCGTGACATCAGGGATTGGAATCTGTTTATGAAGCAACACTGCGGCCCCGCGGCCGACGAGATCCAGAATCTGAGATGTAACCCACCGGTCACTTTCAGATTTCATCTCAATATGGCATGATGTTTCTTGGCCGAACCCATGATGGGGGTGCCAAACCATCAACGTGCCACGGGTCGCCGCTGGTGCTGTTTCTCGGCCTCTGATACATTGAGCAAATACTGCTTGCCCGCTCTGACGCAGCACCGAGTTGCAAAGATCCCACTGTTGAGCGGATTCTCTTCACCAAGTGATAGTATCTGGAGGGATATCATGGTTCCTCTGGGCTTGTGGAACCGTTCGAATAACAAAGTTCTGCGTTGCAGAGCGATCCACCGCAAATGTTACATTACGTATCTGAAATATGGGTTCTCTTTGTCTGTCAAGTCCTGGAATGCAAGCTTGGCTCTTTCGCCCATGTCATCCTCGCGCTTCATATCTTTGCTGCGGTTTGCTCGCAGTAGTACAACATACAGCATGATGGCCGCCACGATGGTTATGCAGTAACTGGTGGGGTGTCAGCCGGGGCCAGTTACGAAGAGCATGCGTAACCTACCAGATGATGAGACCAAGCCATAGCTCCGGATAATGGTCAGGCTTTGTCTGCGATTTGATCAACTGTGGTCCGATGATGTTTCCTGTGCGGCAAGTCAGCGACCATATATGGAAAACGTCTGGCTTGGATCTTTGGGGGGTTACTACTGACCGACGCAATAAGCAACAAAGATGGTCGCGGCCGTGAAGCTCTTCTTCGTGTGCCCAGCCACGTTTGACATACCCAGGGTGATAATCAGGCTGACTACCGCGCCAAAGGTACCCGTGATGGAATAACCGATCACGGGCGCGGCAGCATGGTGGCCCCATCCACTCTTCCAAATCAAAGCGCATCCAGCAATCACCGGCAGGCAGCAAACAATCAGCATCGATATTCGGATGTTGGGATATCGCGAACCAAGCCAACCGGTTAATAGAATGGTTATGAGGCAGAGGCCGCCCAGGGGAAATTGGAAGACGATGGATTCGAGAGTGCTCCAGCCAAATGTTGATACGATCAGGGGACCGAAGCCGCTAACTGCGCCATTGACAGTGTAAGCAGAGGCCATCATGATGGCAATCAGCCAAATCTTGACATCGAGCAACGATTCCTTGAGCTGTGACCACTTGAGCTTGGTACAGCGGACTCCGGTCTGACCAAAACGCAACCTTTCCACAGCCGCAAGCCTTTCATCTCTTGAGAGGAACCAGGCAGATATTGGCGAGCTGGGTACGGCGAAGCAGCACAGTCCGAACAGAAATGTCAGGGAACCAGCGAGGAGGTAGATGTACTGCCAGCTATGGAGTCCGCCCCCAGTGATCTGGGCGAAGCCGTAGTTGAGCGCACCGCCGATGATGGTCCAAAGTCCCGTGGCGGAGAACCACCAGCTTTGTCTCAGCGACTGCTCCTGCTGGGTGTAGTACCCGGTGATGATGGTCATGAAAGCGGTCGGAATGACGCTCTCGATGAAGCCAAGGCAAAATCGCTGCGCGTAGAGGCCCTCGTACGTCGTCACGGCGGCCGTGAGCATGCATATCAAAGCCCAGAGGCACACGATGATGCCGAGCACCTTGCCGACGTCGAACCGCTGCAGCGCGAACGACATGGGATAGAGCCCGGCCAGCATGCCAAAGTAGAAGAGGGAAGTGGCCCAGGAAAGGCGACTAGTATCCACGACCGAGGGTCTATGCGGATCCGGGATGCTAAGCTTCAAGTCTGAAGTCATGCCGAATAGTGCTGCCGAACCGAGTATGGCCTGCTCTCCTTTATTAGTCTCTCCCGTGGGCCAGCCAATTGATAGGTGGACAGGTTCCTACTTTGTCATAATAGACCAGGCCATACTGCAAACCCGCGTTAGTGGAATGGACATGTTCGAGGTCGTTCCGTGTTCCTCTGTGGGACTGCGAATACTCACACCGACTGTCATGGCCGGAATCAGAAACCAGTCAATCTTGCGAACCGCCTGGGCTGTCACGGTGGGGTCGGTTGGGCAGACCTGTTCGCCGACCATGTCAATGGCCACATCCTTCTCAGCAGAAGCTTCTGCTACCGGTGTCGCCATCGTTGCGTTATGGGGTGCGACGGGTTATACTGCCGCGCAAGGTCGTGTTCTATCAACAAGAACTCAAATCGCCTTGCCTGCCCAAACAAAACAAAGGAAGAAAAATTATAGATAGATGGAGAGAGAAAAAGAGAGGGAAAAAGACCGAGATGAGCTTTTTCTTCTTCTTTTTCTCGTCGTCAAGATCAATGTCTTCTTGATGATACGCTGCTAACTGGACATGAGCTAGCCACTTTCTTTCCGGAGCTTTTACCTAGCACTAACCAACGCTTCCCTACTGACCCCAGTAAAGAACCAGCCCTACTGCTCAGTGTGTGTGAGTAATAAGGCAGCCAACTGCCAATAATGATACGACGCTTTTCGCGCCGTTGCGGCGAATTACAGCGATTGCTCCACTGCCGCCAAGCTAAAAGCACCCAGGCGACTGCCGGGCCACTTACTACATAAGTTTGGCGATCCTCCGTAGTGATGGGGAATCGCGCCAGGGTCGACTGTTCTGGTCCCTACCTCCCTACGAAGCGTCGACTTCTGGCAAGATTGGGATATACTCATAAGTATGGGTTCACTATTGGTGCAAGAGAAAAGTATTACCGATTATAACCGCGCACCGCGGCTACCAGCGCATTGTAGCCCAAAACCGGGTCTGCGTGGAACCCCTAAGTACTTACCTACTTACCTTAACCTAGAGCGTACTTGAGTAAGCTGGTGTGGTAAGAACTAGCCGCCCAAAGCTTGTACATAGCGCCCTGCAATACGCTGGAAAAGGAAGCTTACAGCAAAACAACACACACAATCGTGTTCATCTCCCAAACGGGATATTCCTCGACGGCAATGATTCGGGTGGACACGATGATATTCCCAATTCGGAGGCAATTTGCCGATCATGAGTCAATGGCATGTATCAACCGATAGGTATTTACAATGGGACCTGGCCTCAGCTAACAGCCGGCCCGGGGCGCCCAATTGATATCATCTCATACCCCGGAGCAAAATCAGATGACGAACATCACGACAGAGCGAGCCGTCGCCATCAGCTCCGCTGTTCGGCAGGGCTCGGGCTCGTCAGTAGGTAGCCGACCAGATCCAGCGGCTCCCCGACCCGGTGTTCCTGAGTGTCTGGTTCCGTCCATTCGTGAAAGCGCTGGAACCCCAACTTCTCCAGCACCCTGCAGCTGCCCACGTTGCCGGGCTCGGCATTGGCATACACGTGCTCTACAGCCGCCGCGACCTCGCCGCGGCCATGATCAGCTGCGACCTCCACCGCCCGCCTGCTGACCCGGGTTTCCACCGCCTGCCGCGGCAGTTCCCACCAACCCCCCAGCACGGCGCCCAGGAACTCGGTCGCATAGCCCTGACCCCAGTGCTCCCTCCGGAACTTGTACCCGATCTCGGGCCACCCCGACGCCGTGGCCGCGTCCGAGGCCAGCGCGTGCACGCCGCCCTCGCCGATCAGCTCGCCCGTCGACCGCAGAAAGGCGCCCCAGAGGTAAGAGGGGGAGGGGGGCTCGCCGTCCCCGTCACTGTTTTTGCCGAGGAAAAAGTCTAGCGCCGCCTGCGTCTCGATCAGGTCCCGGTCCGGCCGGCCCAGCCGCGTCCCGGCCATGGCCTCGGGCTGCGTCCGCAGCGCGTGGAGGCCTGCGAGATCCGACTGCTGCAGCGGCCGCACCAGGAGCCGCGCCGTTTGCACGTGGGGCCGCGCGTCGTTGGTCGGGAGCGGCAGGTTGGGGAGGGTGGTACGGACGAGTATGGTTCCATCGTCGCGGGCGCCACCGTCAGGGGCGGTCGCGGTGTGCGTGTTGTCTTCTGGTGCTGCGGCCATGGTCCTCTAATTGGAATTGGCACGATGTGGGACTAGGGTAGGAAGACAAATGCGTTTTGCTTCATGGGACGACTACTTCTGCGTTGGTTTCATGACACTCAATGGGTTATCTCCAAGCCGACACGACATTTATACTAATTGGCCCGAGGTTTTGCGATGGCTTCAGTCTCCACGTCGGATAGTGACTCACGCCGGCAATGGGGGCGCTAGTGTGCAACCGGAGATGCAATTCCTCAGCCGCACAGTTGTGTGACTCCTCAGGTTACAACATGCGTCACCTACACCGGCTATTCGACAGAGCTTGTACTTCGGTTTGTTGCGACATGGCCGGTATTCGCCAACGGAAAGATGCAGCATTATCCAAATCTTCGGAAGCGGGATTTCTATCAAAATTCGAACCACTCTACCAATCTGGCGGGCGCATCCACGAGTCTAACACTACCGATCATGACCTCAGATATTCGCAGATACTCTTACCCCAGCGCACGCCTCCTTTCTACATTGGGGAATCGCATCAGCCAGAGCACGCATTCAGGGGCAATGGAAGCGGAATAAAGGGAAATGCAATTCAGGAATCAGCTTGTCGCGACGGGATTGACTTACGTATTTCCACATTCCGGGCGCATTCCCTCGTGGCAGCCCTTCAATAGCGTCTGCGACCTCGGGGCCCAGTCCTTCGGCTTTGATGTCGGTCACGGGATACAGATACGTCTTGAACGAAAAGAGGATCGCCTGCGTCTTGGGAAGGCGCGTCAGGGTCTGGAGCTCCACGCGGACATAAGCCTGTTATATATCCAGCAAATCGTTGTCAGTCTGGCATGCATTGATGAAGGAATGGGAGCTTAGGGGTATCGCGTATGTGCTAACCTTTGAGATGTCGACGTCGACGTCCTCTTTGTAGGCGTCCCCGTCTTTTATGTGGTTTGTCGCGACATTGAAGAGCTCCGGCGTCAAATTGACCGACCACTGGGAAAGCATGGCACAGTCAGCAACACTTCGGAGTAGTTGCAACAAGAGAGCCAAAAGCAGAGTACTCACGTTGTTCCTCACTACACTCTTGCCGACCTCGAGGCGGCCGAAGAAGCGCTCCATGCTGGCGCCAATCTTTTCGTACGAGGGGACCGGCCCGTGGATGTCTTTGAGCACCTTACCGAGCTTCTCGGCCGGGTCGAAGCCCGAGGGGAAGCAGCACAGGAGCGCCATACACTGGTGGCCCTCGGGCGTCGCGCGCAGCAGGAACAGGTCGTCCTCGACCATCTCGGCCAGCAGCTTGAGCGTGGCGACAGCGTCCTCTTCGCCGCCGCCGCCCGCAGCGGGCGGCGGCAGCTCCAGGGGCAGGGACTGCCCCGTGACGTGATTGCGGAACAGCCCCTTGTCGTCGTCCCGCGAGAAGAGGGCCGGGTAGCGCGCCAGCAGGAAGTCCCGGATGTACGCGTACGTCTCGCGCACGGCGTCGGCGCCGCACGGCAGGCTGCCCACGACGTGGTGGGGGTGGTCGCGGATGAGCTCCCTGCGCAGCTGGATCCGGGACAGGTAGTTGCTGTCGATGATGATCAGGTCGGAAGGCGTGCTTGAACGCACAGCTGACAAGCGGTAAAGAGGCGCGCACGCACGTCAGCCATATTGATCTAGAGTGTATCAAACGCGATGGTAAGGGGTTCACGTGGGATGTGTTACCCATGGTAATGTAGTAGATGGGTTTGAACGGCCGAAACTTGTGGGGTTCGGCTGTCTCCCAGTTAAAGTCCCCCGCAACCGGGTTGACTGCCAGCACCGGTTCCTTGACTGCTCCAAGTTGCTTTTCGGAGGCATTCTCTCGAAACTGCAAGCGTGAGAAACGTCAGAATACGGTCGGTGCCTTATAGACAAAGGCGACCGATACTCACCGAGGAACGTTTTCTCCTCTTCTGAAGGACAGCATTCACCACCCATCCTATCCCGCAGAATAGGACAAGAGCCAAGAGGGGTATTGAGGGAAGCATGTCGTGAACCTATAACGATATTTGACACATGAAGCTGTTCGGGTTGTAATGGGGTTTGCATTCCTCTTTCTACTAACACTTATCTTGGTCGCAATACGACTATCTGTTCTCGTGACTTAGCCTAAAGGCGGGCCCAACTGGAGATGCCGATCGCGGACTGGGTGGTAGCGTTGCGTTGCGGCCACGGGGCCGGTCTAGCTGGGCTACCATTACCCCGATAGGCAAGTCGTGGCGATGATTAGTCCATAAACTCAACACTGATACGTCAGTCCTATCGTTTCCATCCGATTAGTTATCCAATCCCATGTACGACTCTCCACGATAGCGGCTACGAATCTTGGTTTCGATTAACATTCCATCAAGTGATTACGGGTAGGACATTCCGTTAGTCATGCAATCATCAAAACGCATGATAGCTTTGTGACTTTCCACATGTAACATAAGCCAGTATACTTTATTAGAGCTCAACATCCGGCCAAATGGTATCGGTCCTGCGGTCCAAGAACGCGCAGGGCCCGTCTCTGGTGGTAGCTAGCCAACACTTGACCAGAAACGACGCGGCCTCCTTCTGGTGGCCGACGGCCTCGTGGCCCGCGTCGTCAAAGGTTGCGAAGGCCAGCTTGTCAGCCGCCTTGAACTCGCCCCCCTTGTGGGTTTCGCCGGACTTATTGTCGGGCCACGTCCAGTCGACATACTTCTCCAGTCGGAACGAGGCCTGATGAGACCACGGGAGCTCGTCGTAGACTCTTTTGTTACCCTCCGTAGTGCTGGTGGTAGATTCGTTAGTGGGTTCCATACTGATGATAGATGATATTAGGAATATATTTACACGGAAATATCGTTGTTGCCGTTGATGACCAAAACTCTGGTATCCGTCTTGTCGAGGATATAGCTCATCTCGCGGGTAGACGGCGTGTAACTGTCCCCGCTGGCCTCCCAGCGCAGGTTGAGGTCCATGTTGACCGCGGTGAAGTTCCAGCCCTCGAGCCCCAGCGCCGCCTGGAGGCGCGGCTGGTTCAGGTAGTCGGCGTACGCGTCGGCGCCGCACAGGGGCAGCGTCCCGTTCTCGCAGCGGACGCGGTCGTCGTAGGGGACGCGGCCGCCGACGCGCACGTCGAGGCGCGCCCCGATGTGCTCGTCGCAGAAGGCGTTGGCCGCCCGGCAGACGTCGAGGCTGTACGTCGCGACGCACTGGCGGTCGAAGCGGGCGCAGCGCGGCACGGCCTGCTCGACGGCGCGGCAGGTCGTCGCGTTGAAGCCGAGCTTCAGCTTGTTCTGCCCGTCGCGGTCGAACTTGCACATGTGGTCGTACATGCCGATGTAACCGGAGCTGATCATGTCGACGACGGCGTCCACCAGGACGATGGAGGCGATGGGCGTCTGGAACACGCCGGGGACTCCCAGCTTCTGCCTTTTGCTGATGTGGTTCACGAAATAGGGCACGTAGACGCCGCCAAAGGACTCGCCGGTGATGTGGAAGGGGAGGTGGGAGTATTGCGGGAACACGTCGGTGAAGAAGGTCGACAAGAACTTGTCAAAGTCCTCGGACGCCTCGGCAATGTTATCGGGTCCTCCCTCCGTCCCGCCGTTCATCGAAGAGAAGCCCACCCCAGCAGGCTGGCTAGTGGCTCATGTTAATAGGACTTCTCCCAGGGGGTTAGGTAGGTGAGTGAGAAACCCACGTACTCAATAAAGAGAACATTTGCAAAGTTGTTCCAGCTGTGTTCGTTGCGGACTGTCCCATTGCCGTCCTCCAATGCCAAGCACTAGCCAACCCCTTAGTGACCCGTCTCATCTTACAGCAAGGCTTGGGTTCAGTATTTGTACTCACTGGTCCGATCTCTGAGAACAGGCCCATCATGGATGGACCGCCAGGACCGCTTCCCCAGAAGTCAGTATTAAAATATATATGCTAAGTATATTTCGAAGGGAGCCGCGTTGCATACGTACCCGTTCAGCCACACCATGACCGGGTCATCCTGAGGCGCAGATCGGCTCTCGAAGAACCCTGGGTCAAGTCGCCAATCTCACTCAGCCAGAGTACACTACACTGCATTGACATTGGGAGGTGAAGACTCACAGAAGAAGAGCCTTTTCTCTTCAGACACGTTGATCCAACCGGTCCATTGGCGGCTCCCAGCATCGCAGACCTGGTCGTTCTGCTCTCGCAGGGTATACGGCAGCTCCCTTTTGGCACCCGCTGCAAGAAGAGGCCCCGGAGACATGCCATCGTCCAGCACGGGAGACGCGAGCGCTGCTGGCACAAAGACATACAGAGAGATCGCCACGGCGAGCGCGTTGAACAGCTGCATCATGAGAACGACCCAGCGAGGAAGGATGTGTAAATGACAGTATGGGTTTCTCAGGACACGGCTATCATCATGTCTACGCCGGATCGAAATGATATGAGGTTGAAGAGGTGCGGCGCAGCTTCTTGGCGCGGATAAGAAGCCGCCCCCGCAGTTTACAGGGGTTGCGACCTCTCCTGAGAGAATCCGATTCCGATCTGAACCCCGAAGTCACCTTGTCATTGCTTTTTGGTAAATACCTTATGGCTATATAATTCATACCTAGGCTTACTAGTAGCGAATGAGGTAATTGCATGCGAGTGGTTACAATGATTGATTCCAGCTAGCCAGCTGTCTCCTCCTACATCAACTCTTGTAAGCAATTGGCATCTTATGCATCCTTCTCATTTACCAAACTATACGGCTTATGTAGCTTGCTATCAAATCTGAATCCCACGACCTTTACCAAGCTCGTTCTGCCAGCTAGCTCGATGGCTCGGTACTTGTGAAATCTAAATTGTAGGCAGTGTGTGGACGTCTTTCGACCAGTCCTCAGTGGTTCAGACTGTTGGCCTTTCGGAGGCACTGGTCGATCACACGGCCCGCCGCGAGAAGCTCCTCATCCTGGAAGCTGCGCGAGACAACTTGGACAGCGGTGGGAGCACCATCGACCACGTCGCTTCGATCTGCGCCCCGGGTTCGACCTCGTCAGTAATCTCAACAACTTGGACGGAAAATGGCGGCGAAAGCTTACAAGGTCTAAGACTTGCCGCAGGTGCAAGATCGTCCCGGTCGACATCTTTCATGGCTCGGCCCACGGGCAGTATAACAGCCGGGAACTATCAGGGTAGGGGTCATTAGACATGTTTGTTTGGCGAGTAGGTATAAAATGGAAAGAAAAACCACCAACCTCTAGCAGACTCCACACAGAAGTGTACGGCGGCGCCCCGATGGTGTCATGCGGAATCGCGGTCGTCTCGGCCCCAGGGCAGAGCAAGACGTCCAAACCATGCTGCGCGAACACGACGTTCCAGGCGGCCCTGTACTGCAGACAGGCCGCCTTGTAGGCGAAGATGTCGTCGATGGTGTAGCCGCCCTCGTCGACCTTGCGGGTCAGCAGGGGCAGGTTGTCGCGAACGGACGGGACGAGGGGCTCGCCGGACGCGTCCACGTGCTTCTTCCACTCGACCGTGTTGTCGAGCGAGAACGCATCGAACCCCAGGTCCAGTCCCGTCTCCAGCGAGGGGAGCTCGGAGGAGAGCGGGACGATCTCGTGTCCGGCTTGGGCGAGGGCCTGGGCCGAGGACTCCATTGTGCGACGCACCGGCGGGTGGACGGGGAACTTGGGGTCTTCCAGCATGTAACCGATGCGGAGCTTCTTGGGCACGGAGGTGGCCACCTCGGCACGCCAGGGGAGAGCATACAAGATCGGGTCGCGGTTCCACGGCTGCGACTCGAGGACGGCCTGCAGAAAGAGCGCCATGCCGTCGTACGAAGTGGCGAGGGGTCCCGCTACCGGTGGGAAGCCGGGAGATCCCATGCGGTGGCAGAAGGTCGAGCCAAAGAAAGGGACACGTCCGGTCGAGGGCTTGAAGCCGTACGTGCCGTTGCAGAGGGCAGGAATCCGTACGCTGCCGGCCATATCGGTTCCCACGCCGAGGATGGAGCCCCGGATAGCCACCAGGGCCCCCTCGCCGCCGCTGCTGCCGCCTGCGGTGAGAGAAAGCTTGTAGGGGTTCAGTGTGCGGCCGAAGATGTTGTTGTGCGAGTCCGAGGACATGAGAGTTTGAGAAATGTTGGTCTTGCAGTACAGTATGGCGCCGAGATCCAAGAGGATGGCCGCCGTGGCCCCGTGTTCGCTGGACGCGGGGTTGTCCAGGTACGACACAAGACCCATGGTCGACTGGACTCCTGCACAGTCAAAGGACTCTTTCAGGCTGATGGGGACTCCATGAAGAGGACCCAAGGGCTTTCCGTGCGCCTCGAGGTATTCGTCCAGGAACTCGCCTCGCTTGATGGCATCGTCGAACATGGTCTCGGTCAGGCAGTTGGTCAATTGCTGTGCGATGGCAGCCCGCTTGCAGAATGCAGTAGCCACCGATCGGGCCTTGATGGTGCCGAGCTGTACGGCCTTGGCTAGGGCGACGGCATCGAAGTCCTCAGTGATGTGAAGCTCCTCGGCGCTGAGGATGCCGCACTTGGTAGGTATTTCCATGACTCCATATGCGCAAGTCTCATCGCCCGTGAGATACTCGGAGGGGAGACGCCATGCTTTGGGGATCTTGCCAAACTGTACAGCCTGCTTCTCGGCTATCCGTGTTTGCCAGGTTTGGTGGGAGCCCATAGCGACGACTTCTGCTTGTTTTATTGTGTCCTTTCTTCCGTCCAGACTGGTGGAGGTGGAGGGGTTCGTGGTATGTATGAATAATCGAAGGGTATGAGTTCAGGGGAACAGGGGAACTTGGGATTAGGAGACGAGCCTGGTCTTATGTCTGAGAATGTGGAAGATGGGGATCTCCGTCTTACGCGTGGTGACAGGCCGCCATCATGGCACGGAACCATGCATATCTCCTCAAACGCCAAAGCGTCATGGCACGGAGCAAGTCATATACACTGACCGAATGAAATACGCCGTATCGATCGGGCACGGATACCGGTATTCGAGCCAAGGCTGTCATCGGAGAGAAACCTTGATTGGGCCCTCTTCACTGCTTCACTGCAGGTTTCGGGGCTTCTTGACCAGGCTCTGCGTTTTCAATCGTACAACACATGTAAAGATATATATTCCTATCAGGCCCGATCCAATATAGCCCTGCATCTGAAACGCTTAGTTATCTAGGTAATGTTTTGTGTAGGTGATATTTGCCTAGCCTTGACGTCAATCGGGGCGATGTATAAAGAGATTCAACCAGCATTTCGGACACATCATATAAGCTGGAATACCACCAAGTTGACAAGATGAAACCTACGTCACTCTGCATAGGTCTAGTTATATCGTAGTTTTGGCCCAATGGAAATGCCAATTCTCGGGATGTGGAAGGGCGGCTGATTCTGTCGTACCCGCAACAAACGCGGGTGATAGCCGGGATTGAACAAGAACCTCCACGCGTCGAAAGCGACACGGCATATAATCAAGTTAGCATCTACAATACATTATTGCTCCTCAAGAAACCGAAACGATCAATCGACATGCTGTTTGAGTTGATTAGGGCGTACGCCTCCGACATCGGGGAATCGGCTGGCCGTCCCCAAACTAATGGATCTTGGTACCATCACTTATATGCTTTCCTCCACGACCCCAATAACGATTGACTGGGTTTAAAGAGAGGATCAAACAGAGAAACGGAAACAGAACCAAAATCGGAGTTGGACACATATTGCAAGTTCAATCTCAGGAGGAAAAAGAAAAAGAACAGAAAAAGCACCATCACATAGATCATCATGCCGAAAGAGCAAGCGACCTACTCCCACGGTCACCACCAATCCGTCGTCACCAGCCACGCCCGGCGCACCGTCCATGACTCGGCCGCCTTCTTGGCCCCGCACCTCAAGCCCACCGACCACATCCTCGACATAGGCTGCGGCCCGGGGAGCATCACGTGCGACTTCGCGGCCCTGGTCCCCGAAGGCCGCGTCGTGGGCGTCGACGCCGTCGCCTCGGTGCTGGACCAGGCCCGCGCCCTGGCCCACGACCGGCAGCTCGCCAACATCGAGTTCGAGGTCGCCGACGCCAACGCCCTGCCCTACCCCGACGCCACCTTCGACGTCGTCTACTGCCACCAGGTCCTGCAGCACGTCCGGGACCCCGTCGCCATCCTGCGCGAGATGCGCCGCGTCGCCAAGCCGGGCGCCGGCCTCGTCGCCGCCCGCGAGGCCGACTACGGCGCCTTCGCCTGGTACCCGGCCGACCCCCTGCTGAGCCGCTGGGGCGAGCTGTACCACGCGCAGGGCGTCGCGAGCGGGGGCGAGCCCAACGCCGGCCGCTGCCTGCACGCCTGGGCCCGGCGCGCCGGCTTCGCGCCCGAACAGACGCAGACCACCGTCACGGCCTGGTGCTACACGGGCGAGCGCGCCCGCCAGTGGGGCAACATGTGGGCCGACCGCGCCCTGCACTCGGGCTTCGCCGCCGTGGTCAAGGACAAGGGGCTGGGCACCCAGGAGGACCTCGAGGCGGTCTCGCGGGCCTGGGCCGAGTGGGCCACCAAGGAAGACCTCTTCTTCAGTGTTCCGAGTACCGAGATACTCTACCGTGTTCCTGCCGCTTCTGCTACTTCAACTTGAGAAGCACACGGGGGTACGACAAAATAGGGAGCCGGTAATAAACAACTTACGGATTGCGCGACTGGAACTAAGTAGGCCAGAGGATGGACAAGTTACGGGCTATGCTATCACTGGGCGTCGTCACCAAGTGCCAGAGCACTGGACTACAGGTTACGCATACATGTCGTTGTATGATAAGGATAATAATGGAAGAACATGAGGCACATCGGGTCAGGCGGTCAGGCTGGCAGGCAGGTCGTGGCAGAAATGGTCCATGCAAGCATATCTATACGCACACTCGCTGAAACACAAATATGTACACTGGGTAGGAATATGCTTTTTGCACTCGGTGCTCCTCGCTTGCTACGGCACCCGAAAGAAAAAATGACAAAGAAGACTGTTTGTACGCCGACCCGGGTATCAATAACACATAGGAGTCCTCTTTCTGATGTCGGAAGATAGATGGATGCAAAGGAAAAATGTAATGTGTGTCGTTTCGGACGCTTCGCGTCGTATGCCTCCTCCTCCTTCCTCCCTCTACTCCGTTTGAAACCCACGAAATCAGTTCTTTTCTTTTCCAAAAATGATGCAAGCAGCAAAGGCTACCTGATAAATAATAGTGCGACAATGATAACACCGAACCATGGATGCCGATAGGGGGGCAGCGGTTCTATTCCCCTCGATCCATCGTCTCTTCTTGTTCGTCTTCCGAGTCGGATATCTCGTCTCCTCGTGCTGCGCGTTGCGCAATCTGGCGTTCATCATAGATCTCCTTCCGTCTTTGTTCGGCGTATTGGAGGCAGTCGACGTAGGTTCTGAACTTGACTATCTCGCGGAGCAGATAACTGCTCTTGCGCTCCCAGTTGTTCATGGCTTTCGTCGCATTCGACCCCCTAGGCGTGAAGGCCAGCAGCATCGGCGAGCGCAGCTGGTTATGCTTCTGCAGCTCTTCTTCAATCCCGTGCACGTAAGCCAACAAGGTCTCGTATTGCTCAGACTCCGTGCAGTTGGAGGCGCGCAAGCTTTGAGCTGGCGGCGTCCACTCGGCGATGTTGATGCGGTCGCCTGGAAGCTTCGGCCTCGCGCTGGTCCCAAGATCGAAACTGGACCGCATGCTGCTTTGTTGGCTGCCTCTCCGGCTATGCATCGACTGCCGTCCTCCCGTCGACGGACCTGCAGTTGCCGACCCGGGACGGGGCGGTAACACATTCTCGTTAATGGCAGAAACGAGAGCATTGTTGATGCAGGCCTCACTCCAGCCAAACTCCATGTTCGAGATGCCACCGACAAGTGGATGCGTCGACAGCCGAGCAGACCAATAGTTCACAGTGAGTACAAACTCCTTGCAGATCTCCGGCGTGCCCACTTGGAAGAGATGGACGGCCCCGGTAGGTAGACTGAGGGCCCATACGTGTGGGCGCGTCCTCGAGTATCCAGGAGCCGGGAGCGCCGAGGCGAGGGTCTGCCGCAGGGAGAAAGTACCGAGACTGGTGGCATTCTCTTGCCAGTTGCCTCCTCCGACAACACCTCCGGGGGCTGGCTTGCGGTTGCCACGTTGCTTTTGGCGCATGGACTTGGTGGAGAAGGAGAAGATGCTCATTTGGCCCTTCTGGACGACCGCAAAGACTTCGCTCCAGTTTCGGTCTTTCGCCTTCTTGTCGACGCCGTCGAGATGGTGCTTGTGAATCACAAGACCCTCCTTGGCCCACGGCGGACCCGTAAGCTCGAGGGATTCGTCTTCGAGCATGGCGGCACCGTTGACTTCGTCACTCATAATGGACTGAGAGCTTGTGGCAGGGCCGTCCTCACGGATGATGGCATGTGCAAGAGCATTGGCAAACCCAATCGACTGCTGATAATCGCCGCGTAGGAATGAAGAGCCCAGCGAATCAACCGAAGGGGTAGTCTGCGTTCGGCCAAGCGAATATCGACTCCATGTGGCGGAAGATACGGTGGGACTCCAAAGGGAGTTCCCATCGTCGAAACTAGTGCGACTAGAAGAGAACCCGTTGGTCCCGAGCCGCGGGCGAGACCGACTCTTGGAGCTCCACCGGCCGTTGTTGGGCCGGTTGGGTCCATCCATCCGCCCTCTTGAAGACGGGCACTCGGAGGGCGCCTTGCTAAGCGTGCTCGGGCTGCGCATCAGCATGCCCGCCACCGAGAGATTGCCGTTGTTTTGTGAGTTCTGTGCTGCCTCCGGCCCTCCGCCGAATAATGGGAGCTTTTCATCGCGAATAGAAACATAGATATCTTTGAGCACGACCTCCATCAGGTGTTCCCATGCGCGCATGGAGCCGTTGAACGGCGTCTTTACCAACGGACCGCAGCCTTCGCTCTCCTCGTGGTCGCCTGTTCTCGACTCGGCCCGCGGGGGGATGAAAGATGATCTCCAATCCCTACGCGGCGGCTCAGGCTCTGGAGGAGCCCGCATTTCGGATTCAGTAGGACTCAGCATTGTATTTCTGCCAGGCAGAATAGTCGGCCGATCGTATGCGTCGGCTACCGAATCCTCCACAGCTTGCTTGATGGTGGTCATGGTGTTCTTGACGAACTGAGAGCGGGTCATCTTCGACTCAATATCGGCAAGGTGAAGATCGGTATTCAGCAGCATAATCGAGTAACACATTGTGTGGATTACATCTGTACATCTCTGTTAGCAAAGGCATTGCCCTAAATTAGTGGGAGTGAAGCTTACCCATGGTTTTGAAGCCATGGTTTGGGTTGCAATCACACCAACGGTTGGAAAAGCAAACCAGAATCCGGTCTACCTGCTGAGTCTCTGCTCGTAAGATAAGCCGACCGCACACCTCCCGCAACGCGGTGAGGACGCTCTTCTCGGCGAAATCATACAGCTCCATATAGGCTCGGAGCGTCCGTTGTCGCACAGGCCCTTCTTCGCCCATCCAGGAAGCGGCCTTGTCCTTTTGGATGAAGTCCTCTCTGCCATCAAAAATGCGCTGTGCCTTCAACCTGTCGTCCTCAGTCGGCTCTCCTACCGTCACTTCCGGCTCATCCAGAGGCGACCCGGCGGGCTTGGTCTTCGCTTCCGCACCTTGGACCTGCAGGCTCGGCAGACTGCCGCTCGACTGGTCCTGGCCGCTTCTGCTCAAGGCCGATACCCTACCGGAACTCGGTTGATCTTGAATCGGAAGACCAAGGCTGTCTGGCCGTGGCTTCTCCTCATAACTGCCGAGGTAAGGCGATCCATTGGCAGACGAATTCTCCCGGTACGAACCATCTTCATCGGTCGGAGCGAGCCGCTGTGCGCTGTGCGCGGCAGGGCTGGAAGACCGGCGAGGTCGGTTCCGACTGGCTTTACTAGACCGATTGGGCTTGTCGCCGTCGGAGTCACTACTGTCTTCGAAGAAGGTGGTGTCGCGCGTGAGTTTGGGCCGTTGTGTTGGCATCGGAGGGCTCGCCAAAGGTGTGCGGCTTGAGCCAGAAGTGACGGAATCGCGGGTGCGAGTGACTAACGCAGATTGGGACTTCACGGTGCGTATCGTCGCCTTCGGGCTAGGTTCGTAATCCGGTGAGAAGCCTCTGCTCTTGCGTCGGCGGTCGTCTTCAGGGTCCTCGACATTGTAGTGAGGCGAGACCGATTCACGCTTGTTACGGGGTGGCAAAAGACCGAGGGGAGATGCAGAGCCGCTCTCTTTCAAGTAGGGGCTCATGACTTGGCGCAGACTACTAACGGGGCTTGGGTCCGGCATGTAGTCGGACGGATCCAATTGTTTAGCCCGCTGAGCGGGATGCTCCGTGGACATGGACATGTGGGCTGCAGACGCCTGTGGCATGGGCGGAGGCGGTTCTGCAATGGACTTCTTACGTCTTCGGAAGAAGGACGACTTCTTTTGTATGACATGGCCGGTCGGTTGTGAATCTCGAGACGGAGGAGCGGAGGAGGCAATGGGCTGTTGCTGTGGTTGCGGCGGCTGCGAGCGTGAGTCGGGTCGCGACTGCGTTTCAACCGCCGCTGGCGAAACGTGGGGTGGGTTGGAGCTTGTCGAGGCCGAGTCAAAGGCACTTGCCAAAGCCTTGGATGAGCCACCGAACATCCTTTTGAAAAACCCTGGCCGCGATTGGGTTGTTTGTGTGGTAGTGTTGGCGCCTGCCTGCCCAAGCTCCTTCTCTTTGGCCTTTTCGTAACCAACGTGGGGTGCGGGTGCCGAGTCCATTTCTTCTTCTTCTTCTTCTTCTTCTTCGGGGGCAGAAGGTGGTGGTGGCAGCGGTGGTAAGTCATACTTGGATGCAGCAGCGGCAGCGGCAGAAGCTCCAGCTCGTCCTCCAGCCGTGCCAGTCCTGTTTGAGCGCATGCTCATTTTTCTATCCGACGCCGACACGCTCTTGCGCTCTGTGTCCTGCTCCTGCTGTTGGGGAATTGGGGGCGGCTGCGGGAGGGCGGTCGGGGCGTTACTTAAGGTTGGCCGACGCGGACCTCCAGGCACAGTGGGTGTAGGTGCGGCCTCCTCATACTCATCTGTCCAGAGAGTGTTGGAGAACTCTAAATTCCAAGCGCTGCCGGCAATGTTGTTGGGCGCAGGTGCAGGTGCAGCATAGGTCGGAGATAAGGTAGAAGAATGGTTTTGGCCCATGTCGAAGCTGGAGGAGCGACCCCCAATTCCGTGTGCTATGCGCTGACTGCCCAGCACTTGTGCATAGCCCCCATCGAAGCTGTTGGTGCTGCTGCTCTTGCTCGTCCGGCCACCCCTCGAGTGAAGAATGCGACCGTTGGCCATCTGGTTCCCTCTTTGCTGGGTCGGGGACTCGCGCATGCTATTGAGCCGCCCTATGCCAGAGTGGAATCCCGAGCTGCTGTTGCTCCGTCGGCCACGTGCGTATGGGCTCGATAATCTGCTGTCGGCATCGTCTGTGCCTTCGAAGTCGGAACTGTACGTGTAGTTGTGGCCGTGGTTGTTGTACGAGCTGTGCGTCCGGTTGCGCTGGGGAATACTCGAGATGGTTCTGGCCGGATTCTCTCCGCCAAGGGACATAGACCTATACGTGCTAGGCTCGTCGAAGGGCGACAGTGGAGTGGCCGGTGTGTGGATCTGGCCGAGACTGAACTGGTCGAGGGACAGCAGCATGTTGGTCACCAGGGAGTCTCTAGTGACTTGTCGCGACGGCAGGGAGAGGTCGTGGGAGTCTCGGTAATTGGTCTTCCTCAGGCGGTCGCCCATAAAATCCGGCACGTTCTCCTTGTTATCCGTCATGTCCACGGGACTGTTGTAGGTGTCGAGGAAGGATTCGTCGAAGTCTCGGTCGCGGCTCGAGGTGGTGCTGGATATGGAGGGATGCCGCTGCGTCCTAAGCGCCCTGCCGGACACTGGTGGCTTGCCCTTGGGAGGAACTGGCGGTCTTCGCAGGGAAGGCGGCGTGGAAGGTCTCGTATCGCGGATCTGTGGCGGAGATGATGACAAGGTATCGATATTCAGTTCAGGCCGGCGCCTGTGAGAGCGGCGGCTGCCCTCTGAGGGATGCATGGCTTAGCCCGACGATCCGGCTTGTGCTGGACTGGCAAACCGTGGGACGAATCGTGGCCAAGGGCCAATAGTCTGAGAAATGGTAGAAGCACTAATGCCGAGATTTGGCGCCGCCGTACAAGTCCCCAATCCAATAGGAGAAAGCAGGGTTCGCTAATTTGCACATATATACATGTGGTAATGTAGAGTAGCATGCGATTATGTATGATTACTCTCCCTCGATCAGCAGCTCACTCGCTTCTCCCACCATCGGTCAGGGAGTGTGTGTGTTCGTGGTTCGAGCGGCGCGTGCCCGGTTTTGTCGCGCCCAGCCGGAGTGGGAAGAGGAAGAGTATATTATTCACTATTTGGTGATACTTGGTTTTATTAATGGAGGGAAATCAAGGGCAAGCGGCCGCGAGGACTCAAGACTAAAGAGAGCTGGCCGATGCGATAGCGCATGAACAAGGCGTGTGTCCACAGAAATCTTGTCCACCCTCCATGTAAGTAAGCTGCGGGTACCTGCTTGGGGAGTCTCAAATGGAGGTCGTACGTACTAGACTCTGTAACGTCGGGGGCTTGCTCGAATTGGGCCGGCTAAGCAGATTGAACATCCATATCAGCTAGCTAAAGTGGCATGTTAGGTAACTGCTACGGAATTCCAGCCGGGTTGCCCATGACATGTGCTGTTGTTGGATAGCCGTGCTGGGCGAGGAGGAAGAAAATTCGGTTGGTATCTGATGCAATTCGAGCCATACAACTGGCCTTGGGACCATGTCGTCTGCCGCCGTTGTGCGCTGTGCCATACAACATCCAGACAGTCATTCAATGACAGCAGACAGCGGACAGAAACGTTGTACACGTCAAATCTCAAGTGAACGCCGCCACCCACTAAAACGGGACCCTGGCCAACTGCCCCGTTCCAGGCACACAGCGGCCAATACCCTTTTTTTCTTTCTTTCTTACCCGCAGATGGACAACTGTCTCAGGGTCCCCCCGGGAGAGCGGGCATGCTTCTCTCACTTTGTCGGACAGATCCACACCTCAGAATCAGTACGCCTGAAACACTGGGTATTGATGAAAATGCATGCGCAGACTCGCAGATACTATGCATGTAAGGCAGCAACAGAAGAGGATTGGTCAGTAGTACCAACCGGCACCTACATGTACCCCTCTGTGCTATTCTACATAACTGTATCGCCCGGCCAGTGCAAGTGTAAAGGCTTGCCGGGAGTAGGCATTGGAGTTAGTTCATGATGGTCCGGCTCACCGTTTTCCACTGCCACTTTGCGACGTCGTTTTCGGGGGGCCCATGATCCATCAGCTTGGGAAGTAGTGCGTCCGATCTTCATTGAGATTGATCCCTACTTGGTAAAATAAGTTTCTGCAGGTACAAGGGGCGGGGGAGCGGCAAATTATGTACATGCCTAGCCTAATTGAATTCCACGAGATCGTCAAAAGCAATCCGGCCTGGTCGAAAAGAAAATTACTTGTAATAGCCGTTGGCAGTTGGAGCGAGTTCGTCACCCCTATCCTCGCAATCGCAGGACAGTATAAGACGTACGTCCATAACGTGGAAAGCATCTACCTTAGTCATAGGCGGACTCCAGTTCGGTTACTCAAGTGAGGTAGACATGCAGAACATATTTGGCCAGAAGCCCACCCTTCCCCATCATACGCAGCCATTGCCTGCATGCCATGTATTGTATTTGGCAGACTGGTCCCGTTCACCGATTGCAGGCAGTAAGACAGAGGAATCCTCCCCCGGCCAGCCGGTGGCCGCCTGTCTTGCAATTGTGTCGTTGAAGGCGTGTACTATTGGGCCAGCATGGTTACTATCGATATTAGCAGCTCTCGGAGTTCCAGGATTGCAGCGGACGCCACATATCATCTGAGATAATCACACAGCATCAGCCTTGTAAAGCAACCCGTACTTACATTGGGCGGCCGTTAGCCGTCATACAGACCTACCTATGTACTCGAGTAGTTCAACGGCCGTTCACCCTAACTTGTTTTTTGATGAAAATGCTGGGGTCTTCCTGCATGGACTGCATTGGAATGAAGACACGACATGTCAGATGCGTCAAAACTTGGCAGCGCCGGGCCTGTAGGAATGCAATAACGACCTCTACTGGACCCTCGCATCCTCGCAAGTCACACAGTAGTTGCTCTCCTATAGCCACTAACATCGCCCGCCCCCTCGCCAGGTCATGGTTGCAGAGTTGCGACAAGAACGCCTTGGTGGCCGACCTTCTGACAACTGATGGCCGCTTGGACGGACTTTGCAGTGCAGCACACCAAAGCGGCCAATCAAACCCGCCTCGGTTGAAAGAAGGGACATCTCTCGTGTACAGTAATTGGCGATTGACAAGCCATGACTCGCGGGGCTTGGTAAGTCAAGGAGTGCTAAATGTTGCGGCACCCCTTCTCGCATTTTCCCCGTTGGAAGTTTTGACGTGTCAACCTCGTGTCGGACGGCAAAGCGAGCCTGAATAGCCGCGAGCATGGACACATTGGTTACCTACATGTATCCAAAGTCTTACGAGTTACAGCTGTCAGACGAGCCGGGCGTGCATCTGATGGATTTCTGAGCTCTCTGGAGAAAAGAAACAACTGCAATCTGGGCCGTCTCAGGACAAGTTATTAGATACTTCTCGTCCTTCTAGGTTGTCAGTTGTATCTCATCAACGATCCAAACGCCCGCCTCCCCTCTACTGACCTCTTTTGGGCACTAGTCTACCAAACACAACACACTTAGCATGCTGGACAGAGCCCCAGACGGCCCTAAAACCGATATTGGACAACTATTGGAGATGCTGTGAGATCGCCCGCCCGCGTCCACCGGGTAGGTTTTCCGCCCAAAGTCTCAATTCCGTAAGCGGCAAGCGGCCTCTTCTTCGCTATCCGACAGTTTACAGTACTTCAATGACACTGAGGGTGTTTTGGGCATCCCGCCACTTCTAGCCGTGGGTGGTATCCACGGTGGCGGCGGGCACAGTGAGGGTGTTGGGTGTCTAGAGGTGTGTGTGATCGGTTCTCGATGGTGGCATCAAACCTCCGAGTACCACCTTATGATATACACACCATCACGTTCTCGAACAAACAATCGAACAAGAGTCGTGCTCTTTTTTTTTTTTCGCCACGGAAGCCGCCTGTTCGGGCAAATGGTTCGCTGGTGTGTGGTGGTGACCCCACCGCCCACAGCAGCGTCTGGAGCCGCTGGGCTTTCTGCTTCGGGCGGGTTTTGCAGATGGCAATGGCCGACCCCTGGGACCACCCCGCGCTTGAGTTTGTGGGGGCAGCATTCGGGTTCGGTCCAGCAACCAGCCAGTCAGTAGCCACAAATCTTATTAGTCAATCACCACCACGACTACCCCTTTACTGTGCATGGCCACCTGCAAGGCGAACTTGAGTTCTGAAAATAGATGGAAGGGTGCTGCTGCAGTGGGAAAGATGCTGATGAGGTTGGAATGATTGCGAGATGGATGCCCACACGGCATCTTCCACATCCAACTAAATAAATAAATGCATGTGAAAACAACATTCCACCCTTCCTACCTGCCTAGGTACTCATCAAACATACGTAAGTGCTTTCTTTAAATACATCTGAAAAAGATATATATCAAAGCACTGGTCGTGTGCGGCAGTACGGGAAGGATCTCCGTCACAGTAGGGGGCGTCATGTCATGCCATGTCCTGTTTGGTTGGCAGCGCTTAGATACTGAACACCAGCGACACAGACTACTACTTACATACATACACACGTACCTGCATGTATGTCTCGTTTCTGACACCCTCAATCGTTTTTTGTTTTGTTTCTACTTCTGTGGATATATATGTCTGATATACGTTCTTTTCCCGCGCGCCGTTAATTCCCGAGCCGTCCCTTCTTCGTACCGTCCTGCTTGCCAATAGTAACATGCAACTAGTAGGAATGTATGATCTTCTAATAGAGTTGGCTTTGGTGTAGTGGACGGGACTCGGCACTAGGCGACTGGCTCTAACCAGTATGCCGCGGGTCTCGGATTCCTTTATCCCCGTGCATGAATATATGTCTACGGCTCTGTTGTTGAGGACTCGGCAATGGTAATGTGAAGGGCGATACCTCTTCGCCAACTGCCAGTTTTCTACCACAGACGACGTTACTGGGCCAACGTTGATCAGTATGGTTGGCGCTCAGGAAGGACTGAGACGTTTAGAATACATTGGCGTAGATCATGTCACGCATCTTGGCCCTGAATAAACTGAAATGCAATTCATATTCATCGAACGATTCATTAACGATGTTGGGTATCTTGAACTGACCATACAATCTCATAAACCTCCCTCACCGTTGGCCCCGACGATTTGCGTATGATTCTCATGTGCGTCATGATAAACCAACGCCCCTGAGCGTCGGCCCCGAGCATTTGTCATCATGCCACATCCCCATGTGTCCCATCATGCCTTCCATGATAGTACCGCATGCTCCCCCCAGCTTGCAATGCTTGCTGGATAGGGCGGCGAGGAGCCCAAAGATCAAGAAGAACCAGACGCCTCGGGTCCGACCGCCTCGGCCCCCTCAAAATTCCACATGCGCCCGTCGACCTCGATCATGTCGAGACACATCTTCATGAACCGCTGGCGGTACTCGTCGGCATGGGCCGTGACGCTCATGGGTCCTTGTTCGTCAATCAGGTTGTACGTCTTGATGAGGCCCGTCATGGCCTTGGCGTGGACCGTGTGCTTGGCCCAGAAGAAGTCGAGTACGGCGGCGCGGTAGACCTCTCGTCCGTTGCTCGAGGGGATTCCGGTGCACCAGCTCGGGGGACCGGGCGGCGCGAAGGGGGGCTGCGCGGGCGGGACGACGGGGGCCTTACCGCCGTCCTCGTCCTCGTTCCCGTCAATGTCCCCGTCGACCGAGATACGCACGAGGAACAGGGAGTAGTCCACCGCGTTGCAGTCGGCCAGCAGCTTCGTGTCCTTCTGGAGCTGCGCCTTGAAGTCCTCGGCTTGGTCCAGGGTCAGGTACAGCTTGCCTTCGAACTCGTCGGCGAGCTTCGACTTGGTAGCCTCCGACGTCAGCTTGCCACCCGCGATGTCACGCTCCGGGAAGAAATACGAGGCAGGCTTGAGGTCCCAAGACTCCCACTTCTTCTTCGGCTGCCCATCCTCCACGTCTCCGCCGTTTTCAGATGATCCCGGCGGCGTCGGCGAGGACGCCTTCTTTTCATCCTGGCCGTACAGTATGTTCTCCATCACGATGTGGTGGCTGGGCGCCAGGCCGAACAGAGTGCCCAGGCTGCCCCTGGCGCATTCTAGGAAATCCGTGATGCGGACGAGCAAGCTTCCCGGGTTGGCGCGCATGTGTTCTGCGTACGGCAGCAGCATGTCGTTCTTGAAGAAGTTGTGCTCAAAGGAGCGCGGCACCGACTTCACCAGGTATGCCCCGTCAGCCGTGCGGAAGAAGGTCGATCCGCTGTAGCCCATGTCCCCCATCGGCTGCAACATGGGCACTCTTTTGCTGTGCCTGGTGGCCGCCGACGAGGGCGTGAAGCTGTCCTTGTAATCCGACGACTTGATGGCCCAGAACTCTCGCAGGTTCCGGAACAGATCCTCGCGGAGCAGCCGGAAACTCAACCAGTAGAGGTTGAGATAGCTGAATAGGCGGCTCAGGACAGTCTGGCGCCGGATGGGGTGGCCATCTTCGTCGTTGTTGATGATGACGTAGATGATGGATTTGGCGATCTGATTCTCGCGTTGACCCATCTCTGCGATGGGCTTCCTGATCTCTATCGTGTTTTCTCACGATGTAAGCGGCAAGGTCGTGAGAAGATTGTGCCGCTGTTCGTTCATGTGAAAGCCGTTGTTGATGCGGCATGTGTAAGCGCAAGGATAGCTGGAGCATTTCTTCCGGGAGGCCTATGTGACGTCACCCCTCTTGGGACTTCTTCAAAGATTGCATGAGACGATTGGCTGCAGACGGTCGATGCAGCATTGCATCCTGACACGAAATCAGTCAAGTGCGTTTCACAAAGTCGATTCAGGCTTATTATTAGACTGCCGATTGCCCACCCGTCCCCATAAGGTATCAAGCAAGTTTGGCGATTCACCCGCATTCAGATTGATTTGATTGATAGGTAGGTGCCTTCATTTAGTTAACTACCTGCTCTCGGTGGCACAACTTGTACCCGACCGCTGCGTCGCTGCGTCAATATTTGATCCAGCCATCAATGCATCTGTATCTCATTGAAACTCCTCCCACAAGATCGACTTATGATAGGAGCTACGAGTATGGTTCAGTACTTGGTCGAATGTCTCTTGCTGCTATTGAGATACGACGACACTCTACATAAGCCACATCAGACCCATGATTAGACCCCTGTACATCTCCTATGCGCGCTCAACATGAAGCACCTATGATCCTCCGAACCACGACATCACCAGCGGATCCTGGTTGCCACTGCCGTACGCGCTGCCGCCGTAGTCGAGATAGCCGCTGACGTAGGGCTCGGGAATCTCGGCCAGGATGTCGGCGGCGCCGCCAAAGACCCAGACGGTCTGCATGCCCATGACCATGTGCCCGAGCACGTGGCAATGCATCATCCAGGCCCCGACGTTGTCCTCGGTGACGCGGAGGCGCCACGCCCGCCAGCCCGACGTGTAGTGCGCGCTGCCCTTTTCGGCGTAGCGGTAGAGCTGCGTCGTGTCGCGCAGCGCCGGCACGTAGCTCGTGTTCTGGAAGTGGGCGCGCTCGTTGGCGGCCGCGTCGTACGTCCCGTTGCCCGACCCGAGGTCCCAGTAGTGCTCGCCGTGCGCGTGCATTGGGTGGACGTCCCACCCGCCCGTCGGCCCGGAGTTGCTCTGCCACACAATGTCCAGCACCTCGCCCACCTTGGCCGGGAACGCCTTGGTCGCCGGGTCCCACCCCTGGTTGGCCACCGCGGCGTCGTAGTCGGGCGTCTTGCCCGTCTTGTACACCGTCACGAGGTACGGCTGGTAGTTCTGGGCCCCGAGCTTGGCCTCTTGCCACGTCAGGTTGTTCGAGCTGCGCAAGAGAAAAGGAAAAGGGCGTTAGCGATGATGATCAGTCTCTATAGCAAGGGGCTGGACGGATGGTATCTCACTCCCATTGAAGCATTCCGTTGATGCTACCGTTATAGGATCCATCAACTACAACTTGATTCATCGTAATGACCACCGTCCGCGTAACCTCCTTGAGCGTCGGGAACTTGCTCTGTGGCGCGAGAGCCTCCAAGGTATACTCCATCCAAGTGGTATACTCCGTCAAGTTCGTTGGTAACTTGACCGGCGACGTGGGAGGCAGATCTGCCGGGAGGTTTGGCTGCCCGACCGTCTCGCATCCGGCGGAGTTGTTCGTATACTGCAGGAGAGCGTAGCCGCTGGGCAGGGTCGGCCGATCCCGAGTCTCGTATCGGATCCAGTAAGACAACTTTCCATCCGCCTTCAGTTGCTCCTCGGTCTTGGTTTTCAGGAGAACACTGAAGCGTTGGCCACTGCCCATCTGGATACGGTCCGTTGCAGCCGGCTTCGTGTACTGCCCGTCCGCCTCAATGATGGTCAACTCCGCGTGGTTTTCTATTCCGAGCATCGCGAAGGACAGGGCTGTGCCGCTCGTGAATCGCAGCCTGTACGTCTTGCCCGGCTCCACGGTGATGATGTAGGGCTTGCAGGAGTCGTCCGCCGTGGCATTGGCGAAAGAGGCGTTCCCTGAGCGGCCATTGAAAAGGACGGCATCTGGCTCCCCCGTCCACTTGAAGGGGTTCGCAACGAGGCCCGCTTCAAGCACATCATCCGTCTTTCTGTAGTAGTCGCTAAGCAATATGGGAATATCGCCGTCGTAATCGTACGGCTTGGTCTCGTTGGCAGCATCAACGATGAGGGCGCCGTGCGCCGTGACAGCTTGGAAGCCGACGTGGGAGTGGTAGAAGTAGGTGCCCGCATCTCCCACCTCGGGATGGATCTCGTAATCAAAGTACATCCCAGGTGCGATCGGCCACTGCGAGACGAGCGGGGTGCCGTCGGAGAAGGGAGCTGTCCTTTGGCTGAGACCGTGCCAGTGCTAACGCATACTTCAGTGATCCGGTCATGGTAGGAACAGCACAGCACTATGACATACCGTGGTGATGTTCTTGTCGGGCATCTGGTTATAGACTCTCACCCATGTAGTCTTTCCTTCCTGGAAGTGCAGGACAGGCCCAGGCGATGTACCGTTAAAAACCACCGAGTACCGTGATTCACAGTTGATGGTGACATTCTGTGCCGTTGCGACGAGGACATACTCGGGGTCCCACGAGCCGTCGTGAGAGACCGGGTTCTGCGCTGTTGCAGAGCATGTTCGGAGCAGTCCGGCGATGCAAACGGACAGCAGGAGCCCCCCTCTTATCCAGCCCATACTGACCCAAGCCTATGTAGCGTAGCGTAGCTGTAAGTTAAACGTCGTCGCTGGAATGTTCACGTCGTGATAAACAATATTCACATCACCGCCGCGGTAGACCGTGGAGTGAAGAATGATGGGAGGGTGTATAAGATGGGAAGAGCTGTCGGGCTTCCTTGTCTTCTTCCTCTTCTTCTTCCTCCTCTTCCTCCTCTTCCTCCCCATGTATCAAAATGTCGACGACCGTAAGCACTTGCTATATTGTATGTTGTATACAGCCAGTAATGTCAGCCGTGCGGATCACCTCCCCTGTAGATCCACTAGTCGTCTCGCAATACGCGTGATACGGCCCCCAACAGTCCGCAGCTGAGGTTGCTGGCTGGACAATAGTACAACAACAAACTTCACGGGAATGCAGGGTGGCAAGGGGTCAGAGACTTGTGGTGGCACAACCAGATAGAAATACCAGGCCACACCCGGCAAGCCAATGCGATCGTCAATCGAACGATTCTGCCATCCATCTTGTCGTCGGCCTAGTAAACTGTCAAAGTCACCGAGCATTTGAGATGATGATGTTTGGCCATAGGTGCTCCAGAACCTGATCTCAGCGCACTAATGGCCTAGGCCCGCCCAGATACAGGTACTTCGTCCCATGATCCCTTGCGGACTATCCCTGGAGGCTGGCTGGAGCTGAGCTGAGCTCGCTAGAATCGAGGGGTGGTTCAAAGTGTACGTAGTCGTAGTATCAATGTATGATTCCTCCATTTGCGGCAAGTATCTGCAGGTTTGTCGATCCCCAGTGGCCTTGATAGTTGGCTAGCAAAGGTTCCGTCAGGCATGTGCCATGCGTCCTTCAAAAGTCGGTCTCTGCATGCAAACATGCACCCAGCCAGACAGACCCTGACGAATTATCCGTTCGCAGCAAACAGAGGCGGGGCGAAAGCTTCATTCCGTCAATCCGACCGTGAGAAAAACAGAATGCCGGGGCCAGAGAGCTGGGTTTTACTGTATTGTTTTATTATTTTCTTTTTTCTTCTTCCCTTTTTCGTGCGCCGCGAGAAATCCCATGAGCAACAGTAAATGCGTGGCCGACATGCTCAGCGTAACCACAGCTGCCCTCGATGGCCTCGTGTTCCGTATCATGACGCACAGAATGGAACGAACCTTGAGGTCGTGCTACTTCCGAGTCAAGGCAGACCGCCATACATACCGTTTGGTATGGCTGCCGGGTTCCAAGTTCCAAGGTGCCACGACGTTACACACAACGAATACCTGCATGATGTAAGCAGTAGGGACGGTTTACCGTTTTGGGCATCGAATGAGCCCACCACTACCTACGAGCTACTGTAACAGCTGGTGGATCTTAAGCCTTTAGAGGGGCTTTGGCGTCGTGCTTGTTTGGATATCCGCGTCTTTTTCATCTTAGCAGAGTTCAATGTTATGTATCAAAAAGCAAACCAAGCACCAAGGCACCACGGACTGGCATGCCCGACGACAGTGCTAAGCTGGGATGGGTAGTACCCGCATTTAAGACAAACCTCGAACTACTTTTACTACTAGAATTCTGGAGATTGAACAATACGCAGGAGCAAATACGACGCTGTCTACATTCAATGAGATACACAGCAGCAGTTGGGCATCAATAATTCAAATTCTGGTGCAGCTAGAATAAACGAAGTAGACTGTCTATTGAAATTATAGCACAGAGACACGGCTAGAACTAAAAACAGCCGCGTCTTTCCACATGCCCCCAAAGAGGAAAATGTACCAAGTAGTCTCACCACCCAGCCCACGTGAGAAACGAAGCCAGTTCGGCCCGCCCGCCGCAGCCCCCTTGCGAGGGATTGGCACAACGGGATGGCTTGCGTAAGCCAGGAGAGCATCAGGTCTATGGTGAATAGCCTCCTGTGTTCAGAAAACCCAGGAGGCGAGAGGACTTGGCGCGTGTCCGTCTAAAGAACGACGTAACCACCCTCGTCCCTTTTCTATGGATCTATCTCTTTCTTCCCCCTTCCACCCACTGGCTTTCGCCAGAGGTTTCCGGGGGAAGCGGACAGAGAAAAGGGGGAGAAGAGGTTGCGACACGTGGCAACGAAGGCCATTTGATATACCGCGTGGATTACAGAGCATCAAGGAATGATCTCGCCTTGTGCTCCACCTTGCCGCGCGGATGGTGAGTATAGTGAGTATACATTTCAAAAGCACCTCCCGGTGACGGTTCTGGTAGCATCCCAGTGCTTTTATAATCGCCATCATAAGCCAACGGAGAAACAGTGGGCGTTCACAGCGTATGTTGGATAAAGTTTGCCAATTCAGCGGCTGGGTGTAGGACTGGCGGAAGTTACTTCACTTCGGTTGCAACACGAGCAATAGAGACAGCAAGCGGCACGTCCCATCATTCCATTCGTAAGGCATTCCTGTATGCCCCTGTGTTAGCGTCAAGATTGTACATTAGTATTTGCTCGGATATTCAGCGGCTTTGTTTCCGCCATCGTGGGCCAGCTCAAACCTGACTTCAAGCTGCCCTAGGAGTCGAAGACGACCTTTTTCCGCCCCCTTCCTCTTCCATCACTCATGTCGTCCAATGACCGGTCGATTTCCATGAGGTCCAGCATTTCGACCTCGACATCTCGCTCTATCTCGTCATCATCCTGCATGACATCGGCCGCTGCGTTTAAGCTGTCCGCAAAGGCAAAGCCGCTGGTACGCGGAGGCGCAGCTGTGGTTTCGTCCGTTTCGGTCGAAGGCAGGGCCCGATCGGCCTTGTTCTCGGGTTCGCGTTGGGCCGAGTGGCTCGAGAACCTCCTCCTCGGGTTGATTGAGAGATTGTAAGCTTGGCTGGCAGGTTGTTCTGGTCGTGGGTGCACGACTATGGCGCTGTTTTCTCTGGCGCGCTCGCTTAGGCCCTTGCGGCGGCCCATAATACCGCCAATACGTGTGCCGACGACCGTCTCACTCTCACGTACCACCACAATCCGGCTTTCGCCACAAACAGCAACATCGACGGGGAGACCTTCATTGGTTGCTGCTTGCGGTCCTCCGAACCTGGGGATAGCCGCAACATCGGTACAGCGCTCGCCCATAAGGCCAACGGTAAGATCGCTCAGGCGGACCATTCGCGTAGGCTGTGCACCACTGAAGAGATTCACGCCTCCGCCGACTCCTTTTCGTAGCTGTGCGTCCCAAAACTTGAGAATGCCGGGGATCACAAGAACATGTTCGGAACCGCCGATCCATAGGACGGCACTCTCGTCTGCGGTGGTCGTCGCTTGGGCGGGTATCGGCATGACGGCAATGCCTCCTCTGACAGAGAACAGTCGGTCGGGTCCAGAGAAAGTGGATAAGGCTTCGCGCCGGGAATGTGGCGTCATGGGCACGAATTCGCCCCCGGCTCCAGTTGCTCGTTGGGCTCCCGGATTGCGCAGAGGGCTTGTGCCTTCAACAAACCCCGTCACGCTGAACGAAGTGATGGCAGCACCGCGAATGCCAGAGCTCTGCTTGCCGAGGGCAGGTCCTTGTGGTGAGACGCCGTCAACATCCCAGATGCCCCATTGTCCGTCTGCTAGTAAGGCCAGAACAGCTCTGCCATGGGCTATCCATGAGGCTGCTATGATGGGCTTGCGTGATGACGAGGGCGAGCAAAAGGGGGTAGAGAGTGATGAGCCACGAGCCTTGCGAGGGAAAGGGGGTATCTGAGAAATCCTCAAGTGGCATGGATGGCTGTGCGTAGTCGTAGACCCTGATGGCCTGGGAAGTGTTGCACAGAAGTTGGGTTGAATGTGTGGAGTTGAAAGATACGGACGAGAGCGGGGCCGGTAGGAACTCGGTCTGGAAAGGCTCGACCGGCCGATCTTTCGTTGTCTTCTCGAGCGGCACATCCCACAGGCGAAGAGTCCCTGAGGCCTCTTTCGAATGGGCTGCTATCACAGCTCGCGGTGCAGCTCTACCAGTGGATCGCGAGCGCTCTGCAGACTTGCTACGATCTGATGTAGGCTTTGGCTGGACCAGGGTCATGGCCAACCCATCACTGTACTTCTCCTGGCCCATTAACAAGGTCATGGACTCGCCCCATTTTCCGTTGCCAGCCTTTCCGGCCAACAAGTTCACACGGAGCTCTTCCCGGGACTTGCTCAGAGGCGAGGGTGGCGTCAGAGGCAAGGTAACCAAGTAAACCTCGCGCGTTGCACAGGAGACAGAAAACACGATTTTCTCCTTAAGCAAATCGGCACCGTTCCAGGCAGCATCCTCGGCAGCACAGGGTGTCATAGGCAAGGTAGCAATATGGAAGACAGCCGAGCCCATGGACAGGTCCAGCGTTTGCGTAATATCGGTCTGAGGGAACTCGTCCATGCTTCCCTCTTCGAATTGTGGTTTATCGGTGAAGGCAGCGCCGCTTTGAGCCGTAGCGTCGTCGTCGTCGGAGTCAATGACCATGACAGAATCTTCGGGTGCGTTGCCATTTTGCTTGCCCTTTTTGCCATGACCAGGGTTGTCATAGACAGAGGCATTGAAGGGCCGCCCTCCGCGCCAAATTACCGAAACACCATCTTCGTGTCCGTAAAGGACGATCGTGGCTCCTTGGGGGGAGAGAACCGGGTATGTTTGGATGGTGTGTACTCGACAGGTCAAGTTGTATCTGTAGATGCCGGAAAGGCCGTTCAGTTATCGAGCAAAACATCATTGAGTTGGTACATTCAGCGCAGTGCAGCTTACGTCGTCTGGGTATTTTGCGCAGTACGGCGCACTCGAGGTCCGATGCCAACTGCCATTGCAGCAGCTCTGGTTCAGTTGGAACCTTGACAGAGTATGATGATGTGGTGCAGTGGACCTTTCAGCTCTGGAAATGATTCCGCAAGTCGTAACCGTTGTTGGGCGAAATGGCAAGGCTGTGTTGATGTGCAAAGCGGGTATCGTCAAGCTTGACTTCTCTCGTCGCAAAGCGTCACTTTTACTGCCAGAAGTTCATCTTCAGCCAAACACGCGGAATGTGAACTGTGGAGCTCGACGCGGTCCAGTCTCCAGAGCAAGCTGAGCTCGCCAGCTCGATGTCATGTGACCCTGCGCAAGGGCCAGGACGAATGAGTACCTCACTTATGTACCTACTTGTAAGGCATCAATCAATTGATTCCAGATTTTACCTAGTGTCTGCCCGTAGGTCAGGTCAGGTACCAAGATTGTGTAATAGTGCACCCCAAGGCCAAGGCCAAGGCCATCTTTTTGGAGATACCTACTGCAAGCTTCGTCATCGTCATCGTCGTCCACGTTGCTCCATTTCTGTTGGCATCGTCGGTCGATAGTGCTCTTCTCCGTGCTGGGCAGTTCATGCAATCCAAGCTGCCTTTGAATACGTCGGCCCCTTTTCAGCCTTCATAGCAGATGCATAAGTATGCGTCACGTGCTGTAAGTGTAATATTACCTAGGTACCTAGGTAGGCAGATGGAGGAAGGTCTATTAGTCCAGAACATGCACATGGCGAGACACTCCTTATTCTATGCCACGTTTCAGACTAGCCGATCGGCACGTCATTTCAGTTGGTTCTGACGAGGTGGTATATTCAAGAATTTCTATAACGAGGCATCCCAGTAGGCATGCATCTTTCGCTTAAGCAGTCTCTCGTTGCTCTTATCAGTTTGCCCTAGACTGCTATCCCGGGCTTCTGCTTCAAAAGTGGGCATGTTGAAGCTCATAATCTCGCTGCCAACTTCGTCGAGTTGTCTCGTTGTTTAAACGCTCCGATACGCAGGCATTGTCCTATCCCGCAGCCATCAGGATAGATAGAGATCGTCCGTCCTCCAGTGTCTGTGGTTGTATCATAATCTTGAACGCGAAACATCTCTATTCGTTGCTAGGGAGATTGCAACTAGTTCAAACATCCTTTCGTGCCTTGTCAGAACCAGAGCCTAGTTAGTTGCCTCATCACGAATCAGGATCTAGAAACGCTTGCTAGTCAAGGTCCTAGGTCTCAGTAAGTGGGAGGTTAGCTAATTCGAATGCCATTGCCATATTGGAGTATCGAATACAGGCGAAGCCCGTCAGATACAACAGAGACGTTGAAAGTGTATGCACAAGGGTATTAGTTTCGTGAACATAGGTTCAGATATGTTGGGCTATCCAGATAAATATACAAAAAGTGCCTCAATGCCAGTACCTTTTCACGCTGTCTATTGTCCTAGATCCCGGTTCAGGGGCATACCCTTCGAACATCGCAGAATCCCCAGACAGCACAACCCGTCAGTGTATGCATCACTGATACGAGACAACCAGTCATACGACATGGTTGACGTATCCTGGGGGGAACCCCTATCTATGACATTTTGCTCAGAAGGCCACCGCCGCCTTTGTTGTAGTTCTCGCCGTAAATAATTTAAAAAAGTGTATGTGTTCGAATGATTCGCGCTGGTCGTAAGGCGCCTCTGCGCTTACGCTCGGTTCCGAGCAGAAGATAAGAGGTAAGGAGGGGACGGCATTGCGTGACCGGCGGAGTAGTAGGTGAAGGGTGATGCGTCGAGTACCGTTTCGTGCGCCCAATATATTCTGTTATCCAACAGCCTGCAAGACACTAAATAACGCCAAAGGATCGTCGAGTATGATGATACATCATCCAATGACAACAGACACCACACCAGAGAGAACGCCGTCAAAGATGCCAATGTGGAACAAGTAGGTACAAGCCAAAGTCATTCGTTCGTCGTGAGTGGACGCTTCAAGAATGCGTCTTGACGAGTCGTTTATGCGTTGGTGACCTGCGGACGTGTTAGAGGGAACAGAATTCAACCGAAATTTGAGGAAGTCGGTGGTACGTACTCGAAGGATCCTGCGGGAGTAATCTTCGTTGTCCGCAATGCTGCCGTCGCTCATTCTGCGCTGTGCCATGACCGGGTCGAGACGCTGGTCAGAGAGAGAGAGGCCGCCGCTGCTGGATGGAGGCTTGCCGCCTGCGATAAAGGCGTTGACAGCAGCGTTTCGCCTGTGTTCCTCCTCGATCTCGGCGTTTCTCCTGCGGCGGTAGAAGAAGAAGGCACCACCGCAAACAGCACTCAAAACGATGAGACCGACGACAACGCCGACTGCGATGCCTACTGTGTTCGTCTTGTTGCCCGAGTCTGCTTCATCGGATGCTGTTGCCGAGGGCGCAGCTTGATCACGTCAGTCCAGTCCAGAGAACAAACCAAAGTCGAAGACCACGGGGGTACTCACCAGAACTCGTGGCAGCCGCGGGGGCGGAAGATGTTGCTCCGGCAGATTTTGACGACGATGTCGATGGGTCGGGGTCGTCCGCTACTTGTTTACGGATGCCGATGTTGTAAACCGTCCAGGTATCCAGACCACCGCAGGCGTCAACGCCGAAACCCGGGCATGGCTCTCCGCAGTTCTTATCGTCGGTTAATGAGGACTTGGGTGGGTAGGTGTCACCACACCAGCACTCCTTCACTTGCGTGGCACCAACTGGTTTGCCCAGCTTGCGACAGGTTGTGGCGCACTCTCCTTGTGTTTGGAAGTTATTTAAACCGGCTGACTTGAGCCCGCCCTTTGATTTGTAGCAGCCATGGACGGTATCGGGTCCAGACTGTGGGTCTTCAGCCGGCTTCTGCACGCCGTCTCCTGCTGCGGCCACCGTCGCAATCAAGGCCGAGATGATGAAAGATTTGAACAACATATTGAATAGAGTTGAACGGTGAGTTCGATATAGGGTTTAGCGAATGTGGTAAGAAAAGCTCTCAGACCGCTCAGCGACTCGAGAACGATGAAGTGCCGAAGTGACACAATGTCGGCTCCGCTAGGGAGAGGGTTGCTGAATGAAATTCGACAAATTTCTACGCTGCGTTAGTCGATAGTCCCGATGATATTGTTAGATGGCTGGTGTGGTCCGGTCGGGATGAAGGAAGGTGATGGTGTATTGAAATGGGGTATCCAGCCGATGCGTTCTTTGACGAGCCTCCCGAGTTGTCAAACAAGAGGCGGCATGCACTCAAGGCGACACTTTATTCGTCGTCGACTCTTTGTGCTGCTGGATAGACCACGGAGTTCGACTGAAAGGCGTAGGACGACAACAATGCACCCATTGGACAACTCCTTGTCCTCGTTCCAATTACAGACCACCCTTCCTTCTGGCAGAAGGGATGCTGGCACTAACCTTTGCTTCAAACAACCTTCCTCTGAACTGATGGTGCAACGTCTTCTTCGGCGGGTCGTGTGTAGATATCTCGATGGCTGTGTTACGACGGTAGTCTCTTGTCCAAGGCTGGGTGAGCGGACGGTCTCGTGGAGAATCGATGACCCTCGCTGTGATGACGACGAGCAGATGGCAAGCCGTTTAGTTGAGAGAGCGGGAGGCACGACGAGAAGCCTTTGGCTGTGTCTGGCGTGGGAATGGAGACGAGACTGCTGACACACACGATAGATGTGAGGTGTTTCTGTCGGGTTTAGGAAAGGAAGGAGAGATCTCAAGTGGCCGAAACGAGAGACAGGCAGGTGAGATCAGACGAGAAGAGTGAGTGGATGCCCGGCAAAGCGCGAGAAGAGGGACTTGGGGGAAAAGGGAGGGAAAGATGAGAGCGCACGGAGGGGATTTGGGACATGGGAGGATGAGAGATGGGGCCCAGGCCAGAGAGGACCGACATGGGTGTGGGTGTGGGTGGGCAGTGATGAGAGAGGAGGCGGCTTTGCTGTCTCTGGTCTCTCGCTCTCTTCTCCCACCAGCACCACCATATCTCCTGCCACCTACCTGCTACCTACCACTACTACTAGGCTCATGCCCCCTCCCCACGCACCTATTGCCGTGTTGGGTACAGAGCCCTCCGTACCCTGCTGGGCACTGGAAGTCACATAAAGCATCTAATTGCACTCATCACTCCACGTCGCCAGACAAGACCAAGGCCCCGAGAGTGCAAGTGGGAACTCTGTGGAGGGCCGTCACGCCGTCTGGCACTGGTCTGGCTGGTTTGACTGGTCCAGAGAGACAAGCGAAAGAGACGGGAAATTACACCGACCAGGGGGTCTGGTGCATATCCTTCCTTTTCGTTTTTAGCCGGCCCTGGGGGCCAGTCGCGGGTACAGCAGCACAGTGTTGAATTTGGGGTGGGTGGCCTGGCCCGGCCGGGAGCCAGTCTCCTAAACGGGCAAACCCAGGCCCTAAAGCCCGCCGCGGCATCCCCAGGCACTGAGGCACTGCGGTTTATCTGGGCGGAGGCATTTTTTTTTTTAGCTGATTGGGTTGAGTTGAAATCGTGTACTTGCGGAATGCCACCCCTTGCAGTAGTGCCCACCACCATTTCCGTTTGTGGCTAACGGTCGAGACGGGCTGCCTTTAATCCCAGCCAATTGAGAGAACAAATCATCAGATGCCCTCCACTCGCGGCGGTCTGATTGGCCGCACAATCAATTTGGAGTGAGACCCTGGGAAAAAGGGAGGCGGCGTCCTTGGCCGCAAAGAAAACAGCTGCTTCCCGCGTCGTACAGTATCCGGCACGGTGGTTCTGCGCGGGCGATTCGTACCTCTTCACGCTCCAACTCTTCAATGTTGCAGTTGCACAAAACTCAAGCATCCAAGCCCTCCTGCATATTGCTGCGACGGACGGGGAGGCCTTGCACACGGCCAGTGAGCCCTGGAGATCTTCAGGAACAGTTGCCTCTCTCAAGCAATGCCGGGAGCACAAACCAAGGCACAGGGCATCGCATTCGAGACATTCATAACCAAGATGGCCCCAGTTCGCTCAGACGTGCCGTCGTGGTCGAACCTCGATATATTCGTTGACATTTGACAAGATCAATTTCCATCCGTCCAATACCAATGTCAACATGTCTTTCAAGAAAGCCCGTCCATCCATCCATCTGCTTATCCCGAAGAGCTAATCGATGGGAGCGGTCGCCGAAGGAAACGGTACATGCGGTAGCTGGATCTATTACTGGTAGCGGCTAGGTAAGCTACTGGCTCTAAGGTTTGGCCACACCAGCTGAGCGATGACTTGAACGTCGCGCGACGCCCGACTCCAGTCAAACACGAAACATGAAACCTCGTCCAGCTCTACGCCAATCCGGGAGGGGTGAAGATCGCGTTTGACATCAAGACCACTTGGAAGTTTAGCATGGACACCATACACCACACACAACTGGGCATTTTTGTTTGTTTTTATTGTCCCTTTCTCGGGGCTGGTAGTTCTGGGCGGGTGGCCAAATCCAAGACCAAGATCCGGCGGCCGCATGCATGATACGCGATATCGTGGACCTCTTTTTTGTGCGCACGTATGAAGGCAGTCAGCAGTTGCATAATAAATATGCCGCCTCCCAAAGTACATGACACTCACTACATTAGAGAGTGAGTGAGTGAGATTGGCTATGACCTTGAAAGCATCCAAGCAACCCGCCCGGTTTGATTACTTAATGTTTCGTTCGCCAGAGCAGAGAGGACCAGGACCACCATGCATGCAATCAATCAATTCCTTGCAAGATCCTGCCACTCCGTTCAAGATCATGGTCTACCATAATAAGAAGGGTGGAATGGAGCCGCCCCCATGTTGATGTTGGCGTCCGTGTTCTTCATGCGCGACCGAACAACTCAGGGCAGCACAGCCTCCATCACGTTGCTATTAGTGACACCTCGACAAGACTTTTTACTCCAGGAATGCATGGAGAGGTCCAATTAAAAAGCCAACCCCGGCGTTCATCGTAGCCATTTGCCATGCAGGCTGGATTGGCCATTACCGACACGAGATTTAACATTGAAAGGCTTTGAGAATTTGCCAATAGCCTGTGCGATAGATCAAATTAATCGCTACCTTACATACCTACCTAGGTACGCACAAAAAGCATGCTTAGGCGGCACAGGCAGGTTCCGTCCGTCAGGTCAGGCAGCCCATTGCATCGCCGTTGATCGACACGCCGGTCTTCGGGCAAATGTTCGAATGTGACGCTGACGACGCTACTCGTTCCTTGTTCGCCATCTCCGCTGCCCGGATTCCTGCTGCCCATTTCGCTTCGCTGAGGGTGGCTCCGGTCTTTTTTGCTTTCTGAG
Source organism: Arthrinium phaeospermum (assembly GCA_006503535.1). Classification (NCBI taxonomy): domain Eukaryota; kingdom Fungi; phylum Ascomycota; class Sordariomycetes; order Amphisphaeriales; family Apiosporaceae; genus Arthrinium; species Arthrinium phaeospermum. The sequence goes on from QYRS01000013.1 coordinate 1,696,235, forward strand.
AGCTGGAGTGTGTGTGTGTGTGTGTGTGTGTGTGCCTTATGTACCTACCTGTGCAGAAGAGCTGTGTTCGCAACGGAAGAAATCCATCGAATGAATGCCAGGAACCCTTCGCTCTTGGAAAGTCTTGTTTTAATTGTTCGCACGCCATACCACCCGCCCAAGAAGAAGTGCATGCACCTACACAGACCTGCTGCTGCACGTCGTACGGCGCACCGACATTCCTACTACATGTCATATCATATTGGAAGACGCATCCTTGCTGACATCAATCAGTCAATCAATCAATCGGAACTCAATCCCCCAGGTTGGTTCTAAATTTGTCTTTGGCAATGTGTACGGTACGATGGTGCTGCATCTCTAGGGAGAGAAAATCATGTTAGCCGTCTTGCGTCCGGTGTGAGAAGTCTTGTCTTCTTCGTATTCCTCCTCGCCGAGGATGGGGAAAAATAAAAGCGAACAGCCAAAGCGCCTCATGCTGACAGTACGTGTACTCCCGTATCTGGGTTCGGCATACACGTACTCCGTAGAGAGGCTTGCTTTGTTTCTTTTTCTTCCCCTTCATTCCACCCAATAGGAAAAACAAGCAATGGCAACGAAACCCAAGCCGAGCAGCCCGTCCCTCGATCCACAGATGGGCTGGCGCCCGCAGACCCGTTTCCTCGGGTCCAAATGACGGGGGCTTGCTAAGGGACACGCGGCGTTGTCCCTTCAGCCTCCACCCCCTACATACATACTACTCTGATACTACTACATGCGCGCAAGATAGCGCTGCTACTGTCTTCATCTGGCTCCACTCGGGGCTAATAAAGGTGGCTTTCCATATGCACACCCGCCGCCCGGTCGACCTCCGTTGGATTTTAGCAGCAACGCTTGCACCCTTGAGCGAGTAATGCTCACTCTCACCTTGCTTACTGTGTTTTAGGGGTCTGCTTTGCTTCGAGGCCTCCGCACCTAGCAGATGCGGCTAGCCAGCTTCACTCTGCTTCCCGTCCCTGGGTGCATGTGGGCATCAGGCTCATCAGAGCTCCTTGATCTCCTTGATCTCCTTGATTGAGGGTCCAGCTGTACAGCACATCGGCTCCGTCTAGTCGAGCTCAGCTCACTTCCCTCGTCGCGAAAAAGGGTTCAGCAGGCTGGCTGGTGACGGATGGTTCTCTCTACCTACTGAACGGCATAGGCTCAGGCTTGATGGCGTGAAGCCAAGCCGTTGGGCCTCGTCTGCCAGTGTCTCATCTGCCTCCTTGGCGTCTATTAGAGGCGCCTCTCCATCTGCCCGGAGTCACAGGCTTACCCGACTAGAGTTGTTTGATCCGCCTCCCGCGGGTGTTAGACACAAAAGACGGGAAACAATCGCGGGAGGCATGTGCTTCGGGGGGGTAGACACTCGGGTCGTTGGCATGCGATGGGGGCCTCGTCAAGGTATCCCGGGGGAGAGCATAGACTCAGAAAGCTATTTCTGGCCCAGTTCTTGGTAAGAGACATGATTGTCGTGCTTCTGGCTCTTGGCATCGCGTGGCCTGGATTTGGAACATCTCGTGAGGGACACTTTCTCGCTTCCGCCCATGCTGACATTCGCGATTGATGCATTACAACCGAACCACGATTCGTCCTGCTAGTCCCCGGGGTCGGCTGAGCCTTCACAACCCACTTCTTGTCGTGCACTCCGGCATTTGCCATGTGGGGGTTCTCCGAGAAGAGGCGGCATAATTGTCGCCCTACTTTTGAAATGACTTCACCCATATATCTATTTTCGATATCCCGAGTCACCGTATGTGCTATGTCCGGCCCCTTTTTCGTAGGGCTTTCGAAGGCACTCTATTGTTCCAATATTGATGCAATCATGCTTGCTTGAGGCCCCTTTTCCCCCTCTCTCCAGACACTGGGCTGTCTCCCTGGAGCACATTGACTTGATGTTTCTGCTGAGCGAAGTGCTGTTCGAGGTTATAATGCACAATGGTATTCTGACTGGAGTCAAAGGTTTCGTTGCGTTCTTCGATTTCGTTTGAGTGCCGGGCCCTTATAGCGAGTCCAAGTGGAGGGGGAGCCTCTCAAGAGCGTCAGATTTTGCAAGCCCAGCAGATAGTGGCATGGGTGGTGGCCGCCGGGTCACCGCGTCTGGTATCAAGTCAAGGGGCATATGTGCCTTGAAGCCACTATTGGGGGTCTCTTGCTATACATCTATTTGCGAGGCATGGGGGGCTAAGGGGCAAAACTTATAATGGGTTCGAGGGCTGTATCTTTTCAGGAGGTGGCACAAGTATATGTGCAGATAACGTTGCTTCAAACTGCTGGAGATGAGATGGGAACCCTGCCAGCCTAGCCAAGCCCATCCACAAGTGCAAGTTCATCTAATTATTTGTCTATTCTCAGTATCAAGCTCCAGCGGAACTATGGTGTAACAGATCCAACGATGAGGTATCTCAATCCAGAAACCCAACATACGCGGGACACAGGCCCGATTGCCCTTGTCTCTCAGTAGCATAAGGAATTCGACTGGCAAAGGCGGCCATCCTCTTTGCTAGCGACTGCGTGCATCTTGTTGGGAAACGTCGTATAGTTCGCCACAGATACTGGGCTTATAGTAGGCAGACGGTGGGATATCATGTAACAGCACTCAGATAACCAAAAGACCCAACATAAGCACAAATAGCTAGGACTTGTATGCAAAGAAATTGTTTGGTCAACAGGTGCTTGTCGTCTGTCATCGTTGTAATCAAGTCATCGGCTCGCCTGGATGTTTCTTGTGGATTTTGACCATGTTAGACACTTTGATTTGCTTTGGAAGGACCGTGCAAGATAGGTAGGTGTTGCTTGCGTGCAAAAGTTCGAAAGGAGATCTCTTCGAAAGAATGTTGGGAACGCGCCAGACTATTGGTATACAGACACAGCAGTATTTGGAAAACAGGCAGGGGAAAAGATTTGAGTCAAAGGTTAATCTGGAACGTCATCAAGAGGCAGCGTTGGTTTTAAGCAGACAATGAACTCCATACCCAATGAGAGTGTATAGGTAGAGGTCTTGAAAGTAAAAAGGAAGCTTGGCATGTCACTATTGCTTGTAGGTAGAACTGCAGACGGGATGTTATGTTTCCGGTGTTGCTACTCCGTATAGTTTACGATGAATTATACTACCTTAGGCTCAGACTTTTATACTGGAAACCACTCGAAATAGGCAACCTAGTCTACAGGGAACATGTGCTGAGTTACACTTGTTTAATTGTATAGACTGCCCAGCACAGCCAACAGGGCCTATATCCCCCTGTTGCTCTCTTGGTTGTACTTCTTATCTCTCATCCCTTCTTTGTTCCCTCTCAACTAAAGCTGGTACTCATGGAGTTCACCTAGCACCGAGAGACATTCAGTGCATAAGGGGCACTGAGTTAACGGATAATGCTATGTTCCTATAGGAAATTACAGGCTGCCGCCACGTCTTCTACCAAAGCTGTATATAAGTGAGTAAATTTAGCATATATAATGCTTAAATCCATGTAAGCATTATTAAGTATACAGATGTATATATTCACCATTACGAATAGTTACTTATCTTAAGAACATTATGTTATAGTCGTTTATGAAGAGTCGGGACCCGACAGTTCCAGGCATCCATCCGCCTCTACCGGTCCAGTATTCAATCCAGCCCAACCAACACTCGGCTACCCACATAGCCGGTAGGAATAAAGGCTCGCCCAATCCCGGTTGAGTATCTGATGATGCGATCATCCTGGCATTGATTTCGTTCCAATCACTTGTATTATCCTCGAGGTTCCCAACAAGTAGAAGTCACGTCGAGTTAGCAGTAAGAAATATGGCGACCCTATTCGCCTACTCGCCAGTATGCTGCATGCTGCTCGACTGTCAGAGCTTCACCATGAACTGTATGCATATCTTCAGCCCTGAGAGATTCTCCGTCTTTATGGGGCTCGCTCACCCAACCCGGTTCTATTGCCCTATGTTAAGATTTGCTGTCATTTGGGGAGTTCATCAGATCCATTGTCACCGGTAATCGATCGACAGGTACGGAGTACGCATGTCAATCGAACTAGCGTATTATGGAGACCTGGAAGTTGGGACTCTTCCTTCCGGTTCTTTTTTTCCAGTGCTGGCGGACGTACAAGTTGGAGAGCTCTCAGTTGAATACTCCCTGCGAAAATCATGACGCTCCACGATTCGGCATCGTGCTCAATTAAATACCCCCGGCATCAGATCGTGTTCGCAAGTGCCGTAACCGTATTCGCATAGGCGGGGGTGGACCCTGTCACTGTCGTCTTCTCCTCTACTCGTCACGAGAGTACACTAACGTAGTGTTGATAGTGGAGGCTGCCCCTACCATGCGAGCATGCACAACCGTTCTCGATGAAAAGCGCTTGTTTAGCTTGACTTTTGGCGGTTCAGCTTGCAACGGACATTGAATATTCCTGCTAGCAGCATCACCGTTCATTTCCGCACCGAGGAAAACGATTCGGGCTCCAGGTCGTCCGCGCTGTGGCCAGGGCAGTCTGTCTGCCTGGGGGGTTCGATGGAGTCCATGGATAAAATGCCCACTTAGGAGGGTGCCATGAGAATTTGGGTCGCCCTATATAAAGCGAGACTGAGGGCGTCAGGTGTCCATCGCTATGCTATCCGGATGTTGTGCAAACCTGATCAAGGTCTCATAAAGCATTCCATACAATGCCGTCTTTTCTTGACGACTTGCAGTCTGCGAGCATCATCCCGGATGGCCTGCCACTCTCGCTGGTCGGCATCCTAGCCACTGTCGTAATCGGCGTCATCTACAGCATCCTGGCCAAAGAAAGACCTCTGGCTGGTTTCCCCCTTGCCGCCATAGATGGCCAGAGTCCTAAGAAGAGCTGGATATTCCATGGCCCCCAGACCATCACCGAAGCGCTGGCCAAGTACTCCGGTCCTTTCCAGATCATGACCGGAACTGGCCCCAAGATTGTCTTGCCAAACCGCTTCGCCGACGAGATTCGCAGCAACCCCGCGCTCGATTTCCAGAAGGCTTTCCAAAAGGTACGATGACCTTGGGCGAAGAGGAAGAGCGAGCACACGCCATAATTGAATCGAATATGATGAAGTGCTCTGTGGCTAACGAACGCCGGGAACAGGATTTCTTCACCGAGTACGAGGGCTTCTCCCCGCATCGACAAGGACTGACAGGCGGCAACCTGATTCAAGAGACGGTGCGCGTGAAGCTTACGCAGTCCCTTGGCCTTGTGACTGACGACCTGGTCGACGAAACCACGGCATCGCTGAGAGACATCTACGGCGAGAATCCGGAGTGGACGACAACCGTCTTGAAGGATGGCGTCACCCACCTCGTCGCGCGCCTGGCCTCGCGCGTCTTCCTCGGCAAGGACATCTGCCGCAACGAGCGCTGGCTGCAGATCGCCAAATCGTACACGATCGACTCCTTCATCGCGGCGTATATCATGAGGATGGCCCCGGCCCTGCTGCGCCCGTTTGTCTACTGGCTTGTGCCGCAGGGCCGGTCGATCCGCCGCGCCGTGCGGGACGCACGCCGAATCATCGAGCCGGAGGTCGGGAAGCGTATCGCCGCCGTCGACGCGGCGCGTGCCGCGGGGCTCAAGCCGCCCAAGACGGCCGACAGCCTCGGCTGGATGTACGAGGTCGCCCGTGGCAGCCGCGTCGACTACCCGGCCTCGCAGCTCTCGCTGACCATGGCCGCCATCCACACCACGACCGAGACGACGAGCCAGGCCATGCTGGACATTTGCGAGCACCCCGAGGTGGCCCAACAGCTGCGCGAGGAGATCATCCGGGTCATCGGCGAGCATGGCTGGTCCAAGAACAGCGTGCACAAGCTCAAGCTCCTCGACAGTTTCTTGAAGGAGTCTTCGCGGGTCCACCCGCTGAACCTGAGTAAGTGCCCAGTGCCTGGTCCCCCATGAGATACCTATGGAACAGCCAAAACAGACACAGAGAGAACGGGGAGAAATGCTGACTCGGCCATCGCGCCCCCCCGCACAGGCAGTATGAACCGCTACGTCGAACGCGAAGTCGTCCTCTCGGACGGCACGGTGCTGCCCAAGGGCAGCCGCATCATGGTGGCGACCAACTTCGAGGACCCGGTCGCGTACCCATCGCCTGGCGAGTTCGACGCGGCGCGGTTCCTGCGGCGGCGGCAGGAGCCCGGGCAGGAGAACGCGTGGCAGTTCGTGACGACGACGCCCGAGCACCTGCACTTCGGCCACGGCGAGCACGCCTGCCCGGGCCGCTTCTTCGCCGCCCACCTCGACAAGGTCGCCCTGTGCCACCTCCTGCTCAAGTACGACTGGCGCTTCGTGCCCGCGCCCGACGGCGGCGCCGGCGTCTTCCCCCCGCCCGACCACTTCGAGACGAGCTACAGCGGCAATCGGACTGGGCAGGTGCAGTTCCGCAGGCGCCGGGAGGAGATCGAGCTGGACCTGGAGTAACTTTGTCAGTGGTGTGTGTAGGTATATATAAAAGGCACATATAAAATCCATATACACCTTACGTTCTGCCCAGTAGATGAAAATGGTTTCCATCCAACATGGGATATGGCGTGAAAGTACCTTGAAATGTGAAGTAGGATAAAGTCACGCTGACACGAAGGGACCTGGCCTAGAATCTGCGGGGTCCATCCGGAGTTGACTTTACGTATGACACGCATGCACACTGGACAAGGTAATGGTAGGTATTCTGAACTTGCACTTGACCGTCAATGGTCTTACGCCATGCTTGCTTGCTATTACCACAAAAAAAGAAAAGATCGCTTAGCCAAATACCAAAGTATGCACACATCTACCAGTCTACCATCTAAAGTACTTCTCAATGCCATCTCATCTTCATCCTCATCACGTCCGTCAGTCAGTCAGCCATTAATTAAGTACGCCATATAGCAGCAACATCATCCCTCCCCTCCCCCCCTCCTACCTGACCAACCAATCCCAGTTCAGGCCAATCTGAGTTTTCTCCCTTCTTTCTTTTGTTTACAACAATGAAGACTGTCTGGTACTTCCTTGGGTATCTTGCCAAAAATAAACATAGGAAAAATTTGAAAGATGGGAAGAAACGCGGAAACACCTTTCGTATCTTCAACCTCGTCTCTCTTTCATCATCAGGTCCGGATCGACCGCCGCCGGACTTCCCGGGCTCTTTCGTTAGTTTTTATTTTTAATCTGTATTTTCGTTTGAATGTCGTTTGGCTTTTGTCTCTTCACAGCGCAGATCCCACGTCGCTCTCGCGCCGGACGACGCCCTCCATGGCGTTGAGGTCGATGGCGTACTCAGGCTCGCCCTCGAGGGTCTCGCGGATCAGTTCGAGGGCGGTGTAGTGGCGCAGGGACTGGTTTTCGCCCGAGCCCGACTTGAGCTCGATGTGGGCGAAGGGGTCGGCGCCGTGTCGCAGCAGCGCCTTGATCGCCGCCACCCAGCGCTCGCGGTTCTGCAGCAGGCGGTGGCTGGCGCTCGTCTCGAGCAGGTGCGTCACCTCGTTCTGGTGCGTGAAGAAGCGTCGGCCGGCCTTGAGCGCCTTGGTCCACACCTTGTTCGCCTCGCCTTCCTCCGACGGCCGCGCCGTGGCCCCGGCCTCGAACAGCACCTCGAGCACCCGGGGGTCCGGCATGTCGTGGTGGAAGTCGACGTAGTCGCCCACCAGCGTCCCGCACGCGGATACGCCGTCGGGCTTGGGGTTCACCACGTAGACCAGAAGCTCCTCCGCCTTGCGCCGTCGCATGTCACCCTTGAGCGACTTGAGTTTTATTGATACGTAGTTCACGAGACTGGCCTGGACCGCCAGGGCGAGGAAGTCCTTGCGCTTCGGAGGCTTCCCAGTCTCCATGGGCTCGTAGCCTGCCCAGTGCTTCCGGCATAGCGTCGGACACTTCCTCTCGTACCAATCGGGGTCTTCGTACAGAGGCTTATGGCTCTGCAGTGACTTGACCCAGGCCCGCTGGCAAGTATTGTCGAGATCGTCGAGTAGTTCGCGGTAGGCGTCGAGATTGGAGACCTTGTCGTCCACCTGGGCGCAAAGGCGCAGTGCGTTGGCAACAAGAAGCCACGCTTCAGGTCGGAACCGCACATCAGGCCACGCCGAGACTGGCGGTCGCACCAGGTCGAAACACTTCAAGTGACGAATGCACCCGCTCAATAGCGACAGGTCTATTTCGATCGGGTCCGAAGGTGGGACCCCGGGAACCTCTTGCCAGAAGTCTTTCCGGGATGCCCACTCCTTTCCGGTTTGGTGGCAGAAAATGATACGCTGCTCACAATATGCAACTTGACTTCCTTCGGCCTCGGCCTCCAGGAACCCGGTGGCGAAAGTTCGTAGCTTATCCCGCAAATCCCGCGTAATCTTCTCCAACTCCTCGACGCTTGAAGGTTGAAGATGTGGCTGAGTACTCTTCACCTTGCCCGTTGCAGAATCCCAGTATCCTTCTTCGGCGAAGGCTAGGGTTATCAGGGAAGGCGGTTGCCGGGCTCTCAGTAAAAGCTGCCATATCCTGAAACAATCCAGTATGGCTGTTTGTGGTAAACTGCGAAGCATCTTCATGTAAGGCCGTCGTTGCCTCCGAGTTGCGGTGGCAGGGAGTCGAGCGTCTGCCGCAAGGTTCTCAGGGAGCCTTCAAGAATCATTTTCATGGCCAACCGGGCCCATAACACGTCTCCGTGCGACCGTCTTGCCAGTTCTTTGCACAGACTATGAGGGTCCGGAAGGCCCGGAACGTCAAGCTCCAGAATGCCCTGGAGATATTTGGCCATTGCATCCTCCGTATGTTCTTGAACCCGGAGTCGGGAAACCCCTTGCAAGCCTTTTTCAAAAGCCGGCAGTTCACGACTGCTGACGATTATCTTCATAGAATCCTTGCTCGCATAACTCATACAGATCTTCGCTATCTCATTGTACGAGTCCCTGGCCCATTTGCTGCTCCCCCACATCTCGTCCCCATGGTCGCCTACATCGCTTATTTCAGTGTCTTCGTGTGAATAGTGGTGCTCCCGGTTGACAATACGGAACTCCTACACATTGCACGGTTAGCTTCTTGTAGAGAATTGGTAGATTTGCGGCATCGCGCAACGTTGAGACATACGTTCAGGCCGTCGACAAACACAACAAACCGCAACTTGTTGGAAAAGTTGGCGAAAAGATTGTAGATTGATTGGGTTAGGGAGGTGGTGGTCAAGAACGGTCTCTCCGGAGGCCACTGCCCACCAAAATAAGAAGGGAAAGCCACACGGACGAGCTCTGGCCGGGGCGCGAGAATCTGATAGAGATTGCTTCTCAACAATCCGAGTTCAGACTTTTGCAACTGGTTGCCACCTTCGTACATGTAGAAGGAACAAAAGATAAGGTCGCCGTCTTTGGCCCAGGTGTTGGCGAGTTCCTCCCTGACTTGCTCGTTATTGACAGCCCATTTCATGAGGGTCGACTTGCCCGAGCTCGCGCATCCACTGAGCCAGAAGATGGCGTCGTCTTTACTTTTCAGGAACTCGCGGAAGGATGAGCCTTCTTCCATCAGCCAGTCGCAGGTTCCCTCGTGCGCATCGGGGATTCGGTTTCCTTTCTCGTGCACTTGGTCGAAGTACAGCATCGCCAGTATTTCTCTAGTCCGTGTCTCGATCGCGGCCAACTCCTGCTGCGTAGGACCGGCCGACAGACGCGTCAAGTGAGAAACGATTTGCCTGTAGCCCAGCTCATCACTGCTCGAAAAGCGAGCAAGACCCATGTGGTTCGTGGACATGTCGTCGCGCGTGACACTAAATCCTTCAAACGAGGCCGAGTCCTTTGGGACGATGCGTGTCGGGCCAGTAGTAAACTGCTCGCGTATACAGACGATCCGGATATCCCTCGAGATCATTTGGAATGTCCCGTGTTGGTTTTCGAAGAATTCCGAGTTGCCCGCCAGCGAGCGCAATAAGGGGTCGTTCGGCGACCGTAACGAGATCTGGGCGGTTAAAGCAACGCATTCGCCAAGGCTTCTTTTCCCGGTGCGTTGATGAGGTGTGCCGAGAAAGATGATACCTTTGGTCTTGGGGTATATATCGCCCAGGTCGTTGTGGCTGCCGTAGATACGAGACATGGCGGCTGTGGTCAGGGCTTCCTTGACGATGATACCTCCGATTCCGTGCGCCACGAAGAAGATAGGGCGGAAGATGGCTTCTCGGATGCGCGAGAGGTCAACAAGCAGGGCCTCGCCCAGCTCGACGAACATGTCATTGCCCTCGCCCAGGATGCTGGGGTAGCCCCAGCTGATGATTCTCGCGTGCGGTACATCACTGCCCAGCAGCTCTCGTGGCCAGCAGACGGAATCCTTGGTCCACGACCCGACGCGATGCCCGTTCAGACCGTGCACAAAGACAAGGTCGATTCCTTCCTCGCCCGGCTCGATGCCGTTGTGAAGCACCAGTGGCCCTGCACCGGTGGCCGTCGCATCGCCGGTGAGGACTCGCCTGCTGGGGGCCCGGGCGGGCTTCTCCGACGAACTGAGCGATAGGGAGTCCCGCGAGTCCGCCATTTCCTCCGAGTGCCGCGGCCGGGAGGAGGAGGAGGAGGAGGTCCCCCTCTTGAGTCTGGCCAATGTATCTCTGACTCGCTTCATTGTGTGTGTGGCGTCTCTTTCTCTACCACAAGCGGCATGGGCAAGACGGAGGAGATGGATGTATGAGTAGTTCATTCCATGGCGGCCGCCGTTCTAGTAATTTTTTTTCTCGTCTCATTTGCCCGAAGATTCCTCAATCCCACGCCGCGCGGGGTGGTCGTGGGCCGATCCGTCATAAATCAGAATCCCTGCACTGAGCTGGGCCCGTATCCGTTTCAGGACACCACCCCTACACAGGGTACTCCCTAGAGGAACCACCGGGCCATTTCTGTCGCGCTTGTGTCGCTGGATTGGCTGCCAAGTTGAAACGAACCAGTTGGGTTTGATATTCGAATGGTATTCTCCACGCCGTTGAGTTTCTGGCTGGCCGCGGAAGCGACTTGGTTGCTGCCGGGCGAAAAACATCAGGTTCCCAGACTGGGGCCGCGCGGAACAGGGTGGGTTCAAGGCATGGCTTTTTACTTGCAGACGCTGTCGTCAATTGGGAGATACACGACATGGGCGACCCGACTGGGGATGAGGCCACTACAACGCGGTAGAGCGGTGTGCGCGCTGTCCTCCAACATGGACAATTCGAGCAAGGAATATGACAAAGTTTTTTTTCCCTCACAATGGGCCGTGAGAGTCGTTGGATCAACAGGAGACGGCGACCCTGCGCATCGCGGCCGGGGAAGGCATCCGGGTGCGGACAAGAGCAGGAGGACGCAGCAGGAAAAAAAAAAAAAAAAAAAAAAGATCCAGTGGTGGTGCTTCCAGGGAGACACGACCGAATCCAGCAAGAAATGGATCCTAGCACAACGGCCTGGTCCAATCGCTAGCCGGTACGGGCGAATGGATGGGTCGGCCTCCTAACCTCCTAACCTCCTAACCTATGTACTAACGGAGCGGGTACAGTAACTGCCAGTAGTCACGGGCTCTCTTTGTGTCGAAAAGCATGAATTGACGTATCATTTGCCGACCTTAGGGCCGGAGTAACCAGCAGGATGCCCATCACCAGTTTTTGATCGTCCCGAGTCCTGATACCCAGTTGCCAGGGACTGGCAATCGCGTCCCATGCCATGCCACGCCATGCTATGCCGGCAGTCCAAAGGCAGTGAGTAAGCACGGCTTATTATTAGTTTTCCAGCAGGGTCTAGAGGGGCACGTCCTGCTGCTACTGCAGGCCCCGTTACCAGTCCGCTTCTCGGTACCTGTTGGCGGTTGGTTTTGCCGAAGCTGAAGCCCTGTCATGATCGTCTAATCTCATTTCTTCCCCCCACAACGGTGAAGTTACAATACGACCTCGGGCCATGTCGTGTCGGAGTTGAGTCAAACCCCTGCTTTTTTTTATATGCCTATACCCATGCGAATCCATACTAGCGGGAAAGAATTCCGCTGGCGCAAGTGGAGGAAGCGCTGGTGCTGGCCTGTTCAGAACCATGTATGTACATGTAGGTTATGTTGTGCTCAAACGTTTTGTCAGCTGTCAGGTTTATATCTCTCCGCGGCAAGTCATTTCCTCCAGAGTCTATTGGCCAGAGGTAGTAGATACTGCCGAGCCCTGGATCGCTATCTTTGCACGGCGATGATCTCTTCTTTCTTCCCCTCTTCGCGTTTTGCACCCCTCCGACGTGTCACTGATGAGAATCCGAGGTTTCTATCGCACACCGCGGCAGTCGGACCTCACAATACTACCTACATACGTCAGCTATAGTATGATGATAGTTTCACAATGTTCCATCGCTCTGGTTTATAAGGGCCATGCAGCACGTCGCCCGAGCCCCATCCCACCGGCTGCCTGCCCACAACTGCCCTCCTCCGCCTTGCCTGCCAGTCCCGTTGTTAACCTGGAAATGCAAACTTTAATGCGCGTGATGTGCTGTCACATGCACCTCCTCAGCTCAAAAGTATTCCACTGTTAAAAGTCTCCAAAGGTCAGTCAACCCTACCTTTCACCATGTAGTTGCGTCCCACCGTCCGACAGCTACTGGTTGAGCTGGGCGGCTCAGCCTCAATATATTGCCAAACTCCGCAGACTTTCCAGACAGAGAGACACAGGGCACCGGTCAATGGGTGAAATTCAAACTGCTCACGATCTATCTATATGCTCGCTCTTGGGTAGTGGGGGAATGCGGGTGAGGGAAGCCTTTGAACTCACCGCGCAGGCGATTCCAAACATCGACACAGCAGGTCTCGGACCCGAGTCGCGCTTTCGAACCGTGTTTGCCTTATACATAGCTGGCGAAACCGACTTGGATCCAGATTCCCGATTTTCAACTAGACAGTAGAGCCAACTTGCTGATGGGAAACTGATGAGCCTGCCCCTTTTCCAGACATCTTCAGCAGTATGTATGGAGGTCAGATGACCCACGATGGACTGCTTTTTGACACCACTACACACATGAACGTGAAATCACGAGCAACGAGTGTTGTATCATCTCTTTGGGAGATATGGACCACGCAACGGCCCTGCTCTCGGTGGGTTATCAGAGCGCCGGTGGGAGCAAGTATGCCGTGATACTTTCGGCATACTGAATCCCGAGTGAGTGCCGGAGACATGATGTTATTGTGCATGGCTGCCCGGCGGCAATTCCAACATCATTCGACTTGGGGTAAGCAACATGCGCCCGCCGCCTATCGCAGACTTGCAGGTCCAATATGTCTGTTTATCTTAAGATGTAAGTAGTCAATACGACTTTGGCAGCCTGGCTGAACCGTGACTGTGAGCTATGCAGCTACGCACGAAGGGGCATGTTGTTACCAGCGATAGCTTTCTCGCCCAAGATTACTGGTATAATAGCCTTACATATGCGAATCGGGCTGAATAACGTAATGGTAGGTTGCGGAACCGCCAAGTACAATCACGAGTGTGTCATTGCGTAGCTATTTGATGCTCATAGACTGGGCAGGATGGATACATGTACGTACTCATACGACAACGGGGTTTTCGGTATTTACAAAGCGGCGGTCACTGACACTATCGATGCCAGCGTTATGATCCATCTCTTTGCATAATACGCTTCCTGTGACCGGCGTTTTTGAATTTAAAAAAATAGACTACATACTGTGAAAAGACATGCTCCTCCCTTGGTGTTGCCCCCCTTTTGCCCCAGCTTCTGCCCCCATGCAAGGAGTGGCAGATTGGAGGAAAAGGCATGTCGCACCTGTCTTTGATAAGGAGAGTAAAGGAAAGACGGTATATAGTCAAACATATGTAATGCATTCTAGTAATAGAAGCAAACTCGGCTGAAGTGGTAGCCTCTCCAGTCTTTGAAGCTATCGTAACTGGCTTTGACCAGATAGACCAGAACGTCGAGACACTGGAGGTTCTGTTGAGTGCCAAGATCAATGACTATTTATGGCCATGAGACCCCTGGGCACAAAGTAGGGCTGAATGATGCCTTTGCTTACTGTTCACTCTGGCCAAGGACAAACAGGAGCAATTGGACAGTTGAGCTGTGTCACGCACGTCGAATTTAACTTGAGCATGATCCAGAGTCGAATCGAACGCATTTTCAAGCGTCCGTACTCGCAGTTTTCTCCAAAATAAAAGAGCCAGGAAATACACCATGCCATGTACACGAGCAGTTGTCGAAGTGATTGTAGCCATCACAACTTTTTGGACCTGTGGCCTGCCTCACAAGGAACACAGTTATTGCAATGCTGCCTTCTCACATTGAACGTCCTCACTCAAAAAGTCTTGAGATGTGCTATCAATTGCTGCAATGAGGAGACGTGTCGCATACCGCAAATACATTTGATTGCGGTGTCTGTTCAAGTCGGTTTGAGTCGTTTGACTGGATTGCATAAGGCAATGTTTGTGAATAGACTCACTGCACCAAATGGGTTTATGCGTGCATGAGATAAGCCGAAATTATGAATTGTGACGAATTAGATAAGGTCCGTGTGCCACAACTGCCCCTCCAAAAAGTTGTTGGAGCTTTCTAGGCTCAGCCTGCGCCGATCCAGCTATTGACTCACACGGCTGGTAGTTCGACAACGTCACGGAGGTCGTGTACCGGCAACAACTTCTTCTTGTCCGCAATAAACCATTTTCGCACACCAATAGGCAAGACATGTCGAGCAAAGGCGCCAAGTCCGGTGCTTCGGGCAAGGCCAAGAAGCCTACGAAGCCAGGTGCTGAGGACAAGCGGGAGGATGTCTTACAGGCAGTTGTACGTCCTGATTGACCGCGGGGCAGTTTTGTTGCCTACATTATGCGCTCCTTGACTGACCACGATACCGTCCACCCCCGCATAGATCATTGCCGATTCCTTCCAAACACGCTTCCGGCCCTACACTTTAGAAAAACCAAGAGTGAGTATTTTGGCGCCCCTGGACTCGGGGTGTTCTGCTTGCTGACTGATATGCTAGTGCCTCCTTCCGCTTGCCAACACCCCGCTGCTCGAGTACACCCTCGAGTTCCTTGCCATGAATGGTGTTCAGGAAGTCTTCATCTACGCTTCATCCTTTCAAGAACAGATTGAGAGCTACATACGACAGTCGCGATGGACACCGATAGCCAGATCCTGCCCCTTCTCCATCGTCGATTTCATCCGAGTCTCGGACGCCCGCTCCGTCGGCGATTTCCTGCGCGATCTCGACAAGCGCGGCTTGATCGAGGGCGATTTCATTTTAGTTCATGGGGACTTGGTGTCCAATATCTCTCTGGACGGCGCATTGGCGGCTCATAGAGCGCGGAAAGAAGCCAACCGTGACTCCATCATGACCATGGTGCTAAGAGAAGGCGGCGAGAACGAGCACCGGGCCAAAGTTGATGGCATATCCCCCGTATTCGCTGTCGACCCACGAGAAAAGCGCTGCTTGCACTACGAGGAGATGAACCCCCTGCAGTCGGATCACCACGTCGAACTGGACACCGATCTGCTCAAGCAACCCGAGCTGGAGATCAGAGCGGATTTGATCGACGCCCAGATTGATATTTGCACTCCCGATGTGCTTGCGCTGTGGTCCGAAAGTTTCGATTACGAGTTGCCACGCGCGAACTACTTGCACGGTGTTCTCAAGGACTACGAGCTCAACGGCAAGATGATTCACACCGAAATCGTGGCAGACGGCTACGCTGCACGGGCGACAAACTTCCAGATGTATGAAGCAATCGGCCGTGATGTGCTAGACGGATGGACGCATCCGTTTGCCCCTGACAGCAACTTGGTGAAGAAGCACACCTATCAACTACGGGATAATAACGTATATCGGGAGGACGAAGTCATAGTCCACGATGACTGCGATCTCTCCAATGCCGTTATTGGCCAAGACACCGTCGTTGGGCCCGACAGTAAAATAGAGAACAGCATCATTGGGCGCAATTGCAAAATTGGCAAGGGCGTACTCATCAAAAACAGCATCATCTGGGAAGACGTCACCATAGACGACAATGCTGTGGTCGAGCATTCGATAATTGCCGAGTTCAGTACCATCGGGAAGAACTCGCGTGTGAGCTCAGGCTGTCTGCTGGGCTCCGGTGTGGTTGTGGGAGATGGCATTACTGTTCCCAAATCGAGCGTCATTTCTGTGCTCTCCGCAATGGGTACCTCGACAACACCGGATACCGAGCTTCTCGGTCCTCAAGGCAAGGGCACCCACTTTGTTGACCCAGACATTGAAGACATGGGAGAGGATGACCCCCAGCGACTCCAGTTGTCACTGGATTACTCACTAGACGGCTACGAATTATACGCTTCTTCTGTATCTACATTAGCCTCGGACGACGACGAGGATTTGTCCGACGACGAAGCGCAGGACACAGCCAGGAGCGGCCGTACTATGTCATTCGCCTCGGACGACTCGTCTACTGCCGGTGCTTCTAGCTTCGTAACAGAAGCCGTAATTGGCCTGTTGGAGGTACTGCGTGGCGAGCGCGGCGATTTCGATTCCGAAAAGCTTGAGTTCACATCGCTTCGATTAGCCAACGACGCGTCCGATAACGCCGTTCGCCGGGCAGTTGCGACGGCGCTCGTTCGCCGGGCAGTTGAGTTGATCAATGCCGAGAGCGGCGGAATGGAGACGAGCAAAGCTGCTAAGAGCGTTTTGAAAGACCGCGCGGGTGCCAAAGAATTCGTGATCGAGGTTGGTGTTGGAGGAGACAGTATTGCTGAGCAAGTCGACTTCATTCTGGCTGTCCAGAGAGCTTGCGTCAGTATCTCGCGGGTCATCGAGGTCGGGAAAGCAGGAGCGCTTTGTTCAGCTCTGTTCCAGCAGATGTATAGCGAAGATATACTGGAAGAGGATGGCATTCTGAAATGGTGGGAGGATGCTCGAGCTAAAGAGGGCGGGGAAGCGATGGAGCAGGTCCGGGAAAAGTGCAAGGCCATCGTCGACTGGCTGGAAGAGGCCGAAGAAGAGGATAGTGACGAGGAAAGTGACGAAGACTAAGCACATCATATATCCTGGAACACGTACCTAGTTAAACAATGAATACCGTTAGTCGCGGAAGTATCTTATTTGGCGTCCCTGATTCGCATCTCTTAGGCGTGAGACGTCAACACTTGGCCTGTCCCTGTTCCAGGACTCAAGTCACTAACGCCCCTTTCTATAATATCTGCAAAGGCATTGATAGAGAAGATATATTTACCCTGCTACTCAGCACACCCCTATTGCGACACCTATCATCGGTGACATCTCTTGCGACATCACCCGTAAACCTTGATACCAGCCAAACTCAGCGGAAGGAGGGTCGCCTGTTTCCGGGCAGGCCATCTGAGTAGCCACCAGTATTAGCGAGCCTATAGGATGGCGCATTGTATATATCACACTTGCGTGTCCATTCTAATAATTTGTCATGCGGCTCTGCATGGTCGATCCTCAGCCCTTTCTCCAACCATGACTACCAACATCAAAGACGGGCGAGACGCATATATTTTCGGGGGAGAGGTGCTCCCGACAAGATAATCCTTTTCACATCACACAAAGCAGCTCAGCAACGCGGTTTTGCAACGATTGATTTAAGTAAAATATTCCTGGTGGCGTATGCTTCATTATGCTTGTCAAGACCGAGGATCTGGAAGCTATCAGGCGGGCGAGCAGCGATTCTTGTAGGTGATACTTGTCTTGAAAGAAGATGCCACTTTTACAACCACTCCGAATTTGGTTGGGATCCCATACGCCGCGAGCACCCGGTGACAGTAGGGATGGCCTCCGAAGGTGGTGGACAAGGTGCACCAGTCCCCGAGACCCTGAGCCTCTGACATAGGTCTATTTGAGGTTTTATCTCTTAACTTTTCTATGGTATCGGTTGATAGTTGGATAGTCCTGTGTACATCAAGCCCACGCTGGTCCCCGCGAAGAAGCAACAGGAATGTGCGCCCTTCATTTGACGCCTGCTGATGTATTCGGTGGATTGATAGAACGTCCAGGGCAGATGTCGTATACTCGCGCCTACATGCTAGGTCATCATCGTGTAGGGGCTCTGGCCGATAAGCTAGTCCGTGGATTGGTAGCAAGGCGATGCATTTATCGGTTGCTTTCGTCTGTAGCGTGAGCAGATCGCCACAATATGACGGCGTGTTAGATCGCAAACATTGTATGCAGATTGCGTCATCGCTATAACGCTACAGCGTCCAAGTCATCACTAGGCACTCATTTAATTATCTTCATATATCTTCGCATGCATTCCTTGATATCCAAAGCATGAAAACAAATAAGCATATATAAGAAATTGAAAAGTTTGCAAAGAACTTAGTGTTTACTTGCTACTCGACATAGGGCTCAGTTGAAACTTGAAGCAGGCCGCTATAACCGGAGTTACTTGACTTCCATGTAGGTTGAAGTTATGTAAGTGCTACCTAATATAATGGCCTGGCCTTCTTGCATTGTAGTCACCAATGGTGTGTGGTAGATATTGACAACTGAGGTAGGTAACACAAGTCTGAATATATCTTTACTCATCTATACATACATACCTAAGGTAACCTCATGAGGTCCAAATCACCTCGGGTATTCTTTTGTGTTGTATCGTCATCTGCGAGTGTTGCAATCCGATGCCTAAAGTCGGCATGGAATGAGTCAAAACCCTGGTAAGCCTGGCGCCTGGGGGCCATGGTACACGCAGCAAACCTCGTAGCGAATTTTGCAGTGGGGGGGCTGAGCACTGGATTACCGCCTTAGGCAATTTACGTTATTGGACGTCACTGTGGATTGGGATCTGGCTCTGTCCACAGCGTGCAGCCAATGCTACAGCACCGAAATGCGCATGCACTACCCCGCCTTTCTAGCACCCAGTAGCCACAAACCCAGACCCCTCCACCCACATCTTTTCCCAGTCCTTCCGCATGCCGCTGGTGGTGACTCAATTGACCCCCAAAGACAGACCAGGAAAAAAAAGTATTAAAAAAATTGGTTCGCCTTGATATTCCAGTCGACTAATTGATCCTCACCACCGACCATCTGACTATTGTTGATACACCCTCACCAACAAACAGTCCACTATTTACAATGTGTCCTACTCCAGACGCCGCCCCGGCCACCAACGGCAGTGCCAATGGCGCCAGCATTTCCGATCCATGTTCGTCACTGCCTCTTGATTTGTTGCCCTCGTCTCGTCGGCCTGCAGAAACTTCGTGCTAACTTGAGTGCCTGTCTCAGCTCACCCGGGCTTCACTGGCATTGCTGTAAGTTTATACCTTAATTGACATGGGCCAAAGCCTGCGAATGCTCTAGGCTGGCAGTCAGTCCAATCCTCTAACCGCAATCCTTACAGACTCAGCGCACGCAGCGCACCAGCCCTTACCAGCCCGTCGGTGATTTCCTGAGCAACGTCTCCAGATTCAAGATCAGTGAGTCCACCCGAGCAGCAAGACGAACTCCCTGGCTATCCTCTTTCCGGTCACGAATGCTATAACTATCGGCAATATCGGGCATCACTAACGAAATTGCCCAACTATAGTCGAGTCCACCCTCCGTGAGGGTGAGCAGTTTGCCAATGCCTTCTTCGATACCGAGACCAAGATTCAGATTGCCAAGGCTCTCGATGACTTTGGCGTCGACTACATCGAGCTTACCTCCCCGGCTGCCTCTGAGCAATCCCGCAAGGATTGCGAGGCCATCTGCAAGCTCGGCCTCAAGGCCAAGATTCTGACCCACGTCCGCTGCCACATGGACGATGCTCGCATGGCAGTAGAGACTGGCGTCGACGGCCTCGATGTCGTCATTGGTACATCTTCGTACCTTCGCGAGCACTCGCACGGCAAGGACATGACCTACATCATCAACGTGAGTACACTCGTTCTTTGGTGAAGCGGGGAGTTTGTCAAGAAAACTCGCGGCCGATATCGGAGCCCAAAAAATATTGACGAGTAGACAGACTGCGATCGAGGTCATTGAATTCGTCAAGTCCAAGGGTCTCGAGATTCGCTTCTCCAGCGAGGACTCTTTCCGATCCAACCTCGTCGACCTGCTCTCCGTCTACAGCGCTGTCGACAAGGTGGGAGTCACCCGTGTTGGTATTGCTGATACTGTTGGATGCGCCTCGCCCAGACAGGTCTACGATCTTGTTCGAAGTAAGTCTCTGGGTTCAATCGTCACTGCTCGTCATTAAAACCAGAACTCTTGACTAATCCGAATCAATTTTCACAGCTCTGCGTGGTGTTGTAAACTGCGACATCGAAACCCATTTCGTAAGTTTCGCCTCTTTGCATCTGCTCATACAGACTTGTACTTGCTTGGGGCAGGAAATATGGTGTTTCAGGCATACGATCTCTAGCCCCTTGGAGCTACGAGTGCCAAATCACAAGATAGTCTTCGGGCCGCCTCAAATGTATGCTTATGTGTTACTAACTCGTTGGTTTCTAGCACGACGATACAAGCTGCGCCGTAGCAAATGCCTATTGCGCCCTCGAAGCTGGTGCCACGCATGGTAAGCCCCTCTGTTGTCACGTCTTGGGGATATATTGTATTAACTCTTAAATAGTGGACACCTCCGTTCTCGGTATGTTGTCATTGCGCGCGGCCGGCTGTCTTATAAACGGCCTTACTGATTCGATTTCACAGGTATTGGTGAGCGCAATGGTATCACCACTCTTGGTGGCCTGATGGCGGTATGTCTCCCAGAACGCACACATGTTTCTTGCAGCATACTGATATTCTCGCTATAGCGAATGATGGTTGCCGATCGCGACTATGTCATGAGCAAGTAAGTCAATACTTGCTCCCCTTGTTGTTAATCCCTCTTCTAACAAACCCCAGGTACAAGCTCCACAAGCTCAAGGACCTTGAAAACCTTGTGGCCGATGCCGGTATGTCGCCTTTTCCACTATCCTCTCCGTCGGCTTTGGCGTATGCTGGGTTCACACCGACAAACTCGGGCCTCTTTTCATCGTGTCGCAGCTTGTCAGCGTACACAGCAAGTCTCGCTTTCAAGGAAATTAGTGTGTCGAAGGCGTCGAAGTTCAGCTTCAACAACCCCTCATGGCGGGTCATTCCGCCCAATCACCATTATACAATGGAGACCAGGTGGAATTTTCAGGCGACCCCTAGACCCACGATGTCGAACCCCAGCATACCCCAGACTTCCCACTTTTCTTATGATGATCATAACGGGACACCAACTAACGAGTGCAGTGCAAATCAACATCCCCTTCAACAACCCCATCACTGGCTTCGTAAGTCTTATGCTTTGCATGACCCCCCCCTACCGTATCAACAGCTAACATTGCCTTCAGTGTGCCTTCACCCACAAGGCCGGCATTCACGCCAAGGCGATCCTGAACAACCCGACGACTTATGAGATTCTCAAGCCTGAGGACTACGGTCTGTCCCGCTATGGTATGTCCCCAAAGAGACGAATGATCACCTGGTACCAGTGCTGACAAACTACCTCCCAATTTAGTCCACTTCGCTTCGAGATTGACTGGCTGGAACGCCATCAAGAGCCGTGTTGAGCAGCTCGGCCTTACCATGACCGATGCCCAGGTCAAGCTTTGCACCCAGAAGGTCAAGGCTATGGCTGATGTGAGGCCCCTCGCCATTGATGACGCCGACTCTGTCATTCGTACTTTCCACCTTAACCTCACAGCGAATGAGGAGAAGCCACTGCTCCCCAACATGACGTCTGAGGAGCAGGCCAAGTTCGAGAAGGCCGAGAAGGAGCTTGCCTCTGAGCCTGAGCAGAACTCGTTAGACAAGACTGTGGCGCAAGAGACGAATGGCGGTGCTCAGGCGTAAAATGCCATTGGGGAACCTGGAGTTATATCAAGAGTGAATGAGGTCATTGCCACACATGTACATATACCAAAAGGCAATGCATTTAGGGCTTAAAAAAACAGCGTGTCTTAATACAAACGACCTATCTTGGGAATCACTAAATCACCGGAATCCAACATCCAATTCCAGATCACCCAAGTGGACAATGCGTGCAGCTAACCCCATCGTACTTGTAATAACCTTCCGAGTTTCATCTCCCTTGGGATCTATCCATCCCACTATACCTTTGACATGAATCTTTCCAACTCCTTTTCTGTGTACTCCCATCTCTCGTCTTTGGCTTGACCTCTTTCTCTGAGGAATACACTCCAACTGGCTTATAGAAACCAGCCTGCTCGATCGAATGGCGAGGGGCGCTGATGGCCCAGAGGTGGGTGTAAGCGCCCTGTTCCGGCGTGATGATCCTGCCGACATTCGTCACCTGCGTGAGGACACGGTTCATTTGTCGTTGGTAGATGCATGTTTTTTTTAAACGATTTTCAGTACGCACCACTCGACCGCCTAGGTCGGGTATTGCCGACTTGTCAGACTGAAGGTCAGGCATCGTATGAAAGGGGGCTTCGGTACGATCTCCTTAGTGCTCGTTTGGGCAGTATACAGAGAAAAAGAAGTAAATTGAATTCAATCCCGAAAGAAACTAGTATTATAACAAAATGTGCATCCCCTTTTACCAACGATTCCTTGCCCGATAACCGATCCCCTCAGGCCCTGACTATTCGTCATTGCTTCCCAACATATGCTGTCGTACAGCCAGCCAGCCGTCCATCCGTTTCCACACCCTGCCCCCGGTCTTGGTGGAAGTTGTACGCCCTAGCGTGCCACGTAGCTTGTAGCCAGTGTGGTAGAGTAAGGCTGATCTGCTGATGCGTAACCGGTGGAAGTAGGGTACCCCGTGGTGGCAGTTCCGTATCCGGTGGAAGTGCCATAGCCCGTAGCAGAGCCATATCCGGTGGAAGTCCCGTATCCAGTCGAAGTCCCGTATGCAGTAGAGGTTCCGAACCCGGTGGAGTATCCCGTAGCACTGCCGAATCCAGTGGAAGTACCGAATCCCGTCGAGGTGCCGAACCCAGTCTCGGCGCCGTATGTCGCGGTGGCGGTGGCTGAGTAGGTCTCGGTGGCAGTGGGAGCGCCGCCCTCGGAGAAAGTAGCTGTGCCCGTCTCTCCGCCGTAGGTGGCCGTGGTCGCCACCTCGGTGAAAGAGGGGGCACCCCCTTCGGAGAAGGTGGGCGCACCCCCCTCGGAGAAGGTGGGCAGGGCGCTCTCGGTAGAGTAGGTGGCCGTGGTCTCGGCTTCGGTGTAAGTGGCCGTGGGGTACGCTGCCGAGTAGGCAGACGTAGTCGTGGTGGCCTCGGTCTCGGTCCAAGTAGGGTAGCTGTGGCCGTGACCGTGGCCATAGCCGTGACCGTGGCCCCATCCCTCTGTCCAAGCGGTGGAAGTAGACGTGGCCTCATCGGTCCAAGCGGTAGAAGTGGTAGTAGTATCCTGACCGGCCCAGGCGTTCATGGTGTAGGCTGCGGCCGACGTGGTGGTGGCGGTGGTGGTGGTCATGGGATCGTCATGAGACGAACCACCGTGCGACCCATGGCTGCCCGACCCTTGGCTGCCAGTGTTCCAGTCGTGAGGGCTGCTGTTACCGTTTCCGAAGTTGTTGTTGTTGTTGCTGTTGTTGTTGTTGTAACCGCTGCTGCTGCCAGAGCTGCCCTTGCCAGAGTTGTTGCCGCCGTAGCCGCTGCTACCGGAGTTGCTGCTTCCGCCGTTGCTTCCCCAGCCTTCCTGAGATCCCTGGGATCCCCCGCTGTGAGAGTCTCCGCCAAAGCCACCTCTAGCAGCGAGGCACTTGGCGCCGTCATTGTTGAAATCCCGAGCATGTTGTTGGACCCGGGCAGCGGCAACGCCCCCAACGAGCGCCAAAATGAGCGTCTTTTGGCACACCATTGTGATTGATTGAAGAAAACAGTATAATGGAGACTATAATATTAGAAATGTTATTCGGTACGGGAACGAAGAGAAGACTCTTTCCAGAACAGGAAAACCCGGGATTCCGTCAAGGGTTGGATGGAAGCTGTGATCAGGGGGCAAGATTGTGCGACTAGTTTGAGTGATGAGCTGGATACAACAGTCAAATACAATGGGCTCTTGTGTGCTTAAATAACTAATTGATCATGCAATCATTGATCGGGCATGTTCAGATCGGCTCTGATGCTCCGTACAGTTCACGCATCCATTGATCCGACAAACATGGCCCATGACAAAGTATACTCCGATTAGGTCCATCCAACGTAGGAGCGAATAGAGAGGCTTTGTCGATGGAGCGAGATCCGGCTGCCAGGTTGAAGAGGGCCTCTCGCTGGGTTTGATGTCTGTCTTACACACAGATTGTCTCGGACTTTTGTCAGCTCGACGGGGGCCTAAAAGGGAGACAGCAGTTACGCCATCTGCGAACGATCTCCAATGTCTCAGATTGACAACTGCAACGTTTATCTGGATTGACTTTGAACTGCGAGGATGCAAATACTGGGGGGGGGGAGGGAGCCATGTGCCGAAGACATGTTGACCTCAACATTGCATATTCTTTCCTAGAGTGTCAAACTTACAAAGAGTAACGGAGAGAGGCAATGGCAGTGCAAAAGTGCCATGGGAATGGCATGGTTTACGTCAGGAATAATCCTTCGATGGCAAGGAAGTGAGACATTCAGGAGGCTTCACAGTTAGAGTGTTGGGCGGCATAAACAAGGGTCAACAAATCTTACCGCCCCAGTGACTTGGCAGCAAATACATTTGACTGGAGTGTCCGGAAGAGGTCGAGGCTACAAAGAAAAGAGCCTTGAAGTGGATGTCCCAACAGTCGGTTTGGAATGTACTGTCGAGTCATCAGCAATGTTTGTTAGCAGCTAATCCAGAAGCCCATTCATGGGCAGTATTACCGTCCAGCTATGATCTGCCTATAGGGGGCTAAGCTCAATGTCGCCAGAACCTTTGATCTCACCAATGATATGTATCAGCCATTGATGCGTTTTGTTTGAAGGGCTGATCAATTGGCTATTGGGGGAGCTAATTAGTTCCCCTGATCTAGATCTCGTGGGAATAGTTATCTACTTACCCAGATTTATAACCAAGGAGTGTATCAAAACATATATTAGGAGGTAAATGCTTGATAAACTGGACTTTGTTATACACTCCACAGTATTGTGTGCAGTATGATGACACGAACTGGAAACACTTCCGGCCACGTGTGTCTACTAGGCCGGGGGCCGCTGGGACTTGATATCGTCTGCCGTGCCGGCAGGTGTCCTCCCAAAAGGGGTCTCATTACACCCTAAACTGAACATGTTTTCCAGCAATGGAGGCACTTGAGAGAGAGACCACCGCTCACGGCAATGTTACGATTACTCATCTTCAACCCATCACCCACCACCGCTTATTCTTACTACATGCGAACATATTCTTGTCTATCCCCGTAACTAAAAGCACCTCACTATCTTGCTATATAATTCGATGGAGTGGTAATCCTCGTTCTCTATAAACTGAGTCTTTTGTCCCACTTATGGCAATGCTCGTCAATGATAGCCGCGAGCTTTGCGTTGAGTGCAGCTGCAATGCCAGGAGACGTAGAACGACACGTTTCAAGTCAGCGTCAACAAGTGATATTGAGCAGGCAGTTGCGCTTCACTACAAACGGAGCGCATGACAGAAAGCTTTCAGCCCAGCGTTTTGAAACTCCTGTCCTGGCATAATTCCGTTGTCATGCGGCGATACGGCGGGTTGGGCTGAGACACGGTCGTATAACTCCGGTGGCGTTCGGAGTTCCACGGTGAGCCGCTGCGGCATGTGCAAGCTGACATCTCGAGTCTACGGACTGGAATGGGATATAAATACAGGTTGCGTTCTGTCAGAAATAATGCCGGTTGTCAACTCCAAAGCATATTACCATTCAACACTACTTACTTCTACTTGATTGAAATCTCTTCTTCCAGCAACCTACTTCTATCTATCAAGATGCCTTCCTCAATCAATCTCTCCAACCCCAACCGCCGCATCGAGGTTGGCGTCTTGCTGATGAATGGGTCAGTAAAACTGTAACCCCGAGCACATGTCGATGAAGACTTACGCAGTGTCTATTAGCATGACCGAAGTATTGGATGTCGCACCTATTGATCTGCTCAATGGCATGACCAAGAGCTTGATTGACAACGTCTCGCCCGACTTTCTCCCGGCCGGCGTCACAGACAAAGCCCTTGATATCGGGTTCCATTGGGTATCCGAGAGTGGTAAAGGCACCAATCGCTTGACCAGTGGCATGTCGATTGTCCCAACGGTATGTACTTCAACATATGCACTTGCCAGTTGTGTCTATCCTATACCAATAGCAAAGGCGCTGACGAAGAAACCAAAAGGACTCCTTCGCATCTTGCCCGCCTTTGGACATTGTCCTGATGGGGGCCGTCCTCGAGATGGGCTACCAGCCCACCGAAGCCGAGCTGGCCTTCGTCCGCAAGGCGCACGAGGACTGCGCCGCCTTCCTGACCATCTGCGGCGGCATGATGGTGCCACTCCAGGCCGGCATCCTGAAGGGCCTCACGTGCACCGCGCCGCAGATAATGCTGCCGAAGCTGCGGCAGGAGGCCCCGGACACCAACTGGGTCGAGAAGCGCTGGGCGCGCGACGGCAAGGTCTGGACCAGCGGCGTTCTGCTCAACGGCCAGGACCTCATGGTCGCCTTCGTCCGGGAGTACTGGGGAGGCGAGGGCAGCCTGGGCGAGGCGCTGATCCAGATGGGATGCTGGCCCCAGAGAAATGTCAACTATGACGAGTGATTGTCGGCCGATGGTTCAATGGCGGTCCGAGAACATATCGTGTACTGCTGCTACTTAGCCCCCTTTTGATGGCGGGGAAACTTGGTTTCTTCTACTGCTACGTGGATAGGTTTCAGAAGAATAATAGAGTTAGGTTGCGTGTTCGTCTGTATGGAAGCCACAATGCGATGCACCATAGTTGAGGACCATGTTGCCATGAGACTTTGACACGCGGAGTGAACTTGCGAAACGGCCTAGAAGAACTTGAGGCTTCACATTATCGGATACGATGAGACTCGGGGTGCTTTTCAGCCTGTAGTTGACAAAATGATTTGTGATGTAGTTCGAGCTAGGTTTAGCTGCACCGCGGTGTGCGTCACTGAAGATCGAATTGCAAGAGCGACTAACACGCAAGCTTGGCAAGGGACTGAGCTGAAAATACGTCATCACTACCTAGGAACAAGTCCAATATAAGGCAATGGAACTCATTCTGTCCGCATTGCAATGATCTGCACTATCCTTTGAACACAGACGATAATAACATTGCCCTGTTCGCAAGATCGGCTTCAGACTTCCAAAGATATCCCCGAATTATTCATCAGCTCCACCACAACCACAACCACCAAACATCATGCTTCTCCAAGTTCTGCACATCGCACAAGCGGCCCTGGCCGTCTACGGCGGGCAACAGTCCTTCAACGCCATCCAGAACCTGCAGAAGTACGAGGAACCCACGGAGAAGCTGGCCAAGTACTCGAGCGAGGCGGAGCGGCAGCTGAAGAAGACGCGGAGCACGCAGGCGGCGGGGGCCGTCGCGCTCGCCCTGTCGCTGGCGGCGTCGGTGCTGCTGGCGTTCCGGGGCCGCTCGTACGGCTTCCTGGTGCGCACGCTGGCGTCGCCCTTCATGACCTTCTGCCTCTTCCTCGCGCGCCAGCACGTCCAGGACTACTGGGGCGGCGGCAAGCGCGTGCCCCTGCCCAAGATGGGCAGCTACAACGATGCGCAGAAGTCGACCGAGGACCTGCTGCAGGTGCTGGAGAAGCTCATGTTCTCGTGGTTCGCGACGAGCGTGCTGTGCCTGCTGGCGGGGTACTAGGGAAATGGCAAGAAGAGGGTAGGAACGACAGAACTACATCAGGTACACATGGTGCACAAGATGCGAAGGCAGACGCACACACTGACGGATTATATGGGAATCATTATCTATACCTTTAGCAGTGTGTGAAATAAACGAGGCATATCTGCTAGAATCGCCCCGAAGACAAGTGACCGAATTCTGTTAAAACAGTGCTTGTGTACCTAGTCAGTCTCTATTCAGATCCATGCTATCCGTGTGTTGGAAGGAGCGGGTAAAACGTAGCAGGCAGTATTGTGATATACAGCATGAAAGGTATACCTGCCTAACCTACCGATTGAGAGGCAGGGGGCCCACCATGGAATTTCCAGTGGAAGGAGCTCGGGCCTCAAATGATGATGCTGCTGCTGCTTCCTGCTGCAACTTTCCGATCGACCTAGCCTAATGCCTGCCAAAAAGTGAAGGGTCCCAAATCGCGACTCGACTTCCAGCAAACCAAGCAAATAACACGGGGGAACACGCAATTTATCAACAGACTGCCGCCGCCCCCTACGCAATACCCTCCCAGCCCGGAACCTGCACCATGTCAATGTAATTGGATGCATGTGTGCAGCTACCGACTTTCGTTTGCGCGCGATCTTTTGCAACGCCTGATGATGGCGTCCAGACACCCCCCCTCGAATGGGACCCAGAATGGCCCTGCTACCAACACGCGCACTGTCACTGCACTGAGCAGATGGTCCATTCTGGATAAGAAGTTGCCTCGTAAGTTGGCTGGCTGGCTGTCTTGCAGATGCAATGGCATGTCGCACACGAGCTAACATATCCGTCCTTACTTTTAGCCGTTGAGCAGATCAAGGCCATCCACGTCTACGACTTCGACAACACCTTGTTCAAGACGCCCCTCCCCAACCAGAAGCTGTGGAACGGCCGAACTACTGGTGCTTTGGGCACTCCCGACATCTTCATCAATGGTGGTTGGTGGCACGACTCGCGCATCCTAGCGGCGACGGGCGAAGGCGTCGAACGGGAGGAGAAGCGAGGATGGAAAGGATGGTGGAACGAGAAGATCGTCGAGCTGGTGCACCTGAGCATGCAACAGGAGGATGCCCTGAGTGTCATGTTGACCGGAAGATCGGAACGAGGCTTCTCCGAACTGATGAAGCGCATCCTTGCTAGCAAGGGACTGGAATTCGACCTTGCCAGCTTGAAGCCCGCCATTGGACCGAATAGCGAGCGGTTCTCTAGCACCATGAAGTTCAAGCAGGCTTTCCTCGAATCGCTCATGGAGACCTACAAGGACGCCGAGGAGATCCGCATATACGAAGACCGCGTGAAGCACGTGCAGGGCTTCCGCGAGTTCATGGCCGATTTCAACCGGCGACAAGAAGGGCACAACGGCCAGAAGACACGCGGCCCCATCAACGCCGAGGTCATCCAGGTGGCCGACATCTCGACGAATCTGGACCCCGTTGTTGAGGTGGCCGAGATCCAGCATCTGATCAACGCCCACAATGCTATGCTTGATCAGCCGGGCCCTCGGCCGCCCGGAGGCAAGCGACACGGGCGTCTGATGGTGAAGAAGACTGTCTTTTTTACTAGTTATATGATTGGCAGGGCAGACAGCAAGCGGTTGCTCAAGCTCGTACACCTGCCGAAGCTCTCACACACCGAGCTCAAATTCCATGCTAACAACATCATGATTTGTCCTCGCCCGTGCCCCGAGGGCGTCATAGAGAAGGTGGGTGGCATGGGGTCCAAGATGAGGTGGAAGGTAACTGGCACGGCATGCTTTGAAAACAGCATATGGGCGGCTTCGGTCGCACCGGTGCCGCCGACAGCCAAGTACCACACCGACAACCCTAGCCCACTGGTTGTCCTTGCGCTGCGTAAGGGCGCGCGTCCCATGGATGCCGGCAATATCCAGAACTGGCAACCCGTCTCGGCAGACAAATCCTTCGAATTTGAGACGACGGTGGGCGAAAAGGTTCTGCTGCGAATTGAGCCGGAGGACTCGAACGAACATGACTACGAAAACTCATTTGGTAACAAATCGTCTAATAAGCGAAAATACAGCGACACCGACGGGCAACATGGCCCGCACGGCAACTCACATGGTGACCGCAATTTCCACCCGGGAGGCTACGGGGGCCGAGGTCGCGGAGGATTCCGAGGCGGCGCTGGAGGCGGCACGTCTAATCGTGGACATCGCGGCGGCCCTCGCGGCGGTGGTCATCGTGGGGGCGGCCGCGGAGGCAGAGGCGGTGGTCATGGCTATCGATCACTGGATGACCTCGGTGGCCGCGACTTCTCAACCGGCGGTGGAGGATACGGCCAAGGTCCGGCCGTGTCGTATGATGATCAATTTCCCACCTTGCCGCAGGGTGGCCAAGCCGGAACTGGCTTCCAGGTTCAACCGCCCACTGGCCCGTACAACCCAGGCTACCAGCAACAAAACTGGCAACCTGCTGCCCCTTCACAGGGTCGACCTTCGGGAGCTGGACCTGGCGGATTTGGAGGCCCCGATCTGCAGAACCTTTACTGATCAGGACCCACTGAGACCCTACTCTGTTTCGGAGCGCAGTAAACGAGCAGGTAGCACCTGCATGCGCTGAATCATCAGTTTGTCACCGATCGTGTCTTTATTCTACTAGTGGGTATTCTCGCAACTGGTAGCGTTCCAATCGGATGTGGATGATACCGAATATCGGACGACAGTGGCAAGCATGGAATATGTGTACGATAGATTGAACGACATACCCATTGCGCATCTGACGCGCATGTACGCGAGGCGTTATTTTGGCAGGAAGAAAATTCATGGATGGCCGCAAACATGTGACACACACGGATATCAATTTTGTTCACAGCGGGTAGCTAGCTGTATGAGTGTACGAGCGCTTTCATCAGTCATCTCGGATATGACCAAGAATGATACTTGCTAATTCTTACAAATCGCCGCCCCAACTTCTAAGTGCATCATTGACTGGCGATATTATTCATGAGAACGATTGTCACTTGCAACACAGCAGCTTTGACTTTGTGTGCCATTACTTAAAGTAGTTTCGTAATTCGTCGCCCGGCTCTCTCTAGAACTCCATCCCGTCGGCTTCCTCTCGTTCCCTCTTGACCTTAGAGTCGCGCTCGTCCTTCATGAGCGCCAGGACAAAACTCCTGAAGTACTCGACATAGGGCTTCAAGCTTGTCTTCTCCCAGTCCTGGATATTCGACCTCTTGGCGGCCGGGACGCCACCGTCTTCCTTCTTGACTTCGGCATCCTCCTCCTTGACGGCCGGGTGGTCGTCGCCCTCCTGGTCCTTCCACTCGTCGATCTCGGCCAGCAGCTCCTGGACCGTGGGCACGGCGAGGGGGTCGAAGTCGTCGAGGCGGCGGGGGTCGATGGGGACGCAGACGCGGCCGGTGCCCGGGTGGATGACGAAGGGGCTCTTGAGCAGATGGTTGAGCTTCTTGGAGACCTCGATGTCGAGGCGCGGGTAGGTGTACTCGAGGACGATGTCCTGCTTGGCCTCGAGCAGCTGGCGCGCGTCGAGCGACTTGGAGGCGCCCGACTTGGCCACGGCGTCGATGTCGGCCCACTTGGCGGCCGAGGACCGCTCCGGCGACGCGTCCCACTTGTTCTGCAGCGCCGTCGTCAGGGGGCGGTCCGGCAGCAGCGTCAGGAGGTGCGCGGCGCGGTCCTCGTCGCGCCAGGGGTCCTGGGTCGCCAGGACGTCGGTCTGGAAGTAGGGGGCCAGGAGGTCGAGGGAACGGCTGTCGTGCGTGTAATTGTCAGCTTCGAGAACATCAATTCAGATGGGAGGAGGGGGGGGGAGGGTCCGTCATCTTACCTGATGTGAGGGTGCAGTGGCCTCCTCAGATTCACCTTCTTGCCGCCCTGTGCGCCACCCTTAATCACTTCGAGGTAGTTTGCCACCGCCCGTCGCTTCTGGTCGTCCATGGTCCGGACCTTCTTGTCGCACACCCAGGCGTGTATACCACGCCGACCCGAGTAGACCCACATGATGTGCTTGAAGCCAAAGTCCTCGCGCAGGGCGGCGTCGACGACCTGGACGGCCATGTTCATGAAGCGCCAGCACTTCTGGCAGATGTTGGCCTTGTCGCAGCAGGTGCGGATGTCGTCGTAGTCCGTCAGATCGATATCGAAGCACAGCTCCTTGGCGATGGGCTTGAAGGCGCTGGCGTTGCGCACCGTCTTGCGGTCGCGCGGGTTGGTCGTGTAGACGGGGCCGATCTCGATACGCGAGGGCAGCAGGTTGAGCATCTCCTTGCGCATCAGGTCCGACGTCGGGTAGGACATGTAGCGGCGCCAGACGTCGTTCTGCAGCGTCAGGGCGAACTCGCGGTGCGCAAAGTCGTTGGTGGGCGTCGGGCTGTGGTTCAGCCATTGGAACAGGTGCCGCCAGGGGAAGAGGCGCTGGTAGAAGGAGCGGAGGATTTCGGGGTCGGAGGCTTTTAGCGAGATGCCGGTATCTCTGTCAAATTCAAGTCAAGTTAGCATCGGCAGCTAGAAACTCGGGCTGTCGGCGGGATGAGCGTGTGGGTGCGCACATTGGAGACCCCGGCGCCGCGGTGGGCGAACTGGAGGGTTGGGTTTCTTGTGGCCGAGAGCTGGGGAACTCCTCGTCGTCTGAGTCTACATCCGCGAACAAGTCTTCGAGCTTGACCTCCTTTTTCTCCTCGACATCGGCACCATTTGATGCGCTGGGCAACGCTTCTGGCTCGGCCATGGTGATGTCGCCGTTGGAGACCTGGCTGTCGCCATTTTGTATAGATTCGTCGGCCATGGTGTGTTAGGCTTTACTCGGGGGATCTTTGGATGCTTGGTAATACTGCAAAGACCCTTCCTAAAGTCTAGTTGGTGTTATACGAGCTGACTGTCGTCAATGCCGGGAAGTGTGGGATTGCTTCAACATGCATGGATTCTACTTCATGGTGGGGTGCGGTATCTACTAACATAAGAAATCGAGACACGCGCCCCGGAGCTGGAGAGACGCGTCGCGCGTTAATGGGCATTTTCGAGATACGTACCGCAGGCCGCCCCCACAATCCACACCCCCATTCAACAACCAATTGATGGATGCCTCATGCATTTACAACACCAACCCATGTAAGTACTCGCATACAAAAACAAAAACAGGTAACCTTTGCTCCTCAAATATCCCCAATACTGCCCAAATGTTCTTTGGAGCTCACTCTAGCTCACTTCCATGGGGTCTTCAGTTTGTTAAAGACTTCTGTTAGCATCCCTGATCTATGTTTAGCTGGACATGTCACTGTGATTATTACTGGGGGTGCTGGCAGTGACTGATGTTATCATTTCGTTTGGCTGGATGCTTGGAAAAGCCACGCTCAGGAGACCTTTTCAGGGTATTCGTCCTTGTCTAAAGCAACGCACTACTATGACCAGTTGCTCATAGGAGTGGCCAAGTAGGTGAGGCGGCCTCAAGCCTACACCCGATGCATATTACCGATAGCCTCGCAACAGGAGCCGGCCCCGGTCATGGTACAGGTGACATCACCAAGTAGAAGCAAGTTACCAACTGGCGAAGTCCTGAAAAGGGGTTGGGCCTCATAATTCAAGTTTAATACAGGATATTTGAGTGGCTGGTGTCCAAGTGATGAGTTCGCAAAAGTGGCATTTCCATGAAGGTCACTCATCCTCGGCAAACGAGGAACAAACATAAGAGATAGAATCCCACTAACCTTGAAATCACCGTTGATCATGATGGATGAATGAGCACTCGGTTTGTACGTATCGACTGGTCGAACGGGGCTGAAATGGATGAAGGTAGATGGTTTCAAGATACTCGAGTTTATTGCATGACAGTATCAGGTAGCCAGCCAGCCACAATCAACTTACCTCGTTCTCACACAGCCCTTTTACATTGACGCGACTTGATCAGGCAGCAGTAACGGGGCAAAAAAAGGGTTACTGATCCAGCATTTTTTCGACAAACTGGTATGTACCCATCACTCCGCGAATAACTCTGCAATGGCCCACAGCTCACAATTTGCGAAACATAGGTAATCGCCTAGGTATCCCCCAAGTCTTTCCCTTTCTTTCGTCCAATCACCACGTCACGAACCGTTCCAAAACAAGGGTCGTTTGAACAAAGTCTCAATCTCCAGTCCACCAGCCTGGCACGGCCGACAATCCAGGACTCTCATCAACATGGCCAACCACCCCTCTAGATCCGTTCAAGATGTCGTGGACATGTCGGTTGGACCGTAAGTTCAGGGATTCTCTGCAGTGTTTATCCTGCCTTCCTTTACTAACATGCCCTAGCAACAGCTCCGAGTCTTCGTTCAGCATCTTCGTTGGACCAGAACGCCGCCAGTTCATTCTTCTCGGCCAAGTACTCAACATGAAGTCTATTGACCTGGGTTTGCTCGTCCTAAAATGCGCGGTTTCCCCATCCGAGCAATCAAAGCCTCCCAGTCCTTTTGTCGAGTACAGTTTGGATACAGTCGACCATGAAGCCTTCAATCTCTTCACACAATGGCTGTACGGAAAGGGTCTTCCTCGGGTCCAGTTCGTTTGGACACGCACTACCCTTTCCCTGAATGATGGTCGCCTAAGTGAAGTGCCACTGCCTGCTCAACTCCAGAGCTTCGGTGTTGTTGTACCGATGGGTGAAAACGCAAACGGCACTGGTTCTGAGCATATCAGATTCCTTAACATTGCCTTCCTTGAGCCATACCGCAAGTTCTCGGTCGAGGAGATCCGCATAGCAGATACGCTCAGAGCGTCGGTTGTAGCCCCCAATGAGAGCCCCATGATGGATCCCAGAGGCGCTTCTGAAAGCCATGCACAGCAAAGCACTGCGGTCAAAACAGAAGACACTAGCGACCCTGTTGATGCAAGAGCTTCGATTGAAGAAGAGAACGAGCGTATTCAGACTGGTCTCTTGAAGCTCATGCTAGTCGCCGAGATAGCAGGATGGGATCAGTGTTTCAACGATGCCGTGGACAACTACCGACATGGTGAAATCGTGATGAAGAGAAAGTTTCTGAATCTCGACCATATCGACCTTGCATATTCTACCATTGCGTCTGCCCGCCATATGCCTGATCATTCGCCGACACTGAACTTCATCGCGGACTATGCGTACTCCAAGGGTACTGAGCACGGGCTCCTGACAGTCTACCTGGGGCTGTTTGCCAAGTTCCCGAAATTTCTGAGCGATATACAGCTGAGAGAGCAGGGTCCTCACTAGTTTCCGGGCTGGGCAGAGTTCGATCGGATGTTATGGATATCACTGCATTCCAAGGCCCCGAGAGATGTCCCCTGGGTGTCATGGGTCAGTAACGGGCCCTGTGATGTCGCCTTGGACTAAGGCTCAAGAGTTCAGAAACCTGACTGGGTGACCAAACAATGATTATGAATGGATTGTCTGGAAGAAAGATATGACGAGTAGACTAGGACCAATTGCTTCTCAACTGTCGAGTTTGATTGTACAATACTTCACCGGACTTGATGTTCGGACATAGGAAGATGGATACTTGGACCATTAGATGGCCCTTTAGTAATGCATATGAATTGTCTGCAATTCCCATTTGACTTGATAGATCAATTGCACGCGTTCCTCAATATGTTATAATATCCATTTGGTATGAGTGCGTCAGTTCGTGTTGGTTCCAGGGGGTTGTGGAGGGAGATCAATCTGCAAGTCGATGGTTACCCACACCCGACCTACTTAAGTAGGTACTGTAGAATTATTGCCGTTGGCCCTTGCAGACAAACGGACGACCCAACCCAACTCATCTCTCCCACTTGCACACCACCAACAATGGCAGCGCGCACGCCTATTCCTGCCATCTCTCTTATCAAGGGCAAACGAAATGCCCCTTCGTCATTGCACATCCGGTGCCATGTCAAGCCTGGGGCCGACAAAGTGCGCGAGGGTGTCTTGGCCGTGTCGGACGATGGCGTGGAACTGTGCGTCGCGGCGGCCCCACGCAACGGCGAGTCCAACAAAGCCGTCGTGCAAGTCTTGAGCGATGTAAGTTGAGCGAACGCATGCAGTCAACAAATTGAATTCCGTGGTAATTTCTATGCGAAAGCGCTGTGTGGCTGACCTGGTCGGTGGTTCGACTTGCTTTCCTCAGGCTCTGAAGATTCCCAAGATGGACCTCCGCATCGTCCAGGGCTTGAAGTCGAGGGACAAGACCATCGAGCTCTCTTCCCAGCTGCTGCAGACTACTGATGAGGCTAAGCTGGAGGAAACCATTTCTGCCATCTGGAAGCGTCTCAAGGAGGAAACAGACTAGAGTACATATCCAGAAAATCCTGGCGTGCAGGCCGCTGATCGGTTGCGACTGTGTTGGTTCCTTCCGCCGCACGCTGTACGACCGACCCCCTGGATCCTGCTGCAGGGCTTGCGGCACAGCTAGTCCCAACAACACCTTCATGTCATGGGTACAGGTAGCTATCCAGCTGCCAAACTTCTTTCCACTTCTCATCCTCATTAATCTTGATCACATGGATTCTCTATCGCCAACACTCTCTGCGCACGACGAGTCTTCAGAAGTCGCTGCAATGGAAGACCAAAAGAAAGACCAGCAATCCCACGAAGAAGGTGACGGGCTCGAGGCGGCGGAAAAAGGACAATGCGGCCCCGTATCGACATCAGGTTTCGTCACTTCGCCGAATAGTAACTTCTATCGCTTGTTGGACTTCATGTTCTCCAACCCCTACTACCCACTTGCATTTGCCTTGGTCGGCTGCTCAGTCTTCGCACGCGATCTTCTCTTCCCCTCCAAGCCTGGCATCAGCCCTTGGGTGCACTGGCTGACCAGCATTGTGCTTGATCCTCTCTGGCAGATCTACAATGGCTGTCATTATGGCATTTCCTCTATCCTTCTCGGGATCTGGGAGCGACCCGAGCTGATATCAAAACAACCCTCCATCAGGATTTCGCCTCCACCCATAGTCATCGGCTCTATAGCGCTACACGCCGTGCAGCTCAAGCCGGCGACAAGCCGGCACAAAAGAATGGGCATCATGTGTTGCAAGCTGCTCGTGTTGGCCATCAGTTTGTTTGGGTTGTTCAACTGCCTTCGGGCGCCAAGCCACTACTGGGACGACCTGGTGCTGAATGCGAAGTGGATTATGGCGCCCAGCACTCGGAAGTTCGTGGTCCCTATACCGTTGGCTCTGATTTGCTACGACGTGTGCTGCCTGTTGGGGACTTGCGTGGCCACGCCGATCATTATCTGGGCAGTCATCATGAATCTGGCCTTTTGTCATGCATGGGCTGGCGTCTGGCAGTACCAGGAGCCGTCAGCTCCTACGAGGGCTTTCACGCAGTACATCAATAGAGTGGTCGGTCGGGTTGGGTTTGTACCATGGACGCGAATGGCGATGATAACATTGCAGAGCCTGAAACTCCTCAACCCCCCGGTCACAGTTGTGGCATGGGTCTACTTTGGAGACCGAAGAGTCATTGAGGCGCATCTGGACTAGGGCTGGATGTTGTTCATCTTACGGAATCTTGTCCCAGGATGTCGACGAAAGGCGCATGCAGAACGTGTAGGTTATCGAATTCAATGGTTCTTGATTCATATGTACGATAACCAGAAGTAAATACAATAACATATCCCGCTTACTCTCAATTCGAATGCATGCCCGATCTCAAGGGTTGAAGTCGGTGACCTGGACATTGCGGATCTGGAACGACGATCCAGCACTGGGGCCAGGAGTACCTGACGAGCCCTCCATTTGGAGGTCAATGATCTGGAAGGCTTTGTTAGAATATGGTAGGAGACAGCAGAAAAGATGTAGAGAATTAGGTGACTCACGAGATAGAATGCGCTGTTGACGTAGTTCTTGCCATACTGGGTGGTGATCTCGCCACCGTCCATGAAGAACTTGACCCAAACGTCCGTGGCAGAGGCGGTTCGGATCTGGGCACGGATGGTGTGCCACTTGAAGGAGAAGGCGTCAGCAAATGTTTACTCCTGATACGGTTATGACGATGTAAAGTGAGACTCACGTTGTCGGGGCTGGGGTAGGTGACGTCGTGGGCGGCGACCTCACTGCTCGTGTTGAAGGTATTGAAGGAGATCTTGCCGGAGCCCTTCCACTCGGCAATGTCGATCTCCGGGGGCCAGCCCTTGACGGCGGTGAGCCAGAAGGCGGGCCAGGTGCCCTTGGCGACGGGCGCCTTGAAGTCGGCCTCGAAGTCGTAGCCGCCGCCGGGCTTGACAGTGAACTGCTGCTTGGCGAAGACGGTGCCCGACAGGTAGTTGACGGGGTACTGCTGGCCGCCGTTGGTGGCGGGCGGCTCCCCGCTCGCGGGCGACGCCGTCAGCGTCAGCACGTCGTTGGCCGTCGACACCTTGGCCGGGTCCATCCGCGCCCCGCCGTTGTGGTCCGTCCCCCACGGGTAGTTGTGGCTCCAGTGCGTGTCGAAGGCGGCGCCGAACGAGTCCTTGGGGATCACCGTCTTGCCGTCCGCCCGGCTCGCGACCGGCACGCCTGCCGCCCGGGCGAAGGGCCCGTCGACTCGGGGGTACGCCGTGGCCACGCCGGCGAGCGGCAGGGCCGAGGCGAAAAGCGAAAGACAGCGCATGTTTGTTGCTCCTGTGGTAGGGAATGGAAAAGCACGCGCAATTGGTGACGCGGAGCTGGAAGAGAAGGGAAACCGATGAACGGTCAGGTCAAAACGAAGCGAAAGACAGGAGCGAGCCCTTGAGGAAAGGATAACAAGGACCACGGAACGACCATCATGGCTGCATTATATATAATAGATTGACTCCGTAACCTAGCAGTCGGCTAATTGGGGACACTACACTACCATCGGCAAGCGTCCCAATGGAAACGGAGGTGTTTCGACGTGTGGGTGGTGGGAAATTGAGAGGACCATGGACATGGCATGGTGGCCAGGAGAAACAAAGCACGATGCGACTCTGGGGTCCAGGGGTGATGCCAACTGCCGCATCCTGTCGTTCTCCAGTCTTAGCGGCTGACGATGGGTCGAGTGAGGGTGGGTTGGCCTTGGCCCTCGCTCTCCCCACACGCAAACACCCTCCCGCCCAAGACGCATCAACGACACAATCGCAGCTGTCATTCTACTTGCCTAAAGCGGATGCAAATACCGGATCGGCGCAAGGTCGCGTAGGTAGGCTTGTCTTTGATTCGCGGACTTTTCAGGGCGAAGACGAGAAAAGAAGGCAGTCAGGTCAATGCAGGCAGCTTGGAACGTCATAGGCTGTCTATCTGGCGGGGTGTGGGCCAGGGTTGATGTTGCTTCTCAATGCAAACGCTCAACATGCGACAGGGTGAAAAACCTAGTGTTTCTTATATTTAGGTAACTACCTAATTTGTAGATTGAGATAGGTAATTACAGTGCCAAACGATTCTCATCTCGGATCATGCGGTGACCGTTTCTCTGTCTTTACGGCCTGCATATACTCCCCGGAGTAGCCTAGCTGAACGGCCGCCGTAACGGCTACTGGAATTGGCCAATTTTTCGGGGTTCCGCGGCCAAAGAAGGCCCTACGAAAACCACCCGCCCCGGACCATTGACACCGGCGTCGGGGATGTGATAACCACCCACCCACCACCCCGGCATTCCTCATTCCATCATGGGCGTAGAGGCATAGGTATGTACTTCTTCAAACTCTGACTTATGGCTAATTTGATTTTCATTGCAATATTTTCATTCACAGTCGCTATTGTCCTCAGGTTTTGCATTTTATAACGTGATGGTGAACAAGGCAACGGGACCATCATATGCCGAAAGCTGCTGGTCCCAGCCGGCGTCAATTGCACTGGGTGAATTACCCCTCCGAAGCTCAATGTGTGTTGACGGGCGGGCAAGACTGTCAGGACCTTTAATCCAGCCCTGCTACTTGAACATTTAGAGTCATATCCATGCGTGTAGTCACAAATGTACAACTTTGAGAAAGGCACCAAGTTATCCCATCTACGATAGAAGGTGTACTTCTTTGCAGTAGTTTCTCGGTGTCTATCGGAGAACGTGAGGCTTTGAGAGTGCTGGAAGACAATGGTGAGGCCAGAAACTGAGTAAATAAATAAACTGCAGCTTATTAGCAAGGAGTCTGGATCACGTAAGGGTTTGGTATTCCAGTAGAGATATGTAGCTACTAGTCACCGATCCCCCATGCGCAACCAAACTTGGTGGATGCAAGAGGGGACAGGTGCTTTGTTTTCGTTCTGGGTGATCTTAAAAACACAAAATGGTCACGATCAACACAACAACTAGTCTCCCAAAAGCTGTCCAGCAATACCCTAGCCCACCCTTTGTAGCAAAACTGTGAGCTTTATTTTGTTTGTTGGTCGATTCCCAAATCTCCGAATTTCCTGAATTCTCGGCGACCATACCCCTGATTTCTTCTCGTCCTCTCGTCATGGCTGCAGAGCCAACTCCCACCAAGCCGGGGCCAAATGGCACCGGTACTCGCACCGAAGACCCCAAGAGCAACACCGTGGAAGTCCGAAGCGACGTTTACCGGACCCGAATCCTCCGCATCACCGCGACCTTCGACCCGCGCCTCTCGGCCTTCAAGATGCCCATCCCGACGCTGAACCTGCTGAATCCAGGGACCATGAAGCCTCTCGAAGTTTCCGCCCTCATCTTCAACGCGCAAAGGGACAAAATCCTCCTCCTTCAACGAATACACGCCCCCAACACATGGGAGGTGCCCAGCTTCAGCATCTTCGACGGAGAGAAGAGCGCGCTACACGCTGTCGTCCGTACCGTACACCAGTGCTCGTATGTTCACCTCCCCTAAAAAGAACCACCACCCCTGGCCTAGGACAAGGCAGTCGTAGGCTGACACGGCTCTGGTGTGATATTATAGGGGACAGATCGTCCGGAGCATTACCCGAGGAGCCGGATTCTACGAGTACATTTCCATTCCATCCTGGCCGCCGTGCCGGCGTTACTGTTTCATCGTCGAGGTGGACCATCCCGAGGAGGAAGAGGTCGCGCTGTGGCTGGAGCTCTACCAGTCCTTTGCGTGGCTCACCGAGGAGGAAGTCGACGAGGAGAAGTATGGCAGTGACAAAGCGCCGCTCGACTTCCACGCGCCCGCGCTCCGGTGGATCATCCAGAAGGCTTTTCGCACCGTGAGACAGCAACAACCACAGCTGCAACCACACCAATACCAATGGCCACGCCAACAAAAGAGGAAGGAGAGCCACCATATTGAGAGTGTTTAACTTGGGGGAACGTTTTGTCAAAGTTTGACCCTTTGCGCGAGGAAGGAAAGTGAATGTTGGGATATTACTCCTACGGTTTCTCTTGGTTTGGTATTCTTTCTAGGGAGGGAGATGGAGATGTCTTGGGTCTCAGGAGTTGGGTTGATGTGTACAAACGTCCAACTGTATGGATAGTGTTTGCTTTATACGATACATAGGTAGATGTGCTCCATGTAATAGTGTCGGAACCGCCCAATCCGCGGCGTTTCACACCCTCAACTTTCCCTATTTGTTCCAAGCTTGAACTCTTGAAACAACTGAATCCTTCCAGTGCTGTGTCTTCATATTCGATGCCTTCTTCCCCCTCACTACACAGCCCAGTCGTACTCGCCCCCATACTCGGTCAGCCAGTAGCGGTAGGTGCCGCACTGGCTGTTGACGTCGGCGCAGTCCGAGTCCACGCCGCTCTTGCCTTGCTTGATGCACTGTCCCAACAGCGTCGCCGTCATGGTGTCAGCAATCTGGGCCGCGTTGCCCGAGTAGGAGCCCTGGACGGCGCAAACCTTGACCAGGCAGCTGCCCTCCCACCAATTCAAGCACAGGTTGTTCTGAACGGTGACGTTGCCCGGGTAGCCGTGAAGGTCGCCGATGGCAGTGACGCAGTCGTCGTACTTGGCTGTCGTGGACTGCCGAATTTCCGAACCCCGAAGTCAGCTTCTCACACTCTGTGGCCGCAGAAAGGGACACGAAAACAAAGTGCCGACTTGGGGACTTACCGCAAGGCACTGGCCCACGGACTTGGACGCAGTTGACTCGGTCGTTGAAAGTCTGCTGCTGGTCTTCATCACCTTGGCCGAAGAATCACGGTGTATGTCGTTCTCGGTGACTAAACCCTGAGGGCCGGAACCAGTGGCCGAGCGCCGGGTCACATGTGACGATGTCCTTGACATCCGTGGTAGGTTTGGTGCGGCGGAGGCGAGCGGGAGCAGCAGGCCGACGGCGGCGGCAAAAATGGTTGTAAACTTCATTTTGAATAAGGTGGAAGTCGTAAATGGAACTGATTGTAGGCAATAATAGGTCAAATCGTCTTTGCTGAGGATTCTTGGTCTAGTTGAACAGATTATTGATACGTATTGAAGCCAATACAGAAAGAAAGTTGGAGGGAGATGCAGAGGTCAACAGCATGCGGCTAATATCGAAGATGGAATCTG
Organism: Arthrinium phaeospermum; assembly: GCA_006503535.1. NCBI lineage: Eukaryota > Fungi > Ascomycota > Sordariomycetes > Amphisphaeriales > Apiosporaceae > Arthrinium > Arthrinium phaeospermum. The sequence goes on from QYRS01000013.1 coordinate 1,738,276, forward strand.
TGCCTGCCTGAATCAGTAGGTATTGATGATCACGGTGACTGCTTCCTTCCCGAGAAGGCCAGATGTCAAATTGGTGGGACACAATGGTTGTAATTAGCTTCTTATTCGTAATACTAGCACGACTGACCTTGAAACCCAGCCAGGAGGTGCACTTTGACAACGAGAGAAACCACCTGTACTTTTGTTTCTTGTCGACAAGCTGTTTGCAATTACTCGCTCGAAGCTTTCGAGGATGGAATCTTGTAAGCTCTAACTACATACATAGTGGGTTCCTTCCTGCAAGGCCCTGTGCCACTGCAATTGCCATGATGGGCTGCTGCCGAAACCGCATAGAGACTGCGCCAAGGACTTACTGGTCCGCCCTGCCATTCGCAAGAGTTGGACACATAAACCTGCTGGCTTTGGGCCTCATTTATGCCTCGTGAAATAAGCATTGACACCCCTAATATCATCCTCCCCTTTCTGATTTTCAGACGATTTGCCTTGATCCCTGAAGGGTTCACATTGTCCCAGTAATTAGCCATCTTCCAAGATGTAGTTCAAGCCGTTTGCAAGACAGTGGACAATGCGTCCTGATTTTGCTCCCTTCTATTCTCCGATTCCGATCAAGTATGCGTTGGAGATGACCTTGAAGCAACGGCCGTCATCGATGTTCTTGTATACAAGACCCTCCCGCGGCTTTCCAAAGATGCCGACGCCCTCGGCACGTTGAAGTAGCTCCTCTTGGCTTGTGGCGATGTCGTGAAGTCGATAATACCCTTTTACGGGCACATGCTTGAGACCCAGCTCTTGGGCCATCTTCTCCGTCTCGCGTGGGCCTAGGGCCGCTTGGGCGTCTATGTCGAAGATTCTGTAGACGTAGAAGTCGTGCTTGTCCCCGGTAAAGCCCTCGCGGTTCTTGTTGATGCTGGATCCGCAGAGCTCGCCTTGGATGGCGAGGTTCTTGCCCAAAGCTTCGAGCTTCTGGGGTAAGCTGTAGAAATCTGCAGCCCGCCAATAAAGGCAGCCAGGCTTCTTGGGAAGGTGGTGTTTGCGGGTGCAGACACCAAAACGGCCTTTGGGCATGTCGGCACGGTCATCCAAGGGGGGAAGCGCCTTGTACCAGGGTGTGTCACAACAGACAAAGTAGATGGTTTCGGCCGAACCATCCATCTTGACAGACTCTTGGTACACGGCGTCTTTGTACTTCGCCGTGAAGAGGTTGGGACAATTCTGTACCCGTTTAAGATCGCTCTTGGGCAAGAAAGCTGGGACCGGACCAAGCGAGTTGCCGATCTCTTTACCCCTAGCGGTGATGCGGTGTTCCCACTTCACGACCTTGAGCTCGGAGTCGAAGGACATGCCCATGACCTTCTGCATGGCCTCTTCTTTACTGGTATCCTCTTCGAGCTCGGCAATGACCTTGGTGATCTCGGGGAAGTCACTGAGCGGCATGATCAGCCCTTGTGAAACAGTTCTCTCCAGCTTCTTGGTCATGACATGGAACCCGAATTTGCCATTCCACATAATCGGGCTGCCATTGTGGATGTGAGTCTTGGCGAGTGAGGCAAATCGGGCATCTGTGGCCGGCAAGAACGAGTCTACCTCGAAGTAGACGATGTAGTCACCCACGCGAGCGTTGCCCTGTTTCAAGCCGCATTCCCAGCCATCAACCTTGGCAAGTAGCAAGCCTTTGGTGACTGTGGGCTCCAACCGCGAGATTCTCCGGACACTGGCTAAGCTCCTTGCCATACTGAAACTGTGCCCGGATAGTTTGTGGGTGTTGTGAAAAGCAGGATGATTGACAGGATTGTACACTCCGATAGGGGAACCAACGAATTACTCAGAAGGTTGCGGATCACGTTGAATGTTGGGGAGGTTGAACCAAGCGTGTTTTTCAGAATATTGGAAGGAAACAGGGTGATGGTACACGTACAAATAACTTGGGATATTAGGACTCAAAAAGCGGGATGTGTGGCCATGTCGCCCTGACGATAATCTGGTAGAGCGGGTCTCGATCAGTACCACTGAAGGCAACAGCCTGCCCCTCCAGATTATGACTCCTGTATTTTCACACAAACGGGGTAGCTTGAATGTTTAGGCAGGAAGGAATGACCGTTGACCCTGGCATTGGCCCCGCAGGCAACCAGTTGAGAGCGTGGAACCTTATCCCGGGATGGGGGCCCAATACAGGTTTGGTTACCAGTTGGCTCGATGCTCGAGATGAATTGCAATCAGGTAGGTAGGTACCTTCCAGCTTCTGGGTAACGATACCTGACATTTCACAAATGACATTGTTACTGTGAGTTCTCCTGAGCACGTATTGGTCGGTTTCTACATCAATCCGGGGCCTGGAGGGACATATGACCCATTGCCTTTGGGCATTCAAGCAACATGCGGCTTTTGAAGATTACAATGATAAGAGTGTGCGGAGAGTGATAGGTTGTCTTTTCATTGACATGCCTGATGAACCTCCCCTGCTATATCATATTAATGACTTACATCAATCCGAGATGAGTTATGTGATTGCAGTCAAGAAGTCACCTCTCATATTTCACAGAAGAAAGACGAAGCTTTGGATATTAAATATTGCTCCTTCTGAGGGTATGCACAGTTTAAGAACATATTCATGATAATAGCCACCCCTTCCTCTGCTCTCGTCTATATTAATTAGAAGTTACTAACGAAGACATGCAATGCTTTAGGATATCTTCAGCTTAGGTGGCTATACCTATGTGCTTCCTAGCCACCACTTCCTTTAACACATGGCTCAAGAGACAGTACAAGATCTTCTTGGGTATGCATTTCCCTTTCTCTTAACCTCAATGCAACGCTAAAGGGGAACCTCGTCATGACAAGTATGAGGGAGGCAGTTCATTTCTGATTGTAGATAACCTAGAAACCCCGCGCAATATGAAACCACTGATACTGTAGAATAAGGTGCTTTGAATACGAAGCATGGCGGTGTACATTGATGTAAGCATGCCAAGACTGTTGTCTACCCGGGTCTGGATACGGAGCTTTCAAAGTGCAGAGATCACTCTAGGTAGGTAGGTAGGAATACAATACTTGCAGCGCCGTGTTATATGTGTACTTTGTTAAGGGGAAACTTGGGTCTTACCAGCTACAACATGAGGGACAGATAGAAAGATACGTTGTGTCGCTGGAGGATTTGCATGCTTGTAACAGAAGGGTCATTCGTAGATCAGCTGCGGAAAGGTTTTGTTAGTTGACCGCGAGTATTGACAGTCCAGTTTGCCAAGACTCAGGAATCCCTGGAGCCTGGCGGATAGACATAATAATATGTTATATCTCTTATGGTTTCTTCCTTCCTCATTGTGTATCTATCTACACGGCGCGTTGCATTACATCGGCTTCCGGGTCCATCGTGGAGTGGGATTAGAGTTGGCAAGGTTGGACAGGGCATTGCTTGGCCATCGGATCGGTTGGCCATTGTGTACGGTGTACCTGACAGGGGATCCCACCCCACGTAGACTTACCCTAGCCAAACACAGTGCCCCAAGCGACATTTCTCATGCAGGCTTACTGTTCCGACAATACGGAGTTGGCCGTCCAAGACACAGTGTGTGCGCACCCACCCATGCACCATTGGAGCCGCCATGTCGTCATCCCCCAGCCAATTCCAATTGATTCAGGTCCGAGAGCTTGGGCGAATGCGAAGCTCCGGCGCCAACCCCAACATCCTGTCCGTCAACGTCAACCGGCATCCATCCAGAATAGCAAGCTCGATTAGCTTCCAACCACTCTCTGGACTCTAACTTTACCTTACTCATAGCCTCCCTCTCCCTCCCTCTCTCTATCGTCCATCAACAAACAAACAAACCCAATCAATCACACTCTTCCCAAAATGGCCTCCCGCGTCTTCCGTCCCCTGGCCACCAGCGCCAGCATGGCCGCCCGCGCCACCGCGGCCCCCGCCGCCGCCAGCACCCGCAGCTTCCACGCGACGCGGCGCTCGCTGGTGCAGGTGGGCGACAAGCTGCCGAACCTCGAGGTCCTGTGCGAGGCGTCGCCCGGCAACAAGGTGAACCTGCTCGACGAGTTCAAGAGCACGAAGGGCCTCGTCATCGGCGTCCCCGCCGCCTTCTCGGGCGCCTGCAGCCAGCAGCACGTCCCCGGCTACATCCGCCACCCCAAGACCAAGGAGATCCTCGGCCTCGGCGGCAAGGTCGTCGTCGTCAGCGTCAACGACGCCTTTGTGTGAGTACTTTACCTTATCCGCCCATTCGCAGCGCAATACAACATGGGCCCGAAACAGGAAGCTAATGTTACATGGCCTGGACAGCATGAACGCTTGGCACGAGCAGATGGACCCCGTCAAGGAGTCTGGAGTAAGTTGTTTTTTGTTCTTGTCCTTTATTCCGACTGCCCCCGATCCACCATGCTAACCTCAGCCCACCCCCCTCCAAAGATCCGATTCTTGGGCGACCCCACGGGCGAATTCACCCGTGCTCTGGACCTGGGCTTTGACGCCCCGGCCATCTTTGGCGGCATGCGCGGTAAGCGATATGCCCTGGTCATCGAGGATGGCAAGGTCAAGGAGGCCCACGTTGAGCCCGATAACACGGGAACCAATGGTAATTTATCACCGCCTCGAAACCCCATCATACGTGAGAAATGGGTTTGCTAATCTTGACTTCTAGTTTCTCTGGCGGAGAAGGTTCTGGGTTAAACCAATTATCCATGCCCACATATACGTCGTTGTGGCCGTGATTTCGGTTCAAGTCTTTACCACAAATTCACAGTACATCAAGTAATGAAGAATACGATGAAGTATGCAAATGAGAATTCTATGATGGAGCCATCCCCAGCTGGCAAAGCTGCATGCGCCCCTTCGAGTGTGTGAAAATGCGCTCATAGTACAGGAAGCGAATGATAGCTACAACGCCCAAGACGCCCGTAAATCTCCATAACCTCGCTAAACCCATGTGCCAGCCTTTCATGCTCATGAGTTGCACACTCAAAACATGTTGGATACGCCAATGCCTGAAGGAAATCTATGATGGCCCGCTACTAATATGTATCCTCCAGCTAAGAAGCCTTTCCTACGCTAGGTATAGTTAATTCGGGAGCCTCTGTTGCAAGGCATTTCTAGCAGCGTCTTATTGTCTGCGCGGATCTCATTGTCGTCCACTTTGGCCGTTTTTCAAATCAACATTAAAAGTCCACCGGCCTGATGGGCGCAAACAGTTAGTGGACACGTGCATAAAAATTAGGGATGGCGGACATTATTAGCTCACTGGCACTGGCCAGATCTGTTGACAGTAGCCCCGAAAAGGGGCAGCATGGCCAACAAGGAAGATAAGGGGAACCATATAAAAGAAACCCATCGAATTTCTATCAGCGCAAAACCAGGGGTAGTCGGGAGTGACCAAATGAAAACCAAGGTCGCCTGGAGCACTTTACTCCAAGCTCACAGGTCGAACAACATACCATTGGCGAGGTTTTCTGCTGTATCTTGCAACAAAATCAATCGTCGCTTGTTGCAGTACGACGTCTTGTCCATAATGTCGACCTTCAACTTCGAGTCGGCCAGTTCCGAAATAGGCTTCTCAAACATCTCCGACAGGTTCTCCACGGCGAGCTCGAGGTCTTTCTGGTTGTCTTCGAATATCTCTGTAAGATTGTTTCGGGCCAGGTAAAAAGCGAAGGCGTACGTCCACTTAAGTGTCTGACGACACGTCTGCAGAGCTTGGGATGCTGAATTCAGGTATTGGACTTCGATCCAAGACATGCCCGAGGCGGACTGGAGCTGGACCATCTTCTTCTCCGTCTTGGTATACATGTCCTTGTCCAAGCGTGCCGACTGCTCGTGATTTGCGTATCGGTTGTAGTAATGCAGGTAACGCTCGAGAGAGACCCGGGACTTAGCCTGGGCATCACGAGCGTCTGTTCCACTCTTCTCCTCGAACCGGTTGCAGTTGTACCAGCTCGTTCCGTGTTCGGACCACAGGCCCATGCACATCCAGCAGAACTCATGTTTGCACTTCCGGCATGTCATGTGGTTGCATCCGCCGTTCTTCTCTATAGTCGAATTGCATTTAGGACATTCTTTCGTGTTAGCCGAGATCCAGTTCGCCGTTTCGCTATCGTCGGCACATTTCTTGAGCCAGCGCTTGACCAACTCGCAAGGGGCAGGTTGGTGATCGCTCAGGATGCATCCGAAACAAAACCGGTATCCACAGGCGCATGCTACGGTTGGCACCACTTTGTCGAGCTCCTTCTTCTTGATGCCGCATTCGACCGCGTTTTCGCAATCGGGGGCGGGGCACCACTTTAACGTGTCTTTGTCCTCCACGTAAGTCCGGTTCAGTAACTCTTGGTACCTATCCGAGAGTTCTGGCGTAACAAGGAGATCAAGAGATCGAGCGTCAATGATGCGCGAGCATCCCTCAGCGGGGCACTGAATCCTGGCGGCCTCACCCTCTTCTCGGATCTTCTGGGTCAAGTAGTGGCGGTAGCAGTTCACGCAGTACCTATGCCCACACTTCATGGCAAAGCTCTGCAGTCCTTCGTCGTCGTCGCAGCAAATATCGCACATGAATTCGGACAGTGCTTCGAGCTGCGGGGGGTTAGCGACACTGGTGACGATGCCTGCTGCTTCCACGACCTTGTCCGAGTTATCCATGAAGTCCTCGATTAGGCGCTCCTTATTCCAACGGAAATGTCGGAGCAAGATGGCGGCATCCTCTTTGGACATCTCCAGGATCATGTTCACCTCATTCATCATCTCTTCCTGTTGTTTCTGAATATCGCCAGGGCTATACACTTTGTAGCCCACGTCGTAAGCAACTGGTGTCTTTTGCTTCTGTAGCCCCAGGTCGGGTTCATCGTCGGGATCTTCGTCGAAGGCATCATCGAATTCTGTAAACCAAAAAGGCATTAGTCATCACGATTACAAGCATTCAATGGTTGCAGTACGATCGCTACTTTCAAGCAGACGGAGCGAGTTGAGTAGGGTCTGCCGTCATTGGGTGCCCAAACAATGACGGATCTACCGGCAACGGGCAGCAACGGGGAAATGAAATGGGATGCAGGACCGGGCGAGCCCAAATGGCAATGCGAACGACAAGAAGAGAGGGAAAAGGGGTGCTTACCATCGCCATTTGACATATCGTCGTTTTCACTGTCATCGAGCATGATATCATCATCACTGCTCACAGTGGACAGGAAGTCTTCGTCGGAGTCCATGCCGGTGACTGGAGTGGGTGGTGCAGGGTCTGGATTCTGGGGGTTGAGCGCAGCAGTCCGTCTTTTGTTGGTGCTGGGCGCCGATGAGGAAGACGAGTCTGTAATCTTGGCCTCCGCCGCCTTCCGCTTCCTCGTGATGGGAGGAATCTTGTCGGCGGTACAGGGTGGTGCCTCACAGGAAGATGCCCGTCAGCAAGCGACGAGCAAATACCGTGAAGACGACCGGCGGGATTGAAGGGTTGAGTTTTTGTTTGAGTGGGATGGGCTGCGCGACTTTGGGTTTGGAGAGGAAGACAAATTCTGCGCGAAAGAAGCCGAAACTCGAGGGTTAATGCGAGTCACAGGACTTGTAACGCAACGGGCAGCGGAAGGAGGGCGTGTGATGGAAGAGGATGGTGAGATAGGATGCGATGGATGAATAGATGCGTCACCGGGAGTTGACGGTTACCTGACCTCTGGGTCGATAGCGCTGATAGGCAACCCAGGCGCTAGGTGGCTACCGCCTACAGCGGCTTTCGAGGCTCAGGTGCAGGGGGGGCCTTTGTTAGGGAGGAGGGGCAACTGTCAGCACCAGACTGCAGATCCAACACCGGCACAGGTTAGGCTAGGTAACCGGATGGTGGCAGAGCTTGAGGTGCATGTGGGTAGCCTCTCAATACGTACAGTAGGTGAGCCGCACGTACTGGAAATTCGTGTTTCACTTTTCCGTGAGCAATCAAGGCAGATCGATTTCGATTCCTTGTTCTGACCCAGGTATCGGCTTAGTAAAGCAGGCAGCAGGCAGGCGGCAGCTGATGGCCGCTCCGAGAGTCAGAGCAGCCCAGAGATAGTGGTGGGGTGAATTAACACCGGCAGAACGGAGCAGGATACTATCGTTAGGCAGTCGCAGGCAGGGGCGGGGGGCCCTGTAAGGTAGGTAGGTAGGCTGCAAGCTGGTACCGGTAGCAATTAACCCAAACCAAATTGAAGCAGCCAATGCGGAATCGAAAGTACAGAAACTACGCTGGCTTAGGTAAGACCCCTCTGCATACCTCCAATTTCGACTAAGCTGGGTCACGAGTACTTGCCTAACTAAAGTGGTTCGAATCTCGAGGTACCTCAAGATTTGAGGTGGATCAAGTGCAATATGTGGGCATTTCCCGAAACCCCGAAGTTGGGCTGGCAAGGTGCCTAGACGTTCAATGTGTTGTTCGGTTGCAGCAAAGAGTTGTCCAAGTAGGTAGGTATGAGATGAACTGCTGAGTTGGCTGGCGCAATCAACGGCACACGGTCAAATAAAACACCAGAAATCCAACCAGCACATGCGGTAGTGGTTCGTTTGTTCGTTGGTTTGCAGTGTTGCGTTGGCAACGAGAGGTATCCGGCGTCAGGCATGGACTCTAACACCCGACTGATGAGGTACATGCATATGTAGTGTATGTACCTCTTTTGCGGTACATATGCCGCTGGCTGGGATTGATTGATCAAACATACTTAATGGAGTCTGTGCCCTCCCTGTCAGTCACCTGCTGTGTGACCACTGACCGCGGCTGGGAAAGAAGCTGTGACCTGCGACGGATACGGCTTGCAATGCATGAGCCACCACCACCCGTTCGCTGAGCCTGTTGTGGCTGACAACATGAGGCCTTGACCTTATCTTGAACTTGATCTTGACAGCAAGATACACGTTCTTCGAGTATGTGTGTGTGTTCTACTCGCAGCCCATACAGCATGGAATGTCTCGTGGTTGAGGCCGCTCGCTATCTGTGAAGCCCGCTTGGACTTTCAGTAGATGTGCAACAGGGCATGCAGAGCAGATATGTCCCTGCCAGTCCCCAAAACTGAGACCATCCTATCTTTGCCAGTGTCGTTAGGATATTCTCTTTGCCACTTTCCTGGCTGCTGTATCGTGCAAGGCAGACGCAACCGTAGTCGTGAGTTGCGTTGATACGCCCCAGCTTGTAATCTGGGGAGCAAAGCAATCTCGTGGAATAGTTGCCCGTTCTCCTGATGTCTCTCGGAGGTCATTGTCTTGCCATTGTTTGAGTTGCGGACCTTGAAGCATATCGAGGAATGATAAATACAGTCAAGTAAGGTTCCCAATTCCACGCAAAAGCGTCGTGGACAAGGCAAAGCGAATGAAAGCAAATGGTCAGAACAAACGCCCCTGGGGCCGGCAGAAGTTAAAATATATCTTTGTTCGTGAAAATCGGGATGAGCGATTATGTTCCAAGTTTACATAGAACAAGTGTGACTCACACCAAAGGGCTCCGGGTTTGTTCCGGGAAGATTCCGGAACGGGGCCGGAAAACCGTCCGGGATGTTGACTTGCTAATATTGTGTTGCCTGAGCTACTTCCAAATGTTCTTTGAACGGGGACAGGAATTTCCATGCGGGTTTAAACGGCAAGTACTCGGGTATGAACTCAGGGGGGGTCAAGAGGTATAAGACGATTCTCGGGATATAAATCTGCATCTGTAACAATAACTGTGACGGGGCACCATCCAACCCAGATCGGCTTGGATAGATAACAGCGATGTTTTCTTTTTCCTTTTCTATTTTTATTCTGTTGTCTCGGGACAATTAATAGTTGTGGGGACGTTGGACAAAAGAAAATCACCTGACTGCTTGAACAATATCTTCTTAATGTATACTCAAAAATCTCGAGTTGAGTTCATGAGACTTGGACAAAGCTTGTAACATGTGCATCACAAAGCATTGCAAATAAGCTCCTGATCTTTCGAATCGAACCTAGTAATGGAGGCAAACTTGACCATACCAAATTGTCATACACGTACCAAGCCGACAGCAGCATTAACCCCCTATGGAGGCCGATACGATAGGATTGCCCCTCAAGTAAGCTGTCCCATTGCCACGAAATTATTGACCTTCTGGGCCCCTGAGAATAAAAACGATGATGTCTAAACCTGATGGTGCGCAATGGTAGAACCACCCTTGGGCTCTTCGTGCTCGAGAGTGTGAACGACCTTCTCCACGGCCTCGGTCTGCTGGGCCACCAGTGCATCAGATTCGAACACTAATGGGGAACCATTGTTAGCATTACCAACACAGCACACAGAATAGCAGGGAGAGCGTGGACGTACAGAAAGCAAGTTCCTCGAGAGTTCGACCGTAAGTCTCGGGGTAGAACAAGTAGATGAAGATGTTTTCGAACGCGAGCCAGCCAGTATAAGCTGCCATGAACTTCCAGCCGATGGCATCCATAGCAAGCGGGTTGACGTAGGTAGAGAAGAAGCCGCCAAGCTTGCCAAAGATCTGCTCGACACCAATACCGCGAGATCGAGTAGCGTAAGGCCATATCTCCACCAGGTAAGCTACGAATATTGTCAGCATTAGACAGGTCACCTTTGGGGCTGGTATTGGCATGGAAGACTTACTGTACGTCAAAGAGTTGTTGCCAATGTTATAGGTAGGCGAGTATGCAAAATACCAGAACAAAGCAGAAATCTGTGCAGCGGAATTCGTGAAGCCTCCATCGACCGCTTCCTGTAGTCTCTCGAACGAGACGGTCATGGCCAAGAACACAAGCAGCATAGTTACCGAGGAGAACAAGAACATGACGCGTCTGCGGAACCTCGCAACGAACATGGCGATGATGGTGGCGTTGATCAGACTCCAGCACTGGTTGGCGATGTTGATTCTGCTCTTGGCGAACTTGGAAGTATAGCCCATTTTCTCGAATAAGACGTTGGAGTAGTACGAGAGCAGCGTGTTGCCAGACATCTGGGTGAAGAGTCCGATAAAGACAGAGAGGAACACGCGACGACGCATGCCGGCTGTGGCGAAAAGCTGGGTCCAGGATTGCTTGCTGTTCTCCATCTCGAGCTTGATTGTCGTCTTGATCTGGGCTATTTCGGCGTGAACAAGCTCAGAATTAACGTCTCCCTCGGCGTGATACTTGACAAGAATAGCCGTCGCTTCATCGTCTCGGTCCTTGCTCACTAAGTAACGAGGGCTTTCAGGCAGCAAGCTTGAAAGCAGTCAGCACTGGGAAGCGGAGGTGTCTCGCAATCCACTTACAAGACAGTAGCAATCTGGAGGAGAGAAGGGACGATCTGCAACAACGACGGTAACCGCCAACTCCAATCTCCTACAATCTCGACGGTTCCGATCGAGATTGCAGCAGCGAGAATAGCACCAAGAAAGTAGGATGCGTTGAAGAAAGCAGTGAGGGTCGGACGCTCTTTAGGGTGACCAAGCTCTCCGATGAGAGACGAACCGGAGATGATACAGAAGAGAATACCGAAACCGAGGATCATACGGGCGATGATGTACATGGCGACTGCGAAAAGAGTTGTGTTAGAGCACGGTCCTGTTTCCCGAGTGTGAGAGACCATCCCTACCGTGTTGAGCGAAACCTTGGAGGAGAGCACCAACGGCTTGTATCAAGGATCCTATCATGATCGACCATCGTCTACCCAAGCGCTGTGAGAGCCATGGGGCAACTGGAACCGCGAGAATTGACCCGAGTTGGTAGCAAGCGTTGATGAACCCCAAAATGTCGGGCTTGATGGCAGCCTTTCCCTTGCTATCCAGGTGACCCTCGCCGAAATCTGGGTCCCGTCAGCAACCACGCAACTGCCCTGTATGTGACTTCGCCTTATGGGGCATGGAATGTACGCACAGGTGTTGAAAGGGGGAGAGAATTGAAGGGCGTTGATGAGCTGGGAGTCGAAACCCGACGTCATCTCGACGCCCATACAGCAGATGAAGAGCCAGAGGTATAGATATCGCAGATTGGGCTTCTTGTACCATGGCGTCTTGTCCCCCGCGACGATAGTCGCGATGAGGGGGTCAGCCCCGTGTCCCTTGTTCAGAACAGCCATTGTCGACGCTCGAGATGTCGCTTCAGCGGTGCTCCTGGAAGTAAACGAAGATTGGGTGTATCAGAAAGCACTGCATGGGAGGTAGGGAGAGAGAACGAGCCATCGCGCTTGTTATGTATAAAGTAGGTAGCCGCTGGAATGCCGAATAGCCATGACTTTGGAATCAACAGCTCATACGATGATGAGTGGCCATCGAGAGACATCAACCCCTGCTCCCTTGCCAAGACATGCACAAGTAATCTGTACGTTTTCCCCGTGAATAGGACCGCTGCCCCATGGGCGGTGGGAAGGCTGATTGGCTCTAAGTGGCCGGGTAAATTGGAGGGCGGGCCGTCAGCCGACACCGCAATCTGGGGCCCCGACATGGAGAATGAGTGGAAGGCGTCGTCTGGAGTAGGGCGAAAGACGCCGCTAAATCAAGTCCTAGAACATTCACAGCTTCTGTCGCCAACGTGCACCCGTTCGAATTCCAGTAAGAAAAGAGTTCACGATCTCCCACTGCGATGCCTGGCAGTGCGTGTCGTTGAAGCTTTCTGGGTGGCTGAGTCGCTCCCGGCTTGGCCACCAACACAAGCACCAGCAAGCATCACGCCCGCACCTTGGCCATGCTTAATCGATGGACAAGCCCGCAAGCCGAGGACCTAGTTCTGAACTTGGCTGGCCGCTGTCCCAATCTGGCTCAGTGATGCCTGACTGCCAAGGGTCCATGGGTCTGTTAGCTCCCTTGCACAGAAAGAATGCAGAACAATCCTCCGGCCAATGAAGCTGCGGTGAGCTCTTGCCCGCCACGTAAAAAGTAGATTGCACCAATCAATTATATATCGGCTGCCACCCCTTTGGTTTGGTTGATGCGACCGGGAGGGCTACCGACTGGGTGGTGAGGCGACCATGTTGTTGTAGTGCAGCTTGTGTCAAGCGGCCTCAGGAATGCCTTACCTTGGCAGCTGTGCGTTGGAGAAGATGCTGGCAGGTGAAAGCCATATCGGGTATATGTGCCGCAGATGTTTATACGAGGCTCCCGGTAGGAATCGTCCATTACAGGCTAAGTGTGTTCCGTTCAAGCGGAATCATTCGATTTGGCGGATACAAGCCAGAGCTGCAAGGGACCAGCCCAATATTACTTACATTTAACGTTGGCGCTGCCGACACTTGACCTTGCCAATGAAAGGTCGCGCTGCCGGCGCGAACGATGGTGATAGTTCAAGGGCCGAGACGGTGCTACAGGAGCCAGAAACACGGCATAGGTGAGGTAGTTCGGGCCAGACCAAGCTCGATTTGGGAGGCATCGGTCGGGTCATACCTCGCGGCACACACGACCAAACGGGCAAAACAGGCGGCAAAACCAATCCATGGTACAATGTCGTGGGATGTCAAAAGGGGGGTGGTTCCCGAGTTGCCGTCTTCAGAACCACCTGACGTGCGGATCCTTTGCCGTGGCCAAGAAAACCAAGCGGAACAGACGGGCGAAGACGACGAGCAGCAGAAAGGAACCCATCCCGAGGCATCCGTTATCTAGGACTCGAGACTTGTGGTCTCCTCCTCCTCTCTGCTTTCCACCTCTATCGCGGCCTGGATTGCCCAAAGAAAAAAAGATCGTTCCTTTGTAACTCCCTTTTGTCTCCCCCGAGACATGCTTTTCAAGTCGTCTCAGTGTGTGCCGGCACGCAAGCAGTGGGTCACGTCGGCACCAATGAGGTCGAGTGCATGTGAGACCAATACATACATTATCCTCATTAGCAGAGCGGCAGTAGTGGTGCTACGTTGCGATGTGGTATTGGATTGGGAGGGCTGCCCGCCTCGTGTGGTTCAACCCTTTGGGAGTGGTGCCATGTTCACTGTTGGGATTAGGTGATTCTGGAAATTGAAAACGGGCGAGCTAGAACACCTGATCTCAATCCGCAATCCGGGGTATTATGCTACCCGTCCTGATTGGCTTGGGTTTAGTAAATCGGGCCCGCTAATGTCACTAATTTTCCGTTTTTTCCCCTCTTGTCGTCTCTGGATAGCACCTGTAAGCCTGTGTGATCTGATTTTACCCCCCACCACGTGAAAAAAAAGTACGCCTCAAGACAGCGCCAACATATGCATCCAGACCTGCTCGAGGAGGATTTCAACACTGCACATATTACTAAGCCCTCTTCTGCCAGTTCAGAGGTTGCATCCGTCAATCTCACCAAGCAAGAAGAATGGGCAGTGTTGCGGTAGAGCAAGATCCCTTCTCCTCGGAGCTGGTCGAGAGGCGGTCCACTTATCAGATATCTCAGTCCGCCTCGACCCAGATCCCCTTGGTCATCGTCGAGACGGCCTGTCGGGCTGAGAACCTGTCCCTGACCACCTGGTCCTCGTCCGTGGTCATCTCCAATACCCTGCACAAGTTGGACATCCCTCTTGCCCAACTGCGCGCCGACACCCCCCCGGAAAGCAAGAACACTCCTGGCGCCCCCCACCATGGCTACAAGATCCTTGAGTTGGGCGCCGGTACAGGCCTCACAGGCCTGAGCGCTGCCTGCATCTGGGGCTCGCGTGCCTTGCTAACGGACCTGCCCACGATAGTGCCTGGACTGCAGGCCAACATTGATGCCAACACGTCCCTCTTCCAAGACCAAGGCGCTGGCGCTGGATGCGGTACCCTGGACTGGAACGCGCCCTCAGACCTCTTCATCTACGACCCGGCCTCGTCGTCCGAGGTCAAGGTCGGCATCACGGAAGATAACAAGTTCCCCGTTGTCATGGCTGCGGATACCATGTATACAGAGGACCACCCGGAGCTCCTGACCCGCACTATTGCGACTTGTCTGTCTCGTAGCAAAGACGCCAGAGTCATCACCTGCTGGCCACAGCGCGTCTGTTATTTAGAGCCATTGCGCGAGTTCTGGCGCTTGATGGAAGAACGGGGCTTAGTAGTCGCCCAAGAAGGCCAAGAGTACGCTGATTTTGAGGGCCTGGACGATGAGCCATTGCATGAATGGAGCGTGTGGAGGTGGAAAGACCTTCAATAGCCCCATTGACCATTTCTGGACAAGCCGGGGGATAAACTATAGACTACATGACAATACAGAAGCTGCTGACTCCTCTAGCAAGCTCATTTGACGCACGCAACATGCCCCTTGGGCCGTTGGTCGAATACAGGAATATAAAGAAACGGCCCATACTCCATGCGAACCCGAACCGAACTCCTAGACTATGCATATCATAATCATGTACATCTATTCCCCACACTGAACTCCAGCCAAATACGATGGCATGCTTGCTATAGAATGTCGCTATTCGCAGAACAAAGATTAAATCAAGAATACAGGAATCTAGACAGGTCCACAGTTCTCCGACGTGTGGTCTTGCCCATGTTCTCCTGTCCCTCCAAGACGGTATCCGCTTCTTCGCTCTCGCTATCTGGTATGATCATGTCCTCACTTCCCCCAGTCTGGTGCAGAGACTCGACTTCTTCCAAGTCAACTGGGGGCAGGGGTACGAATGAAGCATTGACGGGAAGGTTGTCGAGACTTTTGCGTCCTTTGCTGCCCCTTTTCGGCGGTCGTGGTGCTGTGAAGCTAGGTGTAGCAGGTCCTTTTGCCCGGTTCAGAGCCTGGGATCCAAGTCTTTGCAGGGGTGTCATAAGAGGAGTGGCAGGAGTCGATCTGTTGGTGGAGGGCATAGTGCTCGACGTCATGGAGGACATTGGCGTCGAGGATGTGGACGAAGCCGAGACGGTCGAGGCGGCAGATGCTGGCGTGGGGTGGCTGCTCGGTTGGGATTGGTTGAAGGTGAAGCGACTGATGGCGGATCTCAATGGTGTTGCCGAGGGCAATTTTCCTGTAGCCGGTGCCGACGCAGTGTTTCGCACGTCCTTTTCGTTGTCATCCTTAGAGATAGCAAGATCGTCCTTGTCAGAGCTTTCCTTGAATACCATAATCCCCTTGCTCGATTTGGCGGAGTGCCAGCTATCAATGTCGGGAAGTTCATTCATGGCTTCCTCCACCGAGTCGTCAGACATCAAATAGCTGCTGTTTCGCCTTTGGGTTTCCTTCTTGGCTGGAGCTGGGAAGAATTTGCTCCTTTCTTTGTCACTGACAATTTCATCGTCACCACAGAGCCTGGTCTTCTTAGGTGGTCGCGCAGAGGCTGTGAGCCTCGTCGAAGATCGACTCTCTACGCCTCTTGCAATGTTCACGGTTTCTCGACGCGAAGTCGATCCCAGCGTGGCGCCGTCATTAAGCAGGAGATTCGAGACGGGTTCGGTGCGGCGCCGGAGCGTTTGGGACCTTGAACTGGCAGTCTGGCTCGTGTATGGGCGCAGTGGCTGCGACGGCGGCAACGCCTCGTCCTCGATGTACGGCCTGGGTAAAGGAAACACAATGGGGCGCTGTCCGTTGTTCGTCATGGAGGCAGTCCGCTGGGTATCTATTGAGAAACAATTCGTATCCATGTTGCCGAGGGGGATACGGCTGTTTCCATTGAAGTAGGAATCTATTGGTTTCGCTGGAGGCTGTGGGGCAGGCCTCGTTTGCGATCCCAGACGAGGCGCCTGAGGCCGAGGACCGACAATTGATGAAGCCCGACGTTTCCGCGCATCGGGGGACTGTACTGCAACAACAATTTCTGCCTTCGTCATGGGATTGACGCAGCCATCGGCAATGCGCCTGGCCAGCTCCGGTTCCACGGGACCACCAATGAAAGGCATCGCGCTAGTGTCAATGTCTGACGAAGGAGTGGTGAAGAAGACCAGGGCCTTGGCTTTGGGGCAGTAGACGCGCTGGTAGAGAAAAGTCATCTCGGCCTGGTGGAACAGCTGAAGATAATCGGGCGGAATGCGATATTTGCCATCAAATTGGAGCATCTTCACGACCTTCTCAGGTGTCTTGTGCTTTCGCAACATGCGATACGCAGTCTTCAAGCCCAATGCCTTGATGCCTTCAAGATAATCGCACCCGTGAAGGATCGCCATGTGTCTGAACTGTTCATCGCTCCATCCAGTCAGAGTAATCTCGCGGCAGGCCCCGAAATCCCGGCGGTTGATTTCGATACAAGATCCGTGCTGATCCAACTTGGTGATGAGTCGCTTGGCGCCGAATACCAACAAATCAGAATCCTCCGAAAGAATACCAGTGATGATGCCCTGGCGTTCTAGGTATACCATCTGCGGATCGGCTTCGTAAGGTGCCACGACATAGGGGACGCCGACTTTCTTCAATTCTTCGATGACCGCTCGGGCCATTTCGGGGGTGATATCAATGGCCTTCTGGAGCTCACGCTGTGCGAGCGAGGGTTTCCCGGCCTTCAAAAGAGCCAAACCCGACGCCCTGCTCTCTTCTCTTCTCTTGGCACGTGATGCTTCCTCTCCTGCCTTGCTGGGCAGGAAGTCGCCGTCAAAGACCATATACGGGTTGACACCAAAATGCTGAAGCATTCGAACACGGTTCATCACAAAATGTACATATCTGGTGATTGGGTCAGCAAAGGCCCGTAACAGAGCGAGGGGAGGGTAAACGAACTTGCGCGTGGGCTTGCCTTCGGCGAGTTCGATGGCACATGAAATGGCACCCCTATGTAGCCAGCCATAGCCGTCAACTCCCAGAGTCTCGCCCTTGTACTTTTTGAGTTCGGTAGGCTTTTGAATGGACTTGAGCAGGGGGAGAAGGCCTGAGAGCAGGTGTCAGCATGTAGCCCTATCATGGTATCGAAACGACTTTAAGTTACCTGAGATACCCATGCTGTCGAGCGGCAAGCCTGAGATACCACGAAAATGCTCTAGTGGCTCAAACGGCCATTGGGAGAAAAACCTGGTAGCAAGGGTAATTGTCTTTCAAAGCGAGGTTGGGGTGCAGTCAAGACGCCCAACTGAGAATCGGAGAGTGAGTCGATGTCCGGGCCTAAACCGATTGTTCCGTTCCGTACACGCGCCGAAAGTAAACACCCGACGCCAAAACACAGGGGCGTGGCAAATGGCCCCCAAGCCTCACAAAGCTTCAGCAAGAGTCGGGAGCGGGACGCAGCAGACGACAAAGATGGATTGGACACACTGCGGGCTGGTTGAAATATGAACAATGTTGGATTGCAGGCCGGGTTGTCGAGGTGCAGTGTGCGTTTGTTGCAGTTGTTGCTGCTTCTGAGATAGACAAATGAGGAAGCGGTCATGCAGTCGACGCGCCTATTAAATTGATTTGGGCGTTAGGCCCGAGTGTACACCGCGTTGACCGCGACTTCCCAAGGCGGGCAGCGGACGAGATTGGAAGGGACGCCATCCCAGGTTAGGCCTAGTAGGGGCGGATAGCGGATACCACAGCA
This sequence comes from Arthrinium phaeospermum, assembly GCA_006503535.1. Lineage (NCBI taxonomy): Eukaryota > Fungi > Ascomycota > Sordariomycetes > Amphisphaeriales > Apiosporaceae > Arthrinium > Arthrinium phaeospermum. The sequence goes on from QYRS01000013.1 coordinate 1,756,575, forward strand.
ACGGGTCCCCTGCAATCACTTTGATCTTAGCACTTAAGGCTCGCTAGGCCGGGTAAGTTGACAAGGGTCAATGCTCAAAATGTCAGTGCTTAAGTGCTACAAGCGTGCAGCCCAGCCAGGTTGACAGAAAATTGATGGGTTTTTTGCCCCACCATGGCCGTCCAGGTGAGAGGCGGCACTGGCAGGAGCGAAAGAGAGAAAAAAAGATTTACAATCTGCATCCTGCATCACCTGAAGTGTTAACAGAACAATTCGCCCTCACAATGCCGAAAACTTCCCTGGAAAAGACGAGAAAGGCCATCGTCAAGAAGAAGGGTCAACTCGACGCCATTCATGAGTATTCACGCGACTCCAAGAGACTCCACCGTGCCGCAGCCAGAGACGACAAACTCGTGAAAGTTGCATCTGCCAGGAGGAAAGCCGATCGGCCATACAGTTCGTCCACCCCCACCAATTCGCCCCCCGCTCTCGCTCTCACTCTCACGCCCGGAGCAGAGCAGAGCGCCATCATATCATGGGGTTGTTACTGACCGGTCTCATCTAGTCAACCGGGCCTTCTTCTTCCAAGAGGCCGTCAAGCAGAATGATCTGAAGCCTTTGGAGCCTTCGGTGGTTGGAGAACTTGTCAAGACGTAAGCGAACTTTAGACCCTGACGCTCTGTTCCCCCTTTACTGACTTCTGCTATAAGATATGTACACCAGTACGATGAGGAGCTCAATGACCTGAAGAAGGCGCGTCGCCCTGGTCGTCCAGCCAGCACAAAGGAAGACCTATTGAAGGTCAAGATCAGTACTCTCCAGAAGGAGTATGAGAATGGATTTTGTGCGTTACACGCCACTTGCTGCCATGGCCCCCAACTCTCCAACCCAATCAGCTAATCGGTTTCCAGTACTCCCTGTATTGACCACGGAGGAGGACGTGATGCTCTTAGATCGATTCGAGGGATCGTGGTCATACTTGACCAACCTCAAGTGGGTTAAGCTCTCAGAGGACGGCAGAGTCCAGTCGTCCAGCTTCCCGCCGAAGGGCGACCATTAAGGGGGACCCGGGGAGTCCAGTCTTCGTCTTGCTGCTGCGACCTGGCTTCCACCTCTTTGTTTGACGACTTGATGTTGCATCGGCTGATCTTTCCAATTCAATGCCAGCATTTGGTTTGCTGCATTCGGCGTAGGGCGTTTCTGAGACAGGCCGAGGCGGTTTTATGTCAATTCCCCATGATGATTCGTTGGCAGCGGTTAGGTACATAAGACGCACGTTATCACGGCGGCCACCCTATTTCCTTCCTATCCCCGTCATGACATCGTCATGTAGCGGATAGGGGACGATAACACGCTGCATTGCGGCCACAACATAATGATCCCCGCCTTGCTGTCAGTGGGTCGGTCTTGCGTGATGTGTATCTCATGTCGACTTCACTTCCACGCTGCGTGGCGTATGTAGGCATTTTCGTTGCTTGCACGGGCGGCAACCTGAACCCGGTCCTGTTATGGGGTCTCGGCCAGGACGTCCTGCTGTGCTACCCCAGTAGAATGTTGCGGCTGCTGTCGATCGGGTTTCTGCATCCGTCCATTGGTTTGTTTGGATGGGGGTTCGTCTATTTGAAATCAGCAGCCACCCGCGTACACAGCCTCAGCCCACGGATCAGTCTCCAGGCTGCCGGAGCCGCAGCCTGGACTCGAGACCTTCCCAACCGCCACGAGCCACACACACACACACATGAAAGCTGTCTCCCATACATAAGCTGGGCGTCTTGCTAACGTCGGGTTGAAAGTGGAACATGACACAAAGACCTCCCTTGGCCGATCACCATGAACAGTCAGTCATAAGCACGGCTAGATGCGCAGAGTGCTACCCGCCGAACCCATCATCACGTTTCCGGGGCAGCGAACAGCCGTTTCCTCGACGTCCGGTTGGACCGCCACCCAGACTCGGTAGTTTGTACTTAGGCAGGTTGCTGACGGCTCAAGCAATCACTCGACTGCATCTATACTTAGGCCTCGCTCTTTCCCATAATCTCATTGGTTTCGGCGCCGCCTCCAACCCATCTTACAAGAGGGGTGACACTGGGGGAGGAGAATGTCGATCTCATGCATGGATGAGATGGCAACCAAGGAACTCTCGGGGTATATAATAAATCTGACAGCCGCATCTCACCTGCTCCACCCCCTCATGACGATCTTCACTGAATATGTTCGCTTCCAATACCGCATACAGGAAATCTGAAACTGTCCAACATTGCCTTGAACCTGTCAAGTATGCAATCTCCTCCCACGGGGTTTCAAAGGATAGACAATCTGATGCTGGACAGAGATGTGCAAGTACATCACCCACACGAGAGTCTGCTTCGTCTGCAAGCACGAGGACACTGTCCTGATCTCAGAGAAGCACTGCTCTCACGCCAGACGCAGTGGCGTGTTCGGGAGCTGCGGAAAGGGCATCGGCAATGCCACCAAGAGCACACCTCAGCACTGCTGGAAATGCAAAGAATACCCAGTAGTGCCGGCCATGTACAGTGGATGAGACACGTTTGGGATATGTCGGTACACCGTTGCCAAGAGTCTGGGACCAGGCAATGCATACCCCGGCTGTGATCTAGGATATGGCGTTCAAGATTAGGATGGTTGGTGGCTTTCTGTTTCCATGCTTGAGCTGGTGGCCTTCTTGTGTATATGTTTTTCTTTTCCTACTCGGTGTCCAGATATCGGCTCCTGATAACAGCCAGACCCTCCTCCTGTCACATCATGTCAACATCATTCCTGACAGAGCCTTCTCTGGTTTGCACGTGAGAATGCCCGGAAGCCAGATGCTGATTACTGTTGCATAAATTCTTGTTCCTTGCTCGTCGTCGGGCTCTAGACAATATTACCCCCATGTCTACCCTGGCATGGTTGTGCGAGGCCGAACAGCAAAGATAGCAATATCAGATAGAGGGTTACAGATAAAAGGAAGTTGCAGTGACAACGACCCTGTCAGCCAGACGTATGAGACCGGCGATCTCAACCAGAACCCGTTGGGCCGCCATCGATCCACAAACTCCGCCTCGGATATCCGTCGAGTCCTGAGGCCGTTAGCACGAAGAGCCAGACGAGACGACGATACCACACCGGGTCCCACTGGGTTCTCCTTTCCTTTCTGCGCATGCCAGCCCGCGAGTGCTGCATCTAGCCGCCTTTGTTCGGCCCACGGCAGATCGGCATGACAGTGGGGGCCCATCATCAGCGAGGCCGGCGAGCGATATGGCATAAACCAGATGGTTTCGCAGCAGAAGCGCGATGTGTGAAACGGTTGGCAGCCCGCCATCTCCGCACGTGGTTATGTTGCACTGCTTGACGACTATAGCATACGCTGCAGGCTGTCGCTATTGCTGCTTAGTCCACCCGCCAGTCTGCATGAACCTAGGCAGCTGTATCTCAGAGACAACTCCGCGGATGAACAGGTAGTACCCAGATCTTGCAAGTAGTGGCAACTGAGGCGTACTTGTCATTGACATGGGTTGTGGTAGTAGAGAACATTATCAGTAAGCTTCCCTGTATGAAATCTACTTTGAATCTTCCCTAGCTACAAGCAAGATACTCTATGCTGTGCTTATAAGTGCACAAGTAATACATACTTCACGTACTAGAGTATTCTTCTTCAAAACAACTCTACTTCGCTTTAAATGCAAAGTTTTCGATCTCATGCATAATATTAACTTTATATTCAAGCTGTCTGAGGGGATAATAAGGATATCTCTAGCGTTTGGTTTTGCATTTAAGGGGGAGGAAGCTTGTGTGTCGAGTTTACGAGAGACAGCACTAGGAGACACACAGGTGTAGCTCCTCAAAGGCTTCCACAGAGCGTATGTTTAGATTGAATCGAAACCCACCTACCGTGAGATTGCAAATTTGTTGCTATACTATGATCAATGATGTCGTATACTGTTCCTAGACACGCCCCCGGTCCGTATACTGGTCTATCACATATGACATCGCAATAAGCTCCTGTGTAGAGATTTACACAAATGAATTGACCCTCCTTTGCCCGCCTCTCATAGTTATGGCGAGATATAAACACGTCACCATGCTTACAACACTTAGTTACTGCACGGGTCGTTCGATTCCTCTCAACATTGGTTCAACACTAGCCTAGCCAACAGAAACGAACGAACCACAACAAGCATGTTGCCCTTAGAGGTAGAACTCAGTCATCTCTAGAACAGAATATAGCACCAGTGCCAAGACAAGCTATAAGTAACATGTTAAAGCTAATGCTTCGGACAGACATCGGCGTTACTAGAGAATGAATAGTCCAACCCGATGTCACAGTCATTTTGTTTGAGTTTATTTTTTCAGTGGTTGCAGATGCGTTGGACTGGCGCAGACATTTCGACGATGGAAATTTAGGAGAACCAAACTACGGCTGCGGTTGGCATACGGATCTCGTACCCAGGCAAAATCCGCATAGCACATCCGAGAAATAAGTGGCCACCCTATTGATACTGTGCCTCCCTAACGTTTTCCTAACGGTGGCCCCGTATTAAAAAGAACGATTCGCGGTATCTTCCGTTTTCCCAAGAGCCGATATAATCGGCTGCCGCTAGTCCACGAACAGCAGGACAGGTGGTCCGTGCTGCTGCAATCGATTGACGAAGGGACTTTCGGGGCTAGCAGGGCGCCAAAAATTTCCATGCAGCCCCATTGGAAAGCTGCATCATTGGGAAGAAAGCTCATCCTTCCAGCCGTCTTTTCCCACGATACCCCAAAAACTGTGTACCCGACTTGACATCCATTGCCCCTAACGCCCTCCTCCCGAAACCACTACAGCACAAGTCAAACTCAAGATGATGTCCATGAGAGCCGTTGCGCGCTCTGCGCCCCGTTCCATCAGCCGCCTCAGCTCGGCCGCCCTCCGGCAATCCACAGTCGCCCGCTCCGGTTCTCTGCTCAAGGCCGCCGCATGGGCTCCCCTCCGATCCTCACAGTTCACCTCCAGCTTCTCCACAACCCAGTTCCGCCGAGAGCCCGCTGGCGAGGTCGACGAGGAGCTGTCGCTGAAGCTCGAGAGCGAGCTGCAGTTCGAGAGCGAGATGAAGGAGAACGAGCAGCTGCCCGCCAGCATCAAGGACTTCCTCGACAACAGCTCCTTCGAGCTGGTCGACACCCCCGGCAAGGAGGACGTCGTCCTCAAGCGCAAGTTCGGCAACGAGAAGTAAGCCATTGTCCTCATCCCATAACCATTTTCTGCAAGAAACTAACCAATATTGCCCCCACCAGCATCACCGTCAGCTTCTCCATTTCTGACCTCGCCAACTACGAGCCCGATGACGTTTTCAACGAGGACAGCGCCCTCGCCGACGAAGAGGTCGAGGGTCAGCGCGCGGCCGAGGCCGAGGGCGAGGAGGCTCTCGAGGGCGAGGAAGACGAGCCTGCCGTCCCCTGCCGCCTGAACGTCGTCATCGAGAAGGACGGCAAGGGTGCTCTGAACATTGAGGCCGTCGCCCAGAACGGCCAGATCATGGTCGAGAACTTCTACTACTTCAAGGACGCCAAGCTGGCCCACAGCGAGACCGCCGAGGTCAGCCACACCGCCCAGGACACCTACCCCGGCCCGCCTTTCGGCAGCCTCGACGAGGATCTCCAGATCCTGATGGAGCGCTACCTCGAGGAGCGCGGTGTCACCCAGGCTCTCGCTGTCTTCGTGCCCGACTACATGGACACCAAGGAGCAGCGCGAGTACCAGTCTTGGTTGAAGGACGTCAAGTCCTTCATCGAGGCTTAAGTCCCAAAAGGATTCGAGGATGTAACGGTGTATGATCAAGCGGAAGCGGGGCAAGCACGTAAAAACTGGCGACAAGAGCCGTGTACTGTGCGGGTGTAGGATGGAAGGGAAAAAAAAAAATCTCTTGTACAAGTTTCCACTCATGACGACTATGTGTATAATACCTACGACAAACGACGACAAATGGACCAAATGATTCCCTGGAGGGTTTGGAACCCAGCTGATAAATAATAAAAAACAATAACGTCTCCCAATCTCATTCCACGCTTCACTTGTTCCGATTGGTGAAAGTGAAAGACTGACTGGCTGTTGGCTTCGGGGCCAGGCAGACAGTAAGTATCATCTTGTTGTAGGTTTCCAGTCTCGTGACATACGACCTTCCGGGAGTAAGACAGTATTAGAGAAGATTGGCCAATATTCCAGAGAAAAAGGAGTAGAGCAGGTCCCGTGATAGGAACAGGGTACCCCGGCAAAGTCACCAGCGGTATACACCATGCCCCATATGTGTGGTACGATTAAAGAGCAAACGCACTCACGCTACGTTGTCTACGCTTCGGACATGTGTCCAGCCAAGAGATCCAGTTCCGAAAGACAGCGTGCGACAAGGGCGGCATACCCTTCGGTCCTCGACGGATCATTCTTGAACATCTCTCAATTTTGTTTTTGCATGAGCAACCAGTCTCTTGTGATAAGTACATTGAGCGGATAGGCATGTGTTAAATTTCTTTTTTTTTCTTCTCTCGAACCGGTCGCAGGGCCGTATCGTAGTAAACAAAAAGCCAGCAGTCCCGCCCATGAGAAGAAGGCCAAGGCCAATCCGATTGGCGGCCCCCCCTAATGTTTTTTCTTGTTCTTCTTTCCTCTTTCTTCTCCCGCGTTGTGGTATCAAACATGTAAGTAGGAAAATGAAAAAATAGGAGAGGAAATAAACATCATATCATGACTAAAAGAACATAATAAAATAATAATAATAAATACTGGGATTCCTTTAGATGGGAGGCGGATGTTGCGAATAACCAGGAAGGAAGGTGGAGGGATCGCTGCTAACCTATGACGCGATCAACCCACGACAACCAGGTCTGATCTGCGCATAGACGATCCATGGCCACCCGAGATAAGCACACGAAGAGCTCCTGGCTCTTCGAAGACGCCGCGGCGGGGAGGATGAGGGCGGTGTTGAGGGTCCACGAGGGCAGGCCTCTCCTGATGGCGTCGGGCTTCGTGACGGGGACTCCGGGGATCTTCCACTCGGCGTCGGCGCCAAAGTGCCGCCATGTGTTGAAGGCCAGGTAGTTGGATTGCCTCGGGTCCGAGTTGACGCCTACCAGTCGGGGGTCCGGGCAGGCCCCGAGCATTTCCAGCCGCTGTTCTACGTACTTGTCATCGATGGCATCGATGGATCGCGTTATCGGGGGGATAATGTCAGCCAGCTGCGCCGTGTCCTCGGTTGCCTCCATCAATCTCGCCGCGGGCACCGTGGCAAAGGTCGGAAACGTGGCATTCCCGAGGTAGTCCTTGGCCCGGTCAATCAAGGCCCGGTACTTCCAGTTGACGGAATTCCAGAGCGTCGCGACGTCCGTCTCTTCGGCCGAACCTATAAACTCTTCAGTTTCTATGCGAGCCCTGACAATGTGAGTGAATGCAAGGGCTGCTAGACAAGCGTAAGTTGAAGACATCTCGTTGTCGCTCGGCTCGGAGCAGGTGAGCCGTTGAAGCTCCTTGATACGTTCGTCTGTAAACGTGAAGATTCTGCCGACCTTGTCGATTTGCTGCAACGGGGTCACTCCGTCCAGAAACCTCGGCTGCGTGGGGCCTGTCTTGTCTGGCAACGTAGCGTATTCGGGGCACATTGCTACGAGGTCCTGGAACCTATCACTCGACGTCGCTTGCTGGTGCCCAAAATTGGGAAAACTTGGGCTCGAAGGCCCGCGCAGGGCGTCACCCCTGGTCTCGGCAGCAAAGCACTCCAGAAACTCGCGCAGTGTTTCGCCGTCGCATACTGCATGCTGCAAATTGGAGACTAGGAAGAGGCCGCCCTGGACGAACCGGGCGTGGACAGTGCATGCGGGGATAGGCTTTTGGGTGTTTTCGAAGCTGACAGACGGCCGGGTCTTGTCGCCCAGGAAGAGCTCAGGTGGAAACCCCTTGGACTTCATCTCGTCGTACCTTTCCGACTCATCTCCCCGGGAAAATTCTAGCGGGATCTCGTTCTGGGGGGTCTGCGACATCTGGATCACTCCGGACCTCGGATCGATGCGCAACCGGGCGGCGAAGATGGGCCTCTTGCGGGCGAGGAAGGCCAACCGTGATTTCAGATGGCTCAAAGTAGACTGGACGGGTTGCCCGTCGTGTGGGAAGCAAAGCACCACCGAGATGTAGACTCTGGGCGCGTGCTGGTTCCATATGGACAGCGGTTCCCATTCGCCGCCTTCGAGCTCATCACGCTCTGGAGGGGGCGAGATGGGCGTGGGGTAATATGGATGAGGCCGGTCATGACGACCGTTCCGGTGAGGCGAAGAGTCTCCGTGGGTGGACGCGGACCGGTTTTGGGTGCGCCTTGAGCCCGGGAGGTATCGCATCATGTTCTGCTGGGAATGGGCTCCGCCCCGAAAGTCCAACATGATGACGGGATGTTTTGCTTTGCTTTGCAGACGATGGGATGAATGCGGTGCTGGGAGCGGGGCAAAGAGAGATAGAGAGAGAGAGAGTATTATATAATGCGGTGCTGGAGGGTGAAGGCGAGGGACGGTGGTTTATCGTGTAGACGGAGAATCATCTCTCGAGGCGGTCGATGTCCAAACAAACTTATCATCTCTGCTTACTCGCCACTGATTATCAAACAGTGGTGACGTACCAGCCGCAAACAGCCTCGCACCTGAGTTTGTCGTCTGGGAGGTCCGGCACATGATCTGCCGCGCGCGGTATCTCGACCTGGTGGTGAACCCTGGTCTGGGGATGACTCGAGGAAGAGAGGGAGAAGGAGAGAGACTTTGGGACCGAGTTGGCAATAAACGACGACCGAAGTAGCCAAAGTGTTTCAGGGAGGAGAAGACAATGTATCGATATTTGCGGCGGCCGGCCCAATAATGCGAGAGAAGGGGTGCTGGCTGGGCTGGTGTGCTTGTCGAGCGAGCGCACACCGAGTATTCGAGGGGAGCAGACAGACAGACAGACAGACAGAGCGCATTGCATGCCGAGCCCATGGCCCCATGGAGATAGCAGTACCAGTCAGTGCCAGTGCCATCAGCAGTAGCAGCAACCAAGCAAAGCAAAGAAGCAGCAGGGCGGCTTGGCGGAACCCGCAACGTTGGGCTGGTCGCGTCTACCCGAACGGGCGAGGTGCAGATGCAGGTTCTCGTCATTCCACGTAGCTATCCTACAGTGCGTGAGTGCGTGCGCGGGTTGTGGGCATGGCAATATGACAGGACACAGATCGGGGTGGGATGGGAAAGGCGGACTGGCGCCGTGTTTGGTTTGCTGCAACCTCATCCTGGCCCATCTTCAGCCGCCTACTTAGTTGGGAGCCGGGATCCCTTCCAGGCTGGGTCCTGTAGCCTGTCCTGTCGAAGCATGCCCAGTCCTGGCCCTTGGCCACGCCCACGCCCATCGTTTGGTCTTTTTCGGGTGGCAGTCAGTGGTGTTGGTGTGTGCTGTGCAGCCGTGGTGCAGTGCGCAATCGCTGTCTTGGAGCGCGTGTCTTGCCCCGGGGCCCCGCGTGTTCGATTTCCTGTTCATCGGCTTGGTTTCCATTGGGATTAGCGGCAGCGCGACGAGGGTGGATTGCATGCGCACTTGCAGTAGCAATATTGCTAGAGACCTTATCTGTAGCTACTGTGGGAAATATTACCTACCAGCTACCAGCAACCCACCGGCTGCTTGATGGTTCGGGCCATGGCCGCACATTGCATGTTTGCGTGTCTTTTGTTGGTGGCCAAGTTTGATGATATGATCTGCAAGCGTGTGCCATTCGAGGTGGGCAGGGGGGGCGTCTCTGGGGGTCTATGATGTCTCGGCTACGAAGGTAGGTATGTAGGTAGCTTTTTTTCTTTGGGCACGGCAAGGGTGGTTTTGGAGACCTACTACTATGTACGGAGTACTACTAGGAATCATCATTTCTTCTTTTCTTTTTCCCCAAACACGTTTCTTTTTCATCTGGTCCTCTGCCCAATTGCTCATGTCCATCCTTCACGCAATTGACAAGCATCATCGATTATAGATGAATTAGATAAAAGAGCCGCCGCCAGCGAACACACCGCGAGCCACCCCGGTTTCCGTAGCTCCATATTGAGTTTGCAAGCAGGGGGGGATCGTGGATGATCAGCATTATCACACACAAACACTTTTTTTTTGTTGCCTCTTTTTTTTTAATTATTTTTTTTCCTGCTCACACATCTCTCCATCTTAGCGTGCTTCTCTTTCCTCCGCGGCACGCACGGGTTTGCCAGCCGGGCTGCGGATGATACCCGGCGACCAATGGATTTTCGCCATCGTGACCAGGGTCGTCACAGTCTAACGACTCGATGTAACCAGCCTCTGGCGCCTCACGACCAAGATGCCTTTCTGCACGTGCCATTTGGTGGACAGCCCTGCACTTATTTATTTTCGGTTATGTACGTATTTGTTCGCTCGCAGATGCAGTTGCAAGGAAGCAAGCAGCGGTCTGCCCGCTGCCTGGGAATAACAGGGGAGGCAATCAGCAGAAAGTATGGAGTACCGACAGATAAGTGACAGAGAGTTGGGGAGAAAAGGAAAGACAATCCCAACGTGTTAAGCGCCGCAACTATGCGCCGCCGCCCACGGCACGCACCATCGTGAGTGAGGCCGCACGCACGTTCTCTCTCGGCTCTCCGTGTCTCGCTCTCTGACAAGTTTCCCCTCTCGTTCCTCTCCCACCGACTTCTTGGTTCGGCTCTGGAATCGAGTCGCGCCGCGATATGGAGACTCAGGTGGCTCGCGTTTTTCCACCGAGACAAAATGGAGCCGCCAGCCCACGAAGGCCAGTATAGCCGCCCCATCTCCATCATCCCTACGTGGTTGCGCTACAGAGTCTCACATATGTCATCGGCACTCGGCTGCAAGTGTGTCTCGCTCCATCTGAAGAAAATTGATTAGGCTAAAGACAGCATGCTGTGTACCTGCAATCCCCGGCCAAAAGATGTGCATCCCCAGCACTGAGTAGGTAGCGATACATGCCAATATATGCGTTGGTCGTCTTCGTAGCACCATGTCAGACATTAGGGCTGCATGTGACCTGCTGTTGACATGATGGATAAAATTGGGTATAGACAGACCAACTACTGTTTCCTGCAGGGTTCCCTTTTGCGACGGATCGTCTCCGATTCACTGCACGCACAGCAGAAGCAGAAGCAGAAGCAGAAGCCGCAGCAGAAGCCGCAGCAGAGGCGGTAAGCCTATGTGTGCGTGGGCACCTGAATCCCACGCCGCGGCGACAAGGGCCTCGGCGCATGAGGCGGCCTACCATGCTGCCTTGAGGGGGACAAGCACGAGTCTGCCTTGCCTGTTCCACTGATTCCCCTACCATCTCTCGATCTACCATCTACTACTGGATCGGATATCGCAGCAGCTCTCGGCCCTGGAACCTGAAGAGCCGAGTAAGGGATCAACGCTCTCAAGCCCCTTCGGGTTCCCAGTGCATCACTCACGGCTCTCGAACCCCGTTGCATGTATTACTTCTGTTGAGTAGTTTCACGGCAAGCAAAGATACAGCTTTCCAGTACTAACTAGGTTATATTTGCGAGGCGTATTTCTTATTATAATGACGGCAAGGTCTGAGTGGCCCGGCCCAGCGGAGCAGATGCGTACACCTCTGGCCGGACTCATGCATCGTCTTCTTCGTCGCGGCTAGGCTTTCCTAAATCAGTAGTCGGGCCAGATTCTCCCTGTAAGTGATCAATCTTGCGAATCTCTCAACCTTCACCGTACAATATGGATACCGTAATATCTATCTGGCTTACGCTACTGACCGGTGAGCTCAAGCAAGGGCGCGGGGCGCCCTTTTCATCACGTTTGCCCTGCCGAGGGCGTATATGGCTGACGGTCTATACTGATTACTAAACATAGGTATTAGTAAACATGTCCTTGTCGTCAGACACGACAACGCCTCAAACCCCAATGTCGTCCGTCCAAGAGACTGCAATGTATAATATTTGAACTTATACCACGTCCTCAGGCACTTACCACAGCCCTTCCAAGCCCCTTACCTCTTTTCAGATGGCCACCCGGCTATATGCTCTGCTATCTTGATATTTCAGTATGACGAACTTGGTAATACCAGGCAGGACAGAGCAAAGCAAGTTTATTGGGTCGTCCGGTTGCCGGTAGCCCTATGAGACGGTTTCCCTTATTTGTACATCCGTTCTTGGCACAGCCTATAGGAAAAAAGGGCCGTTTATAGCACCGACAGAAAGTAAGGGGTAAGTAGCCCCCAAACGGAGGTTTTTCTGGACCTGTTGTCGATCAAACATGATGCACGGCACTATCCGAGCGGTTGGTCCTAATTAGAGGTCGCGTGTAACATCCTGCTGTCACACCCCCCTTCTCGTCGACTACTATAGATCAAAGGTCACGTCATCAACACACACGCCCTGGGCCAATATGTTTGTTTCTACCAGGGTGTTTGGACTTACAATAGAGCGGCTCCCTCTCTTGGTAATTGCTTCCACAGGCAACAAACCGAGGCGTTTTCTTCATGTCCAACCACATTCAAACACGTGGACAAGAATGTAAAACAATGCCGCTGTTGCTCCCCTCAAACAAAGCCACAACCGAGGTCTCACCTCGGGAGAAAGATGTGTTATCACCGAGCTGTGACTCCGGTCCGAGGCCACTGGTCTTGCGCCGCATACGAGGTAAGTGAAGCAAACACGAGCTCCGGGGTATCGAGATTCGTATTCACTAGTGAGGCAATAATGTACATCTCACTTTAGGTTCTGCAGTAAGTCACGATTCAGAGGCATCCACACCCAACCCAAACCCAACCCAAGCCATTCCCGTACTAGAAACCAAGCACTCAGCCGATGACGGACAAGTTTCAGTTTGGCAAGAGAAGCCAAACTCTTAGGAACCAGCAACTGCATGCGGCCTAAAGAAATCTACATGCCGGTTGGTCTTGAAAGCTCGGCGCCCTTTTACCTGACTTTACCTGGCCGCTGTCGCTGGTTGTTTGGCTTCTTTCGCGGCAGCAATTCGGGCCCCGCCCATTCATCAAGTGATGAGCTTCGACGGCGATGGCCCTTACGGTCCCGATGGGGGTCCTGTGTCGGAATCATGCTGGATGGCAACCCGAACACGTCCAACTCCCGTCTGGATATGCCTGTTGCAGCTCTGGGTGTTGGAAGTACTCTTTGCGTCGAACGCCATTTTTGCAGTAATGCTGGGATAGCAAGGGCAAATGGCTTGGTAGTTTGAAGAATAGTCGGTGCGTGGTTAGGCAGTTCAAAGGATGTTGAGCATGATACACCTAAGAATTTACGACCTGAGGCGATCTAAATCGACTCAAATAAGGAGCGGTCAAGCTGAAGCTACGGTGTCTCCCATATGGGACCCTTGCACGTTGCTTCTGTTCTTGAGCATGTTCTTTGTGAAATAAAGCTTCTTGCTGGTTATTGCGGTTTGCATTGTTTGCTATAGTGGCCTTTGTGCTACTCTATTCTCTTGTAAGAAGCCCCTGATGTGTCTTCAAATCATCTTCTTGGCCTTCCCTGCATGGTGTGCACAAGTATGGTACTGTTTGATTAGTCACTGTAGCTCATGTATGCCGATTTCAAAGATGATTCTAAGATTGTGACAGCGGACGTTGACATCTTGGACAGTAGAGCCGCTCCTTTAGATTGTGCCACATGTAGCACCGGCCATAGACAGTTTTGGTTTTCTATGAAGCATTTCTATCTGGCTTGCTGGTAACTGCGCTCATTACTAGTCAATTTTACTATCGTAATAGCCACTGTTGGCCATTCGTGGTTAACTAGTTGACGTCATGATATATAAATTGACTCTGCACAAGCTGACTCAGCAGAAGCTCAAGTTGATTATACTCCCAACTATGTCTTTGTATTAATTATCAGGCTGGCGGAGATCTTGCATAAGTAGAGACCTCATCTCAAAAGCATTTCAGGTAACGTGAGAAAGATTCGCTTGTGTTCTAATCCATTATGTCACCAACAGACGGTTGGGTGACCCCTTTGACTGAACTTTTATCGGACGGTTCACGCATTCTGCAACAAAAAGCCATCGATTCTCTAAGCCCATCTCGCCTGCCGGTGGTTTCAACTGGATAGAGGCCCGCTGGGCGGAAAGCTGTTATTTGCACTGGCGTGTATCTGCATACCTCGAACCGTCCCTGGCCTCATTAGAAACGGGGGGATGGCGGCAAACAGGAAAGTATATGGCGAGAAGACTATGAGTAGTAGATGGGACTCGCATAGATGCAGTATACTACATTTTGCCCTCCGGAAGGACGGCATAGTATTTCGTGACGGCCTCGAGAGAGACGAGGGGCCGTGAACAATTTGGACGGAAACACCCGGTGCCAAGGACGGTCAGTTATGGCAGGACCTCGGCCAGTTAGGGAAGACGGAGATCACGAGACCACACACATATGCAAGGGATGTTTGGCTTTCAAAGGCCTCGGAGAATAGGCACATGTGTTCCAATCTATGAGTCGCAGCCCAGATCTATGTAGTAGCAGTAGTAGCAGCAACAATAACAACACAGCCACACACCAACTCACAAACGACATGCAATATGACGACGCTATACCGTATAAATATCGACCTTGCCTTGTCCTGCCAATGAAGCGCAACCTATCTCCAACGCCAATCGTAGAAAGCACTGCCTACACCTACACGCAACTGAGAGACGCTGACGGTCCCTCGCGCACACATCCCGCGACACCATGCAATCCAAATCCTGCCCCTACACGCCATGCACACATATAACAAGCAATGCCGACTCCCCATCGAGCGGCGTATTCAATATTCACGGGAACTTTGTGGTGTTATTAGAACCCGCGAGACCCAAAGTGTAGTCTCTAGCCCCATCTCGCGGCGGCACTACCAATTCTGTAGCCGCCTCATCGTCCCGAAGAAATTCTATCCGGGTATCATTAATATTGGTCATATTGGCGACTCTAAACATGCCACCATTATTTCGTGTAGCGCACCCAAGCTCCTACGGGACAAGACCTCGGCCTGCCCCTGAGTTGAAGATATTTTTCAATCTTCCAACAATCATCTCGCATCTCGAACAAGTGGATCGGCGTCGGTATCCCGTTTGAAGACGGGGGAGGTGTCGCCAAGAACGACTGGCCGGACCCGAATTGTGTAAGAGTATTGGGTTTCTGTTGGCAAATGATCATGCCAACGGCTCTGAGCATCATTTCCAGCTTCAGAGCCCGAGTTAAAGCAAAGCACCAGCCGAAGCTGTGCAACGTAGAATGCTCGCCGTCCTTATGGCCTTTGCGCAACGACTTCGCGAGCATAGAATTCGACCAGCATCGTGGCATAAGCTTCCAGATCCTCGACCGGGACAGCGAGGCGGAAGTCGTTAAGCAGTAGGAATTGGAGCTCCAAGTGGTTCAGCTCAGCGAGGGGCAAGCCGCCAACCTAAACAACATTAGCACACAGTCAGATATCAACGGACGTCGCACAAGCAAGTCGCACCTTTGCGTATCTCGAGTTGGTATAGAACACATCCGAGAAGAATTTGCTGGCGCACGTTACTCCAGCAATAATGAGTCGATGGATATTGAAGCTGTCCACGACGAAATATGTTGCGGGCGAGGATATCGAGGCGGGACTTGATGCGGATGGGACTCTCTGTGGTTTCAGGCTGGCCTCTCCACCCTCCTCGTCGTCATCAGCTAGATCGGAATCGGTCTCGTCGCTTTGCTCGCCCTCAACGTCCTTCATTTCTGTGTCGGCGTCCGAGTCGGACCGTGCCGCCTTGGTCGCAGAGGCATTCTGCGCCGCCGTTTTACGCCGGGCCTCCTCGGCTTCCATAACCATATTGTTCACCCGCTCGGTCATACGATCGAAGTAGACCAGCAAGCTCAGGAAAACCTCATACGTTGTTGGGCAGTACTTGTGGATTCTGCTCAGATAACTTAAGATGGTAATTGCGGGCACATTCTTGCCATGAAAAGCAAGCACCGAGCTGCTTAATGGGCTCATAGTCGCACCATCGTTGTTATGGCTGGCTGCCGTCTGCTGATGTGCGGCGTTTCTGTGCAGGGCGTCGTGCTGAAGATCGTTGGTTGTGGTGATTTTCGTCAGGAGGGCAGCAACCATTTCGATGATGTCGCCAATGGGCATACCGCTGATCTCGTACTTCATCGCCTGTAGCGGGGGGTCCTGGAGTATTCCCGGCCCGTTGCCGCCGTTCATCAGGTCGGCCTGCGCGAGTTCTCGAATATGAGCCAAATCCCGCACGACGATTGTGTGGCCTTGCGAGGAAGAGGCGTTATATGGCGTGGCCCGAGGCCCAGCCGACAAGGGATTGGTATCGGACTCGGGGGATGGCTGCTGCTGATGCGAAGACGACCTTGATGTGGCAGAAGATACCGTAGTCTGTGTTTGGGATGCCATGGATGCAACCGAGTTGTCACTCCCATGTTGCGGCCTCTGGCCAGTGGACGAAGACGAGTCGGGCGGAGAGGGGAATCGGGATGCGCCTCCGCTTGAAGATACCGTTTCCTGTTCCTGTGCGGGCACGCTATCTGTTTCTGCGGCAGCGCCAGATGCTGATGTGTCCCAGGTTCGCTTCGACGGGGCGGTGCTCGGTATTGTCGAGGCTTTGTACTTGGGAGACGTCGAGGGGTGTGTCGAGAGGGAAGGCGCGACCTCCCTTGGGCGGCTTCTTGATTCTGATCGGTACGAAGATTCGTGAGTCTGGGAACGGTCGTGCTGCAGGCCGGATGCCATCATATTATGGAACCGAGAATGATCCGCAGCGTAGTCGCCGATTACAGCCGCCATCTCATTGATTTTGTCGTAGTGTGGCGGATCAAAGCTTCCAAGACGAGGGTGGCGACGCTATTCTCGGACAGCGTACTATGTATCTGCAAGATAGGGGATGCCGGTCAGTTAAGTTGTCCATTGTCTTTTTACAACGCGTCCAAGTAGAAACAAGTCGTCGTAAATAAGAAGTAAAAACCAAAGTAAGGAAAGGAAACATGTATAAATAGTCGCGGGCGCGGGAACGAGACTGGCCGAGGCACTGCGACAATTCAATCACGCTGCGAAGTCCATGGGCAGGGCGCCTAACGCAACACTGGTGTCGGGCGGCATGGTCGACTGGTCAACTCGCTGGTTTTACAGTAGTCACATACATGACGCACCTTACGGTGAATGGTAGGCAGCATCGCACACACGGGCTGGGGGAAGACGGGGTGAACAAAAGGGAAAATAAACAGCGGCGGTCTGGTCGATGGACATCAACGCGCGCCCCAGGATTCTATCGACACCAGGCGTCCACATGTGTTATGCAAATGCACCAGTTTCACTTCTCACGTAGTCCCTCTGCTGTATCCCAGTTCCTGGAGCTGGATTTTATGCGAGAACAGCGCAAGACGGGAAGTGGAGGGAAGGATGCCAGACAGGTTGTGAGATATGAGGGAGGCGAGGGAGCAGATTACAGCCAGAGGGCAAAAAAAAGGGCTCATTGGGCACGACAAAAGAAGGATGTGAGCTTACTGTGTGCGTGGGTATGAGTGCGTCGCAGTGGTGGTGGTGGTGTACTTTCAAAACGCAGTCGTCATTTCTCAAGCCACAAAGCAAGCCGCCGAACCGAATGGTGTCGTTTAATACAGTTTGGAGGACGGCGGGGGTGGAATGGGCCGAACTTTGGTTTCGACAATGCGACCGGAAAGGATCGTAATACGAGAAGAGGGAGAAAGAGAGAGAGGCGGCCCTTCGCACTTTCGCACGTCGAAAGATCAACGTAAGTATGTATGTAGGTTAGGTTGGTTGAGAAAGTGGTGCCGCGACAGATGGAACGAGGCCAAGAATCGGATTCGAGGGGCAACGTTGGGCGTCTTTTGGGAGGAGGTGGCCGAGCCTTTTTGTTGCAAAGAAAGATCAATACGGGAACTGTGATTGATCGGAAGTTTTGGGCAGGGTGGGCGGCGGTGGATTCAGATTATGGGGACCCCGAATTGCTATGGTTGGTGGAGATGGCGTACTTTGAGAGACTTGTACTGGTTGGCAGCAGCAGCAGCAAAAGAGAGAAGAGTTGAGTGAAGAGAGCGCGGCGAAAGCGCTCGACGGGCGAGCGAAAAAGGAGGGCGGTTTTGATGGATGGAAGCCAGATGCCTGCTTGGGTTTCCCAGGTAGTTCGTAGCGTGTTGCGTAGCGTCGCCTGGCGGTGGCGGCGAAGGTTGTTTGAATCAGGGTGGTGGATGTACGTCAGGGCAAATCAATCATTCATCAAGCAATATGCGATGCGCTCCGAAGCCACTCGTTATGACATAAACCCTGCGGGCCGTGATGCGACAAGCAACAACAAAGAGGGCGAATCGCGTAGCGATCAGTGGATGCCGACGGAAAGAGGTGAGCGAGAAGGGGACAGGGAAACAAACAAGACCATTTTCCACAGTATGGGAATTGGGCTGCAAAGAGGATTCTTGTCCCCGAGTAGGTATTTGATTTTGATTGTAAATAAAACGAAGAGGGAGAAGCAGACGACTGGAAGAGACAAGCCACGCCTGAAGACGAGGTACCTTACCTCGAGGCACACTCACTTCATGTTCACATCTGAACCGGGCTACATTCATTACCTTCCTTACAACCTTGCCTGCCCGCCATCCATGCCAGCCTAACCACCCCATATTACTGCCGATGTACCTTACCTTATGTACTTGCTTACTTTGCTGGGAGATTTGAATTGATAGATAAAACACTTGAAACCTCCTCGGCAAAACAGGAGGGTGGGAATCTTCCCATACCATACCTACCTTCAAATCTCGAGATGCGGTGTGTGTTGCGCACCTGTAGCAAAGGAATAAACCGGAAGTCGAATCGGTCTGGCGGGCATGCTCATGCTGTTGTTTCGTCGTGCTGGTGGTGGCCGTCCCGTCTACCGCCTATCAGAGATCAACAGCTATTACATCCAAGGTACCCAGAGGAACAACGTTGAGGTTATTAGACTTCCACGTCGCAATCGCCTGCGCTGTGTGTGTGCGTGCTCTGTGACTCCCGCCTGGTACATGTACAACCACCAACCCACCTCACCAGTAGCCTGGGCGGGTCAGTCAACCTTGTTAGCTAGCACAGCACGTGGAATTTAGCTTGCCCGCGAATGAGAGACAGGCAATGAGATTGATGGCAGGCAAATGGCCGCTGCTAACATTGAAAAAAAGAAAAAGTGTACATGCGCCAAAGCAAACAAAGGCCAGACCCTGGGTCGTGCGTGCTGCGAGAGATAGGAGATCTCTCCTGTCTGGCCTCTTGGCTCCTGGTGCCCCCCAAATATTTGCTGATGGACCAGACCGAAGTGGACTGAGGGCTGTGCTGTGTGTATCATACTGTAGCAAGCAAGCAGGCAAGTACTATGTAAGTAGGCAGGTGGCAGGCCTTGTTCAGCCATGATTAGAACCATGGAAGAAGAAAGATGGGTGGCCGATGAGGCTACCCTCCTACTCCTCCGATACGCGCCCATCACGGACCAGAACAAAGCCAGTGCAGTGCAGTCCGTATCGCTGCGACGTTGGGCGGTTCGTGTATGTAAACTAGGTTGGGAACCATCTGGTAACTAACGCGACTAGACTCTGCCGACATACCAACAGTACGACGACATACGTAGTGTACGGTTACAGGCCTAGGCAAAACACACCTTGCAGGAACCCGATTCACTATCGATTTCGACATCAATATTCGCGGGCGTCGACTCGTGCCATTGAGACATTGCTTCATTGCTTGTTTCTACTCCAGGTACAGACCCAGCACCCGGCCAAGTATCGATGTTTGTTTAGATGATCCTGCACCGGGGCCAGGGTCTCATTTATACACGTACAGACCTACGGCACCACCTTGACCTGTGGTGGCTGCGCGATACGGCTTGACGGTAGGAGAGGTCTTCTACCTGCGACAGGGCTGCCTGCCGGTTCTTGTGTTTTCCTTGCCTCCATTCTCTTATCTAAGCGCAGCAAGCCACTTGGGCCTAAGTAACGGCTTTTCTGAACTGCCATCAATAGGCAAACCGAAGTACTCCGTAGTGATATGTAAAAAATGTCGGGGCGGGAGGGAACTGGACGACAGGCTAAATATATCGCTTCTCTATCGTTTCAATCCCACCGTCTGGGTACGCCTGGCCAGCTGGATAAGACATCGGAGGAAATCAAAACATCGATGGGGGGTCTTCCGTTGCAGATTGTCCACCCAATCCAACTGACACGCCCCCGTCCGCTGGGTCAATCAAGGTGCTGGGAACGGAGGTGTGCCGCGGTTACTGGACGACTGGCCTGTCAACGAACGTGTGATAGCGTGTCGAACAAATTTCGATCCAGACTGGTCATTTTTTGCTTCTTTTCTACGACCAACAACCTCGACCCCTAACGGTCGTCTACCGAGCGCCCAATCCGTCCATCCACGGAGTCATGCCTGTAGACTACATCGCGGAACGGCCGCCTCCACCAGGGGTTCTGGTTCACGGGTTTGCCATCCATCCTTGCCATTTTCCTGCGCTTCGGAGGGCGCCACCTAGTCGGATTGGGAATGGCCTCAAAGAGACCCGGTTCCACCATCCCACGCACATGGGACCTGCTAGCCTGTCAGTATCCAGCAACGCCTCCACCGACAAAAACCCTAGTTTCTGGGCTCCTGGGCTCTCTCTTCTGGAGTTAGTTACTTGGTGAATGTACATAGGTATGTACTCCTCCCAACTCCTTGCTCCTTGCTTCGCTGGTCATTGAAGCCTGTCAAGAGGTACGCAAGCAAAGCGGCAGTGCCCTGTCCCATTGATTTGCCGCCCACGTCCCACTCTGCGACCCCTCTCCTCCCCTACCCCCCCTACCCCCTTGAATCATCCCACGCTCTCGTCGATACACGGGTATGCATCTTACACGCCTTGTCCATCATGCGGTCTGGGAGGCTCGATAACCAATTACCCATTACTCAAGGTTTCCTTTGCCGGGAAAGAAATAAGCAACGTAGAATACCAGAAAAAGACCAATTACAGTAAGCATGATTCTGCTTGAATCGCTGGCCCTTCCGGCCCGAGCGTCCTCTGACGGCGCCGACCAATGAGTGCTCAGACAGCCCGCACGAGTCGTCCTGCTTGGTTCTTGGGTGTTTCCCGGCTGGGTGCCCGTCTACCACTATGGTTACCCCGATTGCATCATACCTCGACGCATCCCGCCTGCAGAGAAGGGGGCCGCTTGAACTCTCTGGTTTCAATGCGGCAATGCAACAGCAGGCAAGCCCTCCAGGTTCTATCCAGGTTTTGTCCGGGGGTATGTACGTAGGGTGTGCATGAGGCCGCTGATATCAAGGCCTAACGAGTTGCATCTGGGTAATGTTCCATTGAAGAAAGAGAGCGAAATAAGATCGGAAACATGGCGCATCCTGTATTAGTATCTGTAGATATGGCATGCATCCCATGCAAACCCGTTCCCGGCCTCGGCCCATTACATCGGCTCACTTTGCCCATCCTTCATCTCAAGACCCTGAGCTTCGTCATTGCAGGGCTGCAGAGTGGAAACACTTCCTTCCGCCTTCTCGTAACTCGTTGGCCTGGTCCGGCCACGCGCCCTCGGCTCCGTTCATTCCTCGACATCAGCCGAAGGATCACTTTTGGTCACAAGTGCAGTAGGCGCAAAATGCCAATACTGTGAATACAATCTTCTTCATGCAGGCAGCTCTTCAACCACCAGATGATTGGGCTCCAGAGATACATGCCGCCTACAGACATGTCATACAACGCTAACCTACATAGCGACGGCACGGATCGCTTCCTGGTAAACCCCCAAGATGATAGAAGATCCGATTCGCAGACTCGGTGCTACATCCTTCCTGACATCCCACGTACGGCGGGATGTTTGGCAAAAATCAGCACCATCTCGTGAGTATAGGCAAGGTTGTCATGGTTCACCGCTTCTTGAGTGTGCCTCGAATCCTTGGCCCTGCAAACCCCGATAAGCCCGCAACTGGATTCTGTGCTGCCACATGCTCTTCAGAATACGTATGAGTGGATATGAATGGCTCCGGCAAAGACGCACCAACTGCAAACAGTATTGGGAGCAAAAGCCCTCCGTGACGTCTTTATCAACTCGATTCTATTTGAGGTTCATCATCTTCATAGATGTGCGGAGAGAGGCATACGGAGACACCTCCTTCTTTGGCGCACAGCACAGGCTGTTGTCATGATAGATATTGTACACGCTGACATTTCTCGTCAACCATATTTGTCCCATAATCGAGCCGCCTCATGGATCGGGAGATGTTGCATCCCTTACTGGTGTCGCACCTCGTACTTCTCGTCGGGGAGATACAGGTGCCGGTCGGCTCCCTCCTTGGTGAGCACAACCATGCGGATGACACCGCCGGAACTGCCGTCCCACTTGATGGCCTCGGAGAGCGCACCCTTGACGAACTTGACCGCATCCGCCTCCTCCATGCCTTCCCGCCAGTTGGCATCGCAGTAACCGTAGATGTATGTCGAGCCAGAACCGCCGATAGCATAGGATTGCTTGTGTAATGAGCCACCCAGGGGGATGGAGTAGACCTGACCACCATGTCGCTCGTCCCATCCGGCGATGATAAGTCCAGCACTGTTCGAATAATCATGTTAGTCCTGCCAAAGGTACCGCGATATACCCTTCGTCGTCGGTCATAGTTGTATGTGAAGGAAACAGGGCACCAACCTCAAGCGGTCCTTGTTGGAGTAGCAGATCTCTTGGAAGATGGCGGCCGCAGTCTGGGTAGTCGGGGGCTTGCCATTGCGCATGTGGAACATGCCCAGCTGGTACTGGACAATGTCGGCCACAGCTTGCGTGTCAGCCGCGGAGCCGGATCGGCAGCACCAGATCGTGTCGGCGACTCTGGTAAGCTTGTCTGTCACTCGGTTCGCAATGTACGCTCCGGTCGTGGTTCTTGAATCGGCACCTAGGAAGTATTATCAGCCTCGAAGCCCAATGAATGAATGGTCATGATGCGACAGGTAGCGAGCGTAATTTGCTTACCAAGAATAACACCATCCTTGAATGTGACCGCCATGCTACGTAACTGTCAGTGCACATGGCCGGGCTGTTTGCGGTTACCGGCCGGGACTCACATGGAGGTACCGAGGCTAGTGGGCAGTACGTTAGCATGATAATCGCAGCATCGAGAGAATGGGCGGGGGCTTACTTGACCTCTCCCTTCTTTAATCTGTCCATATCGACGTGGATGCCATCTGTTGCGTGGACTGTATCAGCGACTCTGTAGTTTCCCTGGCACGAGGCTGACCAAGCCGTGCGATCACCGTACCTTCGTTCAGGACGCCTGTGTTTCCGAACTCCATCTTGGCTGGTTTGTGGTGGGACTTGATTTGCTGGGTTTATCACTCAAGAGAACCCTTTCAATCGTCGGGTTCGTCGTAGGCCGTTGTGGGTGGGATTTGTTGTTGGATGTTCTTGGGGTTGGGAAGCGGGAAACGAATATGTAGGTAAGGTAGCCTGCCTCGTTTGCCCACCTGGAAGCTTGAGGTCGTTGAGCTCAGGCAGCTCCAGACGCGTTAGCTCACCAATTATGACACCCGCAGCCCTGCAGCTGATGGGCCCGTGCGCCCGATGCGGTACGAGGCTACATTACATCAACGAGTTGCATTATATTCACATGCGACTTACGGCTCGTTGACATATCCTCTCACCTAAAAGGAAACATGCCAATTACATACCTACTTCTACGTTTCTGGAAGCGATTGTGTTTCGCGATGTTCAAAATCTGCCTGGACGTTTTGTCATGATGCGATACAAGTATGCAGAAGCGATTTGCCCGTCTCCGAGGTAAGCATTGAGTCTTCAATTGCCAGCGAGATATTCTATGTATACAAGAAAGTAATGAACAAAATGCGAGTAAATGCGACCCCTTTGGTAAATATCAGATTATCCAAAAATCCAACGCCGTTCGCCATGCTTTAAAAGGTTTACACCATAATGGTATACTGCCTGCGTCAATCAAGCCTTGGGTCTGCGGATGTGTCAGTCGCTTGCAAATCAAACACGGCGCATATTCGATAGGGGGACAGGCACTGGGGCACTCACGAGTCCTTCTCCAGCTTCAGCTCGGTGGCGCCCTCCTTCTTCTTCTTGTCTTTGTCTTTGTCCTCGTCGCCGCAGCCGCAGTCGTAAAAGTCGCCGATGTTGTTGCAGTCAAAGATGGGCTTGTGGAGCCGCTCGTTGACCTGGTTGTGCATGAAGCAGGCCCAGCCCGCGGCGGCGTTGCGCGAGCTGACCTGGGGCGGGTATTTCTTCAGGAGCCCCTGGAAGTGCCGCGCGCAGTCGCCGCACGGGTAGAGGCGCGAGAAGAGCTGCATGTAGGTCTTGAGCGCCAGCGAGTCGTCTTCGGTCGGCTTTTCCGGGAATCGCGCCATCATCGTGTGCAGCAGCTTCCAAGAAGCGCGGCCCAGCTCCGCCCTGTAGCAAAAGATGTTTTGTTAGAAATTGACCGTTGCCTTTAAAAGGGAGCGGGTTGCAACCTACTTGATTGTCGCGTTCTCGAGCTTCGGCGCGATAGCACCGCCGGATATAAAAGTGCTCGACAGATCGATGCCTGCCATCTTGGAATCGGACAGAGCTGCTGCCGCTGGCTCTGCCTTGCCGCCGCTAGGTGGTGGGGTGAAGACCTGTGGTACACTGTTTGTCCGCACGCGCGAAGACATCATGAAGGATAGGCCGAGAAATGCGGCAACCGCCAACATGACGATCATGGAGATATGGCGCGCCATCGTAGCTGTTGCGTTTATGCCGGACCACTTCGTTTCTTCGGACTGTAGGTACTGTACTCCCTGGTGGGAATGGGACTGCGATGCAACGTGGATGGGAAAAGCAATCCAGAGGAATGATCAAATAAGAAGCAGAAAAGGGTTATGTCGCCAGAAAAGGAGCAAAAGTTTATTGAGCTGGAGGCATCATGATGAAACAGTCGTGGGGTTATGGTTTGTCTGCAGTCAATCATCCGAGGTGCCCAGTAATTAATAATTATTCTGTACGAGCATCGATTGCGGCGGACCTAGCCTAAAGTCAACTTTCAGGGTCTCATCTCCGGTACCATCTCGACTCCCGAGCCCCCTAAAACAAGCAACAAGTGCCATGGGTCAGTCGATCTCTGCTGATAATGGGGCAATTGCTGCTCAAGGCGCTACAGTTTCCTCTAACCTGGGTCGCCTAGCTTCCAGAGGGTTGGACAAAATAGGAAATTTGGCCTTCACCGCCTTCAGCTCTCGTTCTACTACATAATGTAAGTTCGACATGTGCGCCTCACACATACGCCTTCACTGTCTTCCGGAAAAACATATGTTATTGCAGTTTACTGCTAAATCTTCCGTTATTATGGATTTCGAGCCCCTTGATGTCTGCCCAAACTGCTCGTATTTGTCCACAAATACGAGAGGTGCGCCTGCTTCATTGAGCCCCCCCGGTCGAAGTGAATCCTTGACAGTCTGAGCCAAACCGTGACTAGGGACCAAATACATGCAGCAAATGACGGCGCGATGATGTGCAACTCCCCGAGTCTATATCGCTTCAGGTATCGCCGACCCATCCGCCATCGACGACGTGACTGCCTCCAGTGATGGCACTGGAATCATCTGCCGCCAGGAACAGCATCAGCCTGGCGACCTCGGCGGGCACCAGGACGCGCTTCAGGCTTTGCGCCCTCAGTGTCGACTCCTCGTACTCCTTGGTGAGCACCTCGTCGATCTGCCGCTGCGTCGCGATGGACCCCGGCATGATTGAGTTCACCCGGATCCCAAACTCCCCAAACTCTTTGCTGTGCATCCTCGTCATCCCCATGATGGCCGCCTTGGCTGTCGTGTAGACCGGGACGTCGGTGGCCGGGATCCGCCAAGTGATGGATCCCATGTTGATGATGCTGCCCGAGCCTTGCTTCTTCATCGAGGGAACGATGTGCTGGGTCAGGAAGAACTGGTGGCGCAGGTTCACGTTGATGTCCTGGTCGAACGACTCGGGAGTGACCCCCGCGGTCGGCACCCGGGCACTGGCGCCGGCAGACGCAGCATTGTTAATGAGCACGTCGACCACCTCATGTTCGGCCAGGACCGTCTCAGCACATTTCTTGAGCTGGTCCAGGTTTGTCACATCGCAGTGCAGAAATTGTGGCTGCGAGGAGCCTGGGATTTCTTTGATATGCTCCAGCAGTTTCGCAGCCGAGCTCTCCGAGTAGTCCAAGAAGACGACAGTGGAACCCTGTCTACAAAACAGTTCGACTGCGGCTGCGCCGATACCCTCAGCACCGCCGGTGATGAGCACTGTTTTGTTCCTCAGGCTCGGGTAGGTAGCAAAGTTATCCATCTTGGGACCTGGGCAGCAGTGTGGGCGCGCAGGAGAAGGCGGGGGTTTGCGCAATTTTGCAGCTACTTGTGCTTCACCAAAGACAGCTCCTTTACTCTGTGTTATTAGCCAGCAGAAATCTCGGACCCCGAATGAGGGGGTGTCGAGTACGTTTTATACCTCCGACAGCCTGCCGAGAGGCCGTCGTCATGTTTTCCCCAAAATCATCCTGGTTGGGCCAAACAGCCAAGAGCAGGATGCATGAACTAGGTATTGGGCAACAGTTTGCGTTGCGCATATGTCCTCTTATATGCTGTTGACATGGGTTGACCATCCAGGTCCGTCCCGTTTTGACGGCCCACCCGATAGAGTGGGAAACTCCGCGCATTACATACTTGAGTCTGACTTTTCCTCGGGCTTCCCCTTTTCACTACCTATATGTCCTCAGCTCACATCAAAGAGACAACGGGCGATGATGCGGGGGAGGGAGGGGGTCCGGGTGTGGAGGGGACGTGGGGGAGTGGACATGAGCTACATATGTATGCCACCGGCTCTCCAATTCTAACGTACAGTAGCTATCATGTTCATTAATGATTCTGACAGCACTTCGGGCATAGGCTATCTGCTTCTTTCTCGCCTAGGCAGGTGGTAGCAAACCGCATATCCGAGTCCAGATAGAACTGACTTGGTCTAGCTAGCAGATATCAACTTTTGAAGCCAACCTTTCCATGCCACTTCCGCCAATCCCGCGCTTACTCTCTTGGCAGACACGCTCAGATCAGTCTCTGCCGCTCATGGAACCACCCTATGCGACGATGCCTCCCAC
This sequence comes from Arthrinium phaeospermum, assembly GCA_006503535.1. Taxonomy (NCBI): domain Eukaryota; kingdom Fungi; phylum Ascomycota; class Sordariomycetes; order Amphisphaeriales; family Apiosporaceae; genus Arthrinium; species Arthrinium phaeospermum. The sequence goes on from QYRS01000013.1 coordinate 1,783,662, forward strand.
CTCCTCAGCTCCAACCCACCTTGGCGGTCGTGGTGGTTTCGATAGTTGCGAGAGATCTACTCAATATCAACATCCTGTCGGCCCAATTACATAATAAGGCAAGTCAGCGTCAGTGCCAAGCGACATCGGCTCTCTGACAGCAAGCTGCAATTGCGGACCGGGTTCCCATTGTGTGCGCGTAATGTGGACTTGGCAGCCTGGGCGGCCGTCGTAGCGCATGGTAGCTGGGTTGACCGACTCAGTTGCTGTCAATAAAAGATAAGCAACCCGTTAGCTTCGGAGTGCCACCCGGTCGGATAAGCTATGCCTGCGATGCCTGCGATACCCAGCCCCGCCCCGGATGACTCCGCTTGCACTCGAGAATTCCCGAGTCTGGAATAGCCCCTGCTGTCAAGACCGGGGCTTCCCACCTGGGAAAGCAGGGTCAGGCTGTCAAAGGGCAGATACGGCCCCGGTCGTTTTTATCGCACTATGCATAGCTTGTCAACAACTTGATAGCAGAAGCCGCACTCCAATTATCAGGTGGGACTCACCGAGCCGGTATCTTGTTGCTCACCTTGCCAGATGCCCATTATATAAGGCAATGCTGCCTCCCGGACTATGAGACTAGGTTAAGCAACTCACCGGCTCCTTCCCAAGTCATCCGCACCCAGAGCCCAAAGCCCCTCTCCCAGCAACATGGTGTCTGTCAAGTTTCTCCTGTCCCTCGGGGCGAGCCTTGCCCTTGCGTCCCCTGTGCCTGCTCCTCCCCGCCCTTTGTTGATGGACCGCGAGGTGGGCCAGTTCAACGCCAGCCGGCCCAACGTCACCATCTTCGCGACAGGCGGCACCATCGCCGGCAGCGCCGGATCGAGTGACCAGACGACCGGTTACGAGGCCGGCGCTTTGGGTGTCGATGTCCTGATTGACGCCGTTCCCCAGCTCTGGAACGTCTCCAACCCGAGCGGCATCCAGTTCGCCAACGTCGGCTCCTCGGAGATGACGCCGGCGCTCCTCCTGAACCTGACGCAGATGGTGCAGCAGGAGCTGGACAAGCCCGAGGTCACGGGCGTCGTCGTCACCCACGGCACCGACACGCTGGAAGAGACGGCCTTCTTCCTCGACATCACCCTCCGCACCAACAAGACGGTCGTCGTGGTCGGCGCCATGCGCCCCGCCACCGCCATCAGCGCCGACGGCCCCATCAACCTGCTCGGGGCCGTGACCGTGGCCGCGTCGCCCTCGGCCGCGGGCCGGGGCGTCATGGTCGTGCTCAACGACCGCATCGCCAGCGCCTACTACACGACCAAGACGCAGGCCAACGCGCCCGACACCTTCAAGTCGTACGAGCAGGGCTTCCTCGGCTACCTGCTCAACATCAAGCCCGTCTTCTACTTCCAGCCCGCCCTGCCCACCGGCCGGCCCTACTTCAACGTCACCGAGACCGCCGCCACCGACCTGCCCCCGGTCGAGATCCTCTACGGCTACCAGGGCCTCGACCCCAAGCTCGCCGCCGCCGCCGTCGCCAACGGCGCCAAGGGCCTCGTCTGCACGGGCATGGGGGCCGGCAGTTGGACCCAGCCTGGCCAGAAGGCCCTGGAGCAGCTCGTCCAGGAGAAGGGCACCGCCGTCGTCTTCTCGCGCCGCACCATGGACGGCTTCGTGGACTCCCGGCCGGTCGGGTACGGCGGGGGCTTCTTGAACCCGCAGAAGGCTCGCTACACGCTCATGCTCGCGCTCAGCGCCGGCTACGGCGACGAGGAGATGCGCGCGCTGTTCGAGTAGCAGAGCCCGGCCTAGATGATTGGATGGTTGCTCTCGTGAGTGGATGGGGATTATTGGCCCCCTATCAACGAGATGAGAATCATCCTGCTTATGCCCCGTTATGAGATTATACACATACATAGACACCTATAGACACGTAATTATAAGTTATTAATGCAATTTCTATTGTAATATATACTAGGCGTATCAGCTCTTAGAGTTGAGACTCATGCTACGGTGCCTCGTTCTTGCAGTATATCCAGCCTGAAATCACTAAACCAGTACTTAAGGTTCTCTTCTATAAGTTACACGTGAGTTGAATGAAACGCGGCCAGTTGTAGATGGGCAATTCTACTTTAGCAAAGGCCAGTCATCATGCTTTCCGGATGAGCTGGGTCTGTCGAGGCATCAGGGGGGAAATTGAAGCTATATGTAAGTATTCTACAGTGGTACTCGAATACGACTGCTGAGAAACAGGAGGTGAGATGAACCATAATTACATGCATAAGAGGCACAATTGAATTCCATAGTATTTAAAACGGTTGTTCCAATGTCGTTTCAACAGCCAGGGTCATAACGACCATCGGCGGTGAATTGGGGACGGAATATGTGAGCTACCCCTATCTGGGATAGGGGCCACTGGAGTCAAATAGGGGTATTCTGTATATGTCTTCCTGCTTCCTGGTGATCCTGAGGACCTCAATTTTGTACCACCGTCATCGTCATAACTGGCAGGAGAGGGCGGTTTCTCTATAATTCGCGATCCCAATAGATGGAACGTCAGCATGGTCACCCAAGTCCGGCACACTGTATGACAGGGACAGTGGCATCGTGTGCCGGGTGTGGGAACACAAAATCTGACTTGTCTCAAGATCACGCAGGCCGTAGCCGTCCTGTCACAAGACAGAATGTCTAATTACTTCACAACTGTCGGTTTCCCCTGCTAGATCAATCCCTCTCTCTCTTGTCGGTATTCAAGTCATAGTCCACGTCTTCAGGTTTTCTGCCCCTCAATGCGGACTTCTGAAGGGATTATTCTCTAGTCGTCTTTATTCCGTGATACACAACTGCAATTACACATGGCCAACTCCTCGGACCCCGCATTTGGCTATTCCGTGCTGTGGGCATTCCTCGCGCTGCCTATCCACGTCGTGGGCGCTTCTGCTCTCCACCTTGGCTACCGGATTCGACCCGCAGACCCGACGAGTACCGAGAAGGGAAAGGCGACGGGGTGGCTGACGCGGGAGTTTGTCTACCGCTATAGCGACAGCACCCGCATAATTACGGCTGGACTTTGTCGGGGGCTGGAGGGAGGCGTGGTTCCAGGCCGTCACCTGGCTGCTGTACACGGCGACGTCGGTGCACCTCGCGTTCGGGACCATGGTCCTGGCCAGTCTACTGTTCGTCGTCAGCATGGCCGACGCCACCACGATCCTCGGTCGGTTCATCGCCAGCACCATCGTCAACCGGCTCATCCTGGTTTACGAATTCACGCGGATTCAGCGGCTGGGTTTCACTTCCAGCGTAGGCATGTCACCACCCTCGGCATCGCATCGCAGTTAGCCGATGGCTTTTTGACTGGGTAAATGACGTATTGAAAAGCTTCATAGTATATAGCGTACTGGAAGGATTTCCTAGCCCCTATATGCATTGGCCCCTTTTGGTCATGTACCTTGGAAGGGAGGTAAACCTAGGAGATGTAACACCGTCTTCTCAAATACGAAGAGAGTTAGGGTCTCTGTAATCACATTGCTCAACGTGTTCAAAGGCCGATACACGCACTCCTAAGACTAAAGCCATTTTCTTTGATATACCCTGTAGGTAGTTGATTTCTATCAGTTATCCTTTGCATGTATCAAACATCGAAGTTTCCTGGGCAAGTATCGATAGACTGTCATGATACACATCGATCGTCGGCACGAGACGGGTAAAACCGAGTTCCAGACAGAAAAGAAGACATAAAGAAAAGAAACCATGCCACGATATTTTTATCCAAAGACCCTACCTGACGGATTTCAGAGGTATGCAGCAGAACATCTCATATAAGACAGGAAAACGATCTATCATTATTATCACTACCTGATATAGCAATACTAACGATACATTCGACTGCATTGCCACGACTGTTGAAAATAGTCAGGGATCAGTCGTCACATTTTCGAACACCTGGTCCAAGGCAGTGCGTTTGACAGGCAGGTGTCTTCGTGCTCTGAAGAAACCTGTTCATGGCTCATCAATCAGTTTACTTTATGCGGCGGCTTGGCATATGTTTGGAAAGCCGAGGGAGGGCAGCTCCTAGCGCCGACATGAAACCCAGTTAGAGATGTTTCGAAGGGATTGTTACTAAGGGGTCAATTAGCCGGACCGGGCGCATATATGCAGCAAGCCGGTTATTATCCGTCTGAGAGGCACGTTCTGAGCAATCGCAACTACAGGATGGCTTGCACGGCATGGTGTTGGAAGGAAATCGGAATTTTGTTTTTGGTGGCGCATGAGCTTTGTATTCATCTAGTGTCTTCAGCTGTGTGTGTATCTATATGCAGTTTGCGAACATGTCTACATGAAGCACATTACTACATCAGCCGGTATCTATTAGGGTGTGGTAAAGCAAACAGAATTAAGGAAATCTTTCTCCGTGTTCTCGTGCAGCATCGTCATCTTTTCCCGGTGGAGACAAGTTACGCGGCGGGTTTCGCAACCGACGCCACCGTCTCGGCGCCCATCGAAAGCATGTTGGCCTGGCCCAGGGTGTTCTGGGCGAAGCGGGAGTTGAACTTGACGACGTTGCGGACCTTCTCGTAGCTGGCCGTGGAGATCTTGAGCTTTTGCGTAGCAACCATCCAGCTGACACCCTCGGTGCAGGGGGGCGTGGTCAGGGACCCAGAGTAAGCCTGGAAGTTGCCTTGCTTGATGGTGTCAACGAGCTCCGACATGACAAGAGGCTTGCTCTTGGTCACGATGCCGGGTGCCTTGATCTCCTCGATGGACGAGAAGAGGGTCTCCAGCATGGTGGACGCGGATGCCGAGGCGTTCAGCGGGGTGAAGGGCATGACCTTCATGCCGGCAGCAAATCGCTTGTTCGCCAGGGCGTTGTGGCGGGCCTGGAGGGCAGCGCTGTTGGCGCCAGTATCGATGTCAATGTAGACGCCGATGACAGAGACCTCCTTGGCTTCGCTCTGGAAGACCATGTGCATTTCCACTGTAGGCCATCGTTAGGAACTCTGTTGTTGCCGGCAGTTGGTGAGGTTGGGGGTGGGGGTGGGGGTGGGAGTTCAACTTACTCGGCATGCTGGTGCCGTTGTCCAGATGCTCACTTGGCTGGTGGAAGTGAAATTGCTTCATTTCGAACTCGGTTCCTCCCACGTTGATCTTGGCACCGGAACCTTCCATGACACCCTCGATGGTCGTGCCAAGGTTCTCAAACTCTATGCCTTGGGGCGCATCAGGAATCTCCAACCCGACTTCGGTAGCTCCCATGATGTTGAATTGGCCATCGACCATGCTGATGGGTGACTGTTTCGTGCCCACGGCGCAGGCTGAGTTCGCGGCGTCCAAGGTGGCCCACTTGAAAGGCCCCTATGTTTGTTCCGAGTCAGTTCTGTCTCTATGGGAGGGGGGGCTGCTATCCCATCTTCTGAGAATCGGCTTACCGTTTCGCCAAAGTAACCGAACTTGCCAACCTCGACACCACCGCCTTCGGCCCGTGTATGGAGATGTGTGCGTGACCCGCAGAAACCAAATACAGGAGAGGCGGCCATAGCCATCAAGGCGAAAACGGATAGTCTGGAAGCCATTGTGTAATAGATATGAGGGACTGATCGAGGAGGCGAAGGAGGAGAACACGGCAAGGAGCGAGGGGCTAATGTATACTGAGATGGCGACGGTGAAGGGAGTGAGTGTTGGATAACAGACAGAACTAAAAACAGAACGACTCTAGCTCACGGAGCGAGTAAGTATTATTATATAATAAGAATGATGAGATGAGAAAGAGAGATGAATATTCAGACCCAGATTGCGCTCCACGAGTAGAACCCAAAAACCATGATCCCGAGAGACGTAATCTAACATATATGTATTCGATAGTGGGCGTCCACATTGGGCTTGGCGGCGCATCATTACTCGAACAGAGATACAACAGTACCCGAGAGGGATTGGTCGCATGCGAGCAGGCAGGGGTCGGCCGTGGAAAACGTCCTGAAACCTACGCAACGTGTACCGAGGGACCTGGTACCGAGCAAGGGTCCGGAGGGGCATACCTAATGTTTGGTTCCGTCGTTAGGACCTGGGCGGCGAATCAGGAGGCGGCTGATGGGGTGCAGAGCCTACCCCGGACTGCGAACAGGTAAAGTTCCGGCAAAGGCCGAAACACCCTGCCGGAGAGAGGACGAGGTAAAGAAGTGGTTCTCAAGCCCAGCCAACCCCCCCAAGACACCTCATCCCTACCCGTATACGAACGCCAAGTGGCATAGAGAAGCATCCGAAGTATCATGTGCAGACTCCCAGGCGAGAAGGAGCCGAGAGGCCTCGATGGGATTGGTCTCCTGCTGCTGCCGCGCCGACTTGGCCAAGGCTGGGCAACCTCAATGTCCCAGATGCGGTAAGGGAACAGCTTGATCGGTGCTCAATGTACGTATGTACATAGATTCACTAAACGAACATGGCATGGCATGGCAGCCAGCAGAAACGAGAACTTGGGAAACAGTTTTGGCTGGAGTGGCGAAGTGCCAGAGGAACATGAGGCTAGGCTAGAACTACTAGCCATCCATCCTGTGTTGTGTTTCCCATGAAAGCGGCACCCAATGAAAGAGGCGGACGTATCTGACCAACTGACGAGAGAAAGGGACGAAGGATGACAGACACACACAGACACACACAGAGAGAGAGAGAGATCGGAGGAAGTGAAGCTGTCGTCACCACCACCGAACCCACCAGCCAGCCGGAGAGGAGACGACGGGCGAATTCCACCCCGGGCCAAGAAGCGGTATGCAGCAGTCTGGCTGCGCAGGTCCATCAAGACCGCGACGTTGGGTCTTGGATCGCCAAGGTATAACGTCTTTTTCGTGAAGATCCGCTCTTGGAGTCTCGGCGCTTGGCTGGCAGGCAGAGCAGGACTTGTTGTTGACTGGACGGTACTGGAGAGGGGAGGGGAGAAAAGAAGCCAAGAGGTCAGCGTGAGCTAAGCAATGCAGCATTATTGGCACCTCCTGGTTGCCTTGGCAGGGTGAGATGGCAGAAGGCGAAGCATGTAGCTGCGACGCGCCAGGAGGCCATCCACGAAATAATCATGCCATTTTACCCAAACTTGTGCTTGGCAAATTGGCTGATGGGCCTGGGCACGACCTCCTTCCTTAGCTACCACGCCTCTGGCAGAGAATTTTTCCACTTGAACCGCCGGATCCTGTATGCGAGAAATATGCCCAAAGCAGGAATGGGCGCCGCGTATTTCTGTTTGGCTTGGAAGGAATGAAACGCGATTCCTCAATATCTCCTCCACTGGGCTGAAGTGCGACCTCTTTTTTTTCTTCAATGCCGATTAGGTACTCATGTATTGGTAGGTAGTCTCAATTGACTTAGGACGGGTGGGCAGGGACCTTTTCGGCGTGGGCGGGGCCACGCAGCCACGTGCACATCATCTACCTACAGTACCTACCCTCTTACTGAGCAGTGCTGCATGCAGTGCCATTGAAAAGTATGTTGATATTGAATCGTTTTGCAACACTCAAGGGAGGGCTACAGCTAAGGCTATGGCTAAGGCTATGGCTAAGGCTATGGCTAAGGCAAGTTAAAAATAAAGTCAAAAGGTAACATAAAGTTATGTCAAGTGCAGCCGTAATTGCTATACAGTAACTGCGCAGTAATCGCGCATCAAACGGGCGGTTGCTGACGGTTCCGGGTCTCTGGGAACAACATCCCATGCCTGCTGACACAGTGATGGACAAACATACACACGAGCATGCGGACAAAAGCAATGTGGTCGTTCTTATTTTTGGCCCATCTGAGGTTCTGAGTCCTGACAGACCTCGAAACTCCGAACCAAGCCTCAGCCCAAGCAGGAGGTCAAGACCAAGATTAGTGCGCACTCGTGAAACGGGCGGTCCGGGGAAACACGCTACAGCCTAGAGCGTTGCTTGGTTGGTAGGTACCACCAAAAACCTGCCTGCACCTCCAAACCTCATGGTACCTGCGCGGCAGGCAGGCCTAGAACCCTCAAGCGAAGCCCCTTGGTTCTTGGCTTGTTTAATTACTACTACTACTGGTCAATTGTTGTCAGATAATATATTGTGAGAGATTGCTAGGTCCCGAGGTCTGTGCATGCAGAAATGAAGAAGAGAACAGAAGCATCGCCATAGCTGCCAGTCGTCGAGTCGTTCGGCGATGTCCCTCGCCCGCTTCCTGGCCTTTGAGACGATAGATGTGCATTTTTGCAGCGGCGCGTGATCAAATGATTGACGATTACCACCGTAAGTTTCCACGGTCCCGCGATCCGAAGCCAGGTATGTGCGATAAGAAGGAGCAAGGCGAGGTCGTCGTTCACTTCAGACGAACAGGGGCGAGCTGGCGGCTACGGTCCAGTGCTTTCAAACAGTTTAAGGCTGGCGCCGGATTTTGACTGGTGGCACGGCGTGTGGCGTGTGCCATGTGGCGATGTGGCGATGTGGCTTGTGCGGTGCCATGTGCCATGTGCCATGTGCCATGTGCCATCCATCCCGCAGGCAGGCAGGCCCGAGTATCAGGATGTCCCCGGACCACAACCAGACGCTCGACATTTGATGGCCACGGGATTTCCCAGAACCAAACTCTATTTCAAACCTTATCTGCCCAAGACATTCCTTGGTATACACTATATATACACACTTCCGCAGAAGGCAACCAGAACCACTCAGGCGCCTGTTTATATTGTTCGTTAGATGAGTCTTGGCTCTTGGCCAAAGCATGATATACTACCCAACGAGATCACCACGTTATCTTGGACACAGCAGCAACATCGTCGTAAAGGCCCAGAAGTCCCGCCATGACACGAATAAGTCAAGGCGGCAGCACGTTAATTAAATTGCTCTCTCGGCCAGCCCACGTTGCCGATTTTGACTCGTCGGCCAGTCATTTGCCCAGCCGCCATTACTCGATCAATGATTTCTATTCTTGATTATTCTTCTTGACAACGACTCGATTACCAAATCAGCTGGACAATAAGATAGTGACCATGGGATCAATCCTCGGATTCTTGATTCCCTTGTCCTTTTTTGACCCCAACCATGCAAGAACCCCCCCTGGTATAATCACGCATCACGACTGGGGCCGACAGGGTTTCCCCGTCAAATTCCGAGCTGTCGGGAAACACGTTGGTACCGGAGGCCGCACAGTCGTATTGAGCAGACAATTTCCAAGGCATGACGATCGACTGGACTCCGCTCCAGACGCGGCATGTGCCGTCTGCATCTTGTTGCATACAACCTCTCCTGCTCTGCGACTATGCGACTATGCGACTACTTGGCGAGAATGTCCCCTATTATCAATTGAGGCAAAGAGGGGTGATAGAATCAGAGGTAATCAGATCTTGTTAGACAGGCCATCACGGGCCATGTGAAACTACTTACTTAGTATTGACTTATCTTATAATCTGCGAGAGCACTTGGAAACCCGAAGCTGGCTATTTCCGGGGACCGATGACGAACGGGGATATAATAACATCAACAAATCGGTTGGTTCTCTATAATCATCTCGAAGGCGCACAGCTGATGATATGTGCGGTTTGCAGCTTCGTAGCTTTGCATTGATGGACATAAAATTTGTCCTGATGGCTCAAGCAAGGACTATTAATTGCACATTGTTCAGGCTCACTTTCGAGACGTTGGGGTGTTCGTGCAACCAGGAATAGCCATCAACTCTCTCCGGGCCTGAGCATGATTCTTCAAAAAGCGACAAAGGACTGTCGACCCAACAAGGAGCCGTCGGGGTGAATGAGCGATTGGGGTCTATGGTTTCTTTGTGACAGGAGACTGATGGCTTGAGTACTGTTGAAAAGGACTGGAGCAAACCCCAATGCCGTCAAAAAAAAGATATCTGAGACATTCTTAGTTGTATGAGCCATAATCCTTACTACTCATACAATGACCTTGTCTATCGACGTGACACAAAAGACGGCCCGTCGAGCTTTTTATCTCAGGGGTCTGTCAAAGGGGTTGCAAGCAGGGGAGGGCGGCAGCCAAAAGAGCAGGTTTTTGCATTCCTGAGCTGCCTTTGGCATCCCCTTTGTCCTCGCCACCCACAATGTATTGTGCTTGGCCGCTCTATGGGCAGCGGGAGGGACAACAACGACGACAACAACAACAACCGCTTGAGCTGTAAAGACTCTCTTTGACGTATCGCCGCGCCCTTTGACGATCGCCCGAGAGCCTCATGGCAATAAGAAGATGCCGAGATACCGACTGGCAGAAGGGAGGGAGCTTTCCTGCCCAAGAAGAACACCTCCTTTCCCCATCGACCTATCGACATATTCACCCACTTTTAGGATTTCTCAGGCCCCTTGTTCATTTCATCATGAGCGGCCATTCGCAGCACCAGCCGCAGCAGCAGCAGCAGCGGCAGCGGGTATCGTCCCGTTCCCCCGATGCATACACGGTGCCGCCTGGCTCGCCCGACATACCCATCGTCCGGGACGTCGAGGTGGAAGTGGAAAGGCTCGTCAGGATCCACGAGATTGGGGAGTACACGGCCGAGCTGGTGCGCGCCTTCTGCGCCTACCTCAAGGAGGATTTTAATGTGAGACAAAAGAAGCCAGGAATCTCGGCGAAGACGGTCGAGTCTCGACTACGCACCTTGCTGGACAAGGCCAAGATCTGCTCCCAGCAGCAGGACTGCGTCGGCTACATGGAGATGTGCCGGACCGACCAAGCCAAGTCGGACGCACGCCTCATGCAGTTCATCGAGAAACACGACAAGGCGCTCGAGGACCATATCAACCGAGAGACCCGCAAGGAGGACATGAAGCAGCAGGAGTGGCAGAGGTTCAACGAGCACATGGAGGAGAAGTTCGCCATGGTGGCAAGACTGATCGAGGGAGACGGAGCAACTCCCGAGCTGCGGAAGAAGGCCTCCAAGGCCGACGGGCTGCAGGACGAGAACGCAACGCTGCAGCAGCTGCTGGACAAGGCCAATGCCGCCGTCCGGGACATGCATCGGGAGACCGAGGCAAAGACCTTGGAGATCCGGAAGCTGCAGGGTGAACTGCAGGCGCTCTCGAATGGTGGCAGCGGCAGCGGCAGCGGCAGTGCCGTCATTACCACGCCTACCGACTCCTCCGGCCAGAAGTCGCCAGGAGTGATCCACACTCCCAAATCGCCTAGGGAGAGAGACATGAGCCAGAAGCTCCGGGAGACGCAGCGAAATCTCATCGACGCGAACAAGAAGGTCGACCAGGCCGAGCAGGCCCGCTGGGAGGCGGTGCAAGAAGCCGAGAGCCTGCGCCAGCAAAAAGATGACCGGGAGGGCGAGCTGCGCCAGGAGCGTGAGTCGCTCAGGTCGGAGCTCGACGACGCCCGGGAGAAGCTCCAGGCCCTCCAGAACGCAAAGAGGCAGGAGGACTACCAGCTGAAGGCGAAGCTGGACAAGAGTCTCGAGGCCAACGCCAAGCTGTACGAGGAGCTCTGCGAAGCAAAGGGCAACCTGCGCGTCATGACGCGTGTCCGGCCCACGCTGGACGCCGACGCCGGCGAGGAGGAAGAGCTCATCGACACGACGCACAAGAGCGAGATGCTGGGCAAAGTCCAGTCTATCGGTATCCCCGACTACAAGGCCTGGAACTCCATGGCTGCCAAACAACGGGGGGAGCCGCTCAAGACGGAATTCTTTGGGGACTTCGAGCATGTCTTTGACAAGCAGTCTACCAACGCCGACGTTTTCGACGAGGTCAAGCCGGTCATCGGCAGCGCCTTCAACGGCAAGCGGGCCTGCATCTTTGCCTACGGCCAGTCGGGCTCGGGCAAGACGCACACTCTCGGCACGGCGGCCAGCGCCGACAGTCCCGAGGAAGGCGGTATCATCCCCCAGTCGTTCCGCATGCTGGCGCAGTGGATCAGCAACCGCAAGGAGGCCTGGAGTTACACCGTCCACGCGCAGTTCCTGGAGATCTATGCCGAGAAGGTCTACGACCTTTTGGAGGGAACGCGGGAGGAAGTCAAGATCAAGGTCGAGCAAGTGCCCGGCACAAAGCAGACACACCATTTCGCCGACTGCTCCTCCCGGGAGATCACCCGCGACAATGCACTGGACTTGGACGAGGTAGCTGATGTGCTGGACACGGCGGCCAAGAACCGCCGTGTGCGGTCTACCGTCAAGAACGACCAGTCCAGCCGCTCGCACTCGGTTCTGACGCTGACGATTGTGGGCACACACCTCATGGAGAGAGCCGAAAACGGCCAACCTAGGATGACCGAGGGCGTTGTCAACCTGATTGATCTGGCCGGGTCCGAGAAATTCGACCCGCTCGCCGACAAGATCAGCACCAATGAAGGCACCCAGATCAACCTGTCGCTTTCCGTCCTGCGCAAGGTCATCGAGCAGATGGGCAACCCCAAGACGACCCGGGCCAGCTTCCGCGAGTCGATGCTGACGAAGCTCCTCGAGCCGTGCCTGGGCAATGGCTCCAAGGTCATTATGCTGGCCATGGTGTCCCCCTTGAAGAAAGACTACGACGAGACGCGAAACACGCTCAAATTCGCCAAGGACGCAAAGGGCGCCAAGATGCAGACCATCCGCGGGACCGACAATCTGACAAGATCGCCGACGACATCGTCCTCTGCGTCTTCCGTCGCCTCTTCACCCTCCCAGACACGCACACCAGTCAACCGGACGACGCGGCTTCCCGTGCCAGGGGGCAGTGCCGCCAGAGCCGCCCCCCAGGTCAGTCGACCGCCATTGAGCCGGTCGGGCACGTTCCAAACGCCCCCGAGGCTGAACACGGCAGCAGCAGCCAGCAAGGCCACCCGGCCCCACGCATCCCCCGTGTCCGCGACGTCCAGGACGGCCCAGGGCAGCCCCCTGCGGCAAGGCGGCAGACAAGGTGAGCGCCCGCCCCCCCTCGTTTATGACAAGAACCCCTCCAACCCCCCGGGGAGTGCCGCATCGTTCCGTGAGCGCATCGCCAACGCCCAGAACTGCCACGACGATGACGACTACTCCTACTCGCCCGTGACCCGGCCCAGAACCCCCGCCACTCCCAGCGAGAGCCGTGCACCCCGGCCCGGGTCCAAGCTGGGCCGGAGCAATGCGCTGCGGAGGCCTTCGGCGGCGTCTGGTTCCCGCAGGAATTCCCTCAGTAAGCCCTAGAGCGTTGGAAATTGCAGGGACTAACTTGGACTTGATATAGTATGACGGAAGCATCGAACACCACCACCACCACCAGCCGAGCGAGCGAGATCCGAAAGCCCTGGACTGTGACGGACCGACGGACCGTGATGGTGTTGATGCGAGACCGATCGCAAAAGGATAGGATTGATTTAGAGTGTCGCGGCGTACCAGGTAATCCCACAAACGTAATAAAAACCCTACATTCCCCTTCTTCATGATGCGAGAACTTGTTCTTTGTGAAAAAGTGTGCCTCTTGGCTTCTCCGCGTCTTCGTTCGGCACTAGCCAGACGGGCGGACAGCGAGCACACCGCGCCATCTCTTTGTACGTGCGTCGTTGCTCATGTCAAGCGGCCTCCTATTTTCCTTGGCGTTTTCAAATAATTGGAAGCCATGCATTGAACCTGACCGAGAAATCGACATGACCGAAAAATCAGATGAGGAAAGGGTGGCCAGAGGCTGCAGGACCCCTGGCACGGCCGCCAAGAGTGCCGTACCGGGATGGGTGACCGGAGGATTTGGATCGGGATCGGAGCCGGATTCCTTGAGCGGCGTCCGATTGCTGACGTGAATGTGATGCCACACACTGATTTTGCGAGCCTGGACTCAGGTTTAGTAACTAGTTCCTCAGAAAAATGACAATTGAGCACGTACTTATTTGGTGGGGGAGTGGCCGGCATCTTCGGCGTGCACCAGGGCAGTGAGGGCATTGTCCAGGTATGTATGTACCTGTCTAAGGTTCACGAGCAAATAAAAACGACGGTAGCAAGGCTGGGTTTCAAACTTTGATTCTTCATACAACTTCGTAGACTACCGTAGCGTGGCCTCGGGCAACACAGTCCATGTTTCCAAGAGAGCCTCTCAATGCATCTACCAGATCATCTTGTACAGCTTCCCTCTGACTTTTTTCTTCTTCTTCCCTCTCAATCCGGAGCCTCAAGAGTCCCCGCATCCGCTCAGGGACATTATTCTCTACTAAACAGACTATCGAGTTGATGCTTTTCTAGCATATTCAGCGACCCTCTCGCTCCAAAGCCTCGAGCTCTTTTGTGACAGAGGGCTTGGTGGAGATCTTCTTCATCTGAGTGTCTTCCAACTTCTCTCCGCCGGCCAAGCGCATCTCTAGATCTTCAATCGCTCTGATCTTCTTCTGGAGACTTCGCAACTTCTTAGCAAGCGGGTTTTGGCTTCCAGGCGAGAGGAGACCATCGGTCATGGGAGGCTGAGATGTCTCAACCTGAGGCGCCAGAGGTGCGCCTCCACCACGCGGCGTGGGACCATCGCCGTTACGTTGGGTGTTGCTTCGGCTACGTCCCGGGTTGTTATCCCGGCGGAAGTTGTTTCGAGAGCGGCTGCGATGGTGCTCCTGCTGGTTCTGTCCACCACGGCGATCGGGACTGCGTCCCTCGTTACCGGACCCAGAGCCCTTGCCGTGCGGCGCCGGAGGAGCAAGGCCTCCAGCGTTGCCCTCACCGTTCTCGCCACCCTTGTTCTTCTTGTTGTTTCTCTTCTTCTTGTTCTTCATGGCAGCCTTGGACAGATTCTCATCTCCCTCAGCACCGGGAACAGTCTCCACGGGGGCAGCACCAGGAATGGAACGGCCCGAGAACTCGGCTCCAGGCACTTGGTTGCGAGAGCGACCGAACCCGTTAGGTCCGATGTTCTGAGCACCATTGCTCACAACATGGGCAGCGCCACCCTCATCCTCGCGCCTGAAGTGAAGAGGCGTCGACATGCCACGCGCTCCGGGAGGTCGGTAGGCACCCACGGGCTTGGACGGGGTCTTGACGGTTCCCATAAACGTCGCAGCCGAAGAGTGGGGAGTAGGAACCGGGTTCAAGGGGTCGCCGGTCGGGATATTCTCGGGCAATGTAGGTCGCATGCCCACCGTGTACAATTCGACCATATCTTCATTGTACATGAGGGTGCCGCCTACATGCCACAACTTGACGCCGTTGTCTACACGGAGGCGAGGGGACGTGGTAGCGGTCAAGATGTAACGGCTACAGGGGCTCCATTGGCAAACACTGGGGTTGCCACTCTCGATAGTGGTGATCTTTCGATAATCCTTCTCGAGATCGTAAACGTCAATCTGGCCGGCCAGGTTACCGAAGCCGGCGACGAGGACGAAGCGGCCGGTAGGCGAGAAAATGATGGTGTTTCGGGGGCCAATGGCAAAGGAATGCATGGCGACAGCACGGAAGTTGAAGATGGTGGTCTTGGCAGGCATGTAGCCGTAGATGACACCAAACTCCTTGCCAGTAGGAGACCACTCCACATCGTGAATAGGCCCCTCCTTGTCAAGCGTGATGCGAGTGTCGATGGTACCGTTGGAGCTCAGCAGGTAGAGGGTGGTCTCACCATAGTAGCTCTTGTTGGACTTGTCCACATCTGTTTGCGCCAGCACAATCAGGCTTGTTCCCAAGCTGTTCCACTTCAGCTGCACCTTGTCTCCCTTGAAGAAGGTCTTCTGCGAGATAGGGGTGTTGAACTGAGGCACGTTGAAAACCTTGACTGCGGCGGGCATTCCCTGAAATAAAGCGCGTTAGTATTCAAAGACACAGACAGACGATCATGCGTAGCCAGACGAACCTTTCGCTCAGGGACAAATACGGCCACATTGTGGCTTTGGCCAGGGGCCAAGGCGAAGTCGGTGAGGCCCTCGACACGCAGCTTGTTCCAAACGGTACTGAAATCGTGGCTCTGGAAAAACTGCACTTCGTTCGTCACGCTGCGGGCGCAAAACTTCTCGTCGCTGGTGTACTGAAGATTCCAGCCCGTGGGCGACTTTTGAACAAACTTGCCAATGGGCTGTTTCGGGGATCCCTCAGGTACATCTTCAAGGGTGCGCCAGACCTTCAGGTTCTTGGTAGCATCGCCACTTTCGTCCTTGCCAGGACGTTCCCAGGTGCTGAAGTAAGTGCCGCGCGGAGAAAAGGCAACCTCGAAAACGTTGACAACGGCGATGGTGGCCAAGACCTGGGCACTGGTGGCATCGACAATGGCGACGGTATCAGTGGTAGCCCAGGCCAGGTAGCGACCGCAGGGGGAGTAAACGCAGCACCGCAGGTTTCCTTCGGGTTTGGTGAAGCCGGGCAACGGGGCGTAGACAGGCGCGGCGTCGGTGACACCAATGGCCTTCTGGGTTCGGTATGCAAACTGCAATGGATTCATGTTCGCCATGACTAGTCAAAGTCACAGGGTTGATCAAGCGTTGCAGAGTGTGGAGGGGACGTGTTTGTCGGAATCGTGTTCTTCTTGTAGGACAGTTTCGGATCCTGCCACTTGTTTCGGGGCGATAGGGTCTTGTTGAGGGCTGCACGAGTCAACCAAGAGGTGGGCGGATGTCGTCAGGTTCACCTAAGAGAAAAAAATGCGAATCGGTACTGTAGGTGGAGCAGGCGAAAAAGACCCTGGAGCTACTGAAAGCTTTCTCGATTGGGCAGGCTGTTTTCTTTTTTCGGAGGGCGCGACGCAAGAGAGGCAGGCAAGTCGACAGTCGGAAAAGCAGAGTTGGCAACAAATTTATCAGGTTGCAGGGCAATAGAGAAGCAGACGATGTCTCGTTTGAGTTCTTTGTCCTGGGAGACCTGGATAAGGTTGGTGGGTGGTGTGGGCTCTGCTGAACTGTTCCAATTGTCTTTTTTTTTTGTTCCTGCTGCTGTAGGCGGCCGAATGGGAAACCGAGAAAAGAGTCGCGCAAATGATTCAGTCAAGAAGAAGAATTGGGACGTGACAGGGAATTGAATCCGACAGGTCACCCAGAGGGTTGGGAATTGACGAAGGGCGGGCGGACGTGACGTACGGAGCGCTGAAGAAGAGAAGGGGAAGAGGGTAGAGGGAAGAAAAAAAGAGAGGCCGAAATTTTTCTCTGCCAGAGGACCACAACCCCGAATCCGATAGAAGGACTCCTCCGATTGATGGATCGATGTCAAACAGCCTTCCTTACTGTAACACCACCTACCACTAACTACGGCACACTTGCTCACTGGCCCCTCTGGGGTCCAAAGGTCCAAACATTTTTAGGTGGCCCGGCCCCCACAATTCCAGTCGTCAGCCAGCCGGGCTGGGTAAGGCAACCAGCAACGTCGCTGAAGGCACTAGAAGCCAGTTGCAGTCACTCAGTTTATGTCTTAATGGGCACCGTCTGACGAAAGCGTGAAACATTGATCGGCTCAGTAGCTTAGCAGTACAACTGGCCGCATCAAGATTACCTTGGCATGTGCTCATTTCAAGAATGAAATACTTTCGTGCATCAAACAGTATTGAAGATGAAGCCGATCCGATGTTGGTCAAGCCTGCTCTGCTAAAGGCCACCACCATCGGTATCCAAGTTACACGTTACACAATGAGTGTCTGTCTGCATGCTTCAATTTCAAGCTAGTCCAGCGCCCCAGCATGGTGAGTTGTGTGTCTTTCTTGCTGACATCAGATTTGTTGGAGGTTGATTCCCTGCGTCATGCGCTATCAGCCGCCACAATGCCCAAGTCATCCGCATCCCTGAAACCGAGCAAGCCACTCACCCATTGAGGCTGTCTGATCGGCAATGGAGACCTTTCAGCCGCATGATGAATCAGTCATTTTGATCATATATCGGTCCAAATATCGGCCATGGTAACCATAATCGATCAAATCGAGACGTCGCTTATCGGAGGACTGGCATTGACCAGGTAGGTATTAGCCAAGAGTCGGTATCTGGGGCCCAAAGTGCGGGCGGTCAAATGTAACCAGCATGACCAGCACACAATATCGCAACAACACGGTCAACAGTCCAGCTCCCCTCTCTGGCGCAGCATCGTGCATCCCACCTCTAGCAGTGCATGGCAATGGTCAGGTTAAGGATACAACGGATCTGTGATGAGATATGAAGAAGACCACACAATGACTCAGATGATCTCACTCTTCGGGATATCCAGTAGCTCTTCATATTCATTCATAGACACATGGTTACCCAGAGGAGTTTGATTGGAGACCAACATAAGACGCAGGGTCGGAAGCAGCTTCTCTGAACTGTCCGTCTTCTTTGGCTGCCAGAACTCCGACCGCTACCCTCCAGTGTCTTTGTTTTCTAAAAGTGAACGGGGATAGTTTTGCTGCTCTAGGAAACTTCAACTATCATTCATTCAGAACAAGTTCTAGAGACTTTCAAATGGCATACTGGCAGACCTTACCGACACCTGCCACAGCTAGTCTGTTTTCATGTCGACCTGTAAGGGGGCAAGGCATAACCAAAGTAAGACAAGACCGGTGACCAGGACGCTGGGGTCGACTCTATAAAGCCGAATCAGTTCTAGTTATTTCCGCAACTCGCAGTGTACAGAGGAGTTGCCTTGTCGTTGTTCATATCATTATAACAACTAGTAAATACTTTACTTTGACGACTATAATTATGGAGTCAGGACTCAAATAGCAGCTTTGGCCTTCCTCGGAGATCTTGTTGTCCGTCGTTTGTCTACAGCGGATGTCTTCTATAAATAACAGTTTCTATGAGGCCGCGCGCAAGGAGTCAACGTTGAGGGTGCGACATCAAAGAGGCAAGCGTTCCGCTTCCTGTATACCACTGACAAGCCACTTCCCGTTTCTTTGCAAGAACGTAAGCGTTGCCGTTCCCCTGGTCGTAGTTTGTCCAGCACCGGTCTCCTCCGGGGTCGTCACGACAGTATAATGCATCCAGAGGAAGCCCACCCCGGCCACGACGCGACCCTCCCCGTCCAGCACTTCGACCTTGCGCCGGCACCGCCCTGTCCCCTTCTCAATGGTATCCTTCTCCGGTAGCAATTCCTCGATCAACACCGACTGCAACCCGTTTTTGTTGTCCAGCCGGTGTGTGATGCAGTTCGGCAACACTAAACTCCGGGCCGCATCCCCTGAGTCCCCCGTTTCGGAATTGATCAGATTTGTGAGCGCACGCGCCGCCGCCAGAAGCTCCCCGGTGGCCTGCTTGTCGTCCGTGGGCCGTGGGCGGAAATACTCGGGATCCCAGCGGGCGTCAACATAGGCGGCGATCTTCCAGTCACCACCACTACCACCGCCGCCACCATCCCCATCCTCCTTCGCGGTCTGCTGCTGAGGACAGTGATACAAAGTAAACGCCCCGACGCCCCGGTACTTCTCCTCGCCGTTGGACCTCATCAAAAAGCCGGCCCAGACCGCCGCGATGCCCTGGCCCGCGTCGACCCAGACCCGCGGCGGCGGCAGTTCGTCCGCCGTGGCGGCCAGGACCTGGACGAAAGAGCGCAGGCCGGCGTCGCGCATGCGGTCCAGCCGCCGCTCCATCTCGTCCACCCACTCGTTCTGGGCGGTCCGGATGAGCTCGCCGGCGTGGGCGCGCCAGTCGACCACGTACGCGGACGGGAGGACACGGTTACGGGTTTCCGTCAGCGGCGTCGACTTGTCGGAGAAGGAGTCCAGGAAGCCGGTCACCGCGGCCAAGACCTCGTCGTCTTGCTTTCCGTTGTCTGCCATATCGACTTGCTTGAAACGAAGAGACCGAACCTTGATATTCTGCATAAGAGGTGGAAAACCATTCGAGATGGAACAAATAGGAGGGAGGAAAGACATTGATCGGAGCAACTAAATAAATTAACGGACCTGACTATTTGTGGGGCTAAAATCCGAGAAGCTCATTGGTCACTTGCCCCGGACCGGCATATTCACGGCGTAAGCAAACGGCGCCATTGTGCTGCGCCAGCTCAGCCGTTATTCACATGACTGTAATACCTTTTAGTACCTATAGCTATAGGTACTTCAATCATGATATTCTTGCCTATTTCTAAGCCGGACATGAAAAATAATGATAGTTACAAGTGTTAATAATATGCTATAGGTGAGACGTATTTATATCCATGTATACACAAGACATTTGTACACATAGATTGCCACCCTGGCCTTTTTTGCACACGAGCAACGATATTCTTGTTTCTAACCACCTGTACATCAGTTCATATGAACCTTTCTTCTCGTTTTGAAACCAAGCTCTTCTAGGCAGCTTAATAGGGAGCACTATCGTTCCTCTTAAACCCAAACATATATTTCAACCCTCTCTTGTTCATGTCCGGATTCCGAAATTGGGCAGGGATTTGCACGGGGATTTGCTGGGGCTCCGACACGTACACCGCGTTCGTGATCTGCGGGCGAGGCGAAGGCGCAGGTGACGATATGGCAACGAACACCAGAAAATGCGGGCGGTTCCCGGCCGCTTCCCCCTCGCTCGTACGGGGATCCTCCCGGTGCAGCGAAGCCGTGACGAAGACGTCCGTCCCCACCTGCAGTTGCGTCGTGATCAGGGTCCCGTACCGGTCCCGGTAGCTCTGACGCTCCGCTAGATAGCTCTCCATGTTGGGCGGCGGCCCCTGGGGCGACATCTCTACACACGAGCCAAGTGCGGCACTCAGCTGAACCCAGTTGTCAGAGTAACCAACACTTAGGTAGAATGGCGACCGCAGGGGGGACTCAAAATTGATGTGTAACGGGTCGTTGTAGAGACCCAGGTCGGAGGTCTGAAAGAAGACGCAGCCATATAGCGACGACCAGCTGACTTTGCGTTGTGGCGAGGGCTGGAAAAGCCATGGTCCGACTACTGACTTAACAATGTAGCCGTACACCGGATCAGCCGTCCCTTTGGCACCAAGCTCTGTGGTTAGAGGAAGGTTTTGGAGATGGATACCTCCATGGTCAAACGGGGCGTGATGGGCCCCGATCTGGAGCTTCTTAGCTATAAAAATGTCGCTCCTTGATGCACTGTGCTTCTTAGAGGTGTCGATGAAATCAAGGCTCGACATGCCTAATCGATGATAGATCCTAGAGCCCGCACTGCCAACGAGGCCACGGGGCTTCACCCGCAAAAGCCGAATCATAGCAAGGTCTGTCGAACTTCGGCCACAGTTGAGGATGGCCGAGACGACCTCAATTTCGGTCTTAAGAAAACCCTGGGAAAGATGGGATAGTGCAGAATAGTCGCGAGGCACCAGAGGCAGATGGACAGATAAACCCAAGTTGGTCATCGTGAACGGTTTACTTAGCTCTGGGAAGACTTGGACCAACGACGCGCTGGAAGCAAAATCGGCCGGCGACTCGGCGAGAATCCCAACCGTGTTAAAAGACCGTGGGCTCTCCGGAGAGACGGTCCAAGCAAAGATGGTCTGGTCGTCGGTGTCCTTCAGAATCTCCTCCTGCAGTCTGGTGAATGCCTTCTTCCCTTCTCCGTAAAGGAGGGGCATGTTGACGTCGAAGAGGCCCATGAGACTGTACGCGACATCTTCGATGCGGGTGCACTCGCGCTGCGCAGCCCAGCTCATCCGCCGCGCGATGCTGAACTCGTCGGGCTTCTGAACGCCGCGGAGACATTCTGCGGGTATATTGGTGGCGTTCAGGATCTGGCCGAGCATGTGGTCCTCAGAGGTGTCGCCGACGCACATCCAGTTCACGTCAAAGAAGATGACCTTGCTGGGCGCGATCAACTCTTGCAGCGTCCAGCCTCTCGTGAACCAGCGCGAGTCGCCGAACTTGAAGGCCGGGCGCAGCTGCGAGAAATCGGACAAGTACGCATAGCAGACGGCGGAATCGGTGTAGTACTGGTACATGGAGTTGATGGCCTCCGACAGCTCGGCACTGCTCGTCTTGTCGATGCAGCACGTGTCGATCCAGATCCACTCGTAGCCGTCTCCCAGTGCCTGGTTGGCGGCAGCTTTGAGCTTCTGATAGCCTGCTTTGGCAGAAGTCTGTGGAGCCGGGGACTGCATCTCCTGGAGAGTCATCTCGCCCTTGCCCCAGGTATGCGAGAGAATTGCATATTTCGGGACGGTTTTGCCGAAGAACTCGATGATTTCGAGTGTGCGGGTATTTATGAGCCTCATCTTGGCCCCTTTGATCGATATACTAGTGATATTTTGGCCATATCAGCGGGTGTTTGACAACACCTCGTGCGGCTGAGGCTGTCTCCTTCATGATGCGCCAGCCGTAAGCGTTTCGGACCATCGTTGCGCCGGACACCCAACTAGATCTAAGACGGGTTACAAAGTACGTAGGTCAGCATAGGTATACTAGACTCGAAGCCGGCGGTATGTCATCGACAGCTCTCCCATCGATGAATCATACAGAAATATATCGCACTTTGGGCCCCAAGCTGTTAAGTACGTATCGGCCAAGTTGAAGTCTACTACCAGAAACGAAATGTTACTGGCACCCGTGCAGGTGGGCTTGACTTGCCAAGTAGAACCCACGGATTTGGTGGGTACCTTAAGTAGGTACCTACTTCCAAGACTGATGGGTACCAGTAGCCCACGCCCAGCGCCGCCACGGGCTTTTGGAAAGCTCACGGCAGTCCTATGGGTTAGGCGAATACAGTTCGGTGGCCAGTGTAATTGCAATCCTGCTATATATGACGGGTACTGAGCCGAGACTGTTCATCAATTGATAGCAACAATTTCAGCATGAAGAACAAATCCGGAATTCAAGTGGAAGCAGGCGTGCGGGTACCCACCTAGGAGGTATTTGGTTACTGGTATGCACGCCATTATGCCTTTCGCTGGAAGACTTTGGGCTAGCCAGATCTAGCCCCAAAATTATCAATCGAGTTACACGCCGCCATCGCTTGCACAACACTCGAATAACCATCATAGTAGGTATACAGACGCTTAAATAAACACCAAAATGAATGTAACTACTCTTGATGACTAGCTATAGTCATAGCCACTTTCAATCTATAGACATTCGAGGACAGATGCACAGCTGAGACACGACAGTTCGCCGCACGATTTCACGTGGATGGCGGCCTTAATCTGAGACCTGCAGAAGGTTCGCGGGACTCTGCCGTGATAGATCGCGATTGCCCCACCATTCGCCTACTACGTCATCCCTTGGGTCGTCCGACGTATGCCCCGAATCAGGTTGGATATCCCGGACGGACGCGAAGAGAGAAAGTTCTCTAGATAGTAACCATCCGACTTTGCGACCATTCAAACTACAGTAGGACATCGATCGACTAACGCCACCACCATGTCGTCGTCCGAACACACCGTCCCTTTCTATCAGAACCCTGACTTGTGCCAGCTTCTCCTATCTCAGATCGCCACGGGCAACACGCTACACGTACGAGAGTCTCGGACCCCCGGCGCCGGCAGTGGGTTATTTGCGGGCAACGCCGTGCCGGCCGGCCAAGAGGTGTTCCGCTCCAAGCCAGTCGTCACATGTGTCCAGGACAGCCTGTCCACCGTGTGCGACTTTTGCTATACCAACAACGCCAGCAAGGCCCTCCCGAGCGGACGCTTCCGGACTAGGCATGACCCAGTAGAGGCCCTCGTTGAGTGCGACGGGTGCCATATTTGCAAATACTGCACCGAGGTAAAGCCTGGCCCACAACAAGTTCCATGTCGCGCAAATACTCACACCATCTTCTTCTTGCCTCCGCAAAGTCATGCCGCGACTTGTCACTGGGGACATATCACAGGTACGAGTGCGCGGCCTTCTTGAAATCAGGCGGCCTGGGAGTTCGAGCCAGAGCGTTGTACCGAGCCCTCATCCACAAGCAGCACGGGCTCATACCCGACCACCAATGGCAAGGTCTGATGACGCTGATGCCGCACCAGTCCGGTCACCAGCAAGGGCCAGAAAAGGAGGTACTATCCCGCATCGCAAAGGAAGCCAAGGCCCACACGGATACCGCGCTCGATGTCGAGACGATAGAACGACTGTACTGCGTTGTAAGCCTGGAGCCCTCCACGAGTTTACACACCTCCTTCTTTCGGCTCACATCTGCCCCAGTTTCTCACAAATAGTATGGCTATACGGCTGCCCGGACAGAGCGCTGTCATGGGAACAGTCGTAGATGTTGTCGGCGCCATCATGAATCACTCATGTGACCCGAATGTGCTCATTTCCTTTGACGGCAGCGAGCTTGTCGTCCGGTCGTTGCGCGCCGTGGAGGCTGGCGAAGAGCTGGCACATTGCTATACTGACGTGCAAAGCGATGTGCTGCTACGACAGAAGCTTCTGCAGTCCGAATACTTCTTCACTTGTACATGTCAGTACAAAATAGGACGATCCCTATCACCATGTTGGCGCTAACAGGGAGAAATAGGTCTACGCTGCCAGAGTGAGCTCGAGGAGCACGACCGCGTCACACAAGGCAACCACGCCAAGATGCAGTCCATCCGCGAGGCTCAGGCTGGCCTGTTTGCGAGCATGAATGATGCAGTGTCCAGTTTCACCCTCACTGGAAAGCCCGTTGACGTAGATTCTCTAGCAGACCACATGGAGGAGCTTGCCGACAAGGCCTACCCGACCGGGGAGTGGCCGCCGAGCCTGGAGCCACTGCCTTCCATCTACAAGACGCTCGGAAGGCTCAACCAAGCGCAGGGCGACCCTTTTGCCGCGATCGAGTACTGCATCCGGGGCTGTGCCTACACGAAACGACGGGCGGGCGAGCCGTGGATGGTCGATCTGTTTGAACTCGTGCAGGTGCTGACGGCGGTATTGGGTTCGTCCCCGGAAGAGCAGGAAGCCGACGAGCCGGCCTTCCCCACACCCGCCGAGCTCTGGGATGTGTTCCACGGGTACCTCCACGAGCTGCTTCGCTTGGCGCAGGGGAACTGCGGACACGATGTGAGTTACACGAGAGCGATCCGGTCTTGGCATGATGCCGCCTTGAAATATGCCGACGGACCCCTGCCTGGCACGCAGGAGTTTGCAGATAAGTTTCACGCCTCCCACCGTAAGCTACTGCTGTGGGCGGGCGTGGCGGAGGACGTGTGGACCATAGACGCTTAGGTTCTGAATGTGTATGACAATCTATCTCAAAATATGCAATCTTTTTTTGCTTTTGTTCCTGACAAGTCAACGGCTCAAAGAGGGGCGGCCTGCATAATCCCATGTCGCTTCTCCATCCGACATTCGTCATTTTCTACGGAAAACCCGAAAGGGGGAAGGGGGTCTCCGAGGGGTTTCGTGAGAACGGAACCCACTCCGAGGTGTGTGATCGAGCACCTGTACAAGTAGATCGCGATTCTCGACCGGGAGTGTGGAACGGCAATCTATTGTGCAATATCCCGATTTCCGAGGGGGCGCTCACCTAATATTTGAAGAATGTAGTAGTACGCTTACACATCGGTAGATTAGCTATCATGCACGTAAAGACTATCTACCTCGTACCTGGTCAGGCCCGATCTGATTTCAAATTGCGATGGCCTATATGGAGCGTCGACAAACTGACCCGGCCGTCTTCGGCACCGTCTTGTTTGTCGCGAAAGCTAACAACTCGCGGCTGACCTTGCCATTACTGTCCCGTTCATCTGATGTTAGTCCAGGGGATGAACGAGGTTGACCCATGATCGTTGTCCTAGCACAGGCATGGTTCGTCTGCGTAGGTGACACACACTGTGTGACTGATGTCGTTCTGATCTTCGAAGTCTGAACTTTGCTAGTAGTCACGAGGTTTGTTTCTTTGGGAGTTTTCTTTTTGTTGTTCCCCTACGTCCCCTGGCGTCGGCAGGGCTAGATTGTTATGGACAGCACGGCACCTGACTCTGCGACGACGTTGCAACGGGAGAGGTTCACCAGTAGATTGCTGCAATTCTTGGCGCATGCGCTGCTGCTACGATGAAGCAAAACGGACCGGATACTCACTCGGATCAGTGATGACGGCCGATGACGGCTGTATGTGTAGTATGTAAGGGTTTGGTCATTGCGCACATCAATCAATGTGGGCATCAGGAGCTGTACCAAGCGATGCATCTCCAAACAAACAATCATTTGTTGATTTAGACGGCGGTTTCAACGCATGCGAGGTTATCGATGAGCTTCGGACACGCCCGTGCTGTTGACCGACGTGCCAGTAGCCATCCGACCAAAGCATCAGCTGTAATTTACCGAGACGACGGAAGTGGTTGCCTACCGAGAGACCTCAGAGGCTTAGACTTGCAAAACCTTGGTTCCATCATAAACTTTCTTCGGCCGAGCATCTCATCGATTGCGCACGCGGTACCTGAGGCGGCAACTTTAGCCATGCCCAGTCGTGGGCGACGGTGCGCCGTGAGCGGCAACGGGAGCAAACAGTGTGACCCGTCCGTCCGAGGTTAACTTGCAGGCCGGACGATAAAGCAGGCGACCAGGTTCGACCTGCCTGCAATGCCTTGAAACGACCAAGAACGGGGATCACCCACGGAAGTTGCTACTAGCAGGAATCCCCACGAGGGCCGGGCTTGTACTTGCAGAACTCGACACCGACACGTGCAAGAAGCCACCTACCCCGCGGCATCTCCCCCTGGCGGGAGCTTCCGGGTTGGGAAATCGGGGCCGCGTCGGGAACTTCCCATGGCAAATTATGGCCCTGGTCAAACCGGGGACCGATGGGGTAGCCATCCTCTTATCACATATGGACCGACTGGTGAGTGGAGGGAAAAGATCAAAAGCAATACATGGAACAATTACGCCATACCTGGAACTCCCTTGAACTTTCTCAAACAGCAACGGCAAAAAACAACACCGGAGATGTCTGCGAAATGGGAAGAGATGGACGGGTCAACCCACGCGAGGCCATTTCTGCGGCCTGGTCTAGAATGCAGCCGTTAGCGTAGGGGTCTTGCCGCGGTTCGCATGGCTTGATGAGCTGCTTGTAGTAAGTAATAGAAGGAAGGGGTGGAAAAAACCAAACTTGATTGCAATACGCACCATCGAACTCAATCTTGCAACTACATGTAGTCTAACCCAAAGCGACCAAAAGGCCCCCCTACCCAACAAATGGAAGAACACAATTGTTACCTCGACTTTGCCCAATTCAGCAAATGACTTGGCTGATAAGCCATCAATCAATCCATCGCCCACCGGCGCATGACTTGAAATATTGAAGTGGCCTTGGTATGGCCTGATGACTGGGTCCCAGCTGACTCTTTACCTAATTTTTCTATTTATACTCGTAGCCTATATCGACGCATATTGATATTCCCTTCTAATCTTGCGGTGTGAGAGTGGTAGGAACCATGAATAACGACGAATCCCGAAGATGGACATGGGCCGGGTGGGAGCGCATGTCGGGCTCCCGGGTGTGACGGGCGGACAGCAGTAGGTAGTCGCCCTACTGTATCTATTTCTCCGCGTCTTTTTGGTGGTGTGCGACTACTACCCAAATGCCGGGACACCAAGACACTAACGTGCTTGCACACCCATTCGCCGGCCTTACCTCCCCTGGGCTTAGTGATGCCAATGTGCCGACCGAGTGTGTGCTTGTTAGTGATACATACTTGTTAGAAATGCGCAACCAAATTGGTGAGCGGCTCTAGGCTTGGCCGGGGCGCCCCTTGGACGACTCACGAGAGGCAAATTACCAACTACCACTCCGTACTGCTACTGCATACGAGGAGTTTGTCGCAATTCTTGGTGTTGGGGTCACATTGCCAAAATTCTAGCCCACGCGCCTCTGTTCTCGCATCGTGCCACCGCGGCGCACGCCAAGGTCACATAGGGCAAATGGGAAACGAAACATTGACCACTTCCCAAAAATATCTCCTTGGCAGCGCGGTTGGTGCTGATGCTAATGATGCTCATGCTGTGCTGCGTGTACGCTGGGCTGGGCTAGGCTGGGCTGCAATGTGCCATGCTGCTGGCTGACACGACCCTCAACCGGCGTGTGGGCGGGCTGATTAATCACTATTTCCTCTTGAGCCTCTGTTTACTAGTCCCTTATTCCGACTAGGTAGTGGGCAAGGGAGGCAAGGCAAGGCAAGGCAAGAGAAGAACCAAAAGACTGGACTGATACTGACGTACAAGTTGACAGTGTAACGTGGCCAAGGCGCCCGGAGTGCCCACAGACCACGCACAAGGGAGGACGGGTCGAATCCTCGGGATCGCTAGTCACATCCACCAGAAACAATTGAGAAACAACCGGACGACTAACGACGGCTCGGCGAGACGGCAAAATTCCAAATCGAGGACCAAGATCGTTTGGATAGCCACCAAATCTTGGTTCTGGATATAAAAGTGTCGAAGACCTGCCTCTTGCACTTCCCGTCACCGCATCGCATCATATGCGATGCCACCCTAACTAAGAACCAAAGGTAGACGTTGAAAAGATATGTACCTATATTAAGAACAGCCATCAATTTCTCAGGGTGCTTAAGCGCCGCCCTTTTCTGGGGGGTTCTTTGGGGGGCAAAGGCCCAGGAACCCACCGCCACGGCACCTATCAGGCTGGCAGGCTGGGTGGTGCTGCCAGAACATGTGGGTGGGTAAGCTGTAGGTTTAGCTAGTAGATTACAAATAACGGTGCTGGCTTACACTCTTGGCCCTGATACGACGGCTGCAGCCCTTTTCGCTGGCACATCATGCAGGGCGCAAATGCATGGAGGGCAGCAGGCAGGCAGGGAGGCCAGGGCAGCCAGAAAGGGTGGCGGCAGGGCAGAGGCAGGGTTTGTGGCACGGCCCTGGGTAGGGTTGGGCGAGATACCAAGATGCCAAGATGTTTAGGTCTGGTTCTTTAGGCAAGTCACAGTGTAGATGCTCATTCGCTTCTCCCTGGTACCTAACAATCCTGATTGGACCCGAGCCTCGTCGACCTGCCGCGTGCCAAACCCGTGTCAACATCTGCGAGTATGCGAGTTGCCATACGCATGTGCGACGAACTCGATCCTTTTGATTGTTTGACGATGCACGTTAAACCCTCCCTGGGAGAAATGTTACCCTCCCATCCTCCTCCCACTCACTGCTACACGGGTGCATGTACCTGATGTGATAGTAACAGATACCACTGGTTTCACTTACACGAGAAAGATGGATGGCTTCAATTGTTGGCTGCGTCGAGAGGGGGGAGACAGAGCGGGCTAGCGGGTTACATCAAGGTATGATGTAGCTAGAAGCTGGCGGGCTACATACCTAACCTACCTCCTATGGAGTTGCAGTGTGTTTGCGATTGCCAGTGGCTCCGTGTGTCCCGCCTGGGCTGTATTGATGCATTGGCCCACCGAGAAAAACAGGGTCAATCCCACCCGATATCGTGGAGGTTTTTCCCAGCTCGGCGAACGAGCATTTTGCAAGAACAAGTCGTTCACAACAACAGGGAGCCATCCTTGAACTTGGAAGACCCGCCTCCAGTTCTGGGGCCACTTTAGGCGAAAGAGGGGCCCCCAATGACGAGCGGCAAGGAGAGGACCAATTTACCTGCCAGAGCCTGTCTCAATGCCCCGACGCCTGCGACTCTAGCATCATTTGCTTGCTGAACCTTAGTCCAAATCATCAGACGACCGGCCATCAGCCACCCGCCGGGCTACGCAGTCGACGCTGTCCATGCCCCAGCCCATGGGACCTTACGAGACCTACTACACCGTAATTACTAATGGACCGCGCCGCGGGCTTTTCCATGCGGCATGCGAACTTTGACTTCAGAACCCGGATGGAATCCAGAGGAGTGGTCGCAGCAGGCCAATGGGATCGGCAGGATTTCCTATCACCGACAACCCGACAGGCCACAGCTTGCCCAGAATGGTCGCTAGACTCAGCACTACCCAACTGCAGTAGATCAGTATCTTGGCGTTGTCGCACTGTATGTAGGCTATGTGTGCAATAAGGATAGCTCAAGCCACCCCTGCAGCAGCAGCCAAAAGAACAAAGAACCACGGAAGCCTTTCCCAAGTGCGGTGCGCGCTGTGTCGGGCAAGAACGCAGTACCTGCTACAACGACATATTGGTACAGGGATCGGCCAGCTCCATACTTTGGACGGTGGGTAACGGGGCTCAAGATGCAACGACCCTTCGCTGGTACTCACGTCCAGCCCATCGCCTAGCATGCCGTGGCACTCCGCTCGATAAATAGGACGGGCCCGAACCTCGATTTCGTCTGCTGGTTTCTGCAGTATCACGGCTTTCCTCCCCAAGGCACTTCTTCTACTCTTGCCAAGCTACACTGAAGCCGCCATGCAACTATCTCTTGCTCAACTCGGAGCACTGCTCAACGCTTTGTCGTTGGCAGCAGCTGCTCCCGAAGGCTGCCCCTTCGCTGCGCGCAGAGCGGCATCGTCTTCTCCCCAGAAGGAATCCGTCTTCAAGCGGGCCGATAACAACCCCACCGACGCCATCGGCACCTGTCCTACCGTCAGCAAGTTCGCCGGCGGCGGCACACGGAACGAGAACTGGTGGCCCTGCGCCCTGCGACTGGACGTGCTGCGCCAGTTCACCAAGGAGGTAGACCCTCTTGGCGACGACTTTGACTACAAGGCTGCGTTCAACAAGCTGGACTGTACGTGTCCCTCGACCACTCCCCATCGGCCCCTGGCCTTTCGTTACTGACTCGTGTTATAGACGATGCGGTCAAGAAGGACCTCGTTGCGTTGATGACTGACTCTCAGGAGTGGTGGCCTGCCGACTTCGGCAACTATGGCCCCTTCTTCATGCGCATGACCTGGCACAGCGCCGGAACCTATCGTGCCATGGATGGCCGCGGTGGTGGCGGCATGGTGTGTACTCACCCGGACCCCTCCTACGCAAGATTGATGCGCTAACAAACCATGATCCCAGGGCCAACAACGATTCGCTCCTCTCAACAGCTGGCCCGACAATGTCAACCTGGACAAGGCCCGCCGTCTCGTTGGTACGTCTACTGCTATTTCTTGACCTAGCCTCGTCCCATGTTTTATTCAATCAGAGACCGGCCATTGACAATCTGCTACAGAACCAATCAAGCGCAAGTATGGCTCTAGTCTCTCGTGGTCCGACCTTATTCTCATGGCCGGTAACGTGGCTATGGAGTCTATGGGCTTCCCGACAATCGGCTTCGCCGGCGGCCGCGCGGATACCTGGCAATCCGACGAGTCAGTTTACTGGGGTGGCGAGACCAAGTGGCTCACCAACGATGTTCGCTACGGCGGCAGCAAGGACATCGCCAACCGGACTCTCGAAGACCCGCTCGCCGCTGTCGTTCTGGGCCTCATCTACGTCAACCCCGAAGGCCCCGACGGAAAGCCCGACCCAATGCTCTCGGCCAAGGATATCCGCGAGACCTTTGCCCGCATGGGAATGAACGATGAAGAGACCGTCGCTCTGATTGCCGGCGGTCACTCCTTCGGAAAGACCCACGGTGCTGCCCCTGGCTGTAAGTTGCATCTCTTACCCCGGTTTTTAGTTTGCCACTCGGCCGTTCCATGATGCTAATTGGGTAATAGCCGACCTTGGCCCCGTTCCGGAGGCTGCCTCGCTGGAGCAGGTTGGCCTCGGCTGGAAGAGCTCTTTCGGGACCGGGTCCGGAGAAGACGCCGTCGGCTCCGGCATCGAGGTTGTCTGGACCAAGAACCCCGTCAAGTGGAGCCCCACTGCGTTCCTTGGAAGTCTTTGGAACAACGAATGGAGCCTGGTGAAGAGCCCGGGCGGTGCTTGGCAGTTCGAGGCCACCAACGGCACGCTCGATCACCCTTCGCCCCAGTCGGACAAGAAGCGCAAGGCTACCATGCTTGTCAGCGATATTTCCCTTCGCACGGATCCCGAGTACATCAAGATCACCAAGCGCTGGTTGGAAAACCCCAAGGAGTTCGAGGATGCCTTCGGCAAGGCCTGGTTCAAGCTGCTGCACCGCGATATGGGCCCCAAGTCCCGTTATCTTGGACCGGAGGTGCCCAAGGAGAGCTTCATCTGGCAAGACCCTCTGCCCGCCCCCGAAGCCGAGAAGTTGAACGAGGAACAAGTTGCCAGCCTCAAGGCCAAGATCCTCGAAGCCAAGATTGACGTTGGCAAGCTTGTCGCCACTGCCTGGTCCGCCGCCGATACCTACCGCAACTCGGATAAGCGTGGTGGTGCCAACGGCGCGCGCATTGCTCTCGAGCCCCAGCAATCATGGCCCATCAATGCCAAGCTGAAGGATGTCGTCAAGTCCCTTCAGACGGTCCGTGAAAACTACAACAAGGCCGGAATTGGCCCGCAAGTGTCACTGGCCGACACCATCGTGCTCGGAGGTGTCGCCGCTGTTGAGAAGGCAGCTCACGACGCCGGCTTCAAGGACGTCAAGGTCCCCTTCACTCCCGGCCGCGTTGATGCCACGCAAAAGGACACGGATGTCGAGAACGTCAACCATCTCGAGTACCCTGCCGACGGTTTCCTCCAGTTCGGCAAGGGCAACAAGGCCTCCAAGACGGAAGCCATGCTGGTGGACAAGGCGGCCCAGCTTACGCTGACGCCCCCTGAGCTCACGGTGGCTGTCGGTGGTCTGCGCGCGCTGGGTGCCACCTTTGATGGATCCAAGACCGGCGTCCTCACCAGCAAGGCCGGCCAGCTGACCAACGACTACTTTGTCAACCTCCTGGACATGGCCAACACCTGGACACCGTCGCAGGACGGCGAATTGTACACGGCCAAGGACGCCAAATCGGGCACCGAGAAGTTCACGGCAACGCGGTCGGACATGATCTTGGCGTCGCACCCCGAGCTGCGCGCCATTGCCGAGGTGTACTCGGGAGCCGACGGCCAGGAGAGGCTTGTCAAGAACTTTGTCGCTGTTTTCAACAAGGTCATGAACCTGGACCGCTTTGACGTGAAATAAGAGGGAGGAAGCACTTTCTTGGGATACCTAATGAGGAATCGGGGGGAGGAGTACCGGGTTTAGAGTATTATTACTACTACTGACTACCACTTCTTACTTACACGCCTAGCCTTTGCAGACATACTGCGCTAGACTGCTATTAATTTTCTTAGAGTGTAGTATACGCCTTACGGCATGATTGAAAGCCATTAATACATACATTAGCATCAATCGCGCCTGCACCTGTCTGCTCACAGATTACCTACTCCCTCACAAAAGTCACGATAC
The DNA here is from genome assembly GCA_006503535.1 of Arthrinium phaeospermum. Lineage (NCBI taxonomy): Eukaryota > Fungi > Ascomycota > Sordariomycetes > Amphisphaeriales > Apiosporaceae > Arthrinium > Arthrinium phaeospermum. The sequence continues at coordinate 1,816,526 of QYRS01000013.1, forward strand.
AGTTCCATCAGCGAGTGATAGATAACCTCCGACTGCTCGTCGTAAGGTCTGTCCCTGTACGGTAGTAGTGTAGGTAGCTATGTACTGTAAGCTACTGTAGCCACCACTAGTGGGCTGGCCTGATTTGTCGAACGGTATGCAGTGGCACGGCTATAGCGCTCTCCACACCGCGCCGGACCTGAGATTAGGTTAAGTGGAAAAGACCATCGATCTGAAGCTTCGGGTCGCCTCGATACGACGCGGACAATGAACGGGTGCAACACCACGGCGCTGGACTGCCGCATCCGCACAAGTGCCGGTTTCAAAGCCCCAGGTTGGCAATGCACTGTATTATCTTCGTCCTGTCCATGGTTCGATTCTGAAGTCACGATGGAGGAGGGCTTTGTAATGCTAACCCTCGCTCGACCTGGTATTGAGGGCATGACGCAGGGATGTTTTTGTGCCGCCCCGGCAGAATTATTTCCGAAAAAGTGTACCACCTTTCGTGTCAGGCTCTGGGCTCCCAGCTGCCCAGGCCACCCACCGACTTATCGCCGGGCACGCGAAGTCGGCGCTAAGTACATAGGCAGGTTGCAGGCCCGGTTAATGGGAGTGCGTCGGGGGATGCGCACAGCCGGCGTGCCCGTCCCCCTGAAGAACGTCACCAAATTTACCACCAACCACCGGGAAGAAGAAGGCGGAGAGGCGGAGAGGCGGACGAACTCCTGAGCTCCTTACCACTCTTGTATTATGGGGGTTGTTGACGATCAAGTGGGTGGGTGAATGGATACGGCCGGAAATGGATCTTTGTTCACTTCTTCCTAATTCCATACAGCCTGCCGAGCCTGACAGCGGCTTGGGGGGCGTGCGTGAAACACCCAATCCCGACAGCGCATCAAATTGGGGAGATCTACGGCTAGCGCCTGGCGGCCTCTTGGGTATCTGGCATCTGGGGCAGATGGTTGATGGGGCTTCTGTGATGGGGGAGTGCATTCCGGCCCGAGCGCCTCAGCACGGCTGTCAGAACGACATGATCGTCGTCATCAAATCTTCAAAGGACCCAGTCGCTCGCCTCCTTTCTCCTCCTTTTATATATACGTCAAACGTCTCCTTTCGCCATGTAGGTAGGAGGTAGATGACGGCCATTTCCTGGCGCACCGTCATGATGATGGGCGGCAAGCGGTCGCGGCGTCGGGGTGGGGGGTTCTTTCTCCACGCGCAAGGGGCCTGGGGCCTTCGCAGAAGCCTTCGAGCCCAAGGAAGCGGTAGCTGCGGATCATGTGGAACAGCATAATCTTCAGCTTCGGGAGCCCCAACGCCCTGCCAGCAGCCAGCTCAGGTGCACGCACGGCCTGTTGGAGCAGGTGTTGTTGGCCAGGGCTGCCGTCGCGCGCCCCCAGCGGTCCGGGTCGAAGGCTTGCGCGTCATTGTCGTTGTTTAGATCCGCGGGTTGATCGCTATCAAGGGCCGACACCAGGTCGAAGAGGGCTTCCTTTGGTATGCGCAGGCCGCCAATCACCAGGCCGGCGGGCGACGGCCTGACGTTGCAGCGTGGCGGCGGTGGAGTGCAGCCAGTAACTCTCGCGCCGGAAGTCGTGCAGGTACGGAAGGCTTCTCGATGACGGCCGCACTCGGACTGGGATCGCGGACCACCGCTGCCCGCAGTTTGTCCATCCTCGCAATCGGAAAGCACATCGGCGCCTGTTGAAACTTACATGGTCTGCAATCGGCTGGTTGGCGATGCCCGCGGCGGAGGCCACCGGGCATGATCCCTTTCTACCGGGAGCGGCAGGAGGTCGCGTGGCTTGCCAGTGTGCTTGTCCGACTCCATGGCGGCCGAGAACTCGCGCTTCTGGTCTCAGACTATGGCAAGCAGCCTGTTACCGAGGTATATGGCGGCAAGGAGGAGGTTGCGGTTGAGGGGTCCTCAACTGAAGTTGGCGCAGGTCTCTCTGGTTTTCGTGTGACTCACGATCAGGCGTGAAGCGTGTCCGGCAGTGAAAGCCTAATCTTACGGGCTGCCCCAAGTCCAGTCCTCGAATTTGATATCCAGACGGCAGGGCCCTCCAACAAACAGGAGTCGAGGCCATTTGTGTCTGGCTGTATACACGCGCACGCTACGGAGGAAATGCAGCACTGCCCGCCAATCGGCAGACAGTCCCGCCTATCCCCGCGAATCTGCATCGCACTGCCAGCGTGTTTTTGATGACTGCATGTCGCATACATGTTGTAAGCATCTAGTTACCATTACGGGGAGAATTTCCGCATCGGGCAATATAGAGCCCGCGACAATTGGACGTACGTCCATCCAATTGAGACTGGGTTGGTAATCGGTCGGTTAGACGAGTAATGCACCCTCTCTACTTAAGTAAAGTGAATATATAAAAGCGACACTGCTCTGTCGTCTGCCTTGATCACATCATTTACCAAAACTCTCTTCTCTTGACCCTGTTCTTCATCTCAATCGCCCCTTATCGAAGAAGATTACCTAGTTTGTAACAGAACCACCACGCAACAATGACAACTCCGCCAACTGACCTATCCAAACCGTATATCCCCGCCGTCGGCCACGCCACCGATGGCTACTCGAAAGAGAACGAAGCGACAGCGACCTGTTTCTGTGGCACTGTTCAACTTGCCTTCGTAAAGCCCCTTCCCACTCAATCATAGGTAGATCTGTAAAACACCACGGCTAACCCTTCCATGTCCGCCCGCCTCTCCAGCCGACCTCGTACCCGGGCGTCGTGTCGCGCTTCGTGTGCCACTGCCTGGACTGCCGCAAGGTGACGGCGACTATGTTCGCGTCCAACTTCACGGTGCAGGACCCCTATCTGAAGCACCTCAGGGGCCAAGACGAACTGAAGCAGTGGTAAGTGAGCCCATGTTGCTTTTGTCCGCCCCAGAAACTACTGCCCCATCCCCTTTTCTCTTCACCTTCTCCCCTTTCCATTACTGACACCCCGAACTTTCCGAGGATCACCAGGTCCCAGTCGCGCACCATCGGCACCGGCAACACCATGACCAACCACTTCTGCGGCCAGTGCGGCACCCTCATGTATCGCGCCAGCTCGGGGTTCCCCGGCAAGTACTTCCTGCGCATCGGCACCGTCGACGACTTCCACCTGCACGAGACCCGGCTGCGGCCGCAGGTCGAGCAGTACGTGGAGAGCCGCGTCGGCTGGCTGCAGCCCCTCAAGGGGATCAAGCAGGTCAACGGCATGCACACCTTTGCCGACGTCAAGGGGGTCCTGTGAGAAAAAGATTCAAGGGGAAGGAGCTGCTGTGCTATGGGAGGTCAACTGGTAGTGAGGAGTACGTAAGAAAACGTAGTTGCAAATCAAAACTATCTAGTCTTGTCTTGGTTTTATTGAGTCTATCTTGCTCCGTTCCCTTGTTAAAAGAAAAGAAGCGAGTCACATCCCTCATCTTCAATCAGCGCCTGCCATCCTGACCAAATCCTCACTAATGATGTCAAACGGGTTCAACCCCTCGCTCTGCCTCCGCAGCACCTCGACCCGCCGCCGGAAACCGCCGTCCCGCAGCGTCGACTCGACGGCGCCCCGGACCTGCTCGACCGACGGCCGCGCCGTGGCCAGGTCGACGCCGACGCCCGACCAGCCCACCCGCCTCGCGTTCTCCGTCTTGTCCATGCCCTCGCCCGCGACCACCATGGGGACCCCGTGCGCGATGCCGTGGTTGACGGCGCCGAAGCCGGCGTTGTGGACCCAGACGTCGGCGTGCTCCAGCACGACGTCGTAGTTGAGGTAGTCGGCCACGCGCGCGTGGCCGGGGACGCCGTCGTTCGGCATCAACTCGGCCAGCGACGCGTCCTTCCACCCCAGGATGGCGACGACCACGACGTCTTGGTCCCGGTCGGAAAAGGCGCGGATCGTCGGGATGATCAGGTCGTTCGGGTCGACCTCGACGGTGCCCTGCGCGACCACCACCACCTTCTTCCGTCGCGGGTCGTCCGCCGCCAGGGCCGAGTTCGCCTTCAGCTCGCCCCACCAGTCGAAGCGGGGGTCCGGCAGGACGGTGCCCTTTGGCGTCCCCTGCACGAGCCCGACGAACCGGAAGCCCGCGGGCCAGTCGCTGCGGGGATACTCGAAGCCGGGCACGCCGACTTGGTAGATGGCGTCGTGGCAGCGGTAATTGGCCCCCGCGAGGATGGGCTCCCCCGTACCCCGGCCGGCGCCCGACGCCAGCAGCTGCTTGTCCAGCAAGGCCGTCAAGTCGGCCGCGCTCCGTGTCCACTTCTCCCAGAGGGCTAGGTTCCGCGCGTGGCCCGCGTCCGACTGGTCAAACGGCGCCGCGTACGCAAAGGGCGGCAGGTCGATGCTCTTGATGGCGGGGACCGTGATGGACACGCACACAGTCCTGGGCACGGGGACACCAGGCGGGAGCGGCGCGCCGTACTTCAAGGGCATGATGCCGAGGAAGAAGGCCTCGGCGACGACCATGACCCGTCGGCCCCGCTCGTGCAGCGTCGCCAGGACCGACTTGAAGTTCTCCCACTGAGTCGGCAGCGTCTCCAAGCACTGCAGCCGCAAGTCGATCTTGCCGCGCTGGGTCCAGGGCAGTGCCTTGTAGCCCGGCGCCAGGGAATCCGGGTCGGCGTAGTACGCTTGATCATTGATGTCCGCAACGCCCTGTAGGGCGAAGAACTCAGCGCCTGCCGCCTCGATTCGCTGGCGGTGCGCGGTCGGGCCCAGGAAGGCGACATCCCACCCCCGGCTGCGCAGGCCGCTGGCGACCCGGATCAGGGGCTGGAGGTGGCCGGACAATGTGTGGCATACCACGAGAACCACCGGACGCTGCGGCTTGACTGCTGGGTCGTCACCCATGATGATAATAGAAAGGACCAATCAAAGACAATTTGCGTGTGCACAGGTCAAGAATGTGACGAGGAAGGAAGTTGACGTCTGATTGGGGATTTCGAGGGTGTGAATGACAAGTCTATTGACGTGTTGTCAACCAATTGATTATTACACAGCACAGCCACAATAGGCTAGTGACTGCAGCTGTCTGCAAATGACAGCGGAACCCCTAGGTATCAATGGAATAAACACCCAGAAAGGACTGAAGGATGACATGCACAGAGGAAAAGGAAGTAATGAGTATGGAGAATGGAATTGTAATTACATTGTAAATAAAAATTATATCTATCAAAATTGGGTATCATACTACTGCCTGCAATGCACACACACCAAAGGGGGCCGTAATGGCCAAAACGGATAACGCCTGCTGCAAATTAGAGGACGTTCCATATTGCGAGACCCGACGAGCGCTAATCCGAGCCTGCAGACGAGGCCCTTCTCCTAGGCCCAAAGGACGACATCGATCAATCAATCACGCACTGGGTGTGGCAGTGACTGTCGCCATGTCCGTGGTCGTCGTTGTCGTGGTCACCGTCTCAGTCTCCTTGACAGTAACCGTGACAGGGCGAGCTGGATTGGCAATGACTTTGGCGGTGCTGTGCACGGGAATATCGGTGGGGATAGGCCCGAGGTGTCCATGATGCGGTCGCGTAATCGGAATGATCTCCAGCGAAGTCAGGGTCGAGGGCGGCTGCGGAGGCTTGGATTCGGAGGTGGAACTGGGCACCGGGGCTGGAGGTGAAGGTGGTGGCGGAGGAGGGGCGGAGGAGGAAACGACTGGCGGTAGGATTGGCGGGATAACCACAATGGTCGTAAGGATGGCAGGCGGCGGTGATGTAGAAGACCGAGTCATCGTCAGTAGGGTGGTCGAAGGAGCCTCGGTGACTGTCGTGGTTTCCGGTGTTGTTTCCTTGGGCGGAGCAATGATAATCGAAGTAACAACTTCAGTCGGGACTATGGTAACCGTTACCTCTGAGGGCTGACCGCTGTTGACTTGAGATGCTGTCGTAGTAACAGATGGGGCTGGGCTGTTGACTTGCGATGTCGTCGCAGACGGGGCTGGCTTGGAGTCTCCCAAAATGCGTCCAGCAACATTGGGATCGTAGCACCCAACCTGAACTCCCGTCGTCGTGTTCATTGGTAGCGCAAAGCATTTCGTGTTGCCCATGCAAGGGGTAATGGAAAAAGCCCCAGACTTGCCACATTGACCAATGTTGTCATTGACACAGGCGACCTGTCCAGCCATGCAGGCGGTGTCCTCCTTGAGACCCCCAAATAGGCTGTTATACTTCTGTGCCTGTGCTAGGTTGCTAGCCATGACATCGGGCCCGACTGTCGACGCAGAAGATGGCAAGGCGGTGATGACGGTGGGTACATTCCGGTTAATGGTTCCAGATGCTGTCACCGAGTGTGAAACATAAGACGATTTCGAAGTCACGCCTGGTGCCGTCGCTGAGGCAAGCTTTGACGAAGAGGCAGAAGGGCTAGCAGCAACAGCCGAGGTAGTAGCAGCGACAGAAGACGTTGCAGCGGCAGTCGAGGAAGAAGCGGCCGTGGAAGAACTTGCTGCGATAGATGAAGCTACCTTGGTGGAGGAAGCAGTGGGGCTGGTACCACTCGCACCCCCCGTGGCTGACGTGAAGAAATCAGCCAGACTAGTGCGAGCAGCTGAGGTTGCCGGAGCCGACGAGCTGGTTGCCATTGAAGAGCTCGACTTCGTCGAAGAGCTGGCAGTCTGTACGAGAGACCCCGACGCTGATCCAGAAGCAACCCCAGATGAGATGCTGGAAGAAGCGGTGCTCGGTGTCGCTGAGCTCGCTGGGTCGGTACTCCTGGACTGGCTTGATGCGGTACTGGATGCTCCAAGCGCAGCACTCGAGGTCGGAACAATGCTCGAAGAAGTGGGTTGCGCTGATTGGGAAGCAGTTGCAACTAGTGAGGATGAGTGAGCGGTGGCGGCAGCCGAGGACGAGGCCTGGCCGCTTGCCAAAGAGCCTGCCGCAACGCTCGAAGATGCAACAGCGCTACTGGACGCGCCATGACTTGTGGTGTCAATGAGACTGAAAATGCGCGAGACAGAACTGTATGAAGACGTCGTCGGTGATGCCAGACTAGACGCGATCGCCGATGATGTGGCAGAGGGTGAAGCTAAAAGAGTGTTTGGGATAGAACCCGTAACTGAACTGCTACTCGTTGACAATATAGATGAAGAAGTAGCGGCGGTGGAAGCCGGGATGGAGGACTGCGTCAATATCGACCCTGGCGTCGACGACGACACGACAACTACCGCGACTGAAGAAGACGACGATTGAGCGTGAGTAGAAGACGTCTCTGGTGCTGATAACGTCGCACTGGGGCTGTCCACGGCGAAACCGGCAGAGGCAGCAAGGCTGCTCGGCGTGAGTGCTAAGGATGGAATGCTACTCGAGGGCAGCAAAGATGTAGACATGGAAGTCATTTGTTGTACAACTGACGAAGACGGCTGCTTGAAGACCCTAGAGGTGGCCTCGTCTAATTCGTCTCGTCTCAATCTAGGAATCGTTAGTATTGGTACGTTTGCGTGGGGATGTTGCCAAGGGGGGGAGGAGAGGTAACTTACCGTTCCCGGCGCCTCAGCGGGCCCGCCGCTGAGGCCTCGGACAACAAGAGAATGCTAAGAAAGAAAGCTGAAGTGTACATGATGAAGATCTTCTTCGAATTCGGAAAGGAAAGGAAAAGGAAAGGTAGAACGAAAACGGCAATGGGGAGAAAGAGCCCGACGGGAAATTGTGGGTTTATGACGGAGCTGGGGGGTGAGAGCAGCTCTAGGGATTCATATTACGGGCAGCGAGGAGAAAGGCGAGATGCTGGTCAAAGAGGAGTCGATCTTCAATGAGTTTGTGCAAAGGGCCTAGGCAATTATGGAGAGCTGGGACAAGAGAAATGGCGTCGAGAGTTGAAAGGAGACAACAAAGGGAAAGACAGTGGCCACCGGTTCACGATGCAGAATGGCCAGCCAGAACGAGAACTCGAGATCGACGCTCTGGAGGGGATGGGGTGGGCATCTTGTACGGACCACAACGCACGCGAGTCACTGGCAATCAGTCTATTCTCGAACCACAGGCCCTGCTTAGCCTCACGGCATCGAGGCCGGGAAGCGGTCGCACTAGATAGAATGCATGGTGATGGCCGCAAAGCGACAAAGCTTGAGATGAGACCCATTGAAGAAGGTCAAGGCCATCTGGGCAGCTCGACAAGACCGATCCAATGGCGTCTCATTGGGCCAAATTGCTTCGGCCGCTCTTCCATGCTGTCCTCAACAGCAATCTAGCCTTGCCGGAACGGTATTGGATGCGTGAAGCGGTTGGCAAGCGCTTTCTCCATTGTCGGTTCGTGTTTCCGGATTTTCGACATGGTGTCGTGGAATGCGCGCGGTTGAAGATGTTTTGTGGACGGGATATTTCCGTCGGCCTGTAACCGCGGCCAGCAAACGATTCTGAGCCAATCGCGGGCAGCTGGCGGGCGCCTCGTGCGGCAAGTAACAGGGGGTTTTGTTAGTGGAGGGGTATCCTTCCGGGGCTTTGGCTTCGACGACAGCCAATGGTTTCGTTGAAGATGCAACCACTAATCCGGGCCCGCTACTCGTCTCCATGGCAGAACATACATACTGCCAATCGAGCCTCAAAAGCAACCCTTGACTCTGCATTGACGTACACAAGAGTGTTCTATTAGAAGACCACTCCCTTCTTGAAAAAAGAACATATAAACCTAGACATCCAGCCGCTTTCGAGGACGGATTCAGCATCGAGCATTGTCGCAAAACGAGCAAAGCTATCCTAGGGTACCGCTAACGCTGGCTATCATCCGTCAAGAAAGAACTTACAACTTTTCTCATACCATCTTATTGCAACCACCTCCGAAAGACCTGGACTGATTTGATATCTATTGATTGTAACATATTATCTATTAGAATGGATGCCTCTCTGTTGCTACACCTAATTAGCTACTTAATCAAGTTGTGAATTGTGAGAATAACGGATTTATCATTTTCGCCGGCACACAATGCAGGCATGGTGGCATGCGGGGAACACAATTGCCAACAACAGTGAAGCGAATCTCTAACCTACATAGATACATCTTATTTTCAACCCGATTTCTCTGTTCTACTTGATGGACAGCACAGTCTCAGCTTGCGATGCAATATGTCAGCCAATACTCTCCCTCCCAGTGAGGATATATTGAATGAAGAGTTGCGTGAACACCAAAATGAGAGGTACACAGCTTTCACCGACCTGGAGAGATGGGTCATTGTCGCGATTGTGTGCTTTGCTTCATTATGCTCCAATCTCAGCGCCTTTATATTCCTCCCTGCCTTGAAACTTCTTGCTGAAACCTTTTCGGTCTCGGTGGACCAAATAAATCTCATTCTTACTGTCTACATGGCTGTAGCGACTGTGGCGCCCACACTAGCCGGCGATGCAGCAGACACACTTGGGAGACGGCCAACGTATATGGTTACCCTATGCCTGTTCTTTATATCCGATGTACTACTTGCCTTGGCTAAATCTTATGAAGAGTTTCTTGGACTCAGGGTCCTGCAGGCCCTTGGTCAGTCTGGTAAGCTTTGATGGCGTTCAACAAGTGCTCCAAAGTTGATGAAACCTGACAGGAATCATCGTTGTTGGGTATGGGGTGGTTACTGACATAACCACCCCTGCCAACAGAGGCTCGTTCATGAGCGCAGTGTCCTTTGCGTAAGTTTCTGTCCTATATATCTCGGTTTCGTAGAGATTCAGAACCATGTTGATATCCTAAGAATCACCATCGCCCCGAGTCTTGGGCCTATTCTCGGCGGTGCGTTAAGCTACGCAGCTGGATGGAGATGGATATTTTGGTTCCTGGTTACAATAACAGGCCCAAGCCTTGTCCTCGTCATCATTGGACTGCCAGAAACCGCTCGAAGCGTTGTCGGAAATGGTTCCCTGCAGCCTCCATTTTACTGCAGGTTGCCTTTGCTTCATTCGGAGTTCATGCGTCACTGGAAACATAGCCACATCTCGGTTTCTCGAGGACAACGTCGAATACCCAACCCATTAAGGTCCTTTAGAGTCCTGCTTCGACGAGACAACACGGTCGTGATTCTGGCATCAGCCTTGATGTACACCGTGTATTCCTGTGTGATAGCTTCGTTATCCACACTCTTCATTGAGATATATGGTCTTAATCAATGGCAAGCTGGTTTGACCTTCTCGACCTTCGTCTCAGGACCACTACTCGATTGGGCCTACAGAAAAGCCCGCTTTAGGCATGACATGCCGGGCCCTTTAAACAGAGACGATAGTATAGACGAATTTCCTATTGAGAGAGTCCGGCTGAGTATCATGTGGGCGCCAGTGTTGATTACGATGTTGTGTATTTCAACGTACGGCTGGGCACTTCACGAGCGATGGCACCTTTCCATTCCGATAGCACTCCAATTTGTCGTGGGGTTCGCCCTCCAATTCAATTTTAGTGTAAATCTTGATGCATTCTCTAGCTTCTTCAGCACCCCTCACAACCCCTCCACCACCCCAAAAAACATTCTCGGCTAACCCATTTACAGGGCTTCAACACGCTAATATCTGACATTAACCCGGCTGCCCCCTCTGCGGCTAATGCGTCTACAGCAGTCGTGCGATGTGCTTTGGCCGCTCTTTCAGTGGCTTACTTGGAAAATCTTCTGCAAGCCATCGACGTTGGATGGACATTTACCTGCATTTCTGGGCTCTGCCTCGTTGTTCTTGGTTTATTCTTGATCGAGTATCACCAAGGAACTGCCTGGCGGATGAAGGCAACGACATGGTTCTATTGAACAAAGATGGGATTATAGTGCTCGGGTCATCATCCGGGGGCAGTGCACTTCACTACAGCTACATTCCCATTTCGAGGACACAGTAACGACTTCTCGGATGCCCAAAGAGTACACAGAGCCAAATCATCCGTGTTGCGTGGATCAGGAAATGTCTTGAGTCTTGTGTGATCATAACTTGTTCAATCATCCATTCTCCAAGATCATGGGAGACATCAAGACTTGTGCCATGGAGGGGCTGGCCAGGTGGCCAGTCGACATCATGTTTTTCCACACTGCTCTAAGTCCCAGCTGAACATATACAAGTGATTGATCCCGAATCCGAGGAGGTAATTGGGTTGGAGTGGATGGGCGACCCATTCTTGAATAATGGTATCCCCCAAGTCCGCACAAGTACTGACAGATGACGAGTCTACATCAACGATACAGAGTTCCGAAGAAGTGTGTATAAAGATCCTCGTCGAGTCCTGGTTGAAAATCAAGGCTCGTAGAACTCCTTTGACTGATTGTCGTAGTGAGACGGTACTACGTTGCTGGACCAACGGACTCGTCTGCCCAGCAATCAGTTCTATGAACATCACAGTCAACTGCTTGCTCATGTCGAAGAAACAGACAAGGTTTCCAGTTCTGCTCCAACCTATATCTTTGATGGTGAACTTTGCTCTTGACACGTATATCTCCTTCGTGTCTCCGACCTGTATCTCATGAAGACGGACCACGACTCTTTCCGTGCCATGGCAATACCATCGACCTTGCGGACGAGCTGAGATTGACGTGATTGAATCAATGGCGCCATGTACCATGACAGGGCCATGCGACGATGAGGAAATACGCTTTCCACTGAAGGAAGCTGTATCTCCGCTGGTTTCCTCGGCCAGTCGGACTAGGGCGTTGGGTTCCCACACGTTGGCGTAATAGCCCCTGATATCGTACAATCGCCGAGCGTCAGGGCTGAATGCCAAGCCGAACACAGCATCCGGGGCCGCAATTTGATGAATCAGTGTGAGAGAAGACGCGAGGACGAGTTTCACTCTACCGTGGCCATCACCCGTGGCCAGAAGATTGCCGTCTTTGCTGATTGCCAACTTGGTCGCCGCTGCTGACAACTCCTCGACATCATCATCGTACGGCTTCCACTTGAACAACTCCGCTGTTGCAAAAAGAACATATAAACCTAGACAGCCAGCCCGCTTTCGAGGACGGATTTAGCACCAAGCATTGTCGCAAAAACGGTCGAGACCAATTGGGGCAAAGCTATCGGGACCCACGGGCTTTCAAAGGAGCCTCACCCACCTCATCGCAACCACATGGGGAAAGATGTGAGCTGCTCTGGCCACTCTTGTGTGCAGCAGATCTGCGTATCTATGAGTTGGAGCTCAAGTTACGTGGAGATTGCAATGTTTGCAGGGCCATCTGTTGAGCCGGCCGGCGGTTTTGCGTACCCCCGAGTCGCCCTTACCAAATTGACAGTGCCTGGCCCTAATTGCACAGCCAAATATCGAGATCATGTGAGGTAAACTCAGGGAAAGCCAGCAGATCCTGGGCCAAGAAAAGCGACCCAATGACCACCTCGGCACCTACGCCGAGTCTCTGGGATTTTCAAAGTCATTGGGCTCGACAGAGTTGGGTGCCCCTGAGATAACCCAATCGTCTTCGACATGCATCTGTTATACATGTAAATGATATGGCAACAGAAGACCATCTGATTTGATGTACGATTTCTCCGTAGCTTCGAGATGTTCAGTGCTTGAACCCCTGGCCACTCAGAGGTTATTTGCCATGGCTGCATGCATGGCCAGGTACGTGGGATGGCCATAGCTATGTGCGAAATGTCGGTTTTGATCCCGGTTCATTGGAACCCATTATTTCTTTCCAACTTCAAAACCCGCGTTGGTAATGCGCCAAACGGTTTTAATTTAAGCCACGATGAGCGTATACTTGGAAGCGATCGAAGGTGACTTCCCACTTCATCACAATGTTGTTTCAGGTGTGTAAAGGGTCATAATCGCATCTTTCAGACATCAATTGAGAGACTTGTGCACAGTGCTGCCAACGGGCACCAAGGCCATCTCGGCTGAATCTTGGGGTCGTTCGGCGGGGGCTAAAACTGCAAGAATTGCCACACAGCTCCCTGGCTGCCAAGAGAGAAGGTACTTTCTCAAGGTAATGGACGCTGCTATGCGCAACGATGTTGCCAATGATCCTTCGCAAACAAGCTGATACTCTGGATTAGTGTGCAACTGGGGAATACGCACAAACCCATATGTGGGGAGAATACTATTCGGCTGGCATCATAGCAAGCCATGTGCCCGACTTTGGCCCAAAGCCCGTGGGAAAAGGAGACTACCACGACGAGATGGGGAGCCACACCTACTTCTACATGATGGAATTCCACGATATGGAGCATCAGAGCCCGCCCAAACCGGCCGAGCTCGCAAGAGCAGTTGCCGAGCTTCATTCGAAAGCCGTATCCCCGAACGGCATGTTCGGCTTTCCCTTCGCGAACGGCCGTGGAACCCTGGACCGCAGCGAGCACTGGGAGAAAAGCTGGGCAGCCCAGTTCACGTACCTGCTACAGGATCTGATCGAATTGGACAATGGGGTGAACGAAGCATGGCCCGAGTATGACGACGCCTGCAAGCAGCTCATCGACCATGTCATCCCGAGACTTCTTGGTGCCTTGCAATCCGAGGGGCGAAACATCGAGCCGGTGCTCTGCCACGGTGATCTGTGGGAGGGGAATGTGGCCACCGATTTGGAGACTGGCAGGATCGTCATCTTCGACCCGGGTGAATCGTATGAAGCATTTCTACTGCTCAAGACCTTCTCCTCGCTCTTGGTTGGAACCGCGTTTCTATTACTCTTCTGTGTGTGGTCATTTTGAGGCACAGGGTGACTTGTTGACTCTCATCTAGTATGTACGCCCATAACGAGATCGAGTTCGGTACCTGGAGATGCAGTTGGGCGACATATTTCACGTCGCCCGAGTACACAACTGCGTATCAGCGTCTGATACCCCCTTCGGAGCCGGCAGAAGAATGGGACGACCGCAATAGGTTGTATGCAATCAAATGCGCCATTTGCGATTCTGCGGGCCACGAGAGAAGCAAGTCTCGAATGATGTAAGTATTGCCCTCTTGTATCCGATAGATCTCTGGTTCCCAGCTAACAGGTAACCACGGGAAGAGCTTTCAACGATATGCTGTATCTGTGTGAGAAATACGCACCGTTGGAATCGCTCGAGAAGTACGACCCAGACAAGGACATCAGTGTGACAGGCAAGCGAGAAGCATACGACGTAATGGCTGGGGCCCGGAGTTCACTGTGAATTAGAACAAAGAAAGGGCAATCGACGCTTCAAAGGCGGTCAGTAGTTACTTAGCCTAGGAGGTTTCAAAGACGACAACGAACCTGCGGGGATTTTCGAGAATCCAAATTGCAGGTTGTTGCTATGGATGAGAAGTGCTAAAAAGATGGTTCCCGTTGCCAAGGCCTGGAGAATAGAGTGGGCGCTGAATCAGACTTGGCGGCGCTAGGCTCTAGTGCTGCTGCTTAGCTGAGGGCCTGTATCCGCATCTCCATAGACCGAGATTGGTCCGAAAACTCGGATTGATCTTGTTATCATCGAGGATTTGGGTATAGAAACGAAGCAAAGATAAGCCAGAAGAGCTATCTATGACCAGCCGGCCTCAATTGGTAATTAGAGCAAGTTTCGAGCTCGCTCAGAGGTTCATCAGTCGTGCCGCTAGATGGCCAAACATCTGGCTCATGGCTCGAGATAAGATAACCGTATCCGCCACTAATCTTCGATCGCTCGAACTTATACTCCAACCTAGAAGCCATTGGGGGCGGGGAGCTGGTGCAGTCGCGCAGGACCTGCAGGGATGGATATCCAGAGAGCCAATGTCTGCTGCGCGAAACAACCAGGTTAACAGAGCGGTGTCGTATCGCCAGATCTCTAGCTTCTGTCATGCCGTTAGCTGCGCGCTGGTGACAGGGTGATGGCGTGCTGGTGCTGCGTGTTACATGCCGTGCCTCACCAGCCTTGCCCTGCTATTTTATTTACTCGTTATTTTTCTTTTCAGCTAGTGTACCTGCTGTCTCTTTGCCCGGATTCAAAAACACTCTCAAATGTTATCTATACCAAGCACCGGATCTCCAATGTCTCTGATTCGTTGTTGAGTGTGTTTTTTTGTGCTTTTCTTTTTCTTCGTCTCCTTTCCTCTTGACCCTCCCAATCCGCGATGGTCGTGACGACTTCGGCCCCGGCCCCTGCAGGGGCGAAAACTTCCGGCGAGAAGCAGCCCGATTCGCAGAGCGACAACGTCCACCAGGGCCTCATTGTAGTCGCCGACAATGCGGACCACCTGCAGCGCCATCTTGGCAACCGCCAGATCCAGCTGATCGCCGTGGGCGGCACCATTGGGACGGCCCTGTTCGTCTCCATTGGCGGCGGTTTGATGCAGGGCGGCCCGGGCAGCTTGTTCATCGCCTTCACCCTCTACTCCTGCCTTTTGGCATTGGTGAACAATTGCCTCGCCGAGATGGTCATCTACATGCCCGTGTCTGGCAGCTTCATCCGTATGGCTTCAAAGTGCGTCATTTTCCCCTCTCCCCTTCCCGTCCGCGGCCGTGGCGCAAATCATCACAACCGCGACCCATGAGTCGTCCGGGAGTCCCACTTTAGTATCCCTCAACGCGTGATTAACTGACATGGTGGTGATATAGATGGGTTGACGACGCTTTCGGCTTCATGGCCGGCTGGAACTTTTTCCTCTACGAGGCTTGTCTCATTCCTTATGAGATCTCCGCATTGAATCTCGTGCTCACTTTCTGGAGGGACGACGTCCCGCCTGCGGCAGTTTGCGCCGCTTGCATTGCATTCTACGCGTGAGCTACATTGAACCTCCTGGAAGGGTTTCGGTATACTGACTTTAGTTGTCGCAGTGCCTTCAACATCATCGCCGTGAAGTACTATGGCGAAGTGGAGTTCTGGCTTTCCTTTGGAAAGCTGTTGCTGATCATCATGCTGTTCTGCTTCACCTTCATTGTCATGGTCGGCGGCAACCCCCAGCACGACGCCTTCGGGTTCCGGTACTGGAGAGATCCCGGCTCGTTCGCCGAATACATCTCGACCGGGGCTCTGGGTAGGTTCCAAGGCTTCCTCGGCGCCTTCTTCTCGGCAGCATTCACCGTCGTCGGGCCCGAGTACCTGGCCATGGTCGCTGGCGAGGCCGAACGACCAAGAACGTACTTGAAGAACGGCTTCAAGACCATGTATTGGCGTTTCGGTACCTTCTTCATCGGAGGAGCTCTCGTATGTAATCTGAGCCACCGATCCTTTCTGGTTGCATCCGCCGCCTAGGCGCCAACTGTCCCTCCCTTTTTTTCACATTCCCGCAGTCATTCCCGGCGAAATCGGGGATGAATTGCCCGCCTATGAAGGGGCACCTGAGTCGCCACCTGCTAATCTCTTAATAGTGTGTCGGCATTATCCTACCGTACAACAATGAGAAGCTGCAGAATGCGGGCACCGGAACTGCTGATGGTTCGCCCTACGTCATCGCCATGCAGAACATGGGTATCGGGGTGTTCCCGCACATCATCAACGCCTTGATGGTGACAGCCATCTTCAGTGCCGGCAACGCTTATACGTACTGCGCGATGCGCTCTCTGTACAGCATGGCGCTCGATGGCCACGCGCCCAAGATTTTCACCAAGTGCACCAAAAGCGGCATTCCGATCTGGTGTTTTGTGCTCGTCATGGTCTTCCCCTTCCTCTCCTTCCTGCAGGTGTCCAATGACACTGCGCAAGTCGTGACCTGGCTGGCCAACCTGACCGAGGCATCGCAGCTCATCAGCTACATTGTCATGTGTGTGACGTATCTGTTCTTCTACCGCGCGCTCAAGGTCCAAGGAATCGACCGCAACACGCTCCCCTACGTCGGATGGTGGCAGCCGTGGTCGGGCTGGATCGGCGGCGGCTCCATGATCGCCGTCGTCTGCCTGTACGGCTACACGGTTTTCCTCCCCGGTCAGTGGGACCTGGGAACCTTCTTCTCATACTATACCATGATCTTCGTTGCTTTCGTGACCTACTTTAGCTGGAAGCTCCTCAAGCGGACCAAGGTTGTGATGGCGGCCCAGGCCGACCTGGTTTGGGACAAGCCCATCATTGATGCATACGAGGAAGCTCTGACCGAGCCCCCGACCCGGTTTCGAGACGAGATTATGAAAATGGCTGGGATGAAGAAGAAGAGACACCAGGGAACAGTCGTAGAGAGCTAGCCAGGCTCGGGATGCTTCGAGGTGTCTAACTCAATCAAGTAATAATACAAATGTTGGCTACTCACATCGGCACTACAGAACCAATTTAGATCACCTCGATGTCCTGGTCCTATATACAAGTAATCCTGGCTATTGTCGGCATCGACATTTCAATACGATGCATAGTTGTGCTCACTGAGGCGGCGCGCGGGCGGCTGGACCTCGTCGCTACATGACGCCCGAGGGGTTCTACGTCGAGGCCAACGTTGGCGCCTCGTGGACGCGCCACCCGGTCGTCGCGGACTGGGTGAGAGGTCTGCAGCCGCGAGGGCCTGACAAAACTTCCGGCGCCGCTAATGGTGGTCCAGGGGACGCAGGACGGCATCGCCCCCTGACCGAGGAGGACTAGGCCAGGACGTACGCGGCGCACCCCGACTCGCGCGTCTGGTTCCTGGCCCGCGGGGGCCAGAACCACGACAGCGTCGCCAACTCGGTGCTGGTGGACAACATGAGCTGGGCGGGCGACCTGTTAAGGGCAAGGAGATGGAGCAGGGCTGTTCGCGCATCGACGTTCAGCCGTTGACCGACCATTTCCAGCCGTTCCTGATCCATTACAGGGCGGCAAGGGCGCTTTAAACACTGGCGCAACGGGAAATTGTTTGTTCATCCACTTCCAGAATATGATTGAGATGAAGCCATCCTGGCTCCCCCCTTTTCTCTTATAGAGCCGATGCGCTTAAACGCCTCTATAAAATCGAACGAAATTAGGATCATTCGGATTCATGTATTAAAGGTATATATCTTATATGCGAAGTATTGCTTGTGAACCAACGGTTGCATCACTCTGGTTTACTACTCTTTGGGAGGAGTAGGCGCAACTGCAGCCCTCCCACCCAGTCTCCGCTTCGCCGCCACCCACGTCGCCCATGCTGTGGCCGCCATCAAGAGGGGCACTCCCAGCCCTACCCCGATGCCGACGCCCAGCCTCCACTTCTTGTGCTCTTCCTTGTGACCGAGCGTCTCCTGCGCATCGAGGAACCTGCGAGCGTTGGACGGGGCCACTATGAACAGGTCGGACCAAATAGACGGTACGTCGTTTCTGGAAGCGTAGTTCCCTGCCGACCCGGCCGCAGCGGGGAGCACGATCTCAATTGCGTTGGTCATGGTGTTGTAGGGGCTGCAGAGTGCGACGGCGTCGCTGACGTTGTAGCGGCTGTTATTGGTCTGGGCTCCTCCGAGAGACTCCCGGACCACGTCCCGGTATAAGTCGCTCACGATGCGTGCCGGCCTGAAGGTGACTTGCGTCTCGGTCGTATCTGTTGTTTCGTCAGGCCTTGGACATGGGCGGGGGTGGGCAGGCGGCTTCTTGCCTGGTCCGACTTACTGATTTCCCACTTGACGTCGGCGCCCAGCCTCCAACGAACCGTCACCGGGTCATCCTGGTACCGACCCTGCTTTCTCCAGGAAATCGTGTGATTGAAGTTTTCCATGACGAGAGCGAATTGGGTATAAGTGTCGTGTGCGTAAGGGGGATAGATCCCCTCAGGATAGTAGCAGCCTGAACCCACGGGACCGCACCACAAAAACGATGTGAGGCAAAAGGGCTCATCGGAGCAATCCTTCTCGCTCGGGTCCCAAGCAAGAGTGATGGGGACCCAAAGAGCGAGCACGGATGCGATGGCGCGGAGAAACGTCCTCATTCTCGAGGCTGGAGACAGAAAAAGATATGTGGTAGGTCTTGATTCTGGCTTCCGGGCTCGCGACGAGGTTTTGGGGGCACGCAGATTAGTATATCAGCGCATTGATGGCGAGCCGACGTTACATTACCGGAACAATAGATCAGCTCGTGACGGGGACGTCTCTCCGAACGATGGCGCCGCCAAGATGTCGTACCTGGGTGATACGTCATACGGGACCAATCAGAGTTACCCGTTGGCTGTCTGTCAAGTCGGGAACAACCACGATTATTCGGCATCAGCCCGCGAGCCGCGGTGGGAGCATCGTGCGCCGATCAATCCCATTACCGATGCGCAAGGCGGACGAATTAGCCCATTTGCTTATCAGCCGACTGCGGGTGGCTTGCTTGCTTCCCCGTGGGGTTCTGGGATGGCACTGCCCACGGATGTGCCTCGCGCTGTGCCAATCATGCTCTCTCATCTATATCAGTGGCGTTCAGCAGTAGAGCAACAGCAATAACCATGGTCTTTTCTGCATATCTACTCTATTGGTACCGGTTACAGTTGGGCCTAACTTCCTTTTCTCCACATGGACATTCGTTTTCAAGGCTCTATTGTTCCCTATGCTTGAGGTTTGATTCGCTATCTTGCGAACGTCACATGGAGTCAGAACGGCAATGTAGCATTAACTGATAAGCGATGCAACCGTCGGACGCCCCCAAGTCCTCCCGCGGAACAATTCTTCGAATCCTTCGATCAACGCTTGAACCTCAAGTATCGTCTTCAATGGTGATGCTCGAACAGAGTCTGGATCCAAGGCCACGCCACCCTCATATGTTGTCTCCTTAACTTCAGAACACACCCATGGAAATGGGATTCGTTTCTTAACCAATAACACTGCGAGCATCAAAAGGCCCAAGAGCACCAGGCTAACAGGACAATTGGTACGTAC
Organism: Arthrinium phaeospermum; assembly: GCA_006503535.1. Lineage (NCBI taxonomy): Eukaryota > Fungi > Ascomycota > Sordariomycetes > Amphisphaeriales > Apiosporaceae > Arthrinium > Arthrinium phaeospermum. Next base: position 1,836,104 of record QYRS01000013.1, read on the forward strand.
CGACAGCCAAACACTGCTAAATAATGCAATACAGACAAAAGAAAAGGGGTCGTTGGTTCTCGGCAAACGAAGATGAAGAAACACACAGTTTTCAGTAGTATTAATACTGGAATTTTGTAGATAGGTAAAGAATGAAATTATCACAGTGCAAACCCCTCGGCATCCGACTAATTACAACCTGGTTTCCCCTTCCGCCCCCTGACAAGCCCTTTCTTCCAGCAGCCGACAGACGTGTTATTTAGATGTTGCACTCGACGAGTACGTTGCAGGCACCTGCGGGCGGGCTACAGACAGTTGAATAGTAGCATGGTTGATTGTCGCTTGCGCACTGCAAGCAAAGGCCGGGTGGGACTTTTGGTTAGCTATCTGGCCTCAATGTCCCAAGCAAAACCCATCGTGACCTACCTTGCCACTGGTGCAGGTACCCAGCGGGCCATCATCACCAAAGCAGGTGTTGGACCGCTCAGCGCAGACCTGGGAGTTTGCATGGTCAGCGGGTGTACGAAGATAAAGAAGTGCGTGTTGTCCGACGTACTCCAGTGATGCCTTGTCTGCGCTGTAACGCGGCGCCGCCGTATACGCCGGTGGCAGCGAGGCCAATGATGGAGGAGAGAACGCAGAGTTTGAAATGCATGGTAGCGATGGGTTATCTCAAGGTAGAAGGCAAGATGGCGAATACCCTAAGCTAATGCTGGAGGGCAAAGACGGACGTGGAGATACAGTTATGACGGCCTGCTTATCGTGGCATCGCCTGCCGCCTTTATGTAGATACACACTTGCTGCTGCAAGACGGGTGCCTCGGTGGCTTCAGTGCCCCTTTTTCTTCAAGTCACAACATCCGATCTCTGACGAGAGGAAAGATCATGCCTTTCCAAGTTCCGCCGCCGGCAGGATTGCGCGAAAGGGGAGAATCGCCCTCGCCTGACTTTAATGATTAAGCTGACCAACATCAAACTTGGCTACCAGCCAAGACGTTGCTTTTTCTATAAGACTCACAATCGTGCAATATTGTAATGTCCTTCTTGGCGTTGCTCGGTTGCCTCGCATGCACCGCCTGGCCTGGCAGCGAATATTTTGCCTATCTTTTCCCCATCAAGCGCCCAACGTCTCCCGCGCCTCACTGTTATGTCTCTTGGCTGGGTGACTGCGTAGCATTACAGCTCGATAGTTGTCTCTTCTAGGCAGGAGGAAGAAAGACTTCACAGCTCACATAACACCACCGCAATCAACCGTTTCGGAGCAACTGCCTATAGACCATAACAGAATCGTGGTTTATACAAGGACGAAGTATAACCCAGGACGCTGCAGACTAGGAAGAAAGGGGGCTAAGCGCCATCGTCCGCCTGTTTTCAGGCAGCTGAGGAGGATTTGTTTTCATCTCTTTTCAGAAAGGCATGCTGAGAACGGGAACTGAGGTGACACGATTCTACCTGGAAAGGGAAGACGAATAGCCTTGAAAGCGTTTAGAGTTACATTGCAAAAGCTCGAGTCTCTCCGAAGTTTTGCTCGTAAGGGAGTCACGATACGGACCAAGACGCGAAGGATCAGTCCATTTCATCGAGATCACGGTTTATGGCGCGCAGGGACATGGACGGAGACTGAGAGCATAGGCTCCTAATCACCGGACGCCGTGGGTATTATAAAAGCACGAGCAGGTACGATGGAAGGGTTGCCAGAGAAATCCTCAGACACAACCACATACTCAGCACCAGTATTCACCTCGTTTGGATCTTTTCTCTATTCAAATTGTCCTCAATCCCTAGTGCATTCACCACCAGACAACATGGCGGCTGACGTCATCGGTATAATTTCCGGGGTGATGGGCATCTGGACTTTCGTGGGCGAAATCCTCGCCCCGGGAGCAGCAGACGAGTCCATCTACCGCATCCATGTCGGCGTGGACGGCACCAAAAACCCAGACAACCCGGACGGAGGACCGGAGCTCAACGCGGCGCCCGGCGTCATCGACGCCGTCAAGGTCTACAACACCAACCATGACCTGATAGGCACTGGCCCTGGTGGCATGATCGGCTTCAACGGTTATGGATTCGGCGACGTGGGGGCCTCGCAGTTGGGAAACCAGCAGTCCATCTTTACCGAGTTTTGTAAGTGCCGCGGGTGACGACAGTCAAGAAGAAGAAGAAGAAAAAAAATGCTAACTATGCGAGTCAGTTGCCGGGGATGATGCTATCTGCATGGCCGCTATAGCGGCAACCATGCCCGAAGGCTCCCAGTGGGGATGGGTTGGCGACTGGGGGAAGCTGTGCAACCTAGATTGGTTCTACAGCGGCTACGTGATCGCCGATGGGAAGTAAGTTCCGACCATGCAATCCTAGACGCAAAGAGGATCAATGAACTGACATATAGTCGGGACCGGCTCCAGAACGACCCTGTGCACCTGGATCGACAAGGATCACACCAACGACATCAAGGCGGGCGTTCTGGGCATCAAGTGGCCCGCCTTCAAGGGGACCAAGGACAGCGTGCCAACCGAGCAGGAAGCCAGGGCGGAGTGCGGCAAGGGCCTAACGGCCTGGCGCAACGAGGGCGAGCAGCAGATGCTGCCCCTCGCCGACGCCAAGCTGTTGGCGTCGTCGTCGTCGTCGTCGGGCCCGCGGCCCTCGCGGCGCTTCGACGACAGCCTCGTCGTCAGCCGGCACCGCGGCCAGAACGCCACCGAGCTCTGCGCCTCCGACACCGCCCTGGGCCCGGACTTCGTCAGCGAGGACGAGGGCGTCTACTGCAACATGGAGACGCACGAGACCGCCCCGCTGTGCTCCAAGGACCCCCACGCCCCCGAGTGCTTCGACTGGGCCCACCCCGAGGGCCCGGCCATGGTCCGACGCAAGGGCAAACGGAGCCTCCGTAAGCCCAGCAAGATCGTGCATTGGGGCTGAGTTGAGTATGAGCACGGGCACGGGGAGGGTCATGTACGCGGAGGAAATCGAAGGCTTCTTGGTTTCTTTGTAAAGATCTTTGTCGTATTTTCTTGCATAGGTGGTTTCAACTTTGAAAAGGGGTACGAAAGGGAAATCTGTCTTACATGTTAATTTCGCAACTCATAGTTTTCTACACACAATCTTTCAATGGATTATTTACCACTGCCTTCGAAGTCGTAATCAGTTGCAGATGAAACGGCTTTGCTCAACAAGTTGGATGGGCAGGGGCAATACTGACCTTTTATATTTCACTGTTGGAACTGTGCTGTGGTAGCCAGGGGGCATGCTTAAACAACATTGGTGCATTGTCGGTTAGCTATTTTGTTGTACTTTGTTCTCTAAACCAATAGCGGTGAGTTCTCATCCCCCTATAGCTGCATAGACCAACCAATCTTATACTTGAATCATTCTTTCGGTGTCCCCCCCAGGGGTAACATTGATGGACAAGTCCTGCCTCTCCTTCCCTGGTTCATCCCTTTTCCGTGCCAAGATCTCTAAAGCAGCTTCTGCTTGGCGATGCATATATAAATGCACGACATCCTCCAGCTGACATTACACATCGACCAGGACAGACGCGCCAAATCGCCAACACTGCATTTGACAGAGCCGCGGCTGGTCCCCTTATGGGCAAGTGCGTGCTCGATCACCTTCTGAGCCCTCTCCAGCTCTCCGACGACCGGAACTAACTGCTGGTCCATCTCCTCCATTCTGCCGCCAATCCTCAGGCCCAATGCGGAACAGGGAGCCGGGGGCATGGCGTAGCACTCGATGGTCCATGCCATGGTACCGCCGAGCCACCAGACGTAGATCCGTCGGATCCACTGCGCCCCCTTCCACAGAAGGCACTTCACCAGAAGTTCGAAGAATCTGTACTTCGTCCAGTCCGAGAGCCAGCCTAGGGCCCAGAAAATGTGCGCCACGGCCCGCTCCATAGATTCCGACAGCGTCAGGTCTTCTTGGTCAACCACCGCCGAGGATCGAGTGGAAGAAAGGCTAGGGACGGGTGAAGAAGACCTCAGGTTGTACAGCTTCTCCGCCTCGAACCCTTTGAGGGCGACAATCTCGCGCATCGACCGCTGGCGCGCCATGACGCGGCGGTCGATCTTCCGGTTGTAGCGAAAATAGCCCAAGGGCGACGTGAAGAGGGACGGCCGTGGCTCCAGGCCCACCGAGGGCTCGTCGATGGAGCTGACCAGTTCGGGTAACCGCCGTTGGTCATGGTCGTAGTCCCAGCGCTGGGCCCGGATGCGCTGGCGCAGCCATCGGAGGCGGGTGAGCGGGTGGCGGCGCCAAGACGGGATCGACGAGGGCGGCGGCGGCGGTGGTGACGGGTCTCGCTGCTTGGCCGGATGCTGTTTTGTCGGCGGTGGTGGCGGTGGCGGCTGTTTCTTGCTTGGGAGGGCTTCACGGCGGAAGAGGAGCCAGAAGATGGGCATCTCGTCTGTGGGTTGGCCACTGCAATATCCCCGCGAGATTGTGAAGATGAAGTGCCAATATCGTTCCACAACGGGACTTGATCTTTCGATCTGGTTCTCGATTTGGTGGGCCTACTTGCTACCTAAATAGGTACTCAACCGTTTCCACCAACCCCATCAAGATTGCGCAGATTGTCCAAATTGCGCGCCGCAACCCGCGCCTGAAGCGCTTGTTGGGCATGCCAGTGGTGGTACCTTCTCATATCAGATCAATCTCAACCGAATTTGCCCTTCCATAAATGGAAATCGTGGATATATGTGGGTGGTCTCATAATCGCGCTTTCCGTAATGGTGGCTTTTGTGAAATTCCTGCCAAGTTACGAAAAATAGCCTCATGACAGTGGGAGCGTTCTTGACAATTTGGATTTATTTTATAGTGATATACTAGATTTGATTTCGTTGTTCCTGCCTGGCTAAATAAACAAAACAGTAAGTAAGATGATGCTTTTTTCTGCCTCACTACCGACCAACTCTTTGTGTTATGTGGCAGTGACATTATAGAGATTGGAAGTACAAAAGTTGTTTGAAACGATGACTTTTTCGTGTGTCGTAAATCTTGTCTTCTGTTTGGGTCAGAACTGCAGCCTCGAGTAGCACTTTTACGCAAGTGAGTCATCGTCACGTGAGCAGATATCAAGTCACCCAAATCGAGCTGAGCTGAACCTTGAACCACCATCATGACAAGACGTTCAACGCTCAACCCAACCAAGTAGATGAGGCTTTACTTACAAATGATCAAAAACGATGTCAGTGATAGGTATGACTGATTTATGTCGGTTCTCGAGCGCATACGCCCTCACTTGGAGAGGTCCCATGGGGACCAGCGGCCTGTGGTCTTGATGACTTGCGGGATCGCCGGTATGCTTTTGCCACCCAGTGCTGCGACTATTATCTGCTCTTATGGCCGCTAAGCATGCACAGGATCGGGGAAAACTACACTGGCCAAGGCCGTCCTCTCGGAGCTGTCCCAGTTCACCCGTCTCTCCGGCGACGAAATCATCTACGAGAAGCACGGCCTGTACGGGGTGGACTACCCAGCCGACGACAACCTGTATAAGGAGTACCAAGAAGAAAACGACGTGATAATCCTACAAAGATTCCACAAACTGCTCGACGAAGGCCGCGACGTCGTCCTCGATCGGTCATTCTACGCCAAGGAGGATAGGGACGAATTCAAGCAGATTATCGACGAGCGCGGCGGCCGCTGGGTTCTCGTCTTTTTCAAAGCCGCGGATAAGGAGAAGCTGTGGACGAGGATCCAGCACCGGAGCGCACAACCCAAGGAAGCGAATTCGGCGCTCGACATCTCTCGCGAGACGTTCGAAATGCATTGCAGCGGCTTCGAAGACCCTCAGGGCGAAGGGGAGATTGCTGTTGAAATCTAACTACTTTACCTAAGATAGAAACAAGTGTTGAATGTGACAGTTTGTCAGTTACCGTCTGGATTGGAAGAGAAAACATTCCTCGATTAAACTGAAAAACGGTCGCTATTCATTTAAATAATCCCCCTATATCCCAGCTCATCATCGTAATTTCGTTCACATGGTGTCTGTCACCCATGGCCTCGCGGCTTTTCTTCTGTTTTGGGGTTTTGTTTTTCTTTTTTTCAAGATGAAGAAAAGGGAAAGAAAAAACGAGACGGAAAAAAGGCTTCACTTTCCCCGTTTCGGGCTCGACCCAACCCCCGCGAACCTCCTCATCCAGTCAAGTGTATTGGTCGAGTGACCAGACCTCCCCGGGCTGGTGCTGACGACGTTTCCAGGACTTCGAGACTTGCGGTGGTGGTGTTTCCTGTGCTTTTCATGCTTGTGATCATCGTAATCATCCAGATATTGGGGAGGAATACTGTGCCGATGATGACCATGGTGCGAGGAGCTCTTTCGGCCCGTCTCCATGGTCTTGTCAGAATGGAATTTCCGAAGCGGAGGGCGGGGGTCAACGGGCCACAGGGCCGCCTCGGCCATCGTCTTCTTCACGACGCACTGGGGATACTCGGGACACGGAGTGAACGGGGGGCAATAGTGGTTGATGTAAGTCATATCGGCCGAGTAATACGAGCTTTCCGGCTTGCTGTGGTCGTCGTGATATAGAGTGTGCCTTCTGTGCCTTCTTCGCCTTTTCTCCTCCTCTTCGCGGCTTTCCCCGTAAGGATCGAAATCCCTTGGACGATATATTATCTTGGTGGGGATTGGGCTGGCTTCGTGTCGCCTCGGTCCCCAATAGAGATCGCTCTCGCATCTCCCGTCCATGGAAAAGAGTGGAGTGTTAGCGATTGAATACCTTCTGGTTTCGTAGACGGCCGGCCTGGAACGACGCTCACGGGAGACTGGCCTCGACCTGTACTCTGGTTTCTCCTGATATAGGAAAGGGTCTTCAGGTTCAAGGTAATCAAACACATCGACAGGCGTCTGTTGTCCCTTTGCTTCGGGGTTCGGTGGCTGCCTCGTCTCGTATAATGTGGCCCCGTCATCGTCATCGTCATCATCCCCATCATCTTCGTCGTCCGCATCACGTTCATCATCAGTCACCTCGCCCAGAGCACCATCCTCATCCGACAAATAATCGGTGTCGTCGTTTTCGGTGTCATCGAGCTCGGACTCGGACTCGGACTCGGACTCGGACTCAGACTCGGCATCTCCTCGACTCTCCTGAATACTACTCAACCGGGTGTTTTTGCGGCCCCCGTCGGCGCTGTGCGCCATTTCGGAGCGGAGGGTGTCACCACTGGGCGACTTCGCCAGGGCCGGCTGCTCCGTCCGTGGTCTGTGCAAAGGGCCTTCGCGCCGCATGTCGGCCACCTTGCCGCAAACGGGGCACCTTCTGCTGGGGCCCCTGTAGTAGGGCGCGGTGCAGGCACAGCAGCACATGTGGCCGCACGAGAATTGGTACGGCATTTTGTGTGCCAGTCCATCCGGTCCGGGTACCCTGAAATCGCGCCCGCATCGGTCGCACTTGTACGACTTGGGGGCCGCGGCGGCGGCGGCGGCGCGATGGTAACTGACGTTGAGGCTCGAGGAGCTCGCGTGGACGTTGCCGGACTTCATCGTTGCTGGAGGAGAGGAGTGGGCGCACTCAAGGCAGGAAGGAGGAGCTGGTGATTTGTTCAGAAGGTCATGCGAGATGGGAAATCAGACAGGATGTGTGCTTCTCCTTGTTACTCTGGGTTCGGAATCATTTTGTACGTTTCGGGTCTGCCTCGGGTTATAAAAGGGAGTGAATACGGACAGTGGGACAAAGGAAATGCCTCCCCCTTGAGCGGTTGGTTGTCAGGCAGACGACAAACATGACAAAAGCGTAACTAACTTCTCCATTCTTCCATTCCAATGCGAAGCGAATTCTTTGTTGTTGCACAAAGCAAACTTTGGGATCTCTTCCCGTCTTTCAGAGTTTTCGATTGTTCGCGAGGTTTTTGGGGGACTCCGGCGACCAAGCTTCAGATTAACTTTGCAGGCCGCCTCCCACACGAGCCGGCAGGACACTGTAAAAGGCCGACTATGGCTACGAGACGGATTCAAGATAAGGAATCAGGATCAAAACTGTCATCCCGTGCCACCCAACTCTGCAAATCCACTGTCGCGCTTTCTCAGCCGGCAGGTCAGCCCCCCACTGACCCGGTACAGCCAGCGCGACACTGCGTTCCATTCCTCCGTTGCGTCTACGAGCTCAATCTTGTACCGCTTAATCAGGGTGGCGACCACCTTGTACACCTCCATCTGGCTCAGGTGTCGACCGAGGCAGATCCTCGAGCCACCCCCAAACGTCAGGTCCGACGCACTCCACAGCCGCATGCGCTCCTGGTGCTCCGCAGGCTCCTCGCCCTCCTGCTGGAGCCAGCGGTCGGGGATGAACTCGTCGGCGTCCGGACCGAAGATCTCCTTGTTCCGGTTGAGGACGTAGGGGTTCATGCCGACCGTGGTCCCGCCCGGCACGACGCTCCCGTCGGGCAGGGTCAGGCCGGACTCCGGCACAATCCTCTCCAAGGCCATGCCCGCGGCGGGGTGGATGCGTAGGGCCTCGCGGATCACGGCGTCGAGATACGGGATTGATCTGGCTACCGAGTAGGAAGGCGCCTCGCTCGGGTCAATTTCCGCTGCGAGAACGTCTTCGTTGAGTCGCGTCCACGCCTGGGGCGAACGCATGCAGTAGTAAAACAATGCCTTCAGCGTGATACCCGTGGTATCCGCTCCGGCGATCAGGTTGAGGAGAAGATAGCCGATTGTCGTCACGTTGTCCACGGTCTGCGGATGCGAGGTCTGCGAGTCGATGAAGTACTGCAGGAAATCGGGGTGCTGGGGGTTGAAGGCGGTGTCTTCCCCCTTGAGGCGAGAGAATAGTGACTCAGTAGCGATGCGCGTCGCATGCTCCAGATTCGGCGGGCCTAAGTGCACGAGGGGATTCTTGTCCAGCCAGTGATCGAGCGATGGAATATTCCCGACGATCCCCAGGTAGTCCAACGATTGGTCTCCTATTTCCTGTGTGCCGTCAAAATCACAACCCTTTTCCATGTACCCAAACTTTTTGCTGAATGTCACGGCACTCATGAAGTCCCAAGTATCTGTACAAGGTCAGCGATGAAAAGTGGCAGTCGTGTGATTTTATCTTTGGCTTGATAGATCCACGGGAAACTTACAATGTTTCAGCCATTCGTCAAGGGGACAATGTTGGCCCGTGGTGGCGAAACGGTTGTCCAACTGCTCGCAAAAGTCCTCAATGACCTCGTCCATCAGCGGCTCCGTAGCCAAGACGCTCGAGTTGGAATAGTGCCGCACAATCGGCTTCTTGAGGTTGGCGTGCTTGACTGTGTCGGTCTCGCTGAAGAGGTGGTACATGATCTTGCCGTCTACAAAGGTGCTGTTGACTTTGTAGAAGTCCGACTGAAACTGTGAGCACCACTCGAATCAATTTTCAGGGGGGACCCCCACTCACTTTTAGCCACTTTCCGTTGGTGTTGTAGACTGTTCGGATCAAGGAGGGGATGTTCAAATCTAGCATATTTGGGCCCGTTCGAACAACAGGCCCATGCTGATCATGGAGCTTCTTGATAATGGGCGCATAGTTGGAGGATATCGCCAGGTGGAACCTCCACCCATTTGTCCAGCCTAAGTCCCCATAGTTGTCAGCGTTACCTTAAGTATTCATGATCCAGCATACGTATGATGTCATGGGGCAGCCATTATATCTTGGCCAGTAGGGTTTGGGGAGTTGAAAGTACAAAAACCATCCTACCTGCCAAAGCCGGTCCAGGGTACTTTCGGAGAGGAGACCGCTGATAGGTGACAAGATTCCATATAATCATAAGAAACGCTGGTGCGAAGACGAAAGCCCATACAACAGACTTGTTGTATTGGCCCAAGATCCCCGGAAACTGACTGTAGGACGCATCCGCCGACACGATGGAGTAATTATAGTGAGCCATCATAGGTGATAAGACTCCGGTTGATGTATTTATAGAACGACTTCAAAGTGACCGGGGAGAAATCAAAGAGGATGAGGAAGCGAATGACTCTTGACTACTCAAACTCAGTGAGAAAGCTCCTCTTAATATATATTAAGTGATGCGTGTAGAAGAGAAAAAGAAACCGTCTCGGGTAAGGTGCCGTCGAACCCGCGTTTAGAATCGAATATACACAGGGTCAAAGTCGTCGATGTACCCAAGAAAAGACCCCGCAGCCCCCAAGCAAGGCCAAGGGGTCGCAATGTGCTTCCGATAGGCGAAGACAATCTCTTGGAGTGACACAGCCTATGCAACAACGTTTCACCTCTTCTCCAACAAGGCTGCAGGCTGCTCGGTTCGCCCAATAGCCATTGCAGGAGCCACACCAAGTTTACGTTACACAATCATTATATATGAGATATGGGGTTGGGGGCAGCTACGGCAATTGTTCTGTGACGGCATAATTCGCTTGGCAACAATGAAAGGCAGTATATTGCGAGTGTCACATGATTATATTAAATCCGGAAGTCGACTGATGCGTACGTCCAAATTTGCTGTACTATCATCAGAAATAGAACTTTTGAGTGTAGCTCCTGAATCCATCCTAACACACCCCAGCCTTGTGCAACCAACTCTCTCTTTTCCACTTCACAGATCAATAGAGCTGGCAGGTCGGACAGGGTTCTCACGGCACTGGTACCTGTAGAAAGGGTTCTTCTGGTAGATGTTGACTTCGAAGAACCTGTTGTGAGTGTCGCATTTGTAGTTCTTATAGCTGTATACGAAGATTACCGCCGAGTTAGTGATGGATATATGTAAATAAATTATAGGAGAAAGGAATGATAAGGGGCAAAGAAGTGACGCCAACGACGGGAATCCTACGAGTCTAGCTTCTTGAAGTTGGCTTGGATGAGCTCGTCCTCGGAGACTTCGATGAACTCGTTAGGAGAGGCCAGGGCGGGAATGAAATATCTCTTGGACTCGAGAGGCCCATAGCTGACCTGGCGGACAAGCTGGATAGCAAGCGGTGGGCTCCCATTGACGAAGACAGTCGTTCTACCAGCATCACTAGCTATAGAGGCAGCTTGGGGGTAGGACGCCCATGCCATGAAACTGGTGAACTTCTCCTGATGCTGTAGGTACTGAGGCCGGTAGGGCTTGATGGAGCCACAGCAGAACATCGAAGACATTTTGTAAGAGGCTCAGAACAACAGTTTGTCAGAGGAAAGACGAGAAAAGACGCATGGGGTTCATGGGAGACTAGAGTAAAAGATGCAAACTGTGTCAAGCGGAACAGGGACCACTTATATCTCGCGTGGGACAGGCTACAACCTGTTCAGTCGTCAGGAGCGTCTACCCTATGCGTTGGCCATTGACCGAAACCATATCGTATGTCTGAATCGTCTCAGGCTCTTCCCATGCCAGATCCCGCTCGATATCTTGAAATAAATGATAATTCCTATTTCCTTTGCCTGCGTCGATATTTCCTCCTTTTCCTCTCTTCGGTCGGCCCTGGTGCTGTCACCGCACCCGCTCTATATCATTCGCCAACTGAGTGCTCTCTTCTTTTCTTGTTTCTCGCCAGGCAGTCGTTCTTCCACTCGTTGGGCCCTGATTTTTCCTGCTTTTTGCCAACAGGCCGCGAACCCACTCGTCCCACCTTGCTGGGAGGCTCCCCTCATTTCTAGTCCAGAACCAGAAGGGCCAACCGGACCCAAACGACCAACCAACACCTTCTACAACCAACAACACCGATCATTTCCGTTCGTCAACCCTTCTTGGGTCGAGTCCGGGAGTAAAGGACCTCTTACAGGATGGAGTTGGGATCACCTAGCTACTGCAGATGGGCCTGCTGGACAGGACGATCAGGCCGATGACGGAGCCACAACGCTGCCAGCTCCAAACGACGACGACGAAAACACTAGCAATCCGCAAGACAGCAATGATCCTGGAGCCTTATCTGGTCAAGACGCTTCGAGAAATCGCTATCGTTGTCCAGAATGCCCTTACTCGTTTGAGAGAAAAAAGTCCTTGACGTACGTCCACGCCCACGCCCTCGAATAACCCCCTCCTTGCTTGCAATGCCCCTGAACATGAAACCCCGCCGTAATTAGAATACACCTCAGAAGGCACACTCGCCCGTTTCGCTGCCAAGTCGCGGAATGCAATAAGGGGTTTGCCCTGAAGAAGGATCTCAAGCGCCATGCCGAAGAAGTACACAGCCCAACGCGTTGGCTTTGCACATTCCCGGGGTGTACCAACAAGTTGGCCGTGGAGGGCACCAAGCGAAAAGCGAACCTCGACAGACACATGAGGACACAACACGGCGTCGCTACGCCTTCGAACGCACGCAATAGGGGCATGTAGTCATATAGCGGGCTGTAGGTTGAATATGACACGATCATTGCGATACCATGTACTCCCATACCGCCTTGTCCAATGTTGTGACTTGTTAAGCGAGTAATGGTTGGAGCTACATGAAACACTGTCGATATTCTCGGACGAGGCTCTTCATGCTCTCGGTCAAACGCATGACAAAAATTGCATTGGTCATAGATACCGCAGGGTGTAGCTAACTCATCAAATTTATTGGGTATCATACTCATTACATGCTCTAATCGGTTGCCATCTCCTGGACATCACCTTAACTCCCCAAGTTGGTCGAATGACAATCATCTGCGCCTACGGAAGCGGCTTCCAAAGGCAGGCCCGCCCTTTGCTCCGTTGTTTCGCAGCTTTAATCGCTTGAAGTTGGCGTGCGCCAGCTCGTTGACTTTCCTCGCGGCCTTCTTGATGGCGCCCTCCTTCTCCGCATTCTTCCCGTTTACCTCGTCTGCAGTCTTCTTGGTCTTCGTGATCTTCTTGGTCTTCTTGGCCGGCCTCTCGCCGTTCTCCTTGTCGCTGCCTAGCTCGTCGTACTCGGAGTCTGATGCGAAATTTACCGGATCATCACTGGAAGCCGGCTTCGCGGCGTCGAACTGAGTCTCGGGAACCACCTCGTTTTCGTCATCCGCATCCCTGAGAGCACCATCCGAGGTCTGGCCCGGTCGCTTCGATCGCGTCGGCCGCATGTTGACCTTTCTTGTGGTTCGCTTCTGGCCCTTCTTCTTGTAGACTGGCAGAGGCTGTCCGTCTTTGCCGACCTGCTTTTCGTGGTCACTGTCGTATAGACCCTCGTCATCAAACCCACCAAGCAATTGCCCAGCCTGGCTGTCAGGTGCCAAAATGTCGTCCTTGGGCTTGGTTGGTTTCGCCGCGTTGGTGGGCATACCCTCGTCCTCCATGTCGTGCAGGGCTTCGAGGTCCTCATCCAACTTTTCCTCCTCCATCTTGCGCAGGTCAGCGACTACGCTGCTCAGACCCCGCCCCAAAGGCTTACGGGGCAGCCGGATGGGTTCTACGAATTTGTATTCGGTATTCTCGTCCATGGCAGGAAGGGGGGCTCGTCGAAGGAAGGAAGGCGTGGAGAAGAGAAGCTTGTTGACAGTGCTGGGAGTATCGGCCCCTTGTTTGTTGCCATCTCGGTCCTTCAACGGAGTCATGAAGATGGCTCGTTTGCTGGTAGACATGGGCGTGTTGCTGGGTTTGGTCTCGCGAGGGAGCTCCGTGTCGTCGTGCTTCCTCTTACTAGGAGTAGCCTGGGTCTTCGGGTCCTGCTGAGCCACATCGCCGAGTCGCGATTTGGACGGCGTCCTATCATCTTTCTCCTCCAGCAGGTCGAACAGTCCTAGCACGCGGCCATCACGATGAGGAGTGGGACCAATGGACGTTGGCGCAGCGGGGCTGAACAATCTGCGGATCGAAGGAGTCTCGATTTCGTCGAAAATGTCTTTATGCCGTGAGATGGACGGAGTTGTCTGGGCCTTTCGCTGCTTGGAAGGGGTGATGTTGATATCGCCTTGTGACTTGCGCTTCTTCGACTTGCCGTCTTCTTTCGGCGGAGGAATCTTTCCGTCTAAGATATCGCGAACTTGCTGGTATTTTCGATACTTGAGAGCTATGGCGGTGCAGGGTGAGCAGGAGGAATTGGGAAGAAGGCCTGGTAATTTGGTTGGACTTACCTATATCGGGATTTTGCTTGATGGCATTACGGTCTGGTTTCTTGCCGCCATTGCTCTTGGCCCAATCGCCTTCGAACAGCTTCAGCTGGGCACGAAGGTCCTGAGCCTTGGCCTCGTAGTTCTTTCGCGTTTCGTCTTGCATGACCCGTCAGATTCCGGTAATCCTTCTGAGTAGTCCGATCTTAAATTGTGAGCAATGCCAGAAAAACAATGATTGAAGATCTACAAGAGGTTGGTATGTAGAAGGTAGGGGTGCGACGGGAGTGTGCAGAACGATCCACAGGTACGTGATGGCGAGTTGCTCAATTAAAACCAGACGCGTCTTGGAGAAATGGAATGCAATCACCTGCGCGTCTTCGCGCTTTGGTAGACTGGGCCAGACTTTACAGGTGGGGTTTCACGCTGACAGCAGGGCGGGTAACAAGGCGGGGCAGCTTTGGTGTGTACCGCGATCAGATTGTGGGGGGAGACCTCCTATTAGCAAAAAGTACCTCCAGGCATCTTGGGACAAAGCACCTATTGAAGAATTGCATAGGCGGTGACATGAAGATATGGTTCATTATTATCGTTCCTGGTTTGAGAATTGGTTAGAAATAGAACCTGGATTACGTTTATAAGGCATACATCAAGAACCTGCTTTTCCAAGGTGCTGCTGAACTAAACCCAAATCAAATCAGTACAGGCAGGTACTTAAAGCTGTTTTGTCCCGCAGCCCAGTCCACAACCATCGCCACACTCATGTTGACCGTAAAAGACCAAACCAGCTTGCCATCTTGACATATCAAACCTCGCATCTTCATCTCTAGTAACCATCAAACCTCCATCTTTTCCTCGTCTCTAGTGCATACCTAGTCTGCCTTCATTTCACAATCGCTCGTTTGACCCGAATACATGGACCTGGCGGATGACGGAAATATTGACATCAAATCCAAAGTCCTCCAGCACACGCTAGCCCAGGTCGCAACCAGACAGGAAGGAGACATCGATGCTTCTAGTGGGAAATGCTGTGTCATCTGCCTTGATAGTATCTCGGAGCCTTGTGAGGCTCAGCCCTGCAAGCACAGTGACTTTGATTACCTGTGTCTCTTGAGCTGGATACAAGAGCAGCCAAGATGTCCGCTGTGCAAGGCTGGCATCCGAGAAGTCCGGTATGACTTTGATGACTTAAACCACCAAACATCATGGAAAACATACAAAGTGCCAGAGCCCAAGATTGAGAAAGTCGTCGCTTCGGTCGTCCCGCGGCGACCACGGCCACCAAGACGCAATGTGCCCTACTACACGGCCCCTGGGAGACGGCAGGACGTGGACCTCACACCCCCCGATGTCGAAGATGAGGCCGTCTTGTTTCGCCGCGGTATATACCGGGACCAGCTCTATTCCCTTCACGTAGGGTCTAATCCCGTGTCGCAATACCGGGACCTGACGCCCCAGCTGTTTGAGCAGGATCCCACCCTGGTATCGCGCGCCCGCATGTGGCTGCGAAGGGAACTCAAGGTGTTTGAATTTCTACACACGCCACCCTCCAACCCTCAAGGGGGCGACGACGTTACCACCAGACGGCGTGCCAACAATGCCGAGTTCCTGCTTGAGTACATTATCGCCATACTGAAGATTGTGGATATCCAAGGCAGTCAGGGGCAGGCCCAGGAGATGCTGAAAGAGTTTTTGGGGCGCGATCATGCTCGACTGCTCCTCCACGAGCTCAAGAACTTTCTCAGAAGCCCTTACACATCTCTCGGGGCCTGGGACTGCCATGTGCAGTACGATCAATCTAAGAAGCGCCGAAGGACGGCCAGCGACGACCTTGATGATTCTAGTGGCCAAAGATCTCGTTCGCACTCAGAGGAGCGCTCATCGCATTCCCAGACTCGTCGAAGAGGCGATTGTTATCGACCCAATTATTCCTAATAATGTAGAAGAATACAAATAGGTTCGACACCCAGCGACATGTGCAGAGTGATCTACTGAGGCATCGATGTGTGCTGATTACCCACTGGGCACAGGAATTCCTTGAACTATTCGAGCACAACTACTCTTGTCATGATTGCTAATTGAACCGAGGAGACTAGACAGCCGATGAGTGGAATAGCGTATGAAGATGGCAATTCTCTTCTCTTTCATGAAACCCTCAACTCAGTACTGGCGGGAACATCGACCACAAGCCAGTGTATGGCTGGTCAACCAACATCTCTCATTACGGCCTCAACACCTAGTAATTTGTTGTGGGATTTTTCCAATGGTGCGCGTTTGTGTGTCGAGGTGATGTGGCACAGCCCGGAGCAGCGCCCGGCCCCGCGTCTACGATGAATAGCACCTGTGTGAACCTACTGCAGGATGCTGTATTAGCAAGTACAATCCCAGGGCTTCATTTAAGCTTCGTGGCTTTGATAGATCCGGCTCATCCCTTCTACCTCTCAACCCATGTACCCTCCTGATCTTTCGGTAACTCCGACAACGGGGGATTGGCCAGGAAGACGGCGGGGAGTGCCGGCTTCTAGCGGCACAGTGTCCTATCAGGAGGCCACTCTAGTCGACATGCGTCCGGGGTCCCCACAGCACCGATAGCCTAGGTTGGGTTACCCTCCAAGACGATCCCAGCAAACGTTACATGAGATGGATGCGCGAGCACCATAGCTGCGGGGCCCAGAGATAATCGGATATTGACAGAAGCTTGCTGACTGGACGAACCGATGCCGGGTCCTGGAAGTCAAAGGTTCCCACGCCATCGGACTCAACTCCGTCCTCCGATAAGAGAAATGGGCACGAAATGCTTGTTTCTCTGATAGCGATTTCCCTCGGGCGCCAGGTCTCGTGACAGAAGTGTACGACTTTTGCGAAAGGGTTCTGACAGAACACCAGCTTCATCCTGCGACTCGGTCACATCAGCGGGACCAGTGCGATAGTTAGACGCCTGCGATACATCCATTCCAGCCTGCTCGAAGATGGCTTTCGGTTCTTTGGCGTTTCTGCGACGCCATGAGCGAACTCCCGAGGAGAGGAGTCTCGTGCGGAGGCTCGACATCTTTCTCATGACTTTCGGCTGTATCTCTCAGAGTAAGTCTTACGAGTTTCCGTACGGATGAACGCTTGACTAACGCAAAGCCCCTCGTCTGTTCTAGTTATCAAGTGTAAGTAATCCCTATTGCAGGGCAGCATCCTGTTCATGTACCTGAGTGAGGCTTACGCGACCTCTTGAAGATCTCGACCAGCAGAACTTCAGAAATGCCTACGTCTCGGGTAAGTCCAACCGTGCACGCCAAGACTCATTTCGCATCCTAACGAGTGCGCAGGAATGAAAGAAGACCTCGGCCTATATGGCAATGAGTTGAACTAGTAGGTTGCCAAGCCGGTCTCCCGAGTTCTGGGGGTGGGTTGCTAACGTTGAGGACCGTGAAGCTTCGAGATGCTGTTCAATGTTGGCTACGCAATCATGCTGATCCCGTCGCAAATCATCTTGACCTATGTCAGGCCAAGCTACTGGCTGTCGGGACTCGAGATCGTTTGGGGCGTCATCACTGGACTCATCGCCGTGTGCCATAAGGCCCAGCAGATTTACGCCCTGCGCTTCCTCCTCGGCCTGTGCGAAAGCAGTGCTTGGCCCGGCATGATGACACTTCTGAGTAAGTGATGGCCCATCTCAACCCTGCCCAGCTCAGTCACTTTAGGCGCCGAGATCTAACTTTTACGGATAGTGCACTGGTATACCCCGTCTGAGCTGGCGAAGCGGATGGGTTTCTACCATTCCTGCCAGGCGGCGGGCTCGCTCATGTCAGGGGCACTGCAGGTGGCCATAACCAATACCCTGCACGGCGCCAATGGGGTGCCCGGGTGGAGGTGGCTGTTCATCATCAACGCAATCATGACCATCGTCGCAGGTGGACTTGGACTCTTCATGCTCCCCGACCTGCCCAACAACCCGAACCCCAGAGCATTCTGGTTCACCAAGCGCGATGCTCGACTTGCGATGGAGCGATTGGAGCGCCATGGCCGCGCTGAGCCGAAGAAGATGACTTGGGCTAGTGCTAAGTAAGACAGCCACCACCAATGCGCTCATACCGTCGCGTGAAAGCTAGCTGCTAATCGTTCGACAGGCGAACTTTCTCGAATTGGGTAGTCTACTTCGTGCCTGTGCTCTACATTGCTACTGTACTGGCATCGTGGGGTTACGCGTACTTCAACCTGTTCCTGAAGAGTCTGACGAACCCCGACGGGTCGCCGGTATGGACCGTGACCCAGGTCAATGCTATTCCGATGGGTGGCAGTGCTATTAACATTCTCTTTGGTCAGTAACTCCCCGATTCGTTGAGCAACCTGGATAATCTCATGCTGACTTGCCAATCGCGTAGTATGGATCTGGGCTATCCTTTCCGACCTGCTTCGGACACGCTGGACTTTGATCGTCGCTCAATGTAAGAACACCATGCCCGTTACGCATTTGACAGACACGGCTTACCTGACGCGTTTCTAGCTGTCATTGGTATCATCCCGTGTATCGTGATGAGCGTGTGGACATCAAATCCCGAGTCGACCCCTCTCGCTGCGGCATACGCCAGTTACTTCATCTCCTTCCTCTGTCTAGGTACCGCACCGTTGATTTTTGCCTGGCTGTCTGATCTGTAAGTCCATCTCTGCCCGCTCCCGTTGCAAGTGACTTGACTAATGAGCCATCAGGTTGCCCCAGGACCCCGAGTCCCGCACGCTCATTGTGGGAGTCGCCATTGCGGTCTACTACGCCATATCCGCATGGTCTCAGGTTCTGGTTTGGCCGGCTGTGCAAGCTCCATACTGTAAGCAGTGGCAATCGCGCCATGCGAAGCGTTTCGTGATAGCTTACACCCTTCCTTCCTTGCAGATAAATACGGATGGCAGTCATCCATTGCGCTTTGGATACTGGTCATCATCATGACCTGCATTCTCCGCTACATTGACGTCAAGTATCTCCGGTATGTTAGCCCAAAGCCATCGTATGGAAGCACGCCAATCTAACCGTTCTCAATAAAGCCCAAAGCGCGAGGCATTCCACGCCACGCTCATCGAAAGCTCCAAGGCGGACGACGTGGAGCCAACAGGTGATGAAAGTAGCCAGGCGGCTAAGAGCAACGACACCAAGGCAGGACACGCAAGCACCACTATTCGCGAGTGAATACATAAGGTTGTCACTGAGTGGAAGTAGGTTGGGGACTCGGGTCCACAGCGGAATGTTTTACAAACACTTCTCTGGAGGTCAAGATTCGAAGATTAGGTTGTATGGAAGCCACGAATTGATTTCTAAAACTAGCCTAATAATGATACATCGTTTACTTATGCATAGAACTGCCCTTTCTCGAGCGGGAGGACTGGCCCCAAGGAGAAAGTGGCATGATGGACTGGCTCACTGTCATCCACCGTCCCCCAGGCCAAGCCGTGTTCGGACAGCTTCTCCTCGAACCTCCGCACCCTATAGTACGCATACGACCCCGCAATCGGGTCGGGAGTGGAAAGGACGCCCAGCTCGTCTCGACTCGGGTGCCCGTGAGCGAGCCCCACCCCGTGCGCACTACCCGTCGTCAATCCCACCGCCTCGACCCAGCTACCGACTCGACTCCGCTGCTGGACCGCCGCTGGCTCCATCATCCCTCCTCTTTCTCCTTCTTCTGTCTTTTCTCCGCCGTATCCGCCTCCACTGCCTGCGGCGGCCACGACCTGCGGGAAGAAGAAGGAAGAGGTGGGGCATGTCGCTGCCGCCAGACTGGCGCTGCAGGTGGCGAACAGCGGCATGCGCTCGGCGCCCATGTACCGCCGGAACCAACCCACCGCCAGCATGACGCCGACCAGCAGCGCGAGCAGCCCCGCCGTCGCGAGGATGGGTATCGCCGAGTAGCCCACCGCCGTCATCACGGTCCTGGGCGACAACGTCGCCGTCGCCGGGTTCTGGACCTGGACCTGGACCTGGGGGCGCAGGAGTCCGTCGTACGCGGCGACGCGCAGCAGGAAGAGGCTCTCGCCCAACAGCCAGTGCAGCGCGGCGCACCCCATCAGCAGCGGCAGCGAAAAGTGCAGCGGCAGGTGCAGGTGGAAGCTCGAGCGCTGCGCCGTGTCGGGCCGCGGGACGCTGACGCGCAGCCCGCCGCGCCGCACCGCGAACCGGCTCACCTCGGCGTGCGCCAGCATCGCCGTCAGGGCCGCGTTGCACGTCAGGTAGACGTAGAGGCCCAGGAGCTGCGGCGTGTTGGCCACGAGCGCGGTCGCTGCGGCGCCCCATTTTCTGGTGCTGCCCGCGATGGCTTGCAGGGAGGGCTGGCCGAACCCTACCGCCAGGGAGAGGTCTTGCTGCTGCAGGCGGAAGCCGAAGAAGAGGCCGAGGATGGCGAGGACGACGAGGATCGGGGGCAGCTGGCGCGCGAAGAAGCCGGGGACGCCGGTGTGCCAGCGGGGCGCCGACTTGCGTCCCTGCTCCTCCATCATGCGCGTCTCGGCCTCGTCGGGCGGCTGGCCGAAGCAGCCGAGCTGGGACAGGCGGTGGCGCCCCTTGGTGGACCCGGGCGGCTCCAGCGTGAAGCCCGCCTTCTCGTGGGATCCCAGGACCGTGGTCCGGCGCCGCGCCCGCCCGTTCCACGGCAGCGGCATGGGCTGGCTCGAGTTCCAGAACCCGACGTTGACGTCCTCCTCGTCCTCGGTCCCCTCTTCCTCTTCCTCCACCTCGCCCACGGCCGCCTCGTCGCGCCCCTCCACCTGCGCCTGCTGCGTCGTGGCGGACCCGCGCCGCCGTCCTCGCCGCCGGGCGTGGATGTTGCGCTGCCGCCGGGCCTTCTTCACCAGGCGCGCCGAGGCGAGGCAGCGGCCCGCGAACCGCAGGTCCGGGTCGCGCAGGTAGCTCGCGATGAGGTCGCCGCTCGTCACGATGCGCTCGTCGCCCTCGAGCTGGCTGCCGCCGCGGCCGCGCCGTCGGACGGCGAACCAGGTGCCGACGAGGCAGAGCAGCTGCAGGGCGTTGGCGCCCAGCACCGCGTACTGGAGGATCGGCAGGCTGGCCAATCGGCAGGAGCCCGCGGACGAGGATGGTAGGGGCGAGCCGTCGGCGGCGGCGACGGTCGGCTGCGCCATGCAGTACTTGACGGGGACGTTGGACTGCGCGAGGGTCGCCAGGTAGGGGTCCGAGGACGCCAGGGCGGACCAGCCGGCCGCGTGGGAGAGCGGCGTCCAGGACGTGCTGTTGGTGTCGGCGAGGGAGTGGTAGTCGCACGCTGGTGAGGTCGGGGCGGGCAGGCCGCACACCCAGCTGTTGCCGAACCCTACCGAGGTGTCGGTCTCGTCGTCGGTCCCGATTAAGCGTGTCCCCGCGAAAAGGAAAGAGTTGGTTTCGTTGCGTGTACCAAAGACCAAGGCCAAATTGCCGTAAAGTCCTGTCGAGGCGCTTCCGTACGCCCTGATGCAATCCGCCGCCGTCAGATTCGCCAACCCCGAACCACGCATGGCCGGAAGCCAAACCTCGTCAAAGTTCTTCCGGCTCCCTTGAAACCAGCCAGGGATGGATTTCTCCGGGCTGGTGCTGAAATTGCCCTCGCCGGTGGAGGTGAAGAAGTCCTCAGTGACGCCTCCGACGTAGTAATCGTTCGCGCCGATTGTCTCCACGAGCGCCGCGTTCCACAGCAGGTGCAGCGGAAGGGTGCTGACCATCAGGAGCAGGCATATCGCCGCCCGGTTGAGCCCGATGTGCGGCAGGTTGGACAGGTTGGGCACGCCGACCCACAGCCAGCGCTTGTGCCGGTGGACCAGGTCGAGCTCGCCCCGCGTCGGCGACACGAGGATCTGCATGCAGTAGTTGGCCCCGGCCAGCAGGATCGTGGCCAGGATGTTGATGACGAGCCGCAGGACGATGGCGAAAGTGCGCGTCGTGCCGCAGTCGCCCTGGTAGAAGGTGACTACTTGGTTGTTGATGCCCGTCGGCAGCTGCTGTACGTCATTGTCGCCACCGCCGTCCTGACTCCTCATCCGAAGCACGGAGAGGACGGTAGTGGCGACGTTGAGGCCCAGGATGAGGGCGCAGACGAGGATGCAGAGGACGAGACCGGTGCGCCAGCCGCGTATCCGCTGCAGAAGATCCTCGAGGGCCTCCCGCGCCGTGCCCTTGTCTTTATCCTGGCCGCTGCCGCGTCTGCTGCCTCCGGGCGACCCCCTGAAGCGTTCGAGGATCCGGTAGGGTGGGATATATGTAGCAAGGTGATGCGTTCCTGTCATCGGGGTGTCGTTGTCGTCGCTCCATCTCGACACCGGCCGCTGCTCCATCTCGACTTGCGGTACAGGCTCCCAAGTCGCCATGCTTGGTGATGGTAGAGTGGGGAAAGAGGAAGAAACAACACCACACAGGGGGGGAAGAGAAGGCAAATCGTGTTTATCTCCCCCAAGAGCATCAGAAGATTACACTTTGCCCCTGGGCCGTTGCACGGTTAGCCTGTTTCCATGACAACGTTCATTTCCTCCTCGGGCCCAGCCACCGTTATCCGTTCCTCTCCCACCGAGACCATGACTGTTCCAGCCGTTCAGAGCTTGTAGCGCCTCTGGCTTGTTAATACGAGCACCGGCAGAGCTTAGTTTTCCATTTGGGCCAGGCTGGGCTTGGTGGCTTCAAAGCCAATACCGGGCCAGGTCTTTGGTCAGAAACCTAATCTCGTTTTTTTGCCACGATCAAGGACACCGAAACGTGATTAGATAATTGTTCTTGCAGATCTAGATATCATAAGCGTGTCAGAGACTGGCAGATATCAGTAGCGCGCCCCTTGCATGATTCTCTTAGGGATCGATGTCGGAATGGTGCGCCACAGGATCTGCACACCCCTATATGCCATATTAATGGGGCCAAAAGCAAACTCGTGATGTTTCCGAACACTCCTAAACTCACAATATAGGGTGAATCAATAGGTATGTGTTCGGTGGATGTTTGACTAGAAACGGAAAGACACATGGCGATACCTGACTATAACCCCCAAGCATGATATCATACTGCAGAATATCTCTGTATATTTCGAATCCCACCATTTATAGACGCCAACAACATCCCCTAAAGCTTGATGTAACAGGTCCAAGGTCGCCTTCTCTGTCTGCTTCGGTTCTACTAACGTTGTGCCAGCCCATTTGCCTTCATTTTCGCGACGGATAGCAAGATTCTTAAGTTAGACGTGTGACTGGACTCGAATCATCAGTGTTGCTTATTGGGTTGAGGTTCCTCCGGCGAGACCTTCCGGGGCACAAACCTGGGCCATCAAGTCACCTGTCGTAATTTGTTATGCATTCTCTGATCACCACCGAGATCTCTTATCAGTAACAGGGAATGACTCCAGTATTCCGAGTGGGAGGCGGATAGAGAAAGCCGTCGGCATGTTTTGTTGGTTGGGCCCTCCTCACGACCCGGCCTAGTGGTTCACTCTAGCATGTTATGGATAGCGTTGTTGGTTTCCAGCAGTGGGCATCCTGGTTTCAATGTAACCTCAGCTGAACGTATGTAAAGTTCCACATCCCATTCCTTGGGTGCCCATGCCACTTCACAAACTCAGATTACCTCACAGTAGTTACGTGTTCACGACCAACAGTCCATTTGTTCAATCAGATTCTTCAACTATGGCTTCTACAACCAGGATCATCGAGCTCTCGCAGCTTATCGCGCGTGAAACGGCGAAAGTGGACGGCTTCCTCGGCAGCAAGAGCTTGCCGACACCATCATTAGACGAAGATGCCCTCCAAAACATACCTATACCGGAAGAACTCACCGACATCAAGGCAGCACGGCTTGCCGTGATCGAAGCCTGCTCGGAGCTGAAAGACCTGATGACTGGCCCAAAGGAATTGCTGAAGTTCAAGGTGGCATAAATTCCGATCCTACCCGCCGAGCTCACTCACGGCGTTTGACCGCTGACACATGCACACAGTGGACTGATTACGCCAGCGTCAAGGCAGTTCTTCGCTTCAAACTGGAACAGTCCTTTGACGTGGGCCGGTCGACCTCGTTCGAGGCCATGTCCACCTTCTCGGGCCTCAACGTCATGAACATCCGGCGCATAGTGAGGCACGCCATCATCAACCACCACTTCTTCCGAGAGGACACCCCGGGCGTCATCACGCACTCTGCGCTGACAGCGGCCTTGGCCGGTTCCAAGACCATGCGAAACTCCCTCATCGTCGAGCTCGACGAGTTCTGGCCCGCAGCAGTCAAGGTAACCCCTATCATACCTTTCAACAATTCGCTTCCGGAGGACATGATGCTAATAGGCTCGTAGATGGCTGACGCGATGGAGAAGTGGCCGAATTCCGAGGAAAACAATGAAACAGTAAAGCCTTCTTTGGACCCCCTTTTCTCCTTGTGGTTACTAACCACCGTACCAGGGATTCTCCCTCGCCAATAACAGCAACAAAAGCATGTTCGATATCTTTGCCGAAGAACCGGCCCGCGGAGAACGGTTTGGGCGTTACTTTTCCCAAGACAAGACAGCCGACGGCCTCCTCGAGAACTATCCCTGGACCGACAAGACTACCATGGTCGATGTCGGGGGGTCGCACGGGAGCGTAGCCATCAGCATCGCCGAGCGGTTCCCGCACATGAGATGTTATGTGCAAGACCTCACGGACAC
This sequence comes from Arthrinium phaeospermum, assembly GCA_006503535.1. Lineage (NCBI taxonomy): Eukaryota > Fungi > Ascomycota > Sordariomycetes > Amphisphaeriales > Apiosporaceae > Arthrinium > Arthrinium phaeospermum. The sequence goes on from QYRS01000013.1 coordinate 1,860,617, forward strand.
GGTCATCGAAGGAGCCTCGCTCCTGCCCGCGGGGCTGCAAGACAGGGTTACCTTTATGGAACAGTGAGTGGTCTGTCGCGGCTGGGATAGGGATGGGTGGCTAATTGTTCTAGTGACTTCTTCACCGACCAAACGATCACCGCGGACGTATACTACTTCAAGTCCATTTTCCACAATTGGGCAGACAAATACTGCATCCAGATTCTTCAAAAGCTTGGTAACTCTCCCGATCCTTCACGCTACTGGCTCTTCTTTTTAGCCAACGACTTTCCCCGAGATCTTTATACTGAAATTCGGGTCTTTTTAGTGCCTGCTCTCAAGAAGGGGGCGAAAATCATCATCCACGAGCGTATTCTGCCAGGCTTGGAAAGCCTGGCGACAGTAGATGCCCGACGGGCCATGTCAGTTGACAGTACTCCTTGGTAACGCGACTGCAGCATGCTAATATGTTTGACAGAAATCTTGACGTGGGCATGCTGCAACTCTTGAACGCGCAGCAGCGGGAAATGCACGAGTGGCCCGAGCTGTTCAGACGGGCACATCCAGGGTTTCGCTACCTGGGTGCGCGTCAACCCCCTGGAGCCATCCGTTGGATCATCGAAGCCGATTGGCAAGGAGAGGAATGATGGGATGACATGAGAAGTATCTTGCGACCTGGATATGCAGGCTACCATGTATACAACCAATCGCTGCGGCTTGTGATCTGCTTAGCGTTCGATCTTACTTACCATCGGTGATAGTTCGATCTAGAAACTGCCTATTCTGGCAGCTGACCTCCTGAGCCAGTAATTGATGGCAAGACGCTATATCAATACCTTGCACTGTACACTAAAAAAGTCCGATGGCCGCCTTCCCGAACCGGATCACCCGGAGGATGGGGCCTTTACGTCCTGTTTTGCTGTCAACCCACGTCGAGTCTTGAGTTCCGGATGTCGCCGCCAAGTCAGAAGACGATCTGATGGGTGCACACTGATGGAATCTGCGGCTGACGTTGGTTCGGTCGAGAATCTTTACATAAGCCCGGACTTCATTGATGGGGTGTAGCCGACAAAAACGTGGTAGATCGAGGTAGCCACGTGCTACGGAGGGTTCGGCCGATTCTGATGTTGTCGAAGGGGGAATTTGCCGAGTCCGAAGTGGGTCCATCCCTATCCGAATCCGAACAAAAGGGGGTGGTCACGCCACTAGTATTAGGACTGCCTCGCTAACACGGCCATGAACAACATCATTGCACATATATGAAAGGAGAAATCCGAGAGCCTGGGCATTCAACCGCTTCAGTATGCAGTAACAGTATCCTTAGCCACTATTTCTTTCCTCGGTTCGATCTCACCCCTGCCATTCATATCAAGTTGCTGGAACTACCGACTCGCGACTTCACCTGGAGTAGTCTTTGTAAACTATTTACATACATACTTGTAGGTAGTTCGGAAGTTGTTAGCTGTAAGCCTGGTCCCCACGCTTTCAAGTTGGCTAATGACGATACAGGCCCTTCTCTGCCTCGGACCTCTTAATCTTGTATTTTTTTTATCGATTTATACAACACAACGATGGGACTAGTAAGCCCAGAAACCAAGGAGAAGGAGCACCCGGGCATCGAGAGCTCGGTAGTGGAGCGCTCCTCGGACAGTTCCCACAACGGAGAGGTGCCAGGGGCTCCGCTCACGATGGACGAGGAATACGGGGTGGCGCCGGACGGCGGCCTCAAAGCTTGGCTCGTGGCGGCAGGCGGCGCGTCCGTCTTCTTCTGCTGCCTGGGCTTCGCCAACTCGTTCGGCACCTTCTCCCAGTATTATGCCACGCACCAACTCCCCCACAAGACGCCCGACGACATCGCCTGGATCGGCTCTCTCAACAGTTACCTCCAGATGGCCATGGGTCTCTTCGGCGGGCCGGCCTTTGATCGGTGGGGTGCCAAGGTAAGCAAGCCCGATCTGCTAAACGGCAGAAGGATGGGGTGTTGACCGATGTCCCTCCGTCTCGGTTCATGTAGGTCGTACGCATTGCGGCCATCCTGTACATCATAATGATGATGGTCCTCTCGCTGTGCAAGGAGTACTGGCACTTCATGCTCGTCCAGGCCGTCATCATGGGCACCCTCCAGGGCTTCATGCAGATCCCCGCCTTCGCGGCCGTGTCGCACTACTTCGACAAGAAGCGCGCGGCGGCCCTGGGCATCGTCGTGGCCGGCTCGTCGGTCGGCGGCGTCGCGATCCCCATCGCCGTGGCGCGGATGCTCAACGGCTCGGCCCTGGGCTTCGGCCGGACCGTCCGCGTCATCGGGTTCCTCGTCCTGCCGCCCCGGCAGACGCGCCTCTGGCGGCCGGGCGCCCTGCGCGACGCCCGCTTCCTGCTCGTCGTGGCCGCCTTCTTCTTCGCCTCCGTCGGCATGTTCACCCCGCTCTTCTACCTGCCCACCTACGCCGTCGCCCGCGGCGTCGAGGCCACCATGGCGGGCTACCTGCTGGCCGTCCTCAACGCCGCCTCGACCTTCGGGCGCGTCATCCCGGGCGTGCTGGCCGACAGGTACGGGCGCGTCAACGCGCTGGCGACGGGCTGCCTCGGCACGGGCCTCATCGTCTTCTGCTTCAGCAGCGCCGCCCGGACCGAGGCCGCGCTCGTCGCCTACGCCGTCTTCGTCGGCTTCTTCTCGGGCAGCATCACCTCGGCCGGGTCCGCCGCCATCTCCATCTGCTGCCCGGACCCGCGCGACATGGGGGCCTACATGGGCATGGGGCTGGCCATCGGCTCGCTGGGCCTGCTCATCGGCCCGCCCATCGGCGGCGCCCTGGTCCGGACGTACGGCGGCTACTTTGAGTTCTCCATGTTTGGCGGGGCCGTGTGCACCTTTGGCGGCTTCGTCGCCCTGTCTTTCAAGCTCTTGACGCCCGAGGGGCTTCTGGGCAAGGTGTGAGATGGGCTGAGCGGGCATTGTACAACTTGGCGAGGGGGTTCAGAGGTCACCGACGTGATGTATCACAAGACCAATAGACTCTGGGTACATTCTTTGGTATACTGGTGACGGTTAGCACTACTCAATCTTGATATACGAAATAAACATGAAATATTACGACATACAACATATAAGGCAACTTCATATAGGATAGAACCAGGTGTTTGATAGTGTATGAATATATACGATAAGTGAAACTCACAGCTTGGTAGAACGGCAGAAACCTCCCAACCAGCCGCGGATTGAATAGTACAATTATACTGTGAACGCTTTTGAACCCTCCTCGGCTGACATATCGCCGATAACTGATTCGAATCCTCCCACGAAACCGGACCTCCTTGCTTGGTAGCAGCTGCCGCCCGCTGTCCATGCGAATGCTTCTCCCGCCTGAACGCCTTGCAATGCCCCCTGCCGAACGAACGCATCCGTAATAACAAGTACGCCTTGATAGAGAAAGCCGTCTATAACATTCATACACGTCGAGTGCTTTGGTGTTGGTACACGTATTCCTAGTTCCCCTCCTGCTCCCGGATCGACGCGAGCTCGTACTCGCCCGCCCCGTCCCTCCCCCTTCCACGGCCTCTCCCGCGGCCGAACCCCATCTCCTCGTCGCCCATGCCTCCGCCGTCCGGGTCGCCCCCGGTATGGGCGTCCTCCGCCGCGTCGCCGCCGCCATTGTTCGTCGTGCGGCCGCCGTTGCCGCCGAAGTTGATGGGCCGCAGCTCCCGCCACTGGCACCCCCACATGGCCATCGCGATCGTGGCGAAGATGGAGCACAGCATCGTCGCCCACCACATGAGGTGGCGGGGCAGGAAGCCGGTGAAGAACGTGACGACGCAGAGGTGCAGGAAGTGCATCGTAAACACGAAGTCGGGGACGAGTTTCGAGCGCGCTACGAGCGCAACTAACGCCACCGCCCTGTTACACGGGAAAAAGTTTCAGTCAGCAAGAGGTCACCAGAATACGAAAACATTAGGGGCAAGGAGGATAAACGTACACGACAGCTGAGCAACACAGCCATATAAAGGCGTAGACGAAGCCCTGGGTCGTGTCCCCGCGCAAGCTCGCCCAGCCGAAGACCAGGTCCATGTGGAAGCCCGTGCCGGCCACCAGCCCCGTGAAGAGGAACAGTATCAACGCGGTCGCATAGTAAATCCCCTGTATGGCGGCGATCTGGCTGAGGATTCGGAGGGGCGGCAGTTCGCTAATGGCGCCGGCTCGCGGCGGCTTCCTCCTCCTGGGCATGGTTGGCGCAGCGAAGGGTGGTATCGGCAGTGGAAGCCCCGGATCGAAACTTGAGGGGAAGGTCTAGAAGTAGCCAGCTGGCCGGGAGCCGAAATTGCGCACAGTAGAACCAAAGGCCGTGATGTGGGCGTTTGAAGCGTTGCAAAAGAGCGGATCGAAGAGAAAGGGAGGTGGTTGAAACTCGTTGGTGGTTATGATGGGATCATCTCCGGACTCGACGGCTAGGCACTATTATCGATTACCGGGTGAGACGTTATTTTTGGAAGCTCCTCTGACGCGGAGAGAGAGGCGAGGCTGCGATAGTCGGTAGAAGGCGTGGTTGTTTTCGTTGTTTATGGCACCATGATTTCCCATATTACTGTAGCTAATTACTTGTCAAACAACACATGTACGTATGGATATCGGCAATCTCTCCAAAGCTGCCATTCTGTCATTAGGACCCACACTGGCTAACGAACGGACGGTGCCTGGCGGGCGCACGGCCCGAATTTACTGGCCAAACCGGTAAGCGCAGCATTTATTACGGTCAAGAGCTTGAGCTTTCCACCGTCAAAAGAGGAATAAAAAGATGGATAAAAAAAAAAGTGCTTTATCAAGAAATCACACGAGTATATAGAATATCCAGACAAAAATAGAAATCAATAAAACCAATAGATTATGGTTATGGAGCGTGCCTTGATACGAGAAGAAAGCTTGGCGCGCCTGTCACCGACAACTAGCACGGCCCGCCCCAGGGCCCCTCCTGCTCCTTACAGGGCTTCAGACTTCTCACACAGGAGGCCGGCACTTACTGCCAGACATGGCCTGACGAGTCCACCGGCCCTCCCGTATTCGAAGATAGTCCACCTGACTATGCCTCATCCTCCGTGATAGTATCCACCACCTCGACTGCATAAGTAGTCAAGATGGGCGCCGTTGAATGTCAAGTTTGGGCTCCAAAGGAAGCATCCGCATCCCACGTCACTCATTACGGTATTTGGTGAACCAAGCACCACCTGTCAGTCGTTACTATGATCTCTAAGCTCACTGCCGCCGTCGCGGCCCTGGGCCTCTGGTCTGGCGCTTCCGCCACGCCCACCATTCCTCTACTGAAGAACCTGGCGGCCACTCCCCAAAGTGCCTGCAAGCTTGCGTCCGGCTCAGACGGATGGATGCTCGCGGGCTTCGGTATGCCCAACAGCGTGAAAAGCACCGGCACCGTCAAGGGGTGGACGATGTTCATTGACTTCCCCGACGCCCAGGGCAACGGCTCCGACCCGCAGAGCCTGTTCGACAGCCACGCCGTCGCCACCGAGGAGTGGTACCGCACGTCGTCGTATGGCAAGCTGTCGCTTGAGATCAGCGGCGACACGCAGCAGATCTACCGCATGCCCGCCACCGCCGCCTCGTACCCCTGGGAGAACGGCATGCCGAGCTACTACCTGGAGAAGTACATCCAGGACGCCCTGGACGCCTACATGCAGGCGCACAACGCCGATGCCTCCATCTTTCCCGACATGGACATCCTGTATCTGATTGCGCCGCCGACCGCTTCCTTCTCCAGGTCGTACACGTACAATTGGGCGGCCGAGGTGCGCATGCCCAACAGCGACGGCAACGGCACGGCCAGTAACGGCAACGACACCGTCAGCGCCGGCAACGGCACCGCCAGCGCCGGCACGGGCGTGGCTCAGAAGACTGTCGCGTTGGGCGGCGATTTCTACGGCGGCTACAACAAGAAGGGCTTCAAGGCGATGGCACACGAGACGGGCCACACCCTGGGTCTTCCCGACTACTACCTAACCGACGACAGCGGTCTCCCCGGTGACCTCGTCGGCGGCTTCAGCCTGATGGGCGTCACCTTCGAGCAGGCGCCCGACATGTTCGGTTGGGACAAGTGGCGAATGGGCTGGCTCGAGGACTCGGCGGTGGACTGCATCACGGAGAAGGGCTCGACGACGCATGTGCTGGCGCCGCTGGAGAAGAAGGCCGACGGCCCGGACAGCACGCAGGCCGTCGTGGTGGCGACCAGCGGCACCACGGCGCTGGTGGCCGAGGCGCGCACCAAGAACGGCGTCGACGACGAGCTGTGCGGACCCGGCGTCCTGCTGTACACGGTCGACACCACCGTGCCCTCGGGCAAGGGCCCCGTCCGCATCCTCAACAACCTCGACGTCGACCTGAACTGGTGCGGCAGCTACACCTCCAACGTCGCGCCGCTGTCCTTCCAGAAGCCCCGGAAGTCGTCCTTGACTATGGAGGAGTGGGGCGTCACCGTCACCCTGACCGAGCACGATGAGGCCACGGACAACTGGACCATCAGGGTGGATTATAAATAGGGGCAGATACCATGCTCCGAGCTGGCCCTACATGCATAGATACTTAATGACCCATAATCAATTCCGACTTGGCCATGCCGACCCTACCTTTCGTGTCTTTTTGGTGTGAGCTGGTTAGTCGAGACCCAGCCAAAGTCAATCAATGTGTGCCACATGCGACTAGGCTCTCATTTGGAGCGTTCAGCATTGTGACTTTCTGTAACTATCGTCTGTGGGTAATTATAGGCCCATGTTCGAACCGAATATGATAACAGAACACTGGAGATGGCTTCCTGGTGAGTAGTAAAGATGTGTGTCGCTGGTAGTAACACGATCGATCAACTGTTCAAGCTGCGATGTTGAATTGGTGGAAGCTGTAAAAAGTACGTGGGGTACCTGGTCAAGCACTAAAGAGCGCTGCCAATTGCCAGTCCTCCCACTGGCCGCCTACTGTTTTGGGAGGGACAAGGTACGCTAACCCCCACTGTATTTCAATCGATTGGTTTGGAATAGCTTCCAGAGAGCCTGCAAAGAGAGAGAGAGCTACATACGACGCCAACGCTAGGTGACATATTCTATTTCCGGCATTGGTGACCTCACAAGCAAGCAACCTGCATCTTCGCGACCAAACCGATTTGGATTCCAAAGACCAACGACAGCGCCATTCAATTCGACCGAGTACACAACAAACCGCTCCGCCAATCCGCCCACCAACCATGGGCATATTCGACTACTTCTCCTCGGCCGAGACCAAGCGCGCCGATGAGGTTCGCAAGGGCGCTGTGGCTCCCGACCGATCAGAGCGCAAGAAGTGCTGGGAGGCACGCGACCAGTTCTACGGCTGCTTGGACAAGCACAATGTCATCGACTCGCTGAACGGCGAGGGGAAGAAGACGGCCGAGAAGCAATGCGCCCCGGAGAACAAGCAGTTCGAGCAAGACTGCGCTGCGGCTTGGGTGAGTAGTAGTAGCATTTATTGACTGGCCCCCGTTCCGCTCGGCGCCCTTTGCTGAGACGATTTTTCTTTTCTCCACTCCCTCAGGTCACATATTTCAAGAAGTTCCGCGTCGCAGACTACCAAAAGAAGAAGACCTTCGAGAGGTTAGAGAAGGAAAACGCGAACAAGATGTGAGGCAAGGACCGGCTCGCCTGAACCGAGAAGATAGGGTCGGCCTTTGAGTGGACCAGGGAGACATACAACACGCCTTTTGGTTTTACGATACGAGACGGATATACTGCAACCGAAGACCAGCAGCACATTGTATAATATTGTCAAGCATTCACCGGGCGTTGGGATTCGACATAGATGAAACGTGGGGCGAAGATGAGGACTCTCAGCTTTAGCAAGAGATGCGAAATATCACTCATTGCACAACAATTGCCCATTCACCCCGGTTACTGCTTAGAAATGCTGATTCGATGGCAATGCCCATGGTTATCAGATCGTATTGAGCACTGCCAGCTGCTGGCAGGTACCGTAGGATCATGATTAGTCTTTATTAGTTGACATTGATCGTCAGGTGTCGGGCAGATTCTCTGTGGATAAGATTACGAATGAGCATGGTATTCTCTTCGCTTTCAGCCGCCCCACGCAACACGGCGGCGAAATGTCCAGCAATCGTCCGACCAGGGGTTTTCGGCTGGCAACGCGACCAGACGTTAGAAGATCCCTTCCAGACCCTTCTACGTGATAAGGGGCAGATGGGAGTCGGGAGATGGGCATGGCTGCAATCGAGCTTTGGGGCCTCTCGGCCTCAGAGAGATTGACGATAGATTTTCGAGGGGGGTATTTGGCACGTTGGAAGGAGGAAGTTAGCTGCTCGGGATGATGAAGATCGGTGCATTGATGGACACAGCGCATGCTTTACGGTGACCTCATAGCTGTTGATCGCTAGTGAATGGTCGCTCTTTCGGTGCTTGGCAGGGGACCAGCTGAACGCTGGTAGAGCCTCGCTTCTTCCGTTGGCAAAGAATCAAGCATCAAGGCGATGGTCGTGGCTGGGCTTTCTTTGAACGTTCTCAATTCCCTGCTCTGCTGCTCGTTGGCGTGCCGAAAAAGCCACGGTTGGTTTGGTTTCGAAAAGGACTTTTTCTGATGTACGGACGGATGTGACCAGAGGTATGCACTTTTGGGCAGCGAAGAGGGCGCAAATTGGAGTCCTCGGCCTCCGAGCCCACCACCCACACAGCGAGGAACGGCCAAAGTCACCTGACGGGCAGAGGTCGCCAAGCTCTGAAGCAGTAATAAAAAAAGAAAGGAAAACACGGCAATCGGCAAATGCGGGATGTCCTCACGATGCCGCAGCATGTGGCCTCTGCGGTGGCCAAGCACGAAAAGGAGATTGCGCTTTGCGTGGAGAAGTGGTCGATGGGGGCTGGTCTGGTTTTGGCTCGCATGTCGCGCTGATCCGACCCTATGCACAATACGACGGAGTCGAGGGTTTTACCAGTAGGATAGTGACAGCTGAGCAAACAACACCGCCCTTTCGCACTTGTGCAGCTGCGTGCGTGTGTCGGCTGCACATACGGCGGGTACTCCGTTGTTCGTACTTACTTTTTCTAAAACATGCAGGCGGGTTGGTTGTCAGAAAAGGGGAAACCCGAGGAAGCATGACTGCTTACTTACCATCCCGTCCGCAGCTTTGTTGGTCCGTAGGGAGTGAGTGAGTGGCTGGCGTTTGCAGTACCGATGATACCTGGTAGAATGTGGTTTTGAGTAGGGCGGGCATAGTATAATAATAGATAGTTTCCAATGGGCCAGCATGAAGACGTACAGGACGGGATTTCCTTCAATCTCGACTGATTCACGATCCTGGGACGTTTGCGTGTTGAGCATATGCTGATAAATGGGATATAATTAGGGATTTGTCCACAATGGTGGCTTGGATCCGAACGGTCGGAAGCGCGGCGCCATTAGCTTCAGTGGTGTGGATGGCAATAATATGCTTGCTTCGTTGGGAGCTCCTTCGTGTTCTAGGCCTCTCGCGGCTGGAAAGCCTCGGGGTGAAGAATTGGTCAATCTGACGCGGGATTCCTAATTCCTTAGGTACCTACACATCAAATCGACAGCCGGCGACCGTTTATTACTTACTACCTGCCTCTAAAAGGCATTCAGCTAGACCAAGGTGCCATATCAATAGTCCAACAGCCACTGCCTCGTGATTAAGAAATGTTGCGACGTTAATGTACTAGAACTACAGTATGGCCAGAAGCAATGCAGCCGTGCAGCTGTAGATCAATCGATCGAAGGTTAGCGGTATTTGTAGAGCCGCTTGCCGCAGGTACTGTAGGTACTCTTGAAGAAGTAGAAATGCACCCAGAAGCTTAGGTACCTAGTAACGTTAGGAGGAGAGAAAAAAAAAACCTGCCACTGCCTAATGTCGTCACGCCTTTCGGGGTCTCTTCCAATTCCTGGAACACCCCCCTAGCACCACACGTGTATTTACAAAGGTGAACATACAATTGCAGATTCTGGTAGTTGCTCATCCGTTCAATCTCAACTGTTGATGTTCGTTTCCATACAACAGGATGCCTGGCGACCTGTACCTGGGTAGATGCTCAAAGTAAAATAACCTCCGAAGTTCTACCTCGCCACGGGTGTTCGCTATCTGCTGCAGCGAGGGAACCCCTGGGCATGAAGAAGGGGGAGGGCGGGGAGGAAGATTACAAGAAGCTGTCTTGACTTGGTTACCAATCAGACGGCGGAATGAGGGCGATATTGGCCAGCGTGTGTCGGTCCGGGCTCCACACCGTGCACTGCGAGCATAGATTGGAGAACCAGCTCAGCGAGGTGCCAGTTCTGCAGCCCGGCCCAGCAGGCCCAGCAGGCCCAGCAAGTCCCAGCAGGCCCCAGTCAGGCCAGTAGGCCTGTGCCTTTGCCAAGTCCCTGGCCTGCTCGCTCTTCTGCGTGTGGCCCGCCCTGTTGCTATGCTTGCTTTGAGATTGATGCCTGCCAGCCTGTGCCTGTGCCAACTAGTAGCCAACTTTCCCTCCCTCTCTCTCTCCAGTTCCAGTCCAAGTCCAGCCGCCTGCCCAGCCCAGCCCAGTCTCAAGTCCGCCTGTTGTCTTTCTACTAACCTACTCTTTTTCGTGCATGAGATGAGTGAACCCATCCACCGTCCATGATTTTGATCTTCCCGGGGGGCACTTGCATACAACGCAACGCAACGTAAACGAAACCCGACGTCTTTGCGCGTTCCAGCGGCTCCAATTCCACTCTCCCTATCTACCGATCTATCCATTCTACTGTCTGGCCTGTCCGACAATCAATACTTGCGCTTAACTCCTATTTTGAATTTCGATAACCTCCCTCACTTGGCCCATTTCCCCTTCCACATTGACATTCAGCAACTACTATCGCTCAATTAACCTTATCACCCCCTCCAAGAGCTGTGCCTCCAGCCTCTGCCTGTAATCGTACTCCCTTTGGCCTGTCTCAGAAACACTCGGTTAAAGCGGAACACGACCAAGCGAGGCATTCATCGAGAGCGGAAAGCAGGGAGGAGGGACGGAAGTTCAATTTGTTCTCGACCAGCGCCCGGCTTCGACTTGTTTTTCTTCGAGTCGAACCTTGAAGGGCAAATTTGGCCAGCCGTCTCGTACAATACCCACGGCATCGATGCATAGTCACAACTAGCCAGTAACGAGCGAGCCGCGACAACCACAACAACAACATCCCCCAGCACTCTGTAGTAGCGAGATGCCATCGTTCGTCGCCAACGAAAATTCACCCATATATGCATCTCACAACGGCGTGGTTCATTTAAGCGACGACCAACATTTCGATAAGTCCCTGTCTCAGACCGCGGTTGGGCATCATCAGCGACACGACTCTGCACGGGACACGAACGACAGCCTCAGCGAATTCGACAACTCTTCCTCCCACTCCTCGGATACCTCCGACCAGCGAGCTCGGATGAATGGAGCACACAGCCCGAGCATGTCGCCGTTGCCCAATGGCTCCCAATCGAGCTACGGCATGACGAATGGAAGCAGTCCCAGTATCGAAAAACACAACCCACCAAGCCGGACAGGGTTTTGGAATCGATCAAATGGCCACGCACAGCCCTCCCCGAACGACCGCGCCGAGAATGCTGCAGCCAGTGCTCCATCTACGTCAAGGGGGGATTACGCAGGCCTGCCCTCTCAACAACATGCCATCAGGAGCTCGGGCGAGTCTTCGGCACGAGGATCCCTCCAGCAAACTCCTGTCGATGCCATGCCGTCGCGGTCAATCCCTAATGGCGACCGCACACCCCGAGCCTCCAACGATGCTTCTCAGAATCTAAGCCCGTACCCTACGAACGCGGGAATCCAGCAGAGGTTTTCTTCGCCTGCAGCATCTACCTCGGCGACCTCGCCGTCGGCGCTGCAGCCACCACCTGCTCAACTCAAGCACAGGCATACCCTAGAAGTACCCAAGGTCACTGGGCGTGCGTCCAAAGACGGCGTTGACGGCGCTTATGCTAGCGGGCGCTACTCCCCAACTGTTCCAGGGGCTGGTGGTCGCAGAGGTTCGCTTAATCTCGGTCGTAAGAACACGCGTTCGCTACACTCGGAGGCGGTCCGCGATGAAGTGGTGCCCGACGAGGATGCTCTGCGATGGGCGGAAGCATACAGGCAGAAGCGAGCCAAGAAGAAGAGAAAGGACGACATCGATGATGACAAGGTGCTCGTGGGGACCAAGGTGGATGAGAACCATGCCAACTGGACCACTGCCTACAACATGTTGACGGGTATCCGCGTTTCGGTATCGCGGACCAACGCCAAGCTCGACCGTCCATTGACTGATGCCGACTTCGAGGCGAAGCAGAAGTCGACGTTTGATATCGCCGGGAACGAGCTGGTGCCATCGGCCAAATACGACTTCAAGTTCAAGGATTATGCGCCCTGGGTCTTTCGGCACCTTCGAGCTCTCTTTAGGTTGGATCCCGCCGACTACCTCATGTCATTGACTGGTAAGTACATACTCTCTGAGCTTGGGTCTCCGGGAAAGAGCGGTAGCTTCTTCTACTTCTCTCGGGATTACAAGTACATCATCAAGACCATTCATCATGGCGAGCACAAATTCCTGCGACGTATCCTCAAGGAATACTACAACCACGTTGCCGACAACCCCAACACCCTCCTCTCCCAGTTCTACGGTCTTCATCGCGTCAAGATGCCCTACGGCAAGAAGATTCACTTCGTCGTCATGAACAATCTGTTCCCCCCACACCGCGACATTCACCAGACCTTCGATCTGAAGGGCTCCACGGTTGGTCGCGACTACAAAGAAGAGGAGCTCGAGAAGAACCCCCGCGCAACACTCAAGGACCTGAACTGGCTACGCCGGAAGAGACACCTGGAATTGGGTCTTGCCAAGAAGCGGCTGTTCCTGGAACAGCTATCACGCGATGTGCGCTTGATGCAGAAGCTGAAGATTATGGACTATTCCTTGCTCATTGGCGTTCACGACTTGAAGAAGGGTAACGAGGAGAATCTTCGCGACAAAACTCTGCAGGTCTTCAACCCGGGCGGCCGCGAAGGTCCAAGTGATGAAACGGACCCGCACCAGATCCTCATGCGGACACCATCTAAGCTCGAAAGTGCCCGTAAGGCGAGAGAGTTGAGGCAGATGATCCACGCAGAACGGCCAGTGCCTATGGGCCAGACCAGCAACAGGATGCCGGAAGAACTGGAAGAGGGAAACCGGCCCGGGGGGATCTTTTACAGCGATGACGGTGGTTTGAGGGCCACTCACGAGGACAATACCGCGGGAGAGGAGGTTTACTATCTCGGCGTCATTGACTGCCTTACTCACGTATGTGTTTTGTCACCCTTACTTTACCCAGCATACCAAAACTAACCCGCCCGGAACAGTACGGAGTGATCAAAAAGATTGAGCACTTCTGGAAAGGTTTGTCCAGTGACCGTACTCAAATCTCGGCTCTTCCGCCAGAGGAGTACGGCGAGCGCTTTATCAAATTTATGGAAGGCGTCACCATGTCTTCCGAGGAAGCCGAACGAGATGCGCTTGACCGTGAGCACGCCATTGCGGTCGCTGAAGCCGAGGCTGAGGAAGCCGCGGCCAATGGTGCCCGTCTTGAACCAACGGCTTCACCACCAGCTCCGAATTATCTGCCACCTGCACCTCCGGGACTCCGCAGCCCAAGGTCTCCGGAGCCCAACCCCACACTCGAAAAGGCCAGCCGGAAGGCGTTCAAGAAGGAGAAGGACGTCGCCAAAGAACAAGAGGTACCGGAGCGCAAGATATCGACGGCCAACAACCTGGGACCCAATACGATAGGGAAGGGGAACTCACACACGGTGCTACCCGTGGTGGAAGAAACAGCGGAGGCGGGGAGTGTGAGTGGTAGGAGTCGCGAGGAGAACACGGGCGGAGGCCGACCATTCACGCCCAGTGCCATGGATACGCCGAGTGTCAGCAGACCGGATGGGTTCACGGACCTGGGCCCCCATGGCATCGGAGGCCGCGGCCCGCCCACACCACCGAAATCGAGCTACTTGAATGCAAGCAGCGGTGGCGGTTATGGGAGGAAGCGCAGCGGGAGTGGCGCCAGTGCCGCTAGCAGTATAGGCAGTATACCACGGGGCCGGCTCAGCAAAGACAGCCTCGATAAAGCCTTGCCGGCCTTGCCTGGACGAAGCTAGAGTGGTTCCATGGCCGAATGTATAGGGCATGTTCAATTCTGCACTACAGCCCCTTGAACCGACCGACATCGACGACTTCACCGCTCATCAGGATTGTGCCGTCTCGACGAACGAGGTTGAAGCTTGCGGCTTATATATCGCGAGACAGCTGTGGCGGCGAGCGGGGTAGGGGGTTCGGGATGGATTAGATGGTTGGGGATTGAGGCATTATACAATCATTGGCTGTTTCCGGCTGGCTGCCGGAATGCCTTTCTCCTTTGTTTTTACACGTATCATTGGGAGGTGTCGTGTGTCCTTGAGAGAATGTGTAGCACTGTTTGTTAGTAATGCTGGCCCCTTGTTAGATAAGGGCTCGGCACATGATACCACCATGCAGAATTTTAAAGAAGATATGATGTGTTCACATTGCTAATAGGTATCTCTTACTCTCTCAACTCCCGTCGACTACGTGAAACGTGAGAAGTCCCGCTCCGTGTCTTCCTTTCGCTTAGATGGGGGTGGTCTGCAGGTTGTTCAGGCTCTTGCTCTCGACGGTCCAGCCATCCTGCTGGGCGCCGTTGCCGGTGAAGTACGAGGCTGCCGACGTGTCCCCGCGCAGCACCCAGCGCGCCCAGTGCTGCCCGGCCGTCCCGAACTTGCCGCCCTTGGGGTCCCCGTACGTGCCCCCGTGGCCGACGGGGTAATTGCCCACCCAGGTCGGGAGGCCTGATGGCACGGCGGCGTAGTCGCGCATGCCCTGGTGGGGGAAGCATTTGGTCAGCTGATGGCGTACGGGAGATGGTAACACGCGCGCGCATACACAGAGAGAGAGGGGGGGAGATGGAGAGAGTATGAGAGACTGACATTGCCGTACGCGATGTCGCTGGGACCGCCCAGGAAGAAGAAGATGGGCTTCGTGATGCGGGGGAGCACGTTGTTGGTGCCGCCGGCGTCGTACTGGCCCGAGTTGAAGATGCCGATGGTCGTGACGCGGGGGTCGAAGGCCTGTTTTGTCACGTCTCTTGGGTCAGTTCATCGTTTACCCCAAACCCCTTATCTTCTCCCAGCCGTGCCACTGAGATAGAGATCGATTTCGGTTGTGCTATGCCATGCTTACCTGGGCGTAGGCCTCGATGCCGCCGCAGCTCATGCCCGCCGCCGCGATCCGGCTCGCGTCCATGTGGGCGTACGTGCCCTGGCCGGCGTGGCTGACGGCCCACGTGATGCCGTTGGTCATCTGCTGCGCCGTGGTCCCGCCGCCGTTGTTGGGCGTGCCCGAGACGATGGCAATGACGCCCCAAGAGGCGATCTCGAGGAG
Organism: Arthrinium phaeospermum; assembly: GCA_006503535.1. Lineage (NCBI taxonomy): Eukaryota > Fungi > Ascomycota > Sordariomycetes > Amphisphaeriales > Apiosporaceae > Arthrinium > Arthrinium phaeospermum. The sequence continues at coordinate 1,876,062 of QYRS01000013.1, forward strand.
GAAGTTCTGGTTCTCTTGTCAGGTTTTCTCTCTATCTCATGACTATCTTCTTTCCTTCTTCCTTTTTCCGAGCCTGTGGATCATGTGTGTCGGGGGCCAGGAGTAGACTCACTTGGTGTGACAGGGAGTTGGCCGAGCAGGCGCCGTTACCCCAGACCATAACTGGCATTTTGTCGAATGCGTTCATGTCGACGGGCCGGTAGATGGTGTGGTCCGGCAGGGACGGGTCAACGGAGTAGGTCGCGGCAACACTAGTAGTCTGCGATCCGCCGCCGCCACCACCACCACCACCGGCTGTTGTTGTCGTCACTGTGGGCGGGGCCGTGGTGGTACCCGGATTGGGGGCCTGGGTGGGTGCGCCGGGGATACATTGGACTAAGTGTCATAAGATTGCGTTAGATGGCCAAGGCCTTTTTCCCCTTTCTCCCGACAGGAGCGATATAAACAGAAACAGAGAGCATAAGGGGGCGGGATTTTTATCTCTTACAGTACCATGGGTTTTGCGAGGCGCAGGCCGACCCTGACTCGCACGTTGTATCCCCTGTCCATCCTTGTCCTCCGCACTGGCCCCAGACAGGCTGCGCGGCGAGTGACCCCTGAGCCAGGGCCAATGCCACTACTATAGCACCAGCAAGTTTGACGCCCATGGCGACGGTTAAAGTGCTGTAGATCTGCAATGACGTAACAAACAATGAGTATTCGCTCAGTGGACCAGAATGCGCTTGCAAATCCAAGGTCCCTCTTTGCTGGGAGGTTTTGATTGAGATGAGAGTCGATCTACTCCCTTTATAATATCTATACTCGCACAAAATACTCGTGGATTTCGTCGGTACTCGATCACCACCTACACACACCACCACTTCTTCATCTTCCGTCCAGTGCGGAAATCACCTGCAACCAACACGTCTCTTGGCTCTATACTACCACAACTTGGCAATGAAACAACGCACGTGAACATCGCCATTCTATACAAACTGGGTAGCCGCAGGCAGCTACGTGATGTACCGCCTCGCCAATCGGGTACTACGCAAGATGATATGCCAGATAAAGATGCTCCGGGTCCTCGTCAGATAGGGTTGCAGTAGACTGGAAGAACTAGAGACCCACCAATCGAATCAGGGCGCGGCACGGAACGAAGTCCACTAGAGGAATGGATCGCGAGCTTGGCTTCGGTGCGGGGAGTAATAGATATGGCTCGAAATATTTATGTGACTTGACTCTAATTTATACCTAGCACACCTCGCTTCCTTAGCCAAATCGATATCGTAAAGGGTGTGGATTTTCAACTTGATTCAGCCAACACTGGTTGACACGTGGGTGTGCGTAGTGTCCAACAGTTGATCCGGCTCACACAAAGATGATGTCCAGGTTGATATTCCAACTTGTCTATCGATTGGGCCGTGTGAATCATTACATCATTAGGTACTTTCCATTACATCCTGTTGTCAACTCAAAGTTTGGTTCCACGGTACCCAGACCTGGTCATGCCAGCCGTGCATGCATTTCCACTGCGCAGGAGGCTCTTGCTGCCAGTCAATCCTGGTAGCAGGCAGATCCTCCTCCGCCGTCCATTTGGACGTGAATCCTTTCAGCTTCTTGATCTTTGTTGACGCTTCGTCAGAATATTCTATATTGACAGAGGGGATGACCTAAACATTGTCCGTCGTTAGCAACTGCAGAATACGAGTCGGCGTCAGCCAGCCTGATAAGGGCAAGAACACTTACGGCAATCCTCCCGTACCCAGCCCACCACAGGTCCTTGCAAAACAACGTGGGCTCTCCTGCATAGCATTCCCCCTCCCGGTTGGCCCTGAAGGCCACTTTGCCGTCGTGCGCCTCCCCGGCCCCGCGACCCGGGTCGGCCGGCAGACCCAGAATCGGGCCGGCGCTGAACGCCGTGGCACCGTTCCAGCACGCAAACACCTGGAACGGGAGGTTCTGTCTGTATCGGAGCAGCGTGTCCGGGTCCCCGGCGAAGATATCCCACGCCTGGTCCCAGCTGCCGTCGGGCGGGATCTGGAAGAAGCTGTCGCCCCGGAGCGTCCGCGCCACCCAGACGTCGTAGAAGGTCGGGTCTTTGCCCGCGTACGTCCAGTCCATGGCGCACGTCATGTCGGCCGACTGGAGCCGCCGCTGGTGGACCAGCTCCAGCAGGTCGTCCGGGCACGGCGCCACGTCGTTGACGAAGACGACGGTCGTGTCGGCGTCGGCGGCGACGTCCGGCGCGGAGAGCGGGTCCAACGCGAGGTTCCGGAGCTGCGCCAGCTTTTCTATGCGCTCGCCGACTTTTGGATTTATGTCGGTGAGGTTCAAGAAGTACCGCAGGCCGATCTTCTGGAGCTCGGGCTGCAGGGCCGTCAGGATCAGGGGCGTGGCGTCGTCCGAGTTGCCCTCGACGATGGACAGAGCACACGAGGAGATACCGAGAAAGCGGGCGGCTTCGACTATCGAGCCAAGGAGCCTTGGAAGGAGGTGCTCTGATTGCCGCAGGTTCAGGGCGAAGAAGTATCGCACATCGTGGCTGTCCATCTTTCCGGCAGCTGCTGTTTTCAGATACGCATAGCGCGAACTGTTGAACGTCGGACATTGCAGGCGCGGGAGTGTGGTATCGTTCAGGTTCACGATTGATTTGACATAAGGTGCCGTAATGTTGTCCAGCTGCGGTTTGTATTTCCAAGCGATAGGAATGTCGGCATCCCCGTTACCATCACCATCACCATTACCATCATCATGACCGCCGGCACCGCCAGCGCCGCCGCTATTTGTCCAGGGAACCACCACGTACGGCTTCAAACGGCTCCATGACTCCATGGAGGACCCTCGGAAGCTCACATGGACAATGGAGAGTATAACTAAGGCGCATAAAACCTGGGTGATAATTAGACGGCGCCCCTTCATGATTTGGGTCGGCGCATATTCTATTTCGGAAGAGGTGGTCGCGGCCGTTAATATGGTCAAAAAGAGGGCAAGACTGCCTGATGGCGTTGGAGAGCAACGGCAGGGCGGAGACTGCCATTTTTGAAGGTAGGCATCTCACCCCATGCAGGAAGCCAATACGAGAAGGCGAACTGACTGGGGGGGTTGCCAAAGGGTCTGTTGGACTGGATACGGAAGTGATGCTACCAGAAGTCGCATGACCTGCATGAGCTGAGCAGTCTTGTGCTGTCGTGCCTGGTCTCGACGTATCACAAGGAGCGACGGTACTAAGCAACCAAATAAACGAGTCAAATCACGAACGATTGTGACGCGAAGGGCTCAGCGCTAAAAACCGTTGCATCGGGTCAGCCCCGGCAGGCTGGTCCGTATCCAGAAAGGAACCCTGTCGATGGGAGAAATGTCATTTTTTACCAAAAAGCCGTGTCTCAACGGGACTTGCCTAGCCGCCGAGTGGTCTCTGTCTGAAACCAACAGAACAACAAAACCAAGACAGAGTCGCGCGGGTAGCCGTCAATCGGGTAGGGTAGTACTGCCCAGTCTCGGCCCGAACCAAACAGCCAATGAGACGGCTACGGCACGCATCATGTCGGCGCTTGAGGCAGCACTGCATTTTCGCCATCATCGATGTCTCTGTTGCCTCTCTTTGGGGTCCAACGGCATGTTATGTTGTTGGTTCGCAAAAGTCCTCCAGTCTGCTCTTCCCTGGGGGCAAAAGCCCCATCTCCTCTCCTCGTCCATCTTCTCCCCTTAGTCTCTCTCTCTTTTTTTTATTTTCGCCCCTTGTTTTCTGATCCATTCATTATCATCTTTATCGCGCATATGGACTCTGCGGAGTCTCGAGATCGATGGACGCGTTAGTCTCGAAGGTACGGCTCCTCGGCCCTGGCGGTAACAAGGTAGTCACCCCCAGCCTCGAACGGAGGGTGGCGACGACGAGTGCGCCAGCGAAGAAGACCTGTGGCTACTATAATGGAGACCCCAGCCGACAAAGGACAGCCGAAGCTGGCTTTGACTGTCGAGTGGACGTCAGCCGCGGGCTCTGGGGATTCTGTACGACGACGGTTGTCTCTGCGGGCGACTGCAATTTCGCCGGGGCTTGTTTTGACCGCGATGCATGCCTCGAGGGTTGCGGTAAGCTGGGGTACACCGACTATCCCACAATGATGTGGTAAGAGTTCCCTCCAGGAGTTTGCATGCTACATTAGCCCAGAACTGACCTTCGAAGTACCTCGTCTGGCTTCTGCTCCACCGCACTCCTTGACTCGGGGAGAGATCAGACCTACGCCCATATCGCTTGCGGGACCGTCCAAACCACGGAAACTCTGCTCGCCGCCCCCACGGCTCCTCTGGCGACTTCGACGTCACCCCCTACATCAGTGTCGACCTCCACAAGCCCAGGCCCCAGTCCAATCTCCTCGGGAACAGCAGCGTCGACGACTTCCTTGCCCGTCGATAACGCACCACCTCCCATTGCTACATTGCCCCAGGATAGTACTTCACCCCCACAAACGACGGAAACACAAAGCGGCGAGGCCGGGAGTACCACATCGAACAACAACAAAAACAACAACACTGGTGCCATTATCGGCGGCGCCATCGGCGGGCTAGCAATGATTTGCTTGACCAGCTTCGCCATCGTCTACATGTTCCGGCGCGGGAGAAGACGTCGGTCTGAGGCCAAGACACAGCAGCCTCCAGAAGCACGGGAATTTGAATACAACACGAGCAGCTACGCCGAGTATAAGACACCAAGATACCCCGTGGAGCTCCATTCAAGTCCACGGGCGCCTATATACGCCCCGGCAGAGTTGCATGGCTAACAATAGTGGTGGAGACCAGAGGAAAGAGAGAAGTATATAGGTATTGGGCAAGGCTGGCTCTCAAGGAGTTACTGTGGCGTTGTGGTAAGATATCAATCTGTTTAGTAATGTGAACAGCACACTCATACACATGGAGATCACCTAATAGTACATATTTTCAGCACCAGGAGAGAATTCTGTTGGGGAATGTATGTTTGTATTTCAGCTAACAAGTAATACCCTGCACCATCGTCACATGCGCATCGGCTCCCCGTCCACCGAGATAAACTTGACGTTGACCGTTGCCGAAGCCGTGATGGTTCTCGGCTCGATCGACGGCCCCTCGTTTGCTGGCTCCTGTCCCATCCTTTGGGCCTGCGCCTGTAACATCTGTTGCTGCTGCTGCTGTGGCGGCGCCTGCTGCTGCATCATCTGGTTAGAGCTGCCAAACAGCCCTCCCCCGCCGGCGGTGTTGTTGAAAGGGCGGCGCCAGGAGTTGAAGATGCTGCTGGCGGCCGAGGCGGGCCCGTCGGTGATCTCGACGGCGACGACCTTGCGGCCGACGACGCCGGCGTAGTCGTCGGCCTTCTGGACGGCGTTCTCGATGGCCTTCTTGCGGGCCTCGCGCTCAATCTCGGCGCTGGTGGCGGCGGTGAGGCGCCACTCGGTCGAGGTGATGGCGACGTGGGGCATGGCGGCCAGCTCGGCGGCCGTGTCGGCCAGCAGGGCCATGTCGCGGAAGACGACCTCGAAGGTGCTGCTGGCGTGGTAGGTGAGGCCGAGGTCGCGCCGCTTGTTGTCGGCCCACTCGTACTCGGGCTGCGAGTGCGTGCTCATCGACGACGCCGTGAAGGCCGTGATGCCGGCGTCCGGGTGCGGCGCCGGCCGGCCATCGGCGCCCTCGGTCTTGCGCGCGTGGGCCCGGAACTGGGCCGTCAGGTGGGCCGAGGTCGCGCGCACGCCGTCCGACGACTCGGCCTGCGACTTGCTGCTCTTGGAGACGCTGATGTGCAGCACGCCCCGCTCGGCCGTGCGGAAGACGGAGCCGCTGCCGTCGACGTGGATCTTGAGCTGCGGCGACATGATGAAGGGATTTGATTGAAGTCACGTAGAGTATCACGGACTCAGGACGAGATGAAGATGTGTTACGATGGACAATGGGGGCAGAGACGAGACGAGCGGCAGAGAATGGTCTGGAGGAGTTGTTGGCGAAATATCAAGGGGGATTGCAGGCGACTTTATACTAAATGACTGATCTATTTTAGGCAACATTGTTGCCTACTTTATGCTAAGGCACAATATCGCGCCCGTGCTGAGGCAGTGTCTGGCTTACTGGTCATTTCCGCTTACGTAACCAATAGGTTAGTATTCGAGTCGACCTGACTAGACTCAACTACCTACATAGATAGACATCGCACATCTTTGATACTTGCAACTTTCATACCGTGTGTTGACCGAGTATATATCATGACGACAAACTACTTCATGACTCAATTCCTATACAATGCCAAGGCGCTAGATATTGCTTCTTCCTATAGCAAAACCGAAACAAAGCAATTTATTCCATGGTAACACGCACACCCTTGGTGGTCGGTTTGGGCATAGGAATAAACATGTCATGGTCATACCGGATATCGCTCTCGTCCGTCTCGAAAATGCGCATATGGGGCAGAACCCGAAGCACCAAGGCCGCGAGCGCCAGATTCATTTCGCAGAGCGACAAGCTGTTTAAACACAGAGGTGGTTAGCATGGACGAAACAGAGGCCAGCAGAAATATGTTGATGGTAAAAACACTCACTTCATGCCGAGACAGGAGCGGCTGCCCTTGGAGAAGGAGAACATGCCGCGCTCGGCGTCGGGGGTCCAGAGCGCGGCGCCCTCGCACCAGCGGTCCGGGGCGAAGCGGTGCGAGTCCGGGAAGATGCGCTCGTCGTGGTGCACGATGGCGCTCGACATGCCCACGGCGTACCCGCGCGGGATGAACAGGTCGACCGGCTTCTTGTCCCACTCGCCGTGGTAGTGCAGGTCCTCGTGCGTCGCGACGCGGGCGGTTCGGGCCGAGACGCCGTACGAGAGGCGCAGGCCTTCTTGGATCACGGTCTTGAGGAAGGGCAGTTTCTCGCTGGATATGTGATCAGCTGTTGTGTTCTTTCTTTTTGTCGCAAAATGTGACTTACAGTTCTGTCCAGTGGGGCAGATCCATGGGGTCGATGTGCGCGTCTTGCAACTCGGTCGTCAGTCTGTCCAGCAGTTCCGGCTCGTCCAGCAAGTGGTACGTGATGACCGCCAACGTCCAGCTGGTCGTCTCAGTTCCGGCACCGACGATTCCCAGCGCCTCAGCCGCCAGCCTGGCCACGGTCTTCTGGTCCTCCTGCAAGTCGGTGGTCTGGTACAGCTCGGCGAAGATGGTGGGGTGCTCCTTGTCGGCCGCCAGCCCCGAGTCGAGGTCGGCCTTGGTCTGGCGGATCTTGCGCGGGATGTTGATCTGCAGCTCGCGGATGAAGAGCCCCGTCGACTCGGGCAGGTAGTCCACAAACACCGTCGCCAGCTCGGCCGCGTTCTTGAGGAAGGGGAAGAAGCGGAAGAGCAGGCCCGGCCGCAGCGTGCTGAGCGTCGGCTCGTGGAAGTTGGGCTCCCAGCCCTCCTGGTCCAGCAGCCCAAAGTTCTGCCCGAACGCGTAGCCCGAGATGGCGTCGGCCGTGAAGCAGCTGTAGGCCACCGCGATGTCGAAGGCCGGCCCGCCCTTTTGCGCCAGCAGCTTGTCGCAGAGCTTGCGCACCAGCGTCTTGACGTCGGGCTGCAGCCGCGAGATCATGGACCGCGAGAAGAAGCGGCCCACGGGCGCTCGGCGGAGACGGTGCAGATCGTGGTCCACGGTCCCGAACTCGGCCAGGTTGAGCCTGTTTGCCGTCTCAGTCGAGACTCTCGGTCGACAATCATATAAGGGTTTTTCTATCTTTCTTGGGGGAATACTTACACCGAGCCATTGACCTGATGAAGTGGCTTATCTCGCTTCCGGCCTCCCACGGCGTAGATCTCGTCCCCAAAGTTTATGTCGTTGCAATGGAGCTCATTGGGGCTGATGCGAACGATAGGGCCTGATTCCTGTTAGATAATGTTCTCGATGCCTTTTTTGGTGATACTTACCATATCTGCGATGCATCTCCGCGATCTTGCTGGTATATCGACCATTCTGTACAACATCCCACCAGAATTCCGGCAGGTATGTTGCTTTAGACAGCCAAGGCCCAGGAATACGGCTCAGCGGATGCAAGGGGGATACATTGTACACTGCCTTGACAAGCTGATAGGCAACATAGACAGCGACGAGTATCCCAGCAAGTTCTCCAACACCGGGCGTAGCCATCTTGGTCTGTAAGATGGCGGAAGGGACGAAGAATATCCCAAAAATCCCACCTATAATACTGGCCACCAAATCCAGGGGCCATTGTAAGAGCTTTATATTTGTGCCTCGGTCGGTAGTTCCCCTCACGAGCTGAACATTCGTTATGCACTTACGGGGCCATTTCCCCCGTTGGTAATACTTTAACACAATAGGGCATCTCCGACTCGGGCCGATATGCTAGATCCGGTGTGTCAAGCAGATACTACCACGATCGCGACCTGCACGGGCCCTCCTTTTGGAGATATTTATGGAGCCTAGACACTGCGCAGCAAATGGTGACCCCTGAGCGACCCTAGAGGCTAGTCGATGGCCAAGTATACACTAGCCGTGCTTGTCATTGTCGCCCGGCTTACGAGCGTCTAGTTTCTCGCGACCCCCCCAGCTGCCCCAGAACAGCTACCCCATAGTAAGCACAACGCCGGACTCATCTCCGGAGGGCCACAACCTCCCACGTGAAGAGTCGGCTCATCCGAATCTGCGACTTTGGTGCTGACACGGACAAGGGGGAGAAATGCCATATTGCAGATCCGAATCTTTCTCGGCCATGTTGAATTGGACACGGACAGGAGACACGGCAGACGGAAACAATGTTGATTATTACAGATAAGATCGAAGAGAACGGCACAATGTCATAACCTGCCCGTAGCCCGTCCCTCCTATTTTACCAGGGCCAGGTCCCCTCGCTGCGGACGACGCGGCCCTCGTCGGCATCCCTCCGACCCTGGACGATGCTCAGGACCAGCTCCCCGGCCTCGCGCGGGTCGCCGGCCATGCCGCCCGGGTTCCTGGCGCCCTCGCTGGGGCCCCGCAGGTTGGAGACGACGAAGCCCGGGCACATGGCGAAGACCTTGACGTTGGTCGCCTTGCTCTCGCGCCAGTCGAGCAGCATGTACATGTTGAGGGCGGCCTTGCAGGCGTTGTAGGCCTCGGCGTCGGGCGGCGTGTTGGGGTGCGGCGGGTTCTCGAACGTGTTGGCGAGGGAGCCCTGGCCGCTGGTGACGTAGATGGAGTACGCCGACGACGACGACTTGAGAAGGAGCGGCCGGAAGGCCTTGGCCACCTGGAAGGGCCCGAACGTGTTGGTCTCCATGGTGCGCAGGAAGCGGGTGCGGGCGTCGAGGTCCGACACCCCCATGGCCGCGTTGTTGACCAGCACGTCCAGGCGCCCGAACTGCTGCTCGACCGAGGCGGCGGCCTTGGCGATCGACTCGTCGTCGGTGACGTCCAGCTGGACCGTCGAGATGCTGCCCGTGATGCCGGCCGCCTCGATCTCGGCCTTGGCCGCATTCGCCTTGTCCAGAGAGCGACAGGCCATGATGACGTGGAACTTCTCAGGGGCGCCAGTGAGCACTTGAGTGGCCGCATAACCCACTCCGGAGTTGGCACCTATAGCTCAAGGTTAGCGAGGTGGTATTCGAAAGCCACTTGCCTCGGATGGAGATGGACTTGCCAGTGATGAGGACGATTTTTGAAGCCATTTTGAATGGTTTTAGGGGGTTCAGATCTCTAAATTGTGAAAAGAAATGCTGTTATTGCTCTTGGGCTTCTGGGGAGAGCCGAGCATCATCACCTACAGCGAAGGCCATACTTATATTTGTGTTTGGACGAGATCGGTTGAGTGGTGGCGTGGCCAAGGGGCCGATAAAAAGCCATACTGTCCGTTATGTCCGCGTTGTGGTATCAATGGACAATTATACGACGAACCATTTCCGATTGGGAGAAACTCTGCGAGCCGACTGCCTGCTTACGCTCCGTGGATTGTGATCCAGCTGTTGCTAAGTCATCGAAGAGAGGTGCATCACTTCATGCACGCAAGCATTGATCCATCTGACGGAGTTAAGGTAGGAAACCCCGTGGGTAAGCACGCCTTAAAAAAGTGGCGTGCAGCACGCTTGCCGTTACGGGAGAAACTCCACGAGGTTTCGTGTCCCAAAAGCAAGCAATTACATCATCTTGACGGGTCACTGCTGACTCCGTCGATCAGTTGGTACTCTACTCTTTCCCGATATTGACCAACCAATGCGAAACAAGACGCCCTGCAGTGACGACTGAACCGCGCGCACAAAGCCGGTGTTACTGTCGAAGTACGAGAAAGGGCTGGATATGGCGCAAACCCGGGTGGGATGCGAGACATGTAGGCAGCGGCGGATCAAGGTGCGTTGCCGCGGGTCGCATGGCCAGAATACCGTCTGACCCAGCCGCTCTTCCTTAGTGTGACGGTGCCAAGCCCACATGCAAGAGATGCACGCTATCCCGCAGGCCCTGCCTTTGGAAGAAGAAAGTCCTCGACATCCACTTCGAGAACCAATACGCAAGCGGGCAGGCGAGGCGCCCGAGGGGTCCCCGCCCAGCTCTCCCGAGTGCCGGACAACCCGTCACCAACCGCCGCCCGGAAGGCTCCCAAGGGAACACAATCCCGGCACCCCTGCAGCTGAGCCTCCAGGTCCAAGCCGTCACGTTCTACCTCAACCACTACATGGAACCTCTGCCGCCCGACGCCCTGGACGTGACCAAGACCCTCGACGACTACATCTGCCGCATCGCCGCCGAGTCCCCCTCGGCGCTGCTCGACGCCGCGATCCGCTGCATGGCCCTCGAGACGTACTCGCGCGTCCGGGGCGGCCGCGACGCGCGCGCCAGCACCGAGGCGGCCCACCACCACCAATCGCTCCTCACGCTGGCGCGGCGGTCCGTCGCGCGCCTGGGCCCCGACAACCTGGACGTGTGCCTCCTGGGCGTCTTCTTCCTCAGCCGGTTCGACGCCAGCACACACGGGCAGGCGGGCCTGTGGCGGAAGCTCCGGGCGAGCCCGGCGCACCACTACAGCGGGGCCATGGCGATACTCCAGTACTGGAGGGACCACCTACGCGACGATGGGAGGGCCTGCCACGGCAGCGACGGCGGCTCGCCGATCGTCAAGGAGAGCCGGCGGGGGGTGCTTCGGTATCTGCTCATGCACGGCCTGGAGGTCCCGGGGTGGATGAAGGACGGGGAGGACTTCGGCGAAGCCGGGCTCGAGCTGGTGCACGATCGCGTCACCGTGCGGATCGCAGACTTTCGCCATCGAGTGTTGCGCCTTCTCGGACTGACGCAAACCCTCTCTGATTCCGGTGTATCTTTTGATCAGGCAATGATGGATATGAAAAAGGAGGTGCAAGAGCTTGACAGAATGCTCCAGGACTGGGCCCGCCAGTTCCAGCTCTCCTGGGCCTATCAGCAGCACACACTCAAACCATCCGGGGACCCCAAGCGAATGCGACATCTCCCGTCCTCGAAAGTCTACACGTACTCAAAGCTGTCCTATGGCGTGCTGTGGGCCAAGTACGCCGCCGTCCGGTTGCTCGTCAACGATGCACACCTGAAAATCCATTCGCTCAGCGACGGAACCCCCAGGGCCGCCGACCCAAAGACGGAGGATCGCTGCCGCCTCGTGGTAGAGCAAATGACGGACATCATAGTGTGCAGCAATGCCTTCATCGTGGGGGAGTTGCGCGTCGTGAGTGCACCAATGGACGGAAACACGCTGGTTTATGACGAGGGATCGGACGTCTGTCAGACAAGGTTCAAGTATGCAACTTGGCCTTTGCAGGTTGCATGTAGTCTGGACTCTGTCAGCACGCCCCAGAGGCTCTGGTGTAGAGAGCAGCTGCACCGTGCAGGGAGATTGGCTGGGATCAAGCTGTTTGAAGAATACCAACCCGACCAGAGCTTCAGGCTCGACGAGAGTCACTTGGCTTCAGTACATGGTTGAGGCAGTATAAGCTTTATTGTATACACAAGCGGCAGCTGTCTTCCATCCAATCCCATCAGGTGGCCTGATCCTTCATCTATGTACCAGTTATTGAGACCATCCGTGTGCCAGTTCTATGTTCCTACTAATTATCATTATCAATACAAAAACGCATCATGCTCGTCGTTCATCATCATGCAGCACTTCAGTACGCACCCCTCCGGCCATTCATACGCCGGGCACTGCCCCCGTTGGATAAATATGGGTTCACCTTGACCGGCCGCTTCATCTTCGGAAGAGAATTGAGAGCATCCCACATCTCCAGGATTCCAGCTCGGACTGCTGGAAGCATGCTGTATTGGAGCGAATAAAGGTTCCGGCGGTTGATGGGTGGGACAAATCGACCTGTTGCGAGGCAAAACACAACCCGCGGCGATAAGTAGTGTTTCCGGATACGTTTCCCCATTCGAAAGTATTGATGGAACATGGCCGTGAACGAAAGGGGGATGGGCTGGAAGAGCGTTAGTGCCAGCTTCAGAAACCAGGCTGACAGTCCAAAATGAGGAGGCTCACCTTGAGGTGTATGACGGAAGTAGGCGGTTGGGCTGGTGCGCCAGGCGTGGGGGTAGAATCGAATGCAAATCTATCTTGGGTATCAAAAAGTTCAAAACGAATGCCGCCTTGGAGTAGTTAGTGATATGCGCCATTTCATGTGCCTCGGCGAACGGGGTAAACTCACCTGGGAGACGCCGGGGATCCTTCACCCGAAGCATCAAGGCAAACAGGGGGAAGTGGTTAAGGCAAGAGAGTTGCGTATCAAACATGGCCTTGAGCAGAATGATTGCCATCCTGGCCACGGCGAAGTTGAGGTAGAATACGGCAACGGTCGGGAGGAGGAAGAAAAGAAGCGTGAACAAGATTGTGCCAAGCAGCAGTTGGTCCAAATCGTAGTCGCAAGAATCGACACGATTCCGCAAAACATTGTACTTCTTTCCCCGAAAGAGCTGGAAAAGTGACAGCAGGATCGTAAGCTGCCAGTGGAAGATGCGGGCCGCCGCGAGATAGAACGAATAGATGTGGACCGTCAGTAGCGAAAGGAGGTCCGAGGAGAAGGCAATGGGCATGCTGGCACCGCCAAAGCTCGAGAAGCCAATAAACCATATGATGTGAGGCAGAACGGGCTGTAAAGCCCTGATGCAGCCTGCCCAGTACTCAATCACCCACAGGAAGAGGTCGCCCAGGAATAGTGCCAACTCCTTATTAAGCTTCAAACCGGCAGGCCAGCCCATCAACCACTCGATGCTACTGTGCAGAGCATCTACCGTGTACTGCTGCAAGAGCAACCCGATCTGGTCGGAAACCCATGCAGCGTTGTCGATGATATAGGAACCAAGAGCAATGCCGATGATGACATCGTTAGCCACTAGCCACAAACTGTTGTAAAAGCGGATATAGTCCGGGTGGCTTGTCGTGACGCTGTCCCAGTCGTTCTTCCGGAGCCTCAACTTGACATACTGCATTGGCCAGTAGCAAAACTGCTGGAGCCGTATCTCCACTTGCTGCGCCGTGGCGGATATGTCCTTGAGAGCGGGCGAACCCGGACGGGGCCTCCACTCCAGAATCTGAAGCAATATCTCGGCTGCTCCCCGGTGGCCAACGAGCACAAAAATGAATATGGCTCGGATGATCGGGAAAACGTAAAGGATGATGAAGTCCCAGATCTGCACGACGACGTAGTTTCGCATCGTTGTAGCCTGCTCGACCACGCGCTCCGACACACTAAGCGTTCGCTTGGGCCGAGTACCTATCAACGGTACGTTCTTCTGCAGCAGCCGTTCCAGTTCCCAAGCCCAGTTCACTTGGTTGACAATTCTCGGGAGAACCTTGTCCTTCTCCGTGGGGGGATGCCGTATGACCGAGTGCTGTTGGAGCTTCTCTACGAGATGCTGCCTCTTCTTCTTTGCCAATTTTTCTTGCTCCTCCTCCTCAGCATCCGAGGCCTCGGATGCGGCAGGTTGGCGAGCATCCTCTTTGTCGACCAATGCAAGAGCGATGGGATTTAAAGATATGTACTGCATATTCCGGGGGATGGGTCGTTCGAACAGTATGATCTGGACGCTTGATGCTACGGCGCATGCAATGGTGGGAGCTCTCTGGTAGGGGTCTATTACGGCTTTGACACAGGAGGGCTCGGCGTCCAGACTGGCGTCTGGCCCAACGTTCGTCAGGCCGAGGACACTCATAGACAAGCGAGGGCCGCACAATTGAGAGATGCGCTCCGTAGGATGCGGCGCATTGCGGAGTAGAATGCCCGTTTTCAATGCGCTCTCGACGTTTTTCGGCTACGCACAGATCAGAAATGCAATCGAACAGGGCGGCGGGCATGCGGGTAGACGTACATCAACATGATTAAGCACGGCCACCACCACCACATCCAGGCTCGAATTCTTCCAGCCGACGATAACACCGGGTAGTTCAGACCTCTCGATGTCCGCCGGCCAGAAAACTCTCATAAGTCCATCATGCTCGGGCATGTCCCAGCCGCCTGACCCAGATCCCGCCTAGAAGGAGCCTCTGCGCCGGAGTTGTTCGCGGGCGGATACCCCCGAGCTGAGGGATCGCGGATGCTATATGAAGAGTGTTTGTCAGCCGGGTGAGTTCGTAACGCGACATATATTGTACTGTCTGATTGCTTGGGTTGCAATGTGTCTTAAATCAGCTCGTACAGGGACCGGGAGGCGAAGAGGCTGCAGGAAGGTCGTACCAGGTCGGCCTCGAGGGAGGCTAGATATTGCACAGGCACGAGAACGACGAGGAAGAGTAGCGATAAGAGGGCGAATCCTTGAACACTTCGTGACTAGAGTGGCGCATCGGGTTGTCAGTCTCAATTGTGCCTCCAAATACGAGGGGCTGCAGGTTCGTGGGGGAAAGAAACGCGCCCCGTCTGGATTGGGCTTCCAAAGACACTCACGATGACGCCCTTATCCCAGGCAAACAAAGCTAGCTCGTAGAGCCGTGTGACCAGATCCCATCGAGCAGTACCGTAGCCAGCTACAAATATGGCGAGGGTGACGACCGAGAAGGGGTGCATGAATTGGTCGTTTTGCTCAAGATCCGGAGCGGGTGCGCATCACGGAGCTACAAGAACAGGCCAGGTAGGTTATCGATGTAAGGCTGCGGGCGCTGGTGGACTACTTCTGGTCGATGCGATGGGGTGGCAGTGTCAGAAAAAAAGACCTGCAGAAGCGATACTGTAATTCTGTTCAGTTTGGTGAAGAGCCGCGCGAACTGTGTGCTATGTTGACTCGTGCGATTTGTGTGATGCAATTGCCAGAATCTCGTTAGCGGCACAAGGCCTCCCAAGTCCCCTAAGGGGGCCCCTACTCCAGTGCTGGAGCTGACTTTGCGGGCGGGATGGGGTATTTTGTCGCCTCGCACAGGCCAGCCAACCTGTTTTTTGAGCTTCAATGTTCAAGGGACTGGGTTGTACCCGATCTGCTGTACTGTACTACGCGAATATCGTAGATTGATGTAAGTAAGACTGCGGTCTGATTGAACTCCAGACGTCCTCAAATATTGCATTCGAGATGTGGTCGACCTAGAAGCTACCTACAGTACGCTCGTATCAAACTTTCAGAATGCCGAAGCAGCTTGGAAGTCTGAGGATCTGGAAGTCTGAGGATCGCGTTATCTGCAGTAGCCCCCCTGCATAGAGATTGCACCATGTAAATTGGCGGCTCGACCAATTGCGCGTTAATCGACATGAAGCTTGTTTTTGTTCTCGCTGGCTTGTTTTCACTGGCGCCCCAATCTTATCCCTGAGCCGCTGGGGATCTGGATCGCAGCTGAGCTAATCATCACGTGCGGGTAGTACAGGTATGCAATGGCTAGGATACCTATACTCAAGCATCAAATGGTTTCCAAGAGACGATAGAAAGGATTTGACCGCATCATGTGTCAACGCTCGCATCCCCAAACGACGGGGGAGACACCGAGAGAAGGGAGTTGGCAAATAAAAGTGCTCTCTGCAGATGCTGGTAATGGCTTGGGTATAAATATTGGGTAACCAAACCGATGATCAGAGTGGAATATGTAAAGTACACAAGCTTTCTGTGCTTCCCGAATCCCGCAATACGAGATCCAGATCCTTTAATGGCCCAACCCATGCCGTTTCCACCGGGCAGTTCGGCTTTGGATTTCATTGCTAACCAGCCTCGCTCCCTGCTACTCTTTGATGGGAGAAGACGGTCGGTCCAGCCCGTTCGCATCTTCCCGCTTTGTGCCCTTTTACACATTTCGGCCATGATTCTCGAGGATTTCTCGACCGCCCTTCCTTGTAATCCCCGGAGAGAAGACAAGTCGAAAGTGTGAATGGGTCCTATCCTATTTTGATTTCAACTTTATGAGGAGAGCCATTGCAGCAACCGCCAAGAGGTGCGTGCGCGCATTTCACCCTGAGGAGTGTGAGATGTTTACGATTCTTACGTACATACCAAACCTCGCATCCCTAGGCGTACAGTCCAAGAAGCTTGGCACAGAGCAGAGCTTTTTCTTCTTTTCCATGAGTTCAACATGCCTATTTCCGCTTGAGGTGGACAGAGTCATGATCTTTGCTGTCTTCTCGTGCCTCATCCAAGAGCTTGTCTATCTTGCGGTCCTTGAGTGCAACCTGCAAAATGCATCGTTAGAATCCAATGCCATGACCTGGGCCTCGCATGTACCCACCTTTAAACACTTCTGGTAGTCCTTGAACATACTGGCGCATTCGTTCTCGTCGGTATTGCCAATACCACGGAGATATTCTGGTCAGGTTAGTAGCGTGTATGAAATGCGGCGGGGAGGTTTGTATGGAGACTTCAGACGCACTTTCGCTATACCATTTCAAGAAACAGGCGTCATATCGCCTATACGGGCATTAGTATCTTATTTTGCCTTTCATTGATCTTGATCGAGAGAATCTACGGGGACCACGTACTCTTTGACCTCGTTGCACTCGGGGGCGAGAGATGCTGACATGGTTATAGCAATGAGGCAGCTCGCCCAGTCTTTGTTCGTAGTCCGGCTTTCGTCTGGTCCGTATGATTACGCCAGATCAGACTGAGGATACTCTGTTCTGGGTGAGGCAGAACAAGTATGGACGACCTATTGTGGAGGTATGTATGTATGTGATAGACTTTGTTGCGCAGTTGTCTGATGTAAGTCGTCGATCGATCGAATCGCATATTGAATACATGCCCGGAGAGACTGGAGTCGTCGAGTATTGAGTGCCTTATCCTTATCCGGCCGGGTCAAATTACCTAGTAGCTTCCTTCCAACTAACGATTAGAGTGGCGCTGCCATCCCTGTGCTGTGCTGCTGTTGCACTGCAGGTCCCCAGCACATGCCCCACGTCCCTTGGCAATCGGCGTTTAACCAGCCGACATTTCTGAAATTTTGTTTAACCAATTGATGCGTTTACCAGTTGAGCAGCAAGCCGCGCTGAAGTCGCATTCTTCGAGACATCTCAGGACAACCATATCCTTCTCCAAGGCCGCCATCACCATGGGGTCATCTAGCGACTTCAAGCCCATACAAGAGCGGATCCAATCTGCGCTCGTGTCAACCACCCGAACAGCAAACCAGCTTGCGGCAGAAGATCTGAGCTTTCATCGCAGCAGCAACCCCACCGTCGACGAGCAACTGGACGAGACAAGCGAACGATTGTTGACGCTCTCGAGCGAACTCCTCAAGTCGGCAACCAAATCCACAGACCTCAAGGCCCCCGAACTGGAAGACGCCGACGATGTCGAAGTCCACTGGTCGCGCATTGTCGATGTCATCGACACCTTGCTGGAAAAGGCAGACACTTGCCTTGACGAGTACACAGGCTTGGTGAAGAGGAAGGCTGCGCCGACAGAAGAGGCGGTACGATTAGCAATCCGGTTTCGATCGCGTACTTAGAAGCTGACAAACGCTGTAGGGAACCCAAGCAAAGAAGACCAAGACCTACACTGCCCTCGATTCTTCGATGCGCCGCGCCAACATCCTCAAGCCTCAAAATGCTTTCGAGGTGAAGCCCGACAACATTAGCGCATCTCCTTGGAAGCCCATTCTTACAAACAAACCTCATGCTACGATTCCCTTGGCTCAGAGCTTCGGCACATTCAGCAATGAAGCAGAATCTACACAGTACGACTACAGCATTTTCTTGCCCCATGTCTTTGCATTACCAGTTTACTCTCCCCCTCCGAATACAAGTGTTGAGGAGCAGAAACGCCGAGTCAGGAGACACAAGGCCAACAAGCGCCGTATTTGGCGCGATATGACTACGACCTGGAGCACTGACAGCACATTCAGATACAAACACCCTTATGAGGCCGAGATCCTCCAACTCAAGTACCCCGAGTTCATGTACGAAACTAAGGAGCCGATCAAATACCAACCTGTCGAAACCACCACGGCTACATTCGTTGACACATATGAAGGGGTAGAGGAGATGCTAGCGGAGCTCAAGCAGGCAGACGTGATTGCCATTGACACTGAACATCATGACTTCCGGACGTACTACGGGCTACTCTCTCTCATGCAGATCAGCACACGTGAAAAGGACTGGATAGTTGACACATTACAGCCGTGGCGCCACAAGTTGGAGGTTCTCAACGAAGTCTTCGCAGACCCGAAGATCGTCAAGGTTCTACATGGCGCATACATGGATATCCTATGGCTCCAGAGAGATCTGGGCCTTTACGTCGTTGGCCTCTTCGACACTTTCCATGCCGCCGAATCCCTTCAGTATACATCCAAGAGTCTGGCGTACTTGTTGAAGCGATTTGTCGATTTCGACGCGGACAAGAAGTACCAGTTGGCCGATTGGCGGATACGGTATGACATTCTTTCCTGATTCCAGCGTCGCATACTGACTTTAGCAGACCGATACCCGAGGAGATGTTCTACTACGCGCGCTCAGATACCCATTTCTTACTTTACATATTTGACTTGATAAGGAATGAGCTCCTTGCACGGTCGAACCGAAGCAACATGGAGGAGGACTACATGACGCATGTCTTGGAAAAGTCAAAAGAGACATCGCTACGCAGGCATGAGAGGATCGTCTACGACAGCACAACCGGTCAAGGCCCCAACGGATGGTACAACATGCTCATCAAATCATCTGGGAATTTGACCCGTGAGCAGTTTGCCGTCTTTCGCGCTGTGCACAAGTGGCGTGATGATGTCGCGCGGCGTGAGGACGAGAGTCCCATGTTCATCTTCAGCAACTCCGCGATCTTCGATATTGCAAGACGCCTACCCCCGGACCCAAAGGCCTTGTTCAGCATCTTGGGTTTCTCTTCCTCTCACGCATCGCACATTGCAAAGACGTCATTGACGGAACTTTTCGATGTTGTGGCCAAAGCAAAGGTGGAGGGTGAAAATGGCCCGAGTCTGTCAGATTTCTTCCGCGGCAGTACGATTGGAATTGGTGAAGTGGCCAAACAGGTGTTCCCGAACTTGGGCACTAGTAGTGCTGGTGTGCTCGAAACCAAAGACCTTGTTTCCGAGCAATCGAAGCTCTGGGGGCAAGTCCCCGTCGGCAGCCGCTGGGACAACGCCTCGGGCGCAAATGCCGCCGCAGATGGCCAACGCTTCCCACTACCATGGGCAGCTTTCATGGAGAACGCCTCAGTAGGCGAAAACTTTGGAGAAAGCCTCACAGTGCGGTCTCGTAAAGAGCCTGCGCCGGCACAGCCAAGTGTGGATAGTGAGCCCGTGGAAGATAGTGAATTCACGCTCAAGGCTGGCAAGAAGCGCAAGGCCCCAGAGCCAGAGAGAGAGGAGGAGGAAGAGCAACATGGAGCCACGCCGGACCTGGATGGCGATGAGATCGCACTGGACGATTCGGACCGCGAACATGAAAAGCAGGAAGCAGAGAGGAGAGCCCGAAAGTCGCAGAAGAAGGCAGAGAAGGCAGCGAAGAAAGCGGCCCAAGCCGCCGCCGAGAAAGAGGCGGAAGGTGAGGACGATGAAGTGCCGTTTGACTACAGCACGGCCAAGTCGGTGCTCAAGAAGCAGCGTAATGGCGATGACAAGGGCGGGAAGGGCAAGGTGTTCAATCCGTACAAGTCTCTCAACGCGGACGGTCCCAAGCCCGCACGACGGATGCATGGTGAAAAGCCCGGAAAGAGCGCCACCTTCAAGAAAGTTTAGAGGTGGTCTTATCAATAGCTATCATCAAGCACGTAAGATATTCTCAGCATTGGCAGGCGTTCATGGTGTTTTTTACTTGGCACATTCAGTGGCAGATTATCACGATAGCTTCGCATCACCACCCGAGTAGACTTGGCTTCCGTAGATACCGTCGAGGTGGGCAGTCGCGCCACCGACACTACAATGCAGATATGTAATCGAAAGAGAAATTGGAAGGGGCAGTCATCATTGAAGGGTTTTGCTCCCCAACAGTGACGTATCATGCTCAACCTCGGGATCCCACGTGCATGTGGACCTCAACGATGTAAATGTCAACAGCGGCAGCGGTGGACTACATGTACAGGCCCAAGGATGGTTGGATGTGCGACAGGAGCCGGAAGGGAAAGAACAAGGAGGCCGGCCGATTAATAATGCACACACGTGGGCTCCCAATTGTATCTTCATGCGTGCCTACTACCTACCTACCTACCTACCTACCTAACGTGAAGTGATAATAGCACCAAAGGCAGCAACCTCTGGCAGGAGCAGAGCATCTGCCAATGTTCTGGAAGGTTTCTGAGAGATTGTTGACGACATTGAACCGGCACCACTCTTGCCCATCTCTGCTTGAAGGCCACGCCTGCCACCTTGTGCTATTTCCCCAGCAAGGCATCGGCCATTTCTTTCACCAACAACATCACCTTGCCTTCCCCAACTACCTACCTATTTCAAAACAAGGCTGTTTCCTGCTACGTTCCTGACTCACAATCGGTTGATCCAGTGCAGCACAGTCCGCCATGGCCTGGGCCATAAATACCCCCCATCTCTCCCACCTTTCCCATCTCTCCCATCTCTCCCAACTTCTTCCACATTCTCAGTCCACCACACCAAGAAAACATCGTCTCATTATCTTCTTACTTGCTTCATCATCACTAGACAGGAGTCAATTTCTCAAGTATACCCAACACTGCAGACTCGCACACACAAGCACCCACCTTCTCCATCGTTCCAATCAGCAACCATGCATTGCCGCGGTGGTCTACTCTTCTTCTTGTCCTTCACGATCGGCCAAGCCTGGGGATTGCAGGATGCTGCTGCGCTCGCCCCTCTTCCCACTCCCACCCACCCTTACCCACCCAACCTACTTGATCCTTACCCCCCACCCAACAACGACGACGCACTCAAGGATATCGACTGTGCGGACGCCGAGGCCTGCTGCCGCCTGATGTCACCGGAAGTCCTTGAAGGTGGCTTGCCCACAGACAATGCCTTGCGGGCCTGGCTGGAAGATCACTTGCAGGCCGCGCTGGAATATCCCACTGTCATGGCCACCCAGCTCAAGGTGGAAGAGACGGACATGCCGGAGCACCTGCGCGAAAGCTATCGTGACTAGCAGTCGACGCGAGCTCAGTGGTACACCGATATTGTCGATCCGTTGATCAATCAGTGCGCAGATCAACTCGGCTCCCCAACGCCCACGGCCCAGCTGAAGCGGTCGCTTCACGAAAGGACAAAGGCTACGTGCGTGGAGACGTTCCCGTGTCCCCATAGATCCGGCGTGTGCCAGGAAACATTCCCGTGTACCCACAATGCCGCCGTCTCGAGACGGACCGGAGATGCCAGGATGGCTGGCGTATTGGCCGTCGGGGCAGTGGTCTTGGCGTTGATGTGATCTGGGGTTGATGTGATCTGGGGAGGGGATGAAGAAGCAGGAAGTTGAAGTCTTCAGTGTCCGAAACACCTACTACCACCATCAGAGGGTTGACGAGGAAGTCGAGAGCTTGGAGTCGAGCCGTCAGTGTTCTTAGCACCACAAACCTATAATGTATACTCCTTATGATACTATCAATTCAATGACTACAAGTCGTTCTCACTATGCCTTCTGCCATTAGCCTGCTCAAGACTAGTTATCTAGTGTGTACAGTAGAGGCAGCACATGATGCCCGTCCACTTGACTTTATTTCGATGTCGGGTTAGACATGGAGTAGCCAGGACCGTAATAGCTGCATGATCGCAAATGTCACATGACAACTTCTGGTCCCTACGCCTGCAAACCCTTGATCCCGATATTGGTAGAGATTTGGACGACGGCGAAATATATCATCGCAAACATCCACCAGCTACCTCGTACTCCGCCATGAACCACGCCAGCTTCGTCAACAAATCATGGTTTGTTGGTGTGAGATCAAAGAATCATCGGAAGTCATGATGAACCAGTTTCATTGAAAAGGGTCTGATCAACAACGGTGCTTCATCGGGGGCAAAATCTCACAAAACAGCCATTTTTATGACGTTGACTTGGCCGATCTCAGGATTTCACAAATTGGGAATTCCGACAAACATATGATACAAGACGGCAATGGGAAGAAGACTGATAAAATTGCTGATTTCATACACGATTCTCGGTTCTGGGGCTTTACAAAAACTACAAAAGTAGTTGGATAGGGGCAGTGGCAGAGGACAAGGGACTGAGACAGGCATGCTGACCTTGGGGAATCCCGCCACGTCTCAGGGGGCTAGGCCTCGGTTGTTTGCTTTCTCAATAGTTTGTGTATGCAATTTTGCAAAGACAACACAAGTATGCGTGGTCGGTTGGTTCGTAATAAACGAAACGGTCACATACGACGTGGCAATGCCCACAAACAAAGGACTATATTACAACGTCTTCCACGTCGCAGCGTGAACCAACGAACGCTTTACTGGTGGGGGGCTGAGATCCTGTATCCTGCTGGTTTCGTCCACGGCCTCCTGACCGCTGCCATTACCGCCGCCGCCGCCGCATGATACCTCGACCTCCCACAGGCGCCACCGGCCCTGCCGATCCGGGCTGGACACGGTGACGGTGACCTCGACCTCCTCGCCCGCGATCCGGGTGCGGTGCCGCGACACCCCCTCGCCGCGGTGGACCAGCGCGCCCTTGCCCTCGAGGACCTCGTACCGCAGCAGGCGGTCGACGACGCGGCCGCCGGCCCGGCCGCGCAGGGTGCTGGAGACGGCGTCCCAGTGCGGCGAGCGGGCGTCGAGCAGGGCGTGCTTGAGCGCCTTCTGCCGCTTGTTGGGGCGCCCCTCGACGGGCGCCATGTACGACGACCACGCGAGCACGAGCCGGCCCGTCGTCAGCCCGTCGGCCAGCGTCGCCACGAGCTCCACGAGCCCCTCCTGCTGCCAGGCGAAGTCGAGCAGCGTCGCGCTCTCGTGCCGGTCCCAGAACTGCTTGGGGTACGTGGCCTGGCCGAGGCGGACGCTACTACTATTGCTGCTGCTGCTGCTGCACCCGCCATCACTTGACAGGGTCGGCGTGGGTGTGGGCGCGGCGGCAGTGAAGCGCACCATATGCCGTCGCTGCTTGGCCACCTTGTCCTGGTCGCTCGGCGACAGGTCGGTGGCGACGTAGACGTTCTCGGGCGGGAGCCAGTGCGTGTCCCAGGTGGAGGCGAGGCCGTAAAAAACGCGGTCGGCGTTGGTGCGCACGTAGCCATCCATGGTCTTGGTCAGCTGCACGTACATGTTGCCCTTGCCCGGCTGGGCGTCGTCGGGCTGCAGGCGGCCGAGCCGGAGGAAGATGCCGAGGGCGGGCGCGTGCAGCAGCTCCGTCCCGTCGATGCGGATGCCCTTGTTGGTCACGCTCAGCTCGCCCCGGTGCAGCTCGCCGGGCTGCTTGCCCAGCGTCTTGGCGTTGAGGAACTCGCGTGGGTGGCGGGCGAGGATGCCGCGGAACTCGGGGGTTGTGTCCTGCCCCTTAGCATCCTTGGCAGGGGTTGGGGCGGGGGCATCGGCCGCCCACCCGAACAACGTCAGGTCGCCGTTGGACCGGCGGCAGATCTCTTCCTGCAGCCGGAGGAACGCTTTACCCCCTTCGCCGTAGAGGAGCGGCATGTTGATGTCGAAGATGCCCATCAGGCTGTAGGCCGCGTCCTCGGTCCGCGTAGTTTGCCTCGTGGCGGCCCAGGACATGCGGCGCGCCACGTGGACCGCGTCGAGCGATTTGCGGTGCAAGAGGATCTTCTTCTCGATGCCCGTGGCGTCGGAGATCTTGGAGTGCAGCGACACCTTGGTGCCACGATGACTGAAGTCGCGATCAAGGAACACCAGCTTGTCGGGTGCGATGAGCTCCTGCAGCGTCCAGCCGCGCGACCACCACCGGCACTGGAACATGTCGTCCACGAGGCCGGGCGCGACGTCGTCGTTCTTCTCCTGGCCATCGCTGCTCTGGGCACTGCCATCCCGCGGCGCCAGATCCCAGAGATAGGCGTAGCAGATGGTCGAGTCGGCGTACCAGCGGTACATGGAGTTGATGGCCTCGGACAGCTCGGCGCTGCTGGTCTTGTCGATGCAGCACGTGTCGACCCAGGCGTAGCGCAGGCGGCAGTGGCCGTAGAGCCGGACGACCTCGCAGAAGGCCTCGATCTTGCGCCAGCCCTTCTTGGCGCGCGCGGCCGCGTGCCCGTCGCGGAACTCCTGGAACGTCACCTCGCCGTCCTCCCACGTGTGCGACAGGATGGCGTACTCGGTCGTCTCGTGGTCCAGCACGTGCTCCAGCTCAAGGGTCTCGATGTTGATGAGCCACATGTCGTCGCTGCTGCTGCTGCTGCTGCTTCTCTCCTCCTCCTGCTCCCTTCATGGCGTGCAGTATGCCCGTATGCGTATAGGAGTTCCCCTTCCCTTCCTTGTCTTAGACACGGTGGGGGTGTAGCGATGATGACGATGATGTTTGTGGCTGGCCAATGAGAAGTTGCACGCCCTTTTCTTTCCTTGGGTGCGGGTACCTGGCGCCTGAGTCACAAATGGTTGGCTTGCTAAGACAAAGAGGCTTGACAGGTCGTTCAGAAGTGGAGATTTCGATGTTCTTTGCGGCGCTGCTAGGCGGGCCAATCAGAACATGCGAGGCGTTTGTTTCTGTGGCTCTCCTCTATGCAGGGATATTGTCAGATGCCGTCGATCACACTAGTCCTCGTATAGAAGCCAAAAATAGGGGGGCTACTAGTAGTATGTTCAGCTGAGGGCCATATCACCATATCATATCACATCATATCATATTATCTCATGTATATCTCATTCACGCATAAGATGACTCTCGAAGAATATATATCATGGGGAATATCACACGTTAATACATTAAAATCCATATAACAGACTAAGTATAAGTACATTAAACGAACAAATTAGTACAGGGCAGAGTATACATGTATGCTAGCCAATACAAGAATCAGAAGACATATTCAAGACGTGATGGAAATTGCAATGCGGTCAAGGCAAAACTTGGCTGGAAAGACAAAACCAACTAAGCGCGGCACTTTGGGTTGCGGTACTCCTTGGGGATCGCAGGCAGCTTCTCGAGCCCTCCTGCAGCACCATGCTCATGCCGCCGTGGAGATGGGACTGGATGTGGCAGTGGATCTGCCAGACGCCCGGGTTGTCGTTGGGCCGGCGCACAACCAGCCAGGTGTCCTGCTGCTGGGACGGGAGAGTCGGGAAGGTGTCGCGCAACGGCGGGTTCACGAGGTTGAAGGCGCTGGGTTGGGCAGCCGCGGCCTCGGCGACCGAGTTCCACGTGAAGGTGCCCTGGCCCTCACCGATCACGTAGAAGTGGCGGCCGTGGAAGTGCACCGGGTGCGAGGGCCCGCCCCGGGGCTGCAGCATGACAAAGTCGACCCACTTCTGCGAGGCCGGGATGGTGGCGGTGTAGTTTTCGACCAGGTCGGGCTGGGGGTTGAGGAGCAGCGGCATGACATCGTCGAGGTACTCGGGACGGGGCGTCGAGTTGAAGGCCCACCTGTTGATGGCGCCGGCCTGCTTCATGACGACCTTGTAGGTGGCGTCGACAGTCTGCGGGATGGAGGCCGCCGGGTACGGCTTGGCCTTGGCCGGCTGGAAGACGACGACGTCCGAGGTGGTGTTGACGCCGCGCTCGTTGATGTAGGCGACCGAGGGCTCCTGGGACTGCTGCTGGGCCTCGACCTGGAAGTCGATGATGGACGTCCCAAACAGGATCTGGGGGTCCGCGGTCGAGCTCACGCGGAGGGTGTACTTCTTGGGCTTGTCGAGCTTGGCGATGACGGTGTAGCGCTGGCCGGCCGCCATGGGGATCGACTGGGCGGTGGTGGGCTCGACGTGGTTGCCGTCGGCAGCAATGATGGTCAGCGGGATCTCGTCCAGAGAAACCTGCGCCGAGATCATGCTGAAGGTGGCAATCAGGTCCAGCATGATCCACTTGTCCTGCTCGCACTTCTTGCTCTTGACGACCTTGATGACGTCCAGCGGGGCGTTGGTGGCCTTGCAGCCGTAGAAGATTTCGCGCGGGATGACGCTCGGGTCGGGCTTGGTGTCTCCCGGCTGAGCAAGCGTGGCAAGTACGTTGGGAGGCAGGCAGCTGTCATGGGGTTAGTGCATCCGTTCCCTCCATCTTGTAGCTTGGGCGTCGGGCGTTGCATACCTCTTGTCGGTCAGGGTAGATCCATTGACCCTGTCGAGCAGTGTCTTCTGCGGCCGGGTGATGAGAGGAGTCTGCTGCGCAGAGGCGAGGCAGTCGACTTTGCCCTTGCCGTTGACCAAGATGGAGTCAAAGCAGAGGAGATCGATGTGGGACTTCTCCGAGATGTCCCACGCCTGAGAAGAGGGGGTGTCGCCAATCGGACAAGAGCATCGGATAGCGATGCTTCTCGGCCGACTTGATGGCGTCGATGGTGGCGGGATCCTTGGAGACGAGGCTGTACGGGTTCGGCGTGCTTGACTTGGGGTGGATGATGATGGGCCCGAACAGGCCGTCGTCAATCTGGAGGTCGGTGTGGGAGTGGTACCAGTATGATCCGTGTTGTGTTGCCTTCCATTTGTAGAGGAACTCACAGCCCGGTTGGATGTGGTTCTGGCTAAGACCGGGGGTTCCGTCGGACCAGGGGGTGTCCTTCTGCTCGATGCCTGGAGACCACCTAGTCAGCCTCTCGAAGAGTCTTCCTGTCATTTCTACCCAAGATATACTGACCGTGGTAGTGAACTGTGGTGTTGAAGGGGGACTTGTTCATGACCTTGATCTCCACATTATCACCCTCGTTCATCTCGAGGACAGGCCCCGGAAACTGTCCGTTGACCTTGAAGAGCTCGCGTTCGACTCCATCTGGGGCAGCTTTCTCCCAGGTGATGGTTAGTTCGTATTTTCTGGTTTTGATTAGATCGTTTGGTGAGGGTAGAGTGAGGGCGGAAGCGAGTGACAGTAGGGCACTGGACACGAGCCAGGCCTTGGTTAACGAGAGGACGACCATCTTGATGGTACAATGATACACACTAAGAAAAGAAAAGGGGAGGGGATAGAGAAAAAGAAGAAGTGGTAGCGACTGACTTTGCGAGGATGCTGATAGAGCAAGGACATGATGATGGACGGCGCTCTGTCAGGATATATATGCATCGTCGAATCCATCTCTTGGCGGCTCTCGCTGTCAGGGGCGGGTCTAGACTGCGCTGTCTCCTGGTTGGCCGATCACAGACGCGCTCAACATCTCGATGACAGAAGAAGCTACGCAGCTGCGGTAGGGTAATTTCACACCGGCTCCCGGATCCTGACGGTCTTGTCTCAAGCAGCAAACGGTTCCTGACTTCTTCCTCCGTCTTGCCATTGCTACTACAGACGCAGGGCCAAGGACATCCTGATTGGCTGTGTTTGCTGCCCGAGGTTTGCCTTTTTCCAGAAGTTGCCAGGAATAACACGGACTAGAGCCCACTAGCACCAGCCCCAACGCCTGTGCCCCTGCATGGTGCTAGAGGCAGGCTAGGTGGTTTATGCTTTTTTCTTTTCTTTTGCGAGAAACCCAAGGGTTCGAGGGGTAGTGTCCGGCAGACTGGATCAGCCGCAATTTTGGGGCCAGAATGATCAGATGGTACTTGAGTCCAGGTTTAGCCCCCATCCTGAAATGCCAATGACCGACCGCAGGGGTGTAGGCCTGTCAGGTAAACCTAATCACCACGTCTGTTTGTGCGATGTTGGTGGGCGGTGTCAGCCTTATGGCGGAAATTGGCCCCCATCAGCTTTCACATAGCCGCGTAGATCGATCTCACAGCATACATATGTCGTGTGACTCGATCGAAAAGGGGGCTTCCGTGACTGGCCCAGCCTGCGGTGGCCGGTGACGACGATAGTGCTGGCTGTTGACTGCCTGCATCACACATTGGTCGATAGGTGGACCTTCTGGTCCGCTGATCGCTAAGGCAGGTAATATCAAAAACAAGAAAAAACGGCGTTGCTTTGCGCGGTGCCAGGGCCCGGGAAAAAACAAAGCACACAGTCAGCGAGAGCGTTGGTCGGGAGTCGGGACTCGGATGGGATTCTGGGAACCCTCGTGCTGTGCCCCTCGTTAGCGTAGGAGATAGTCCGAGTCCTAAAAAGCCATGTTGCGCCTCGCAATAGACCTGACGCTACGACAGCGCCACAGAGCTCCCCAAGTCCCCGGCTCAGCTTGCGGGCTTGGCTCTTGAGTCTTGACAGCAGGCACGATGTTTCTGGTCCGAGAAGCCAGGCGCGCTGCGCTGGGCGCATGAACTGGAGAGTGGAGATGAACAGAAAGAACCAAGAGAACCAAGGAAAAAGCAAATACGGCGTATCGCAGGGAGGGAGATTGTTGATCCAACTCTCCGAGCAGCCAAGTATAGCCGTCATCTGCCCCAACGCGAACCCCAATAGGAACTTGGTGCTTGGCGCTCTTCTGATTCAGATTCGGAGAATCCCACGTTCACGCACCTTATCTGACTACATCTTGGCAGCGCTTGGACGATCAAGTGCTCACTGCCAACCCCGGAGACCCCCTGCTTCATGGGCTTTTATATTAGCATTATGTCTGTGTGCTTCCTTAATCGAGGGTCGATAATGCATCCCCCGCCTTGTTTTCGGCGCCCCAGAACCTTGAGCGTGCGTGCCCTCGAGGAAATAAGAAATTGTCGTGAGTGTTCTTCTTCTTGCTAGGTGGACAATGTATATAAAATAAAGAAGCTGAGACATGCATGTAGTTCGCCTTGCTTTTTAAGTATTTCGCGATACTGACTGGTTTTTTTCTTTTCTCTCTTCTTCTTTTTTCCTCGTCTTTTCTTTTGCGTTTCTGGTGTCGTGCATAATCCAGTCTCGTGCAGGAAGTGATGACCTACACTAAGTCTTCCTGCAAATGTGCTTCTTCTTCTTCTCGTTTGTTATGCTGGCGGTCTGTTTCAGGGGGTGACGATTATCCTCAGCTGCTTGCGGCGGATCAACAGCGAGATGAATCGGTCTTGTGCAGATCTTAGCCCGGCTGGGCAAGTGAGTATACCGTATTGTGGTTGTAGTTGAAGCCAACCTGGGTGTGGTACGCAATTCTTCGATCACCGGTGGGTAACGCCCGCAAGTGACTTACCCCTGATTTCTATTTCGAGCGTTTCACCAACATCCAAGCAGGTCTATCCATATCTCGCAAATGGTCCCCTGTTTTATACGGGGTACAGGACGCCGCGTGTATACCGCTGATTTGTCTCCCACCGCCGCGTCACAGACCCTGCTCACAGAAGGCAGCACCAACACAACGAGTCTTGGAGAGTTCTGTGTGTACGACCAACAAGACGGGTAAGGTAACGCAGACAAAACAAACTGTCAGCGCGTGCAGGATCATGGCATGGCCCATTCCACCCTGATGTAGGTTCGTTGCTCTATAAACATGACTGCAAATGCGTCTATCTATTATATCCCCGCCGTTGAAAAATCAAGTGAGTTGAAATCATCCACATTTGTGCCGCCACAAACTCTTTTTGAATCTACACCAACTTTCCCTGGGGAAATCAGACATTGTCAAGCTTGTCGACCGCGGCGTTGATCTTCTCTGAGATGGCGATGATCTGTTCACAAGTCAAAGCCGGTCAGACGCATCGAACATCGTGCAGTATCGAAATCCACATAGCGAGACGGAGAAAAGCAACACAAACAGCATTAAAAGAAAACAGGCGGAGGAAAGGGAAAGGGAAAAGGGGCGCATCGAACTCACCTTGTCTTCCTCAAACAGGGAGAAGTGATT
Organism: Arthrinium phaeospermum; assembly: GCA_006503535.1. NCBI lineage: Eukaryota > Fungi > Ascomycota > Sordariomycetes > Amphisphaeriales > Apiosporaceae > Arthrinium > Arthrinium phaeospermum. Next base: position 1,906,117 of record QYRS01000013.1, read on the forward strand.
GCCCTCCACGTCAACGACCTCGCGGACAAAGTCGCCGTGCTCCTTGCTGTAGCCCTCCCAGCCGAGCATGCGGTGGCCGCGCTGGTGGTCGACGAAGGACGAGGCCGGGTCGGCGTAGCTCTCGCGGGCGCGGAGCAGGACGGTGGGCGGGACGGCGTCGCGCTCCCAGCGGGGCTTCTCCCAGGACTGCAGCATGATGCGCGCGTTGAGCATGTTGAGGCCGACCTTGTCGTGCAGCTTCATTCCGTCCAGCTCCTCGCGCGGCCGCTGCACCACCGCCGCCGGCAGCTGCTTGTCCGCCGCCACCTCGGACGCCGGCCGCGGGCACTGGCTGTCCACCCACACCATGCCCAGCACGTTGAAGCGCGGGCGGCGGTCGGCGCTGCTGTCGCCCGACGGCTGCGTCGCGATCTGGTGCGCCATCTCGAGCGCGAGCATGCCGCCTAGGGACCAGCCTGCACATCACATCCAGGTTAGAATTCGCTGCTGTTCATTTGACTTGGCCGGAGAGAAAGGAATGGACCCGAAAAGCGGGCGAAAAAGAATGCAGCTCACCGCCGAGAATGACATCGCCGCCCTCGGGCAGCGCCTCGGAGAGCAGGCCGATGTAATGGGTCGCCATCTCGGGCAGGCCGCCGTGCCACCAGCCGCCGTCGTCAAAGTGCGCGTTGTGGATGCCATAGAGGGCACGCTTGGTAGGGGGGTCGAGGCAGTGGTAGCTGAAGGTGGTGCCGCCGCCGTCGTGCATCAGGATGAGCGGCGCGCGGGGCCTGGTGTACGACGTGGGCTCCGGGCCATCGGAGATAGGGGCCGGGTTCTCGATCCCTTCCATCGACATCTTTTCTGAGTTTTTGCCGCTTTTGCCTCTCCTCTCCCTTGCTGCCGATTCTGTCCCTTTCCCTTTCGCTCAGTGTATTTCACTCTTTATAGCGGAATCCCCTGTTTTCTGAATATTGTATTTTTGCCTTCCTTGCTGTTGTGTATTGGTCCTTGGCTCTGTCGAATGATGGTAGCGCAACCTGATGCACGTGTCAATCCAGGGAGACTGCGAGAGCGGCCTAAAAACCCATTGAGGGAAGCGTTACCGCCACAGAGGGGGGCCACTCACAATTACACCCACTTTTCTTGCACCTGTCCCTCTTCCTGTCAGAATCATTGAGGGAATGTGAGGTTGAACATCTGGCACAATCGCAGAATAACATGCGTAGCATACGAGTGAATATGATAGTTTCTCTCTTTTCTGCTTAATAGGTATGGAATGTCATGACGACCGAAATGCGAAGGTATGAAACCATACCGAAGAGACCGAAGTCTGATCTATTTATGGCCACCTGGCTGACGGCCGACTCCGTGAAGTTAGCATCTGACTGTACTCAAGCATCACGTTCGCATTCGGAGACCCTGAAATGCAGCTGTGGCACTGCATTGAAATAGTAAGCTACGGCTTATGTCTGAGACAATGCGAGAATGGCATCCAGATATAGTTGGTGGTTCAACTGCAGATACTTCTATATTCTAGCAATTAGTCTGGGCCTGTTGTGGAACTCAATAAAATGTCACTGATTTGCAGCAAAGATGGGACATTGATGTAGGATAATTTTACTGTTTTGTATTATTTTGAGTTGTCTGTGCCTGTTGGTATCTATCCTAAGCGACACGACCCCTAGAAATCAGATTATATTCCGACCCAACTCCATGCGGTATCATCTAGTCATGCAGCATTAAAGCAAGCCACCGATAATCTATCGGCAGGTGTATCCACCGTCAATGACGAGGTCGGCACCGGTGGTGTAGGTGCTGGCGTCACTGGCGAGGTAGACGTAGGCGCCCTTGAGCTCCTTGGCGTCACCGTTGCGGCCCATGGGGATCATGGACATCCACAGGTTCTGGGTGTCCTTGTCGACGAAGTCGGACAGGCCGGTGTCAATGTAGCCGGGGGAGATGCTGTTGACACGGGCAAAGTCGCGCCACTCGTTGGCGAGCGAGCGGGCCATGTGGATGCAGCCGGCCTTGGCGACGTTGTACGAGGTCTGCTCCTGGGGGAAGTTGGCGATGTGGCCGGACATGGAGGCGGTGATGATGAAGGAACCGCTGCCCTGCTTCTTGAAGACGGGGCCGACGGCCTTGGCGCAGTAGGCAGTGCCGTTCAGGTCGACCTGGATAACGTGGTCCCAGTCCTCCTTGGAGCCATCGATGACACCCGAGTTGGCGGTGGCACCGGCGTTGGCGATGAAGGCGTCAATGCGGCCGCCGAAGTCGTTCTGGACGTCCTTGACGAGCTGCTCGCAGCTGGCAAAGTCGCTGACGTTGCACTTGTAGGCCTTGACCTTGACACCGTAGTCCTTGGTGAGCTCCTCGACGTTCTTGTCGGCGCCCTCCTTGCGGGAGGCGTAGGTGATGGCGATATCAGCGCCCATCTCGGCGCAACCGCGAGCGGCCTCGATACCCATGCCGCGGGGGCCGGAGGCACCGGTGACCACGACGACCTTGCCCTTCAGGCTGAAGAGGTCCATGAGACGGTTGGCGGTGGGGATGTTCTGAGGCATGATGGCGGTGGTTGTGCTGGGTATATTGGTAGATAGATAGGGGGGTATATGGTGAGATGTGATGAAGATTGTTTGGAATGCAGAATCAGAAAAGACTACTAGAGAAGGCGGCGGGAAGAGGCAGCTTTATGTTGAGCCGTTTGCCTACCTAGACACAGGCACACACATGGCCCTTGATCTAGGCCCCATCTCAGCCAGAACGTCGTATGCTGTTGGCAATGGCGTAGATGAACCTTGGAATGTGGAGTTCAGAGATTTGAGCCCATTGCGAGTGACATCATGTATGCATGGCTATGACAAAGAATCAGTGATGAGACGGTTCTACTACTATGTTGAGATGACACTGGCAACGCGGGGCAAGCCAGTGCCTCTCTTGATTGGGGCCTTGCTAGGCTCGGGAGGCTGGAGCCCAGTGTAACAGGCAACACGGGTACGGGTACGGGTACATCGAGGAAAGCGGAAAGCGATGGAGAAAACAGAGGGCATTTGGGGGCATTTGCTCCTACGAGGCTGGACGCGGTGGTGCGCGAGTGGTGAGAGTTTCGTAGTCGACTACGTATGCGACAGTTTCCTCTTGGCTGGTGCCCCGCCATGAACCATTGGCCATTGGCAAGAAAACTAGTGCGGGCAGCCAGCAAGGTTGCATGTGCTTTGGTGGGGTTGCAACCAATGTATCGAATTGACTGAAATCTGTCTGCAGAGCTGCACTCGGGCACACTCAATTGAGGGCAGCTGCAGTGCAGTTTGCAGCGCCCAGATGCAGGGCAAACTTGAAATACTGCCCGCCAGTCAAGGCAACCAGCAACCAGCAACCCCGCGCTTCCGCGCCTGCAGGCCTCAAGTGCTGCTGCATGTGTCATATCATGCCACCATGCGTGTCTTATCAGTTCATTCGGGTTTTTCCATCCAGTCGCCAGCAGCCGAAGAAGCAATACTGATTGACTTTCAATGTCAACTCAGAAGTAGGCATGTACTTCACACACATGCATCAATTTGATCCATCCATCGCCATCGCCAGCAGACCTGCAATACCCGCAACAATTGGGGCGCATTGCAGCAAGACAGGCAAAAGGGTGGGTTTCCCCTTCTGCCGACTAGCTAGTAGTATTGGAAGTCCATGAAGCTGCAAGTCCAGTCTCGAAACCCGCCAGGAACGGAGCCCGCAGTGACGTCGCCCGTCCCCGCTGCGAGAATGCGACCACCTTCCACGATGCACGATTCAGCTTCGCCCGCGAGTCTGCTCGGAAAAGGCGGTTATCCCAACTGCCCGTTGCCCGGTTGATTTTCTTCCCCTGCCAACCCAGCCTGCGTCCTGTCCAATCGGGTCTTTTCTTTGGTCCAGTGACTTGTGCTGCAAGCTTCACCCAGAAGCCCACTGCCGCCGCCGTCGCACCGCTAGAAAGGTCCTTCATCGTCGATAGCAAAGGTGGTCGTCCACCGGCTGCCCCTCGCTGGCTAGCGTCGCCTCCAGCAGAGATTTGGGCACGCAAGTTGGCAACGTAGCGGCCGATGCCCCAAGTAGCGGCCGATCTGCAACGCGAGCCGGAGGTGCTGTTTGTGGTAACGTGCAGCAACGTGTACCACCAGCCTTTGCCTTAGACCGTGGAGCCGGCCCGATATCCTCTTGATTATCGGCCGATTCAATCCATGCTAAGGCACCACCCCCGGGCGGATCGGCGATTCGTCTCGACAACTCTCCCAACTGTCCTCTACCATGACCGATACCTTTACTGTTACATCACCTCCTGTTCCCCGTACTTGATTCCGGAGCTGGAGAAGATGCGAGAAGCGTCCATCCCATACCTCTCCACTAAATTGGCTGGCTGCTGGCCTGAGCCACCGCCTGCTCAGCTTCCAGCAATCCCCCCCTTCAGGCGGATACAGTCCAATAGATTGTGGCTGGGGGCAGTGGAGGCATGCCCCCCCTCCCCCCTTTTGAGCTCGTATAGTCCCGTACTGCCAACCGCCAACGCCTCTCCTACGATCGTGCCGTTACACCATCTCCAGTCTAGGTTTGGGGGTGACAGCGCCGTCGTTTTTGATTGACTGAACGTGACTGTCAGCTAACCGTAGTTTGCAAAACATCAGTGCAGCTACTCGATCAACCGCACCGTAGTGTCCTGGTTGCTTGATTCGTCGATATAATAAACATGCAACCTGACCACGTACGCCCTAGTAAGCCTGGGTATTCGATGCAATAATAATGTTATAGACATCAAGAGCAGGCAGCCCAAGTGAGGGACAATCTATGTTAGTGTCCATGCCTGGAAAATGAAACGGTGAAGAAACGAGATACCGGACGAAGAAGGAACGACGTAGCCTGGACTACATCAATTCAGACTGGTGCGTCGATTTCTTCGTTGCATCGAGTTCTGTCTCAGTATCCGGGAATTGATATGATGTTGTATAGCTGCCCTCCAAAGCCGGTCACTGGTTAAGGAGTCGAGTTCCATGCGGGCCTTCCAGGGTATAGAGGATGGGTACGAGTCGGTCATCACTTTGTTGTATATGGCTGTGTGAAATGACCTGAATCAGCTTCATGATAATGCACATGAGAGGTCTCAACAGCGTTTGAGCCATGAGTGGTATCGGTGCCTGTGTACTGACCAATTTAACACCCAGGAGAGTCACATAGATCACAGTTCCTGTCACATTGTCTGTTCGTCACCAGGGGTAGACGAGCGTCTTCGCAGGAAAAGAAAGATAACTTGGGGAGGTGTACATGGTACAGGGCAACACAACCTAAAAAGCGTGCGTAATCCCAGTGATCTAACATGGGATGTGGTTATTACACACGAGTAACAAGATCTACAGTTCAGGACTGAAAGAGGCAACAACATACCATAGTACCTACATACTCTGTTGATCACATGCCAAACCAGGCAACGAGTTTCCTACAAATCTAATTTGGTCTGAAGTCGTATAGTAGGTAGTGCGAACAATCACACCCAGGAATTAAATGACTATATTCAATGTTACGGTGCTGATGTACAATGAGTTTGATCAAACATCACCGCAAGCAAGAACAACAATCAGCAAATTGGCCGGTCAGTCCTACACATCAAGCCGGGAGAGACCTTTTCTGTGGTACTTATAGAAAAGTAACCGAATTTTCTCTGCATGAATTCCTACATGTCTCGTTACACTATCCATCACCATCAAGTCATCTCTCGTCAGAAACTCTGATTTGTCCGTCCACCTTGCCTATTCCACTCCCGTGGCATACACGAACGCAGCCTCACTCACTAGATCCAGCAACGATGGCAAACACCATGCCTGCCCCGGCTACTACCAATGCCCAGTCCTCCTCCTCCGCCCCCGTCGTGGACCCTTCTCTCTCCTACTATAATCTTACCACGCCAGCCGTGTACAAGCAGCAGTCGAATACCAACATCAAATACCTCGTCGTGTGCGCCATCGTCATTGTTCGCTGCTCATCGTCATCGGCGTCATCATCAGCATCAGTACCATCCACCGATGACGGTGACCAAGCTGCCCCAACCCCTCGCGTCCTCCTCGTCCAGCGCGCCCTTACCGACAGCTGGCCGGGCATCTGGGAGGCGCCAGGCGGCACGTGCGACGAAACAGACCCCTCCCTGATCGCGGCCCTCGCGCGCGAGCTGCGCGAGGAGACGGGCCTCGAGGCGCGCGCGGCTCTCGGGCTCGTCCACATCGACAGACTTCGGGGCGGGCATCTGACCAAGGTGACGTTCCTTGTGGACGTGAAGGATCCGCAGCAAACAAAAGAAAAGGGAGGAGAACACCCATCATCGCCGTCTTCTTTGTCATCGTGGAACGGGCTCGTGAAGCTGGACCCGGCGGAGCACAGCGCCTTCGTCTGGGCCACCGAGGAGGAGGTCCAGCAAGACCTCGTGCAGGGCGGCCAGCGACTGGTGTGGCGGCGCAACTCGCGGGACAAGGCGACGGTGCTCGAAGGGTTCCGCATGGCCGCGGCGCGGTGGAAGAAGGGGGAGGAGACTTCATGAGGTGGGAGACAAGGAGGTGCTGGCAAGTAACGAAGAAGAAGATGAAGAAGAGAAAGAAAGAGGAAGGATAGCACATCAGCGCAGCATAGACGGTTACCAGACGCCAACAACCTCATCACCCAAGGGCAGTTTCTTGTTCTGCATGGCATAGGACAAATGAAAAGACCCTGTCATGTGACAGCATTATAAGCAATACCTGCAAAGGAAATCGGGCGTCAATCTGTGTTTCTAAATGATTGATAGGCCATCTTGTATGCCAGGCCCTTCTCCAAATAACCAATGCAACTATGGTATGGGAATTAACTAGTAAAAACGTCACATCACGCCGAGAGAGCAGTAGAGTGAAAGCCAAATTGAAACTGCCCCATTGGATATATGTAAAAAATCTAAAACTACAAGAAAAGGTGTATATATTCGAGTGTTGTGATCGTGTGCGCGATGTATTGCTAAAATACAGGTACACTCTCCCCCTACGTCTTCCTCCTCTTCCCATGCCACCCACCCCTTCATTGGCATTTGACACTCCCATCTTTTCTTGCACACCAACCTGGAGGCACAATACCCAACTTCATCAGTATGGACATCCGTACAAAGTCTCTCGCCATACATGCCTCACAACCCCCAATCCTAACTTCTATCAGAAAGCCCCCGGAAGGAGCTTGTTCTCACGCGCCGCACACCACCACCTCATTACTCCCCTCGGGACAAAAGCTGCAAATCAACAAAAGACGGACAAGGATCTCGATGATGGTGAAATTAGATGGGCGATATATGCTTCGGAAACTTGGGAAAATCACGCGGGGGACGACTCCAAAAGGTGGATCGATACGTGGTTTTAAGATAGATAGTGGTGGTAGATGGAAAAATTACAAGACGGCGCCACCCAAGTCGATTGGATGCACGCTTGTGGTCGATCTCGTAACAAAATGGAGGGCTGGCGGTGAAACGTTTTCTCCCCCCTTTCCCCCAAGAATGGCCAAAAAAGACTTCCTGGGCGTAAAAAAAAGTACAACACTTTAGAAGTTTTCCTTGCCCCAGACGAACGAGAAACTAGAAAAAGTAGGTTAGCAGCTGCAGCTTGAGGCTGAGAGGGAGGGAGATGCGGTGAAAACTTACCCAGGTTCACTGTACTTGTTACAGAAGATGTGCAGTGTGCTACCAAGACCCTTGGGACCACAGAAGAACACACCGGCCTCGGCGGGGGTGTGCAGCTTCCTGATTCCACGGAAGATCATATCCCAGTTGGGGCGACCGAAGTTGGTAGGACTGCGGAGACCGGTGATGGTATCCTTGTCGGCGTTGGCATCGTTGATCATGATGTTGGTCGCATCGTCGGCCTTGATCTTGGCAGTCAGGTAGGTGTGGATTTCGATGCGGCCGTCCACATCCTGAGCCTCGATGGCGAGCAGCAGCGAACGGAACCACTCGAAGGAGCCGAAATCTCTGCAGATCCAGAAGAAGTAGACCTTGGAAAGACGCGTCTTCTTCTGCGGGTAGTTCATGCGGTACCAGATGGACTTGAGAATAGAGGCGAAAGGTGTGACACCAATACCGGCACCGCAAAGAACGGCAATCTCGTACTTGAAAACATCTTCGGAGGCGGAACCGAAGGGACCATCGACATAGACACGGGGGAGGACTCGTCGGAGAGCGGGATCGACCTCGGGGCTGTCGCCGTTGACACCAACGACCTTGGAGGAGTCTCCCTTCTTGTCCCACTCGCAGCCCAGTGCGGCAGAGACTGCTCGAGTGAAATCACCGACCACACGCATGTGGATAGAGATGTAGTCCTCCTCGGGCGCGCTGGTCAGAGTGAAGGGATGGTACTGCCACAGAGACACCTCGGGGCAGCAGAAGAAGATGTACTGACCAGCCCTGGTCTTGGTGTTCTCCTTCTTGATCTGGATCTCGCAGACATTGCTGGGATGCTGGATGACCTTGGAGACGTAGGTCTTGTCACGTCCTCGAAGCTCACGGGCGATACGCTCGGCGAGGTAGACGTATCCTCCGTACATCCAGTACTGCCAGAAGACACCAATAGCCGAGGCTCCGACCGAGGTACAGAAAGGCGCCGAATCAGGCTGAATCATGCAGAAGGCTCCGTGGATGGCCCAGAAGAAGAAGAAGACGATGAAGAAGTGGTGGGTGTACCAGAAGCGCTCATAGTTGGCTCGGCGGGGCGCCTCGTACGAGGTCATGACCATTCCCGTCAAGGCGATGAGCATGACGTATCCAGTCCAGCCGGGACCCGACACGAAGTTGGCGAGGAGCCAGCCGTAGATGCCCAGGTTGTTCTTGGCAGCGATCTGGGCGAAGTTGTTCCAATGGGCAATCGTGTGCATCCAAGAGAAGAAGAAGATGGACCACGCAGTCGTGATGTGGAACGTGATGTTCTTGTCGAACTGGATGATTCCGTTCAGGGGCGTCTGTCGGGCGAGCGAGATGAACGTGCGGCAGACGGGGAACAGAATCATCGCCACGTCGATATGAAGCACCAGAGCCGATGCTCGAGCAATCATGAATGTCGGCCCAAAGGTGTCACGGGCGATCTGCGAACTGTCCTTGAGTGCGTAATGGACGAAACCGAAGGCGAAAACCATGGCGTGGAGAGCCATGAAGACAAAAACGAAACTAAATCACCAGCATGGTCAGCCTCGTACTCTCTCCTGGGGCAGACTCACCCGTCTCGAGACATACAATCGTCGATAACCCTCGTTAACCATCCATCGGTCGAATCTTTCCCGCGACGTCAACTCCTTCTGCTTCTCCTGTGTCATCTCACCCGACAGCAACATGCGCGTCAACGGAGTCCATCTCGATCGCTCCGTGGGCTTCTCCCTGTAGTCCATATAATCACCGCCGTACGACATCTTGGCTGTTGTTTTTCGGGTTGTATTCCGTAATGGCAATTGTCCGTGTAAACCGAAGATCGGGTGTCCACCTGCAGCCGGCCAGGTCCCACGCGCTCGTGTCGAGAGATGAAATCCTCCTCTTCGATCAGTCCGTCCCTAATTATGCTGCGCGAAGTATCTGTCTCTTGTTTTCCGGTAGTTGGTGGATTATATTCAGAGCCTGCTGAACTGGCGAATGTCCATGTATCAAAGAAGAGTCGTGGACGAAGAAGCGAAAAGGCGTGGTAGACGTATGAGCAACCCGTTCCTAGCACGCACAATACACCTAGACAAACTGAGTCGTAAAGAATGGAATCGGGACTGAGCCTGCAATCGCGAGGAAGCAAAGAGAGCTAGGGTCGGTCAGTCAACAAACACGCTACCAGGTATCAAAATAAGAAAATGGCAAAAATAGGGTATGGGCGTGAGAGAAAGGGAAAAGGGCGAAGTAGCCAACAGAGCAAGAAGGAGAGCAAGTTCAGTGCGGCGGAGGAGGGGGGGAGGGCACGGGAAGCGGGAAGGGAAGGGAAGGGGCGTGAGAGGGGATAAGGGCAGAGAGCGCCAAGCGTTTTCGGAAACATCAGATCGCCTCGTCAACTTTCTTTCGTCCGTAGATCATACCTTGTCACTGTGCCTGCACCGGGCGGCTTGCTTGTCAACGGCTAGGGACCCCGAGAAAGAGAATTAGAAAGAGGTGATATTGGCAGAATGAAGGTTGAGCGTTTCGTTCGCGCAGGATGGATGGAATTCGAGAAGGCGGGAGGCATGAAAGTAAAAGCCCAGGCAAAGCAGACGGTCCCCGAAAAGAACCGAATTGCGAAAGGACTGCCAGAGAGACAGTGTAGCAGTGCTGCAGGAGTCGGTCCAGGGCCGCGGGTGGTACCCTGTCGATAATCCGTAACACGCAGACCCAATATGAGGCTCAAGCGGGATCCAGCAACAGCGGCAATGTAGCCCGATATCGTACCGTCGCGTCGGTGGGTTTTACAGGACAGCGGAGACTTTTGGTAGGGCACAGCAGCCAGATCATGAGCGCCTATCCCCTGCCATTCGAACTTGGTACGCCCGTCTGCCTCTTGCATTTCTCGTCCGCAACATGCTGGCGTAGCAGTCAAGGGCGCCGCCAATCCACTTCGACTGCAATTGCCATGGTGCCCTGACGATGGCCGTGGGTGCCGCAGTAGTGGGCAGTTGGCTAGGCTGGGTGATGGAGTTGATTGGCAGGATGGCAACCATCTCGAAACAAAATGGTCCGGATCGGGTATAGAGGCGAGTTACAAGGACCTGGTGGGGGCTGAAGAAACTCGTTCCTGACGGCCGGGGCCAGGGCATGGCAGGGGCAGGGTTCTGGGTAGACTTTTTAGAGAGCTTTGCTGCTGCTTGCCCGCCTGCATGGACGGGGGTTTTGACGCTGCCTTTTGCCTCTTCGGCTTTCTTTGCCGGGACTTTACCTTTTATGCATACAGTTCCGATTACATTTGACATTTGAACCAACTAAATGCATATCCAGTCTCGACACGGCCCCTTTTCTTCCAAGGCGGAAACGTCCGATGGTGAAGAGGCTTGGAGTAACCAACTCATGGCCCGGATGGGCTTTCGGTCAAGAGAAAGAGAAAGCCGCTCAATACTCCGTACAATTCAAATCCAAGATCTATCCGTCGATACACACTGGCCCAAATCGCGCATGAAAGCAAAGTTGAGCCGCAATCTGCAATCTGCATCTTGGAAAAGAGTTGAAGGGGGTAAAAATGATGAATTGACGGGACAAGTGGGTAGTGGCGCCATTTTCCGGGCACGAGCCGTTACATACACCGCCAACCCCTGGCCGGCTTTACGATCTGTATCGCAGCGCAGCTGCTTGCTTGGTGCAATAGGATTAGGTATGCAATTGGCAAGTGCACATATGTATGACGATGGGTGGTCACCTCAAAGCCTGTAGCCTGCAGAAGCTTTCCTTTTCTTTTCCGCCATGGACGGACGGGTTTCTCGGCGAAGGCAGGAGAACTGGACGAGGTGGCTCGAGGTGGTGTGCAATTCCGTACGTGTGTACGGAGTATGGCTCGATGGACAAGCTGTGTGTGTGTATGTGTGTGCGCGCGCGCGTGTCCATTCTTGATCCTCCATTGACGACGGTAGCGAGATGAGAGAGAGTTGCGACGCAGATGGATCACGTCACGGCCGTTTCTTGCCCCATTGTCGGCCATTGATTAGGTGGCTGAGAAGGTTGAAGAACTGCAGAGTCCAAGTAAGACGGAGTCCCTGCAGTGCCTGCAATGCCCTGCAATACATACTTAGTGAGGGCGCCCCACCCAGGCGGCCCCGTGTCGCAGAGCGTTTCGCCAGGGGTCTCCGACACTCCAAAACGCGCTTGGCGACTTGGAACGACTCGGCCAATGTCGCAGACCTTCTTCGCACCGCTGCGTCTTGTGTTGTATGGATTGCTCGCGGCTCGCCTGCCAGATTTGCTTTGCTTACCTATCAACCTCGGATCGCATCCACTAAAGACACCCTCAGATGAACAGTCCGCCAGTCGGACAGTCAATCGGTAGTCTTTGACGTATTATCGACTTACTCGGATGCGCCCATATGGGCCGTTTCCCCAAGATATCTTCCAGGTCATCGAGACTTGGGAGTCTGATACAGTATGGCGCCAGAACCTGCCAGGCCAGGACCCGATGCTTCGGTCGAAGCCGACCCGGCCACGTACGTATGTACCTGAGCGGTAGCGACGGGCAGCAGCGTGAGACGGGACGGCCCAAGTAGACGTTGTTTTCCAGTGCTCCGCAGGCCGGCCGGTAATATGCAAGTCTGTTTCTGGATCCTGCATTCTAGAAGCCTTAAAGGAGGGGAAAGGGGAGGGGATGTCCCGTCCTGTGCCATCCGTCATCTCCTAAAGTTGCCATTTGGAAAATACAGTAAAGCACTATTTGCATTGATGTTATGTATGTAGTTGCCGGATGGGGCCTTTACTTTCCTTCTATTGATCTTCTAACTACATGTATGTACTATTCAAGACAAGAACCAAGCAATTCTGCCCCCCCCCTGAGTAGATCCCTTGCCTAAACACAGCGTAAGGTTGACACAAGCGCTTATGGCTTTAACCACATATTTGGTATGTCTGCACGCATGGAAACGATTTGAATCCAAATCCAGTAACACTGCTGTCTCCTATTGCCCATTTCTAGTTAAGCCGCAGTATTGTTTCGTGAGTGCTATGGAGAGAATACAGCCAGTGCCACATGAATGGCATGCGACTCTGGCATGTCTCCGAGTCATACAGGCAATCGTGGACCAGCCCTCTGCAACATACCTGGTCGCAGTCGCCTGTCCCGACCAGGCTGGGATTCCCTATCTCGCCCCCCTTACCATATCTAATAGATACAAAGGCATGAAGCCTGCCTGTCGTAGAAGTATGTGTCGTTCGTAACGACCGCCAAGTTTCAAGACCAACACCCAATCGCATTCACCTGAGGCCGGCCGGCCTTGTCGATCAAGCTCCAGCAATGACACCCACTGGCTGCCGTTGGAACATGGACTTGACTATGTAGTACTCAAATATCGCTAGCAAGATGCCAGAAGTTCTTGACGTGTCTCGTGAATCCGACGTAGTGGTTCGATGGCATATCCGATTATTGACCGGGCTTCCCTCCTACGAAACATGTTTGCTACGGATGCGGCTCCGTCCGAAGGCAATGGAGGAAAAGAGTCGGCCGGGAGTGCCAAGCTCACCTCATACCTAAATTATATCATAAGATGGTCACAGTACATGGCATCAGGACGAGCTTCGCGACATTTATGAAGTCGCTGGTTTGCCAGTCTACCTGTCTACCTGGACCACTACAACAAGCAGTACGGCAAAACCGCGAATTGACAGGGCTTAAATAGACTTCACATGTTATGATGATTACTGGTGCAACGCAGTCTTGACGACACCCATCCGCTTTCAGATTCGTAATAATGCCTGCGACACCCGAACGTATTCTCGTAATGCTTCGTTGCCGGCTTTCTTGACCTAGCTGCCGTGGCAGAGCTAACCGATCCATCCCGCTCAAACTAAACTCTGTTCGCCGAGATTGATTCCGCAAAGGAGACCCTGACCGTAAAACAAGAAAGATGTATCAATGACGACGCCTGATAGTCCGATTGTTGTTGTTGAAGCTCCACATAGAGAAGTGTTTATGCTCGAACCGCCGCAAACATGCAACGCCATCCTACCACCCAAATGGCATCCTCATCACAGTTCCGCCTCGAGGCTCCTCAAATAGCGTACTTGCGAGTCCACTCGCGGGCGGTGGCCTCGTATCGCGGGCGGTCCGTCTTGTAGACATGTGCGATCTCGGGCACCAGAGGATCATCGGGGTTGGGGTCCGTGAGCATGGAGCAGATAGAGAGAAGCACTATTGTCATGTTAGCACGCCATTATTCTCAGTGCGGGCCGCACGGAACGTTATTGATTCACCTTTGCTGATTGTGAGAGCGGGACTCCACTGATCTCGCAGAATGTCTAGGCAGATGCTGCCGTTGGAGTTGATGTTGGGGTGGTAAATGCGGGTGGTGAAGTTGACCTTGGGGGCTTGAAGGGGTAGTCTGTCGGGAAGTGGATGGCCAGGAAGAAGACGCCGCCCGAGTATGGAGAGTCACCCTATCGATCAAAGGTTAGCACCAGTCAGACCAGCATATAGCTCGTCGCCGAGTATCAAGTAGAGCACATTGCCAGTATGGGCACGATCTGCCCGAGAGGACCCAACCATGCCCGTGAACCAGCAGCGACCCGTCCTAGCAAAAGCGAACGAGTATCGGACAAAAGCGACAACTTACAGGACCCATGATTGTGGCTTGCCAGTGGAACTACAAAAGAACATTATAGTCAGTATTAGATGCCCCTAATGACCATGTCGCCGACCGATCGTGTGCCTAATTCCGTGGTCACGCGCGTGTCCAGCGTCTTTGGCTCTTATCGGCTCGGCGGGGTGGGCGAGTGGGTTGCCTACCAAATCTTCACCAACGGGTCCGGCAGAGCATGATGACGGAGGGTCACTGTAGAAACATCAAAATCAGCCAAAAGTTCAGATCATCAAAACAACCACGGAATGCAGCGACGTAGGAAGATGGCCGAGAGCGCGATGCACCCAAGCCCACGCAACGCAGCGTGGGTGCATCATCGCCATGATGGTACAGAGGCCTGCCAAATGGCTTTACCCCTCCCAAGCAGGCAGCGCCCCACCATTCATTCGCCCTCTTGTCTCTCGCTCGCGGGAAATGACGGCCAGCGATAGGAGTGGGCTTTTTTGGAAAAAGGTAGCAGAATCGACGTACCGGCCCAGGTCTGTGAGTTCCTTGTTGATGCGCTTCAAGGCCATTGTGATGAAGTGCGATGTGCGTTGTGGGTGTGGGAAGTGTCCTAGACCGTCTCTTTGCTGTCGGGTATCGAGGCTGTGTGTTGGCTGGGTTTTTATACGGTCAGCAACCAGAATGGAATGCGGGAGAAAAGGATGGATGGGGCGAAGTGAACAGGAGACCAGTGGTCTTTTGTGCAAAGCAAAAGAGCCAGTTGGTAAACCGTGTGCACACCGCACACCACAAAGGATTGAATGGAACAAGCGAGTCAGTAGACTTTTGGGCTTGGGTGGGCATGCAAAAGGTAGGCGGGCGAACAAACCAGAAGTGAGGGATTCGAAGCCGTCGGGTGACTAAGAAACGGCGATGCGGTTGGTATGTATTATTATGGCTGGAAGTTGTCCCAAGGGCAAAAAAGGGTAGTTGGTGTTGGGTGTGGTAGAAGTCTGAAAACGAGGGCGGGGTGGTGGAAGGGGGGATAAAGAGAGGCAGAATATTACTCCCCTCCTCTAAACCGCTTATGTAGGGGGGCCACTGACTTACCTCGCTATTTGGTGGATTGGCTGGATGACACTGACCACTGTGCACTCTCTGCTGGACAATTGAACTGACCTTCTGACTGAATAACTGACTGACTAACTGACTAACTGACCGGCAACCGGGACAAGTAGGTGAGCGATTGAATGCACCAGACTGGATTGCTCGCTTGATAAATTCTGGGCTGGCACTGGGTTGGGTCGGTCGAGCCTGTGGTTTGGACTTCAATTTGATTGATGGATTGCTGGGCAACAACTCCTGGTGTGGCCAGCTCTCAGGCTCAGGCGGGCTCAGGTTCAGGCTCAGGCTTCAGGCGGTCATTGTCATTCCACACTTTCTCAGGCAGAGAGGCAGGAAAGAGCGGCCCCAGCGTGGCCCAGCGTGGCCCAGCGCAGCCCATCAGTGGCTGACAACTATTGGGCAGGTCCCAGTCACTGGTCCTCTGCTAACCTACTGCCGATTAGCCCTGTGGAACGAACGTGGAACGTGGACCAGGGCCAATGTTAGGCCTGCTCGCTAACAACACAAAAGTCGACGAGAGACAATGAGAATGCCAATGTCCAAGCAGCCTGTCCATGATTCAAGCACGCGAGGTAGGTTAGAGCTTGGGTTTTGATTATTAGATCCGCGAGTCGCCGCCCCAGCTGAACCGGCAACAAACCATCCATCTTGTTTCTTGGCTCCTTGATAAAGCCCAGGCACCAGGGAATGTTTCCCCTTCAGCCCCACGCATCGCCACACACCAGCAAATGCAGGTTTTGCAGGCGCTTTAGGCCTCTCCTATCTGGACTCGATAGGTATGTACATACATAGGCCGATCAGAAAGATAGGCACATTGATGATTTGGTCGCAAGCGCGCAGGGTCGCATTACATAGGTACTTATCATGAGGTATACTGCCTTTGCCCCATGCATGGCGGCTCGGCGGGTTTCCTCAGGCGGCAAAGCAAGGTTTTACTTTGGTGGCCAATCAGTCATACCCAAGCCAAAAAAAAGCAACGACCTGGAGAGTTGAGCGCTTTGATTCACGATAGGAGGCGATATACTCGGATTTCTTGGCAATGCCCAAGAATGCCTGCGGCTAGCGGTAGTAGCCTGCCTGGGTGGCCTACAAGGTGGGCTGGATACGCAGTTGGTTTCCTTGATGATGACGCCATGGCTCGCGATAACGATATACTACAGACGGTAACGAATCTACACACAACTGGGTCTGCGAGGTGTCAATAAGACGGTGCAGAGTTCCCGGATTTACTGGGTTAATATCCTTTTCGTTATTTCCTGGTATCTTTTACCAAAATTGTTCAGGGTATATTCAGATTTATCTATACGAAGGCCTGGAGACCCGTGATGGCCCTTCCCAGGATCAAGCCTACCGTCGCATGCATGTATCAGCTGAAAGCTCGTAAATCCTGGACGAATACGGGACAAAGGGTAAAAGGAAAAGAGCAACAACAACAAAGAAAAGAGACGCTTACTGTGAATATCGCTCTGCCCCTCGTACGTCTGTGTAACAAACAGGTTCGCCACGTGCCGCCCGATGCCGTACTCGTCGCTGACGGCGTTGCCGCCAAACACCTCCTGCAGGATGCGGGCGTTGCTGAGGGCGCGGTCGCAGTTCTGGCGCTTGATCATGGAGATCATCTCGGGCGTGGCCTTGCCCTCGTCCTTGAGCCGCCCCACCTGGATGGCGGCCAGGGTGCCGTAGGCCGCGTCCGTCATGGCGTCGGCCAGCTTCTTCTGCACCAGCTGGTACTTGGCGATGGGGTTGTTCTTGAACTGCCGCCGCTCCAGCGCGTACGTCCGCGTTCGCGCGATGCAGTCCTCGAGCGCGCCCATGGTGCCCAAGGCGATGCCGTACCGCGCGCTGTTCAGGCACGTAAAGGGCCCCGAGAGCCCCTCGACGCCCGGAAACATGTTGGCCTCCGGCACCGGGCAGTTGTCCATCTGGATCATGCCCGTGATGCTCGCCCTTAGTCCGTTCTTGTTCTTGATCGCCGGCGTCTCGAGCGTGCCCGTCGGGCAATCTTTCCGCTCGACCAAGAAGCCACGAATCTTGCCCGTCTCTTGCAGCTTGGCCCACACCATCAGCACATCGGCGATGGGACTGTTGGTGATCCAGGTTTTTGCTCCGTTCAGCACCAGGTATCCCTTCTTTGTCGGGTGAGGTCGCGCCGTCGTCTCCATAGAACCGGGGTCGCTACCGTGGTTGGGCTCGGTCAAGCCAAAGGCACCGAGCATTTTGCCCTTGGCCATCTCGGGGAGGAACTTCTGCTTCTGCTCTTCGGTGCCAAACTCATGGATACCACCCATGACAAGTGACGATTGCACAGACATGCCGGATCGGTATCCGCTGTCGACTCGCTCGACTGCTCGGGTGATAAGCCCTGACGCTACCGTACTGACACCAGCGCATCCGTAACCTTCAAGGTTGGAGCCGAGGAGGCCCAGCTCGCCCATTTCCGAAAGGATCGTGGCATCGTAGTTCTCGTTTCGATATGCCTCTGTAGAAGAAGAGCATAGTCAGTTGTAGGACGCGTCATGGTGCGGGGATCGTCGAATTGGCGATTGGGAAACCAACCAAGAACACGAGGGAGCATCCTCTCCTGGCAGTACCGCTCCGCTGTCTCGGAAATCGCCAATTCGTCTTCAGTCAGTAAATTCTTGCTGGCTAAAGGATCTTCCCAATCAAAGGCTGGGTGGCTAGCCGAGGCATAGCTTCTAGCCGCACGGCATTGTCTCAATGATACAGCAAATGGCCTTGCGCATCTTCGAACAGCGGGTCGGAACATTGTGGCTTGCTTGAACTCGCTCGGGGTCAACACGAATCGATTATGTATGCAATAATTCTACATCGCCAATTTCCAAAAGATGCCGACAGGAACCTTTTGGAGCTTCCAGTTGCCGAGGTCGGGCAGTTCGGGGGCAACTTAGCTTATTGCCGCGAAAACCGACGGCAAGCGGGGGTCCGCCAATACCCGGATGGCTTCGATGAAGACCCCGACAATGGGTCGGCGATCGTCCGCATCGAATTTATTAGCGCCGTCAAACATTACCATCTACCTTTTGCAAGCGCGTTGTTTTGGTGACACCGTTGCACAGTTCGTGTTGATCGAGGACGCTTTCGCGTTAGACTCTAGGAGCAAACCTCGGTTGTATCTTCCCACTTCACCCACGCCCCCCATGCTCCTACCTGTCTTCTTCAATGTATGCGCACATTCTGAACAGCAGGCAATGAAATCGACGGTTAGGGGTGATGTCATCTAGAAATGACTTTATTCATGTATAGGTGGGTATGTAAAGCGATTCAGCTCGGTGTCATCAACTACTTTTGTCTCCTGCACTTTGGTCCGTCTCACTCCCACTCGAGTTGACAGGTTCCATCACAAGTACTGTGCCACTAGTGGTCTGTCTCACCATTCCCGGTGGCCTTTGCGGGGGCACAACAGTCTTAAGGCTGTGCCGTGAGTCACATTCTGGCGGACAGAAAGGATCAGAGTCTCCTGGCTCTCCCCCTGTTTCTGACCAAGTGTCCGGATGGCAAGATCTGCTGCACTGTCCTTCGGTAACGGTTTTGCCAGCATGGCTCTCGTTGGCAGAAACCGAACCAGTGATGGCACATCCTTGCTCTGTTCGTATTGGAGTTGATGTTACCAACGGAGGCTCAGAGAATATGACAGGTGCGTTGGAACTGACGGTCTTGCAAATACGTGGTCTGGCACTTTCTGCGCCCTTTTCATGCAGACGTATCGCGTCTACGAAGTTGGAGCATTGTGCCATTGTGTTTGGTTGACCAGGCGCCAACCCTTCATCGAGACCGGGTGACTTCATCACGTGAAAGGCCGGCGCAAACTTTGCAGATATGGGCGCTGTCAGGTTTTGCTCAGCCATACTATCCCGACTGAGTTTGAGCGGTTGTGGTACGAGGCGACGCAGTTCACTGTTGGCCGGTTCACCCAGGGCCTCAGTCTCAGGAGGACTGTGCAATTGATTATGGGCAGAGTCAGGATTTGCCAAATCTTCAGGCGTTGTCACCTCGGATAGTCGGCTTTGTGCCGCCGCTCTGCGTTTCTGTTCTCGCCTCAACGGAGGAAGCGATAAGTAGACATCGTCGTATAGGGGTCAAGTGTTGTCCCAGCCGTACTGGGAGGACCACTGTGTGTATTGCCCGATGACGAGAGGCGGTCGAGCTCTGATGCTGCAATCATGGTGCCAGTCATGGCCAATAGGTCTACATTACCATGTGATGTAGCTGTGGGAGTACCGCCTGTCTCGGGTGTATTGAACAATGGTGTCTCCGAACCAGAAGAGGGATGAATATCGGCGGACTCCCGAGCAAGGAGCCGCCGTTCTTTGCCCTCAGGAGGGACAGGAAAACCAGAGCGAATCGAGTAAGATGAGGATGACTGGCGGAACCTTCTACCAAGCGAACGTAACCCCCGGGACATTGCTTGCCGCACCGAGGGTCGCGTTTTGTTGGCAGGCTTCGGGGTTCCATCATCATGCGTGTCGTTCCGAAGACCCTACCGCGTGTGTTAATATGCATGACCTGTACATAATATATGGACACATAGTTCCCAGCTAACCTTGGACTCCAAATCTTCGAAACAGTCGAGGGGTGGCTTGTGCAACTCAGGACAGGATTTGAGAGCAAATGACTTGAAATTGTGGAATTGGGCATGGTGTTGAGTCACTCGGGGACACTTTTCCACATCTTCGTCGTCGTCGTCGTTGTCGCCCTTGACAGCCAAGTCCAAGGAGATCAGGTCAATGATGTTTTATGGACATGGTCATCTGGCTGGGATACTTCCGAGACATCGTGTGCGCGCCGTGGTTTGTGTTTCAGCCAGTTGATCTCCTAGTCAACAGACTCACATGTGGTGGATTTGATATGCTTCGATCTCGGGTGGCCAGGGTCATCTGTCCTCGACCACGGAAAGCTGTTGTTGGTTGTGGTGGAAGGCTTGAAGTCGTCGGTCTCGCCGAGCGGACTTGTAGGGCCGTCAAATCCAGGACCTATGTGCGAAATTGTGTTTCCCCAGCTTTTTGCCGTAGAAATAGGGTCTACAGGTGGCCCTGAATCGTGGTTGATACCACGTAGCCATGATGATATAATGCCATCTTTGACAATGCCGATCCGGTGCTCAGTGACATTGTATGACACAGCTTGATTCGTAAGTGTTCGGGAACTTGGGACTGCCGAGGCATTGCTGTTGATTGGGCTCAGAGGTCGAGGTGTATATCCACCATCCAAATTTTCAGCGTGCTGTGCCAAGAGCCACTGCTGGCCAAGATGGCCTTGTCCTCTCTCATCTGGGCCGTTTGATTAGTTACCATGTGTTCATCGATGCCGGACTGATCGACAGTGGGCTTACCAAGCTGCGGCGAAGGCGTGCAGGAGGTGCGTCCGTCGCTGTTCTCAGTGCTCAGGCTGTTGCTCCGGGGCATTGACTTCTGGCTCAGCATGCTGTGGGAGAAGGGGTGCACGTTCGCCCTTCTTTTTGCTGGGAAAGCAGGATTCGATGCACTTCTTGAAGAATTTGGAGACTTTGGAGGCTTTGCGGCTAATGAAGGAAGAAGCGAGTTTGAGGGTCAGACGAGCACGGGTGATAAGGGATACCATGGCTAGAGGTGGAAATTGTGCTGAGGTTACAGAGATGCAAATATAATTGATGTGTGTCGAGGTTGGACGGATCGGATTACAAAACAAAAACGTGGAGAGTTCAAGGTCGGTGCTTGGAATTTCAAAGACTGTCTGAGCCTTGATCACTATTACGTACATAGGCTCATCAAGGCAGGTGCGAACTTGGCAGTAGGCACACAATGATTATGTTGATAGCTTGGCGTCTTTCGTCGCGCTTTCCGTTTCGTCAGGCAAAACATATTAGGACGACAAGCGGCTGCATACCTAACATTGTCCCACCGACTTATTTGCACCTCCCGGTCGGAAGTATCATTAGGTACATAGGTATGTATATAAGCGGGGGATCCCCTTAAATAGATAGATTAGCGGCAGGATATTAATATAAAAATAAGCGCCTAATAAATATCTAATATACTTAATTAGCTTTAAACTTTTAATTATAAAATACGATATAAAAAGTATAATAGTAAATAATACTTACCCTATTAAAAATCGGTTATTTTATAACATTAGCTAGGATAATTAATTTTAATAATATAAATAATTAATTAAGGTAATACCGGCTAATTATAATAATTATATCTTAATAATATTAATAAAATATTAATAAAATATTAATAAAATATTAATAAAATATTAATAAAGTATTAATAAATAAGTATTAGCCGGTATTAATTAAACTAAAAAGTAAAAGAGAAATTAACTTATTAATATCACTCATATACGCTATACACTATAATATTAAATATAAAAAAGAAAAATATATAAAATAAAAAAAAAAAATATAACAGAATTAATTAAATTATATATTTAATATTTATAAAATATAAATTTAATTTATTATTACATTATTAAATTAAAAATTATAATTATTAAAAAAACTTATTATTTATATTAATATAGGTATATTAAAAAAAAATATAATCTTAAATATAACTACAAACTTATACTACATTAATAAGTTAATAAATGTTAATATTAATTTAAATTAATAATATAATATATTAATATTTATTAATTAGAACCAACTAGCCGGCTAATTCCAGTTAATTATAATTAATAAATTATTACTTAATTAATATCGATTTAGTTAATTTATCACTATTAACGCTAGTTAAATAAGTAAAATTAATAAAAAAACCCTTTTAATAAGCTAACTTATAATCTTATTACATTAAAATAATAATACATTTATAATACATTAATACCCTATTCTAATTAGCTGTTTTAACCCTTAAAAACATAATACTAATATTATTAAAATCGGGGGATCCCCCGCTTATATACCTATAAATGGCAGTGACCCCTTACAGGTTCCCGATAAATAGCCTACACAAAACTAGAGATCCGAGCAGCTTACAGCAACAATATGAATATGAGGAACATGCATGGATATATTTCCAGTACCTAATCATGAGGCTAAATTCCAGATACCTATATAGCTGTCACAAGCATGCTCATGTCAGCTCTCAGCTTCGGTCTTGAGTGGGAACATTGGCAGGATCGCCATTTCCCATCACCATCTTAAAGTAATAGCCCCAACCACCCCCATATCTACACCCCCTACTTACTCAAAGTCTTTGGGTACTTCTCAAGCATACTCCACATGCCTAGGTACTTTAGCTTCTTTAGCAGACCACGTATGTTGCCCCTTCAGCCAAAGTTAATACCGTTGTCTCTTCCGCCAAGAGTCCTGGTAGTACCGCTTACCTGAGGCACCACAGAATCCTGTCGTAGGCGGGACAACATAGAGTTGTTGCTGCGAAGGTACTGTGTACAAAGTACCCGTCGTGTACGTTGGAGATGCGAATGTCATCCCATACTGTGGGAATGAGGTGGTGGTGTAATGTTGGTACTGGGGAATGTAAAACTGCGACATCGTGTAATTATGTGGCGTGGAGAAGACTGATAAGTATATTTTCATATGCTTAGAATGGAGCAGTCGAAAGGATGCTTGTTTGACGGATTTCGAGTATGGCTCGGTAAAGTGGTTGTGTTGTGCTGCTGATTAATTGTTGATGTCGATGATGGAAATCTCCCAGTAGGCAATTGAATGTGCTTAGCTGTGTGGTTAGGAGTAGAACTTGAGGATAGGAAGCTTCGTGGCTTTTATAGACAGCCGAAAGCATCGAGTGCCGGTACACAGTCTCATGGCATCCAATCATGACCGTATGCTTGAAGTAAGTCATCTTTCTCCATTGGCGGCAGTTTGACGTGAGGTTCGTAATGTCTTTGTGTGCAATATGCATCTATTGACGAATTGTTGAGGCCAGAACAATCGGGCCGTGATTTTTGGGTTGCCATACTTGAGACCCGTGATGCCCGTCCTGCTCATGGTGATACTCAAGATATGCAGTAGGGCGAATCGCCACCAGGCACTGATGTTGACGAGATGTGTTCCAAAAAACTCATGTATGTTCAGTTGCTATTGTATGCGAGTACGTTTTATATCCAGTGGGTGACCCGAACATGTTGTGTCTACTTCAAAAGTGAGGTTGTGGCATGGATGCTGATGAGATGATCAGTGAAAGTGCCTGACGCATCTCAAGTTGGGCATCATCGATGAAGAGACCGGCCTAAATTTTAAGACAACATGGACATATGTTGATCCTCCTGAGTGGAGTACTTTCAACACTGAGAGACTATTCACGCTACACAATCATGTATATTTGGGTTGAAGAGGTACAAGACGTGTCATAGTAGACCCAAAGATACGTTGCTTTGCTGCCCCCCTCTTACCCCTTTAGCTGAAAACAGAATACCGGCGCAAATACGAAATGAAGAGTGAAAATGGATATGCCATGCAGCTCTACAGTAAAGGGATCGCTCAATTTGTTTCCGGCTCAGCAAGTAATCAGAAAAAGAAATAGACCAGCAAAAATCAAATAATAGCCTGAAAAAGGGTCCAATTCCCCGCACACCTCAAACCACCGCATCCGTCCGGCCCAGCACGTACAACCAATACGCAATCTCCGGCTGGTGCACGACGTGGCCCCCGCTCCCCGTAGCCGCCGCCGGGGGCGCCACCGTCACCCGCTCCTTGCGCTCCACCTTCCAGAACCGGCGCGGGGTGGGAACCCCCTTTCC
This sequence comes from Arthrinium phaeospermum, assembly GCA_006503535.1. NCBI lineage: Eukaryota > Fungi > Ascomycota > Sordariomycetes > Amphisphaeriales > Apiosporaceae > Arthrinium > Arthrinium phaeospermum. The sequence continues at coordinate 1,930,141 of QYRS01000013.1, forward strand.
AGCAACTCCTCCCCGACCGGCGCCTCGGCCTTGACCTCCGTCTCCCGGCCACCGCCGTCCAGGAACGAGAACCGGTCGCTCGAGTACGAGATGGCGCACCAACGGCCCGTGCGCGGCGGCGTAAGGACCGCCATGTGCAGCGCGAGGAGGTGCACTGGGTGCACGCGAGCGGTCGTCGTCGTCGTGGCGTCGTTGTCGTTGTCGTTGTCTGTCCGTAGCTGCTGAGCATCACGCGGCGAAACAAAAGGGCAGAGTCACGGCGGCATCCTCAGCACACCCCAAAGCGTCGCATGTGCTCTTGTCGGCCACCGCATCGAAGAAGAAAGAATCACTGCCAGAGCCTGCGGCAGGGCCATCGCGGCACCTCCTTCCAGCCGAGCGATCGAGTCCGCGCCAACAAATCAGCCGTCTCCCACAGCATGCCCACGGCGCCGCAACTTTCCTCTAACACCGCAGACGAGAGGGCCGCCGCCTCGCGCTGCTGGCATTTCCGCACGGCCTTCTCCGAGTAGTCGACATTGGTGACCTGGCGGGGGCTGCCGACCCAAGCAACGAAGCTGAAACGAGACATCAGACGAGCGCATCCGATATGCAGAATTTGCGGCGCAGAGTCGTCGTCACTTCTACTGCTACTCTGATGCAGCGACAGCGCCTCGCCGACCACGGCGTTCAGGCTGTCGGCCGGTAGCAGCCACTCGTACTTGTCTTCACGCTCGAATCTGGCGTCCCAGTATTCCTTTGTACCATACGAAGGTGGCATGTTCTTGCACCTGGCCCGAGCACTTTGTTCGCAGCTCGGATGCTTCTAGTGACGCTGTTGAGGGCTGAAAAAAAAAAGATCTAGAAGAAGAGGAAATATGGCCGGAGTGGTATTAATAGGTAAAATCAGGGGGTGCCAACCACGAAAAGGGGCAATGACCAAACCATCGAATGAGTATACGCAATTCGATCTTGATGCCCGCGAGCAACCTGGCCCTCCAACTTGGCTCCTTGTTGACTGATGGTAC